>CM046459.1:11101334-12309905 GCA_025506415.1 Flaveria robusta | reverse complement strand
ATTATATTTTAACCTCTTGAAAATTACAAAAGAAGAAGAAAAATTAAAGATTGTTACGTTGATACGTGACGTGTGCTAACAACTAATTGACATAACAATGTATTTATTATTTCTACAAAACTTTTGTGTACATATTAACAATAATATTGAAGTACTTTAAACTATATCTATGATTCTATTCCCATATACAAAAAACTTATAAAAATGTGCCATTTGTTTTCTGTTCAAGTTATTACTACTACGTTTGTTTTAAAATACATGAATTAATCATAAAACAATTGCAACTGCTTGAAGGATCTCAAAGGTTTAAAATTAAGACTACACTAATCACCGTATTATGTTTGTTAAAAAATGTGTGAATTACTAACTAAAAATGTGTAGCTGGTAATTTTCATAATATAATAATGCTAAGTTAATCACTGTTTTTAACTTGTTTTTTCGTGTGGACATGAAAATGGTAGTGGGAATAGTCCGACTTGATGGATGTGGATTTAACTATGTTTTAAGCATTTTGAGTTTGAGTTAGAGGTTAATGTGTTTCAACTTCGTATTTTGTTTAACTAATCGAATATGTTTTGATTTTTATTTTATCAAACTTATTTGTATTTTGTTGTTATACTAAATTTGATATAAATTGAGCGAAACCAAACTGCTCTGTTATAAAGGAACCGAGCACAAACATCAATTTATACTCGCTTTTATAAATCCGATACCATCTAAGCTGCTGTGTTTGATAACTGATTGGGTTCAAGCATACACAGTTCGGTTTGACTCATCTCATGAATAGCCCTCGTTTGGGAGAGGGTTGTTAATCCAGCCTTGATCTAGGGGTTTTATATATTTTTTCTCAAGTGTTTTTATATGACTTTAACATCCATCCACTCTACTCTAGGGATTTATTGAAAGTATCAAAAACGTCAAGTTTATTAAAAGTATCAAAACATCAGATTAATTTTTAAAAAAGTAAACATATACCTTATGTGTTGAATCATCTATGAAAGTAACATGATAGTGAACTACTCACAATGGAAGAGACTCAGGTTCGTTCGAAAACGTCAAGCGTGTGGACAAGCCCTAGTTTTGAGCTTTTGTTTGCTTTTGTGTCTTTATAAAAGATACCTTTTCTTTCTTTTTGTAGATCACAAAATCCATATTCAACCTTCTTTAACTATAGAAGCTTCCTTTGGTAACGAGCATTTTCATACTTTATTTACTCATATGGCCGAGTTCTTTGTGCCGGCCGCAAACAAAATTGACCTAGGCTCACTAATCAGTGCATTCATCGCATCCGTTGGAACTTCAGCTATGTACAAAGTGCCCCTATTTTTACCTCTGTCAATTACAAGATTACCTTTCAAAACCTACCATTGTCTTCCACAAACCATAACGTCATATTTGTGGTCATACAACTGCTTGATATAGATTAACTTATTTTTGAGGCTAAATATGATCCAAACATCCTACAAGGTACATGAGGTGTTTAATGAAGTCTTCAATTCTATATCCTCCATCCTTATAACATCTAACAACCAAACGGCCTTTACTAAAGTTACCTCTTTGTAGATTCTTCATCATATTCATGCTAGAAGTAACATGAAAAGATGCCTCAATATCCTTTATCCATGACTCTGTTGAATTTTTTACACAACTAATAAGAACATCATCTATATCATTAGTGGTTATTTTAAACTTCTTTCTAATTTTTTAAACTGACGGGTTAGAGCATTAGTTTCTTAAATACCTACTTTCTTTGTAGTTCTAGCAATGAACATCTTTCCTTAACTTTAACTAACCTTTTTTCTAGGTTTGACCATCCTCTAGTAGTACCATTTTCTTTCCTTCGCCACTCCCTTTAGTGCTCGGCAAATGATTCATTTAAGGTCCTCCTAATTATATCCTCCCCCAATCCAAGTTGCAAACACATTTAAAAGTAAGCTTACTAGTTCCAAATGAACTACCAAGTGCAGTGACATAATCACGTAATGAAAGATAAGTAATAACTCCTGAACTTCATCATCAAATTTGATATCAACCAACACTAATCGAGACAGAATAGTGTTAAAATTGTTAATATAAGTTATTACAAATCCTCCATCTTTCACCCTCGTGTTTACCAATTCTCTGATTAAAAAAAACCTTGTTTGCAGCAAACGAATTCTTATACATATTTGACAACACATCCATAATGCCTTTTAATGTCGTTTCTTTCAAAATGTTAAAGCAACATTCTTGATCACAAAAGTAGCTTTCTTATCAAGTGTTGTCTAGTAGGCATCTAATATCTTTTTTGGTTTTTTGCTTGTTACTTATAATAGCATCCAAAGCTTTCTAAACTTGAAAAATTTGAGTAAAATCCTCAATTTGCATCTTCCACCATCCATAATCTTGAACATCAATTTCTCGATCTAGTTTTTCTGCCGTCAGCCGTAATTCTAAAGTACAAATGCTCAATAAACAGGACAAAACTTAGAATAGTGTCAAACACAAAAATGGTTAGTTGCCTGAAGTTGAGTTTTGTTCTATTATTATTCTATGATGTCAGTCTCACAATATTAAAGGAAAATGAGTTTGATAACGCATTAGAGTTTTGAAAGCAACACACAATCAAACAACTTAGTTAAATCAGACCTTAGTTCGAATAACGGTGGCTGGAAAACCCTAGAAATAGGCCTTGAACCACGACGAACAAGGGGAGATTTAATAGCAATCAAGAGCCTGAAGCTCTGATATTAGTTGTTAGGATCAACACACACAAAACATAAGTAAAGAGGAAGAGAAATTTAAAGTGGTTATATCGTAGTATGCAACCTACGTCTATGGAGGAAACCAGAGCTTTCTTTATTAAGTGATAATAATTTACAAATACAAGAAAAATATTTATAGACTATAATAGGATTAATCCCTTAGTTAACAAGATAACTAAATTGATCCCAACTAAAGCTAGGGTTGGTCAAACAATACTATTTCGTCCTAATTCATACGAAGCCTGCACCAAACAAGTTTCACAATGATTTGGTGGGATTTAGCAAATCAATATCATATGGAAGGGTGACGAAATGCTATAAAAGATCATAAAGTGTCCTTTTTTTTGTTTAAAGTAAAATTGACGACACTTTTTTCTTTAACCTTTTGGAGATGAGTTTTGAAGGTTAATCTTGAAAAAGTTGGCAATTTTCATGTTTGTCGCAAGTTGCATATAGTGTTGGCAATCACACGGTTAGCGGAAATGTAACCCAGAACTCTATCATTGAATGCAATACCTATTGTTCTGGGTAGGTAGATTCAAAAGCTACGGCTTCACGTTTTAGTGTGTTGCTAACATAATTCATAAACAATTACTTAATTTCATGTATTTTTACTAGTCAAAATATAGTTAACCCTAAACCTCAAAATGCATGCATATATCTTACTAAAGGCAAAGTTTTTGGTCAAACAAGTAGCAAGATTTATGTGATATACATCACCTACTAGACAAACTAAACAACATTATGATTTGTAAGATTGTTAACCAATAACTACTACATATCGTCTACGATCGAATGAGCTTAGACTCACCGAACTAAACTACTCATATGCAAAGAGTCAATCTTGATCATAACACTCAAAAGTTACAACATAGCAAAAAATGAGCATCTTGCAAACCATAATAACAACACCCAAAATCATAACTTTATTTCTTTACCAACCCATTTGCCAAAAGACCTCAAAGCTACATCAAAGACGGTTTCATCTCTAACATATGCGTAAAACAAACAACAATAAACATCAACACAAACTAAACCTTACCTCACGATCATCATGTGATCATCGGGTGATCATCGTGCCCGCACCTTCATCCGTGAGAACCTCCAACAACAAAGAATGATCCAACCGCCCATCAATGATACTCGCGGTCTTAACCCCTTGCGCCAACGACTTCACGCAACAATTCACCTTTGGGATCATCCCACCAGCAATCTTCCCCTCATCCATCATCTTCCTCACCCCTTCAACATCAATCTCCTTCACCAAACTACCAGGGTCATCCTTATCTTCAAGAATCCCCGCCACATCGGTCAACAAAAGCAGCTTCTCCGCCCCTAAAGCCGCCGCGAGCTCCCCTGCCGCCGTATCAGCGTTAATATTATACGACTGCCCGGTCCCATCAGCCGCCACAGAAGCAATCACCGGAATCAGATTATCATTAATCAACGGCTGCAGCACCGACGTATCCACACGAGCAATTTCGCCCACAAACCCTAATCGATCCGAATTGGGCGAAGGTACGGCGGTGAAAATCCGACCATCGGTCCCACACAACCCCACCGCCGTCGCACCGGCTTTGTTAATCAGCCCCACCAAATGCTTATTCACCTTACCCACCAACACCATCGACACAATCTCCATCGTCGATGCGTCTGTAACCCTCAACCCATTGAGAAAACTCGATTGAATCCCCAATCGATCGAGCCACTGGTTGATTTCAGGGCCGCCGCCGTGGACGAACACGATCCGAAGCCCGATGCAAGAAAGTAGAACGAGGTCGGCGATGACGGAGGCTTGAAGGGCTTCGGATTTCATGGCGGCGCCGCCGTATTTGACGACGACGGTCTTCCCGCGGAACCTTTGGATGAAGGGGAGGGCTTCTGAGAGGATTTTGACTCGGGTTTTTGCGGGGGTTGTTGATAGGGGTTCTGTGAGGATGGATTGAGAAGATGATTTGAGGCGTAGGGATTGGAATCTTGAGGGGTTTTGGGAGATGGGGTTGGAGAATGTTAGGGGTTGGTGGATAGAGGGGCTGGTGAAAAGGGTTTTTGCCGCTATCATGGTGGTGTTAGTGGTGTTGCAGGCGGCGAGGGTTTTTCAGTGAGTGAGTGAGAGTGTGTGTGTTTAGCAAGTAGCAACTTGAAATGATAACAAGAAATGAAAAATAAAACGGTAGTATTCATTAATGGTGGTTAGAAAAAGTTGCATGATATTTAAAAAAAAAAAAAAAAAAAAAGGAGAGAGAGAGAGAGAGAGAGAGAGAGAAAGTTACATAAATTACCCTTGTGGTTTGATTGTATTATAAATTTAGTCCCCAGATTATTAAAACTACAAATTTAATGCAAATATTTATAAGATGGTAACGAAATTAGTTCTCATCATTAGTGTCCATTAGTATTGACTAAGCTTGCCAATGTGAGGCTAGCCCACTTGGTAGAGGCTTTGCTTCTTAAAGAGGAGGTCCTGGGTTCAAACTCAGACATAATATAATATGAAGTAATTTAGTAGTATGAATATGATAGATTTGTCGTTAAAAAAAAAAAAAAATATGGACTAAGCTTGGTAGATCAAACAAGGGACTATTTATGCATCTTTCCATAAAATTAAAAGAATAAACACTAACAACTTCAATGCCAGATTCAAGAAACGCTCCGTCCTCTGTCAGATAATCTCAAGCTTAATCCCCATCTTCTATACCCATGAATCTTCGATTCTTTTTTCTCTTTTCTAATGCTATCTTCTTTTTCTTTAATATAATGATTTTCATGTCAAATAAAAAACTTTGTTATGATTAAGTGGAATTTATCTCTGTTTGTTTTCAATTATTTTCACATGTATTCTTTACCCAATTGCATGGCAAAACTGCCAAAACCCACCCCCCCTCCCCACACACACCCACACACACCAAAATTAGAACATGAGGGTCGTTTACATCTCATTTGAATAAACAGATATATGTTCTTTTTTTTTATCCCTGTGGAATCTGAAAACTAAATAAATTTGTTCAGTGACCATCGATTGTAATATTGTATCTGATAGAGGCGAGCCGATTTGTCAATGGTGCAACACAAACCGGTTCCTAAACTATTTCTCACTCAACCTGGGTTAACCTTCTTTACAAAAAATCTAGTTACTACTTGATTCAGTTCAAAAAACAAACCAATTTTGTACTTTTGTGCACTTCTATCTAGACTACGAGCAACCGCAAGAAAACATCAAAGCGCACAGGACAAATCAGATGTACCACAAAGTTTTGATGATGATGGACTGAATATTTTACATGGAGCACCTGGGTCGTGGGCCTGTGAAGTTGGGCTTGACAGGGTTCTCAAAGTTAGAGATTCACGAACCTTTTTTTAGGCCCAACTAGATAGGTTTAAAAACAGATCTATTTTTATCAAGAACCATATTGACTCAAACCGGTTCGGATTAAAAGTCAGTTTATATGAGCGAAAACTAAACTAGTACAAACCGGATCAGCTCGGAGGGAGAACCTCAAAAAACTGGTCTGCAAAAAATAACTTTTATTTATTGTTTGTTAATATTACTTTTTTTCACAAAAATACTTTCAATATGTTGTTAAGCTTAAAAACAAAAACAAATGATTTCTAATTGAAAATAGGCGGCAACGTCCAGTGTCATCAATGTTTAAGTTTAGTCGTCTTTAAGCAAGTTCTTGTATGTTAAGCAGGACCCACAATTCATTGTCACAATGGTATGAATACTACTATCATCAGTGGCGGATCTACAAGAAAAGTTCAGAGGTAACGTAAATTTTTTTTTACCGTATATTTATATAAATAAAAGAAAAAAATACGATAATAAAAGGATCCGAATGAAGATCATTCAAAACAAATACGAAGGAATTTAACTCGGATGAATTGAACTTGAAAGAGTTGTTGACTTGATATCAGAATCAGCTAGTTGCATATCATTATCATTGGCGACAGGGACAAAGGTTGTTGGGTGATCGGCGACAGGGTGAGGCGGTGAGGGTTATGGGTATAACTAGTTATTTTTTTTTAATTTGTTTAGTTTGGGTAATGGGTATTTGAGCTTGTAAACTTGTTAGGTTAAAAAGTTATTTAAATTTTAGGCTTATTATAATTTTGGTCATGTTATTTGGTATTTTAGGTTTGTTAGTTATTAATTTATTAATATTTTTATAAAATGTTATTTGGTATTTTATGTTTGTTAGTTGTTTAGTTATTTAAATTTTGGGCTTAGTATAATTTTGGTCATGTTATTTGTTTAGTTATTAACTTATTAAGTTATTTATGTTATTTGGTATTTTGGGTTTGTTAGTTGTTTAGTTAGTTATTAACCAAATAACACAAATCCCTAATTTCAATACAAATTCCTAATTGCCAATAAAACCTAAAAATTAAATCAAATAACCATTAATCAATCTCCTACTCTTCAAATCTTGCAAATAACACTGAAATCTTGCAAAAAAAACTTAGAAAGTAAAAAAGAATACCTTCAAGCAGTGCGCTAGCAGCATGTAAAAAGAATACCTTCAAACTTCAAAGATTCAAGGCTTTAAATGCGTAAATGGGCAGCAACCCTAATTTCAAATCCCTAATCTTTAATTCATATAATACAATTCAAATTCATAAAATCCCTAATCTTTAATTCATATAACATAATTCAAATCCTAGTTTCAATACAAATCCCTAATTGTCAATAAAACCTAAAAATGAAATCAAATAACAAATAATCAATCTTCTAGTCTAAAAATCTTGCAAATAACATTTAAACCTAGAATGTAGAAAGAATACCTTCAAACTTCAAAGATTCAAGGCTTCAAATGGGTAAATGGGTAGCGGCAGGCGGCAGCGGCGGAGTCGCAGGCATGCGGCAGCAGCGGCGGCCGAGCGCCCGAGCAGCGGCGTACTCGCAGGCGGAATTGGAGCAGCAGTGCCGCAGGATCGCAGGCGGTGCACAGGGAAGGGGAGCAGGCGAGCAGCGGATTTTTATTGGGGGGGGGGGGAGTTTGTTAATTAAAAAGGGAAAATGGGTTTTATAATGATTGGGCTATTAATTGGGTTTTAAAATAAATTGGGCTTTTAAATTAATTGGGTTTTTAATATATTGGGCTTTCAATGTTAATTGGGTTTATAATGTTTTTATAAAAGTAATATTTTTTATAAAATATTAGATTGATTTTTATAAAATTTAAAATTTTTTATAAAGTTTTGAGTTTAAAATTTTTTTAAGGGTAACGTAATATTTTCTCAGGGGTAACGTAAAACCTTAAAACAAATTTTTTTACATTAAAAACGTAATTTTTTACACTACGCGTAAAAAGTTGAGGGGTAGCCTCCGCTACACCTCATCCCTATGTAGGTCCGCTCCTGACTATCATGTCCTTTTGAATATACACCTAGCTTTATGAATAAACATGATGGTTTATTGTTAACCATCAACCGAAATGTCACAACCCTGTGAACCATCATCATTACCAACCACTCTCTATGAAACCAACAAACTCTTGTGAACAAATGTTATGTTGCTCTTGGCTTATTTTTCCTAATACTTAACCCAAAGAACACACATTTGTTATGTGACTTTAAACATACTCCTAACATCTTGCATATAACTCTTTTTATGAAAAATCTAATTCTTTGTCTATATATTTGACTAGGTTAGTTACCCGTGTAATACACAGGTTGAAAATATAAAAACTATATAATTTATAAATGTATAAATATTTCGTATGATTGACCCGTGCAAAAAAAAAAAGGGTACACTTATAAGTTATATATATAATCAAATACTTCTTTGGATAATATAACATACAATTGACCCGTACAAAAAAAAAATCGTTGTCTTAAATTGACACTAACTCAAAATATATAAATATATCTATAAATGTTTTTCTTTAACTTTTTTTCAATTAAATCTTGTTTGATTATAAAAGTATTTATAATTTAAAATAACATATGATTACACAATTTAGTTGATAATAAAAAAATTAAATTAAAAACAAAATGAATTACTAATTTAGTTTTCTTAAAATAAAAACTTGACTAAAATAATATATTAATTTAGGCGGGAATTTTTTTTTGAGGAGTAATAAGAGAACGTCATATGACATTCTAGTTACTCTTTTATTATATAGTATAGATTGTATTATCAATGAAATTATATCCCTACCCACCATAACAAATAATTAACTACATGCATCTTGCTTACTTCCTAACAATTAAACTTTCATTTTTAGTGCCGCATATATGCATATTTCATGCCATATGTAATTTAGTTTCCATCGTGAGTACCTCATTAATAATCAAGTAAGTCACTGTCATGCATCATGCACATTATTCCTTCAAAATTAAGCATAACGTAAGTAAATAAATAATACTTAACACATGTATGGCTTATGATTACTTTTATTATATATAATTGTAGGTTAGGTTTAATTATATATAAAAGAAAGTAATTAACTGAATGTCAACTTCGCAAATGTGATTATAATTAATAAAGGTCTTATGTCATCCGTGTTATATGATGACACAAATTAAAGACGACACATGGACGTATGCATTCATTGTCGGCATTCCTTCACCAAGCTAATTTCACTTCTAGATATTGCTTTCAAATTAAAAGGAATATAATAGAAAAAAGGAGAGAGACCTAATTTAACCTTTATTAATATCACTATTAGTAATGAAAATACAAAAAATCAAACTTGAACTATTTCGTCATTTACATGTCTAGTGCCCCAATTAGAGGTGGCGGGTCATAACACGAACCAAAACACGAAATGAAAATATCATATTCTAGGATGATTAATTTACATGTTTATTAAACGTGGTTAACCACTAGTACACAATTGTTTTTTTGGGGCGGTGAAGATTTATGATTTCAAGGGGTTTGAGTGAAAACCGCCTCAAAAAAGATGAAAAAAAGTGGTTTTGTTTGAATCGCCCCAAAAGATAATTTATTGAAGCGGTTTTGAAATAACCACCTCAAAAAAGCCTTAAACTAAAACCTCCTCCCAACCCTTTCTATACTACTTTTGAATTTTTGCGATCTGCCCGCACCCAGAATTCCACCGCCACTGCCCCAGATCTGACGAACAACACTACCACCGCTCCTTTCTGCCGACGAACAAAAACACTACCACCATCGTCCCAAATCTGCCGACGAACATGAACACTACCATCGCCCCCTTTACGTCGACGAACAAGACCACCACCACCACCTTAGATCTGTCGACGGCCAGGGCACCCCCCTCACGAAATCGTTTAGACAGACACTAACCAAAATTTATTGGGTGCAATCCATGGTTTCGGAGCTGCTGCTAGTACCACTTGTAACGATTTCTTACTTGATGTCTCACTTCCTTACCAGATGCTTCACTTCCTTACCAGGTGCTTCAATCCGTGCTTGTCTGCCCGTTTGGTCGATTTGTTTCCGGATACGTCATATTGTTTGTAGCTAATGAGTTGTTCTATCGTTTGCTAGTTTTTGTAGTGAATTTTAGGGTTAACTTTGAAACCCCCACTGCATCCAAGGTTAGTTTTCAGCACACGTCTTTCAACTTTGTTGTAGTTTGGATCAATTTGATGTTTGTGGTGCATCTTAATTTTTTTATAGATTGAAATCAAACGTGTTTTGGAATCGCTGTATGGATTTTAAGTGAATGAGGTTAGAACCCACGTTGACGGGAAGTAGAAGAAAAGAGGCGGACTATTGATTGCCCCGATCGTTGCCGATAGGAGGAGATGGTGGCGACGGTGACCGGAACAGTACCAAATTTTGAAGCGTTCTATGAAGCCAGTTTTCTTTTTTATTTTTAATTGAATTCTTTTTAAGGGCGGTTTTTAGCACCGCCCCAAAAAAGAGCTTGTTTTTTGAAGCGATATTTTCTAGTGCGTTTCAAAAACGCCTTAGAAAACCATAATCACCGCCCCAATAAATTAGTTTTGTACTAGTGAACCCAAATTGATTCATTTAGTAAACGGGTTGGTTTGAACATGACTTGTTTAATAAAAGGGTTGACTTGTTAACTTGTTTAAAGAATTTTTTAAAATTTATACTTAGACTATTGAGTGAATTATTTGAAAAATGTTAACAATTAAAGTTTCATACTTTTATATTTACATTTTGGGAAGATGTTACAAAATAATAATTAAGTTTAAAAATTGTTCAAATTTTTCCCAAATTGTACCACCAAACCATCATATCGAGTTACCATCGAATTTTCTTATGTTAACAAAGTAATGAAGGAGATAAGGTGGAGGTTGGAATTTTCAATATATGAAATTATATTAAAAAAAACATGTTAATTATAATAAAAAATAAAAAAAAAGTACCTGATTTCTCCCCATCGTTTCACATATAAATCAAAACAAAGAAAAAATATTTTCTAACTGAAACAAAAAGAAAAACACGTTAAAACTTATAATTTAGATAAAACATGAAAGCCGAGTGACCTAATTGAAACACTTTTTAAACTTGAGTTACCTAATTGAAAAACTTTTGAAAATTAGTTATTATTTTACAAAGTTACCCTTTAATTTTTTTAACTTTCATTTTCAAAATTAAAATTAATTTTCCTTGTTAAATTCTCTAACTCTTTATTTTTTTGCAAAATAGATTCATTATTCATAAATACTTATTGTTACTTCCACGTTCTCTCCATCATTTCCATCATGTTTCTTTAATAAAACATAGTTTATTACTTGAGTTGGAGTGATACTGAAAAAAAAATTAAAAAGACACTACTTAAAAAACGGTTTATTGAGTTGTAGTCATTAGTTATTTAATTTATATTATTTTAGTGTGTTAGTTTATATTCATAAATGTACATGTTAGTAATATAAATTGTTTAATTTGTTATGTATGGTCCCAACTAAATTGAACCATTAGCTGAATCTTGAGTCTTTGTATTTAGTGCAAGAACACAACTATTAATCATGTTACTAATTATATATGTTACAACAATGAGAGTTTTGTTTTTGTTTGCATATACATGGTTGATGGAACAATACATGTTCTAACTCTATTTAGATCACTCTATAACTACATATAATTCATATCTTCATACCTCATTTAAAAAATATCTTTAATTTATTAATTATAGCTCATGCACTCTCATTATTTGTTATGAATTTAGTGGCGATGATGACCAAAATACAAGCTAGATAAACACAACACGGTTTAAACAGATTCATACTAGGATTGATCTCTTAAATACAAATAAATATGTGGGCCATGTTTGGATTCATCAATTCAGCTTGCACCCCGCCAACTTGAAACCTAACATAAATTTGAGATGATTTTAATCATGTTTGGATTATAGCCAATGCCTTTAATACACATAATATATAGGGCATGTTTGAGTTCATTATTTCAACCCTTCAATGTGAAAGCAATCAACCCATCAATATTTCATGCACCCTTATTATTTGTTGTGGATTTAGGCGCGGCAATTCTTGGCACGACTAAAATATAAGCTAGATGAACGCAACACGATATTAAGTGTACTCGGATTAAGGTTGATGTTTTTGACACATACAAATATGTTGTTGTGTTTGAATTCACAAATTCAGGCCGGTTTGAGCCGGTGTTGTTTGGGTTTAGCCGATTGCACACCCCTAGTAGGATGGGTTATGTTACTAAAAAAGCTTTGAGAATGTGCTAGATTATGCCCCCTCGCATTTACTATTTTTCCTTGCACAAATTTCTAAACTAAATTATGATTCTCACTCTTCTTTTTCCTTTAAATCATAAGAATTTATCCTAAATTTCCGCAAACAAAGATCTTAAACATTCAACCAAACAAATGATTCAACGTTTTCATATTATAAAATCAATGGTTCGTATACATTTATGATGAAATATAACTTATGACACTTTTTCATGACAAAATAAGGACATAAAGGAAAAGATCATCACATGGTAAAGAAATTGTAATGTGAATATATTGAAGTGTACTTAGAACTTTCGTCGTGCACCTATAAAATGGTCACCATGTGCACTCTTAAGTCATAAAGCTCGAAATTGGTCGTTAGGGTATCTCGCTTTCATACTATTTAGGGATTATGCTAATTTATTTATTTGATTTACGGAAAAGAAGGCACCGACAGTTTTTTTTAAAGTATTCAAATTAATATTATAAGTGGTGGGTTTGAATGATATCATAATTACCATTATACTTTGGAGGTTTGGGTGAATATATGAAAATATTCTTTTTGCTAAAAATACAAATGTTTAGCTTTTTATTTCGTGTAATTATAACAAAAAATGAATACATATTAACATGTCTTCATTTCTTTCATAACCTATTGTATTATTTTCATCATAAGTTATTGTATTATGTGATTATTACTAGATTATGCAATATTTGCTTCTTTAAATAATTTTAATAGTTCCCATGAAAAAGAACTCACACATTTTTAGAATCTGTTTTGAACTTTTTATGTGATTTTTTCATTTCATGATTTTAACTACTTGCCTGATTTCATTTTCTGCTGGTATTATTAGTGATCTTAGTTTTATCAATGTCATTTATGTTTAGTTATATTACTTAAGAGGTAATGAAAAACTATATTAAGACATTTTTCGAGTTTAAGAGGTGTGGGGTATGCACGATTAACCTGATTACGAGCGCTAAGGAACTTCAAATTAAGGTTTTAAGAGGAAAAACCTTAGATCATCTGTGGTTTTAGGGAACACTGTGCTGGTGGGGCCTAGGAACTTCTATTGAATGATCTAAGGAGTCATGTTTACATTTAAAAAGATAATAAAAATAAAATTGAAAAGTCATAAAGAAAAGTATAAATAGAGTAAAAGTGAAAATATAGATACATGTTAAATCATGTAAATATGATAGGCTTAAAAGACAATCGTGTAAAGGTGGTACAACCAAGAGAAGAAAATCATATGAAAACGGGTTAATAGGCCAAATTGAAGGGTAAAGTTAGTAGCCGAAATGTCAAATCACGTAAAATTGAGGGACTTAACGGACATCACGCAAAAGTGAGTGGCAAAAAAACAATAAATACGTGAGAGTTAGAAGCCTTGTTGGCGTAAAACTAAATAGCCAAAAGGCAAAATATGTACTAATAATCATCAAAGTGACTGAAGGCTTGTGGTTAAGAAGTCTATTCTTATAACGAAAATTTAAATGTATACTTAGAGAATGTATTTTGTGAGTTAAAATAAGTATAGAAGGATCTGCAATCCCATAAATCACCAACTTTTGAGATACGTATGATTTAGTTTATACATCAATCATGTAAGTACAACTCCATAATAGTATATTAAAGACCGAATAAATTTTGGACTTCTATATTTTTATTTGATAAAAGGTATTAAAATCGTGTAATCAAGTAAAATTGCTAAAGAAGTGTAGACTTGCCAACTTGTTACTAGTTTTTGTTGTTTAAATAATGTGAAGTAAACAACTATGATTATATATATAGCTAGTCAAATATTTCTTGGTCAAAATAATCATCCCTTATACTTCTCCTATAGCATGTCAATAAAACACTCAATGCCACTATAAACAACTTAATCAAACCAAGTGAGACACAAAAATTGGTCAATTTGAAAATTCAAGTTTATTGGAAGTGAGCAAAAATTACTCTATCTATATAAAAGTTGATTCTTAGCTACAGTGATGTACATATTCTTAAGCATGAAGTACATGTTGTTAGTGCATGTACAGCTTCTAAAGTGGATTGTCAGCTAATGATGCATTGTCAAGGAGTTTCTTAAATAAGAGTGAGGTGGAGTCTAATGAGGTAAAAAGTTCGAGCATCGCTTATAAAGAATTGGTGTAAGCTAGTCATAATACAGATCACGACTATATTAGATAAATATGTAAGTTGTCGTTCTATAATGTATTCTTAAATAGCACAAACCAAATTTTCAATTTACTTAAATGTATATCTTTCTACTTTAATAAGAAAATAAGTAGGGGTGACACGTGGTAGCATCACATTACTTTTAATCAAAATTTTTATGCTTCTCTCTACTATTAAATAAATATCTTAAAACTAAGAATATTATTTATAAAAAATTACATAAATGGTCCCTGTGTTTTAATCAGATTGCATGATTTGTCTGCAAACTTTGAAAATTACAAAGTTAGTCCAAACTTTTGTGTAGTCATTGTAAATTTGGTCACTAAATGTTACAAAAATACAAAGTTAATCCTAATTTTTATATGGGTGTTACACTTTTGATCACTGAAATTAAATTTAAAAGTTTGTTCAAATTTTATGAAATGGATAAAAAAATAAATGAATTTAATGACATGGACTAAACAAAAGTTTAGACCATCTTTGAAATGTTTAAAGTTTGATTACCAAACATGTAATTTGGTTTAACCTCGGTGACCATTTATGTAATTTTCTCTATTATTTAACTTTTTTTAGAATAAATATAGTTTTTTAATATATTAAGAAAAATATTTTTTTATTAATTTTATTTCTAAAAATAAATTTTTATAAAATAAGAAACTTCTCTAAAGCATCAAACTTTTTAATATTAGTGTTTTTAAAAAGTAAATTTTTTATAAACAAAAAATAATTAAAATTAGAAATTATAATAAGAAAATTTTTAAATACAGTTTGTTTTGAAACAAAATGTTTAATTTTTTTTTTTTTTTTTGGAAAAAAGAAGTTTTAAGACAAAAGTTTAAAATTTTGATAGCATTATGTTATTACTTATATTTCTTAATCATACGTAATTTCAGTAATATTTTATATTAGAATATCGTTTTATATTTAATAAATTTTTATTATATTTAATATTATTGATTATTCAACTCGTGTAATATACGGGTTCACTAAACTAGTTCGAATATATGATAAAGGAAGATATATTTAGGGGTTGTTTGACAATTTTTGAATGGGTAAGTGCTGAATCATTAAGAGTTCTGAACTATTAAATGCTGAACCATTAACAGATCTGAATCATTAAAAGCTATAATATGTTTAACTATTCAGAGTCAAATGTCAGATCAATTCAGATAAAAGCTTTTAACCATTCAGACTCAGTACAATGTTTAATCATTCAGAGGCAAAAGTGTTTAAACATTCAAAAATCTGTTCACGAAACAAATACTCTAAACCATTAAGTACTAAATCATTCAAATATATGAATGGTTAAGAGGCAAACAAATTGACTCTTAGAAAGAATAGAGCATGATATTTCCTTACAGGCCGACACAGAAACTAGTGAGTGGACCTCGAATTGGGGGTGACAAACTCGGCATCTCACATGGACAAAGGTCCCATCTTATTAATCTAAAATAAACAAACAAATAAATGTAATCCTTTCTTGCATTGAATTTTTTAGTTTATGTAAAGAGAAAAAAAAGAGTAATATATTATTTGAATAGGATGGTTGGATATAATCCATCATCACATACATCAAACCCGGTATATTTCTTTTTTATGGCACACGGTGCATCCCTCCCCTTCGCATCCTTTGTCTAGTATTGTGATCACATAATTTGTGATAAGAAGTGTGATATTAAAAAGAAATCCGGAAGCGTATAACTAAATGTGTCACATCAGGTGTTATATATATTAGATTTTCACAGAACACATTCATTTTCTTTTCAATGTTAGATATGTTCACTTTATAATACTTATATAAAATAATGTACATACATATATGTTAGATATATTGGTTGTGTGAGAGAGGAACATCCTCATTTTCTCTGGTTGCATTTGAAGTTCAGACGAGCTCACAGAAATATGAAACTGAAAGGATCCTCCAGCGCATCCATCCGAAAGAATTTTGTGGTGAATTTATAATACATATAATTAGAAAACATAAATATGATTTATATAAATGTATATATTATAATTGTTAATCTAAAGTTTTGATATTATAGTTGTTTAAGAAGCTAAATAATAGATGGTTATATTTTTTTATATAATATTAGAAAGGAAATAAAGCTTATTATATTTATTTATTTATATAATATTACATTTATATATAGAGAGAGTTTAATTAAATAAATAACTTAGTAATGCAATATTAGTGCAAGTAAACCAAATTAAAAATTTTATAAGCATAATGCATTAAAATTTATATGTTGTAGAAATAGAGTAAATCTAAAAATTGAAATGGCAAGTGACTGTTTACATACAAAGTTACAAACGGTATGACTTGGTCTTAAGAAACCCTTGCTATCTCAGTCTATGCCAACTTATTTTGGGACACAGATTACATTTTTGTTTTTACAATTAACACTTAAAATTTTTTATAATAAAATCTTTACAACATGCTTCACAGTTGGGATCATACATGATGCTCAAAGCGCCTAAGGTACCTAAGTATGACATAGGGACGTAACCTATAACATTTTGTTTATAGAGTACAACATATACCAGCAGAATGTTTCATAAAAAACAGAGACAATTAATATCGCATTTTATTACATCTTACAACCCACATAATTTCATGATCTATGTTTCAATTCTAATCTACCAAAGTGATCAAAATCTAGTATATATGCATATACACATCTTCACGATCTCATAAACGGATCATCTAAATCATCAACAGATCAAACACAACGATACACATTACACGTACCTCGTCTTCTAAGCCTGCAAAGCACTTCACCCTTAAACTAACCGCACCCACACGGCACACCTACACCGTCACGCTTAAAAACTCTCGTACCTCAAGATTCAAGAAGACGCGAAGTTTGCAAAAGATCATAAGGCGCCCAAAGCGCGTCCAACGGGCACGCTCTACCCCCATCTAACCGCACCCACGGCTTCCCCTTCCCGCTCCAA
Source organism: Flaveria robusta (assembly GCA_025506415.1). Lineage (NCBI taxonomy): Eukaryota > Viridiplantae > Streptophyta > Magnoliopsida > Asterales > Asteraceae > Flaveria > Flaveria robusta. The sequence continues at coordinate 12,292,383 of CM046459.1, read as the reverse complement.
TGCAGCAAACTCACCGGCCCGGGGTGCAAGTCCCGACACAGCCCCTCATAATTATCCCCACCCAACCCATGTTGGTTCCACCGGTGATCCACCGGAGCTATTTTTCCGGCGAACACTAATAAAAACGGAGGCAACGACCCCAATTCGTATATCCTCAACCTCTTCTGAAGCTCCATCCATTCAATGATCTTCGTGGTGTAATCCCCTTTACGCCATTTCACAAGATCAATCACCATCACTCCTGTGTTGAAATAACACGCTTTACGATCGGAAAACACGACGGATAACGAAGGGTTCGACCAGAACGTCGGAGTGAAGTACGACGTGAAGTCAGCGTTACAATACTCCGGCGCCGCCAGTACTGTTTCATCATCCTTATCATCTCCGAACGGGGTGGCGGCGAGCTTCGCGATGTCGTCAACGAGTACGAGGTCGGAGTCGAGGTAAACGACCTTTTCGACACGTGTCGGGAGGAGATCTGCTAGGTAGTTACGGGCGTAGTTGAGTGGGCAATCGAGGGCTGATCGGATGGAGGTGGAGATGAGGCCGGCGACGGCGGAGTCGTCGAAGGTGTAGATGGAGAATCGGAGGTAGGGGAAGGAGGAGGAGATGGTGACGTGGATATTATTGGAGGGGGTGGTGACGTGGATATTGTTGGAGGTTATGAAGTGGAAGCGGAGGTTATCGGGGCAGGTGGAGTGTTGGAGGATGGAGAGGATTGCAGCCATGGAGCCGCGGAGGTATGGTTCGTCGAGGGTCATGGCGATGTGGGTTAGGTGAGGTGAGGTGGTGTCGTGGGGTGTACGGCAGGTGGGTGAGTTGTAGAATTTGGGTGCTTGTTTGAAGTTAAGAGCGGTGGCGGTGGCGGTGGCGGTGGCGGTGGTGGTGAGGGTGGTGGTTACAGTGGTGATGAGGAGTATGAGTGTTGATATGAGAGAGGAGGTTGAAGAAGGCATTTCTTTGTGAAAGCATGAGAGCTAGCTTGCTCCACTTATTGTGGAAGATGAATATGGTGGAAAATATAGTAAATTTTTTTTGAACGGAAAATGAGCGATAGATATTATTTTAATTGGGCCCATCTATTCATGTTTTAGCCGGGAACACATCTCCAATCCTATTAGGAGGAAATTTATTGCTGGGAAAACTCACTGGCTTAATTCTGAACGTATTAATCAGAGTGAGACTGGAAGCAATGACCTTCCTCATATTTACATGTCATGGGTATCTTATGTTAACCAGTTAGGCTAAGAATATTTGTTGAAAAATATAGTAAATAGTTGAGCTTTTTTTTAATAATAATATAATATACTAAATTCTTGGAAACTATAATATAGTATTATTATTATGTTTTAACTTGAGAAACAAAGCAAGTAATATAATATTGCATATCAAAAGATATTTTATTAGGTAGTTGACAATTTGACATGACCCGCAAGTAACTAGTTGTATGAAAATATGTAGTAATATTCATTACACTAACCAAATATATCAAGGGGATATCCTATCCATTTGAATTCTCTAGGTAAAAGTCTAACGATAAATCTACTTTGTATTTTATCGTTAAGTTAGGGAAATTTTTGTTAGAGGCATATTGTTGGAAATGTTTTCAATGTTGTTTTTTCGGCCTAAGAATTTTAGTAAGGATTTTCTTCTTTTCTTGCTAGTGCTCATATAACTATATATTTATATATTTTACATAACTATACAACTATTAAAAACATTATAAGTGGGAATGAGTTTAAGACATTCATTCCCGTAAGTTTAGCTATCTTTATTATCAACAATCGTAAGCAATGCATGAAAATGTTATACTACATCCCCCTTCATCTATGGCCACCATGATCACCATGGGTGCTATAGAAGACAACTTCATATATGTACGAATCAGCTATTTAAGCGCGTCTAAACTAATATTTATTCCCTCCTAGGCAGACATACTTGTATCCCAATTAAATGAAACTTTCTTTTCAGTCAACATAAAGTTCATCTACAAAAGAATCAAGTACTAAACTTATAATTAGTGTTCATAACCCGTTTTCTAGTTAACAGGCCGGGATATGATCAATGTTTGCACCACGAGTTAACTAAAATTGGCTAGTTTATAAACGAGTTAAACATTGAGGTAAAAGAAAAGTGCAAAACACAAGCAACAACATATGGCAGCATGAATGAAATTATTGAATGGCATGTGCCATTGGTGGACTATTTGAAGCTTATAGACAAAATAAAAAGAAGGTATATATATGACCCCTTTCATATCAAATAATGAGAGATTGATAAAATCCCATGTTCTGCACATGGAGTAACTATAAAAACCAATATTTATTGTTTCCTAATTCCACAAAGAAATGACACCTACATATATACTTCACTTGAAGTTCATCTTTATTGTGTTAATATATGGACCAGTTCAAAGTATTTTTAACCCGACCGGCGACAATGTGGGTTCACATTTCCCACCGACACATTGGGTTGAATGAGTTAAGATTTGAACCCAAAAGTAAACGGTTACATAATATTAATGTCCATTGACTTTTGTGTACTTAAGGTTATACTTTTTTTAATAGCATGCAACTTTTTTATGCATAAATACACATCACATACTTGTAAGATTTAATTATATAAACCACACCACTTAAATTATACTTATGAAATGTGAATGGAAATTGAAGAAATTTAAAGCTAATAAAAAAGGTAATTTATCTTAATAATCATTATGTTTATTAAATGTAGTATCAAAGCAGTCAATGCATTATTTTTAAAACTTATCAATTTGATTTCTATCGAATCGTATAATGTGTAATACGTAAAACGTGGTCACTTTTGTATTGATTGTGAACTGGTACAAAAGTTTACTATTTTTTGTGCTAACGCGTTAGCATGTGTGAATGTTGACGCAAAAGTTGTCTAATCTACGTCTATGGTGCCAAACTTGTCATATTTTGCGTCACCAACGAGATCTTATACACATGGAGTATTTTGATTGGTTGTAATATGTTATGTGAGGACTTACGGTTATTCATGTAATTTTCTTTAAAGTAAACAAAGTGTTAGTAGATAGGTTTTTGTTCCTATATTTCGCTTTTTTAACTTATGGATGCTAGGTAAATTTGTCCTCAATTATTGCTTTACTCCTAAGGTTGCTTCCAAAGACTACATATCCACCGTAAATATTTATTCTATGAGGTGAAGACCTCTTTCGTCCGTTCACATTTTACCCATTATTAAGTATACATTCTTGTGGCAAGATATCGATCTTGAGACATACAACGTTAAAACCGCATGTTTCACTTTATTAGTACTTAATTTCTCTAGAGTCAGGTATTACTAGATAGAAGAACTTTTTTTTACCCATCTTGGCACAATTCTAATGTTTTTAAAGGAGGCTCTTAAAGCAAATGATTGTTGATTATTTATGAGGTTATGGTCATTGATTCAAGTTGTAAAAAACTGTCTCCCATACAAAATGTAAGATAACACTGCATACATGCATTAGACCATGAAGTGATCCTGCCCTTTTGTCATCTACAAAAGGTGAAAGTTAAATCAAGTCAAGTGAACCTTTTTGTGCTACAATTCTAATTTAAGTCGAAGTAATTTGTTAGTTTTTCATTAAAAGTTTTTTGATTGAATTTCTTTTATTAAAAATTATTTGTCCACATTCTACCATTTCCTTTCATAAAATTTATTGGTCTCAAAGTATAGGTTATGTACTTATGTGGTACTTACGAGAAAAAGTTTTACCGCTTTTATCATTGTTTGATATTTATTTAGGTGTCAATCTGAGCCATTTTTTAACTTGTAACTTTAAAATTCCAACATTAATTTTGAGTTCAACAATATCTCGTTGCTTTTGGATGGCATAACCTTTGGGAAAAGTATATAATAGAAGTCATAGGTTCGATGAGCTTAAATTATCATATGATTAGTTATGTGATCTTAATTCTAACTTAGCTGATAAAAGTTATGATATTGATATGTCATCCAACGTTGTTTGATATTGTTATGATAGTTAAGGGGTCAAATTTCATATTTTATTTGTGAATAATTAAATAGATTATGTTATAAATAAGTTGTTAACCAAAAGACCAATGCTATATGGGCCTACTACATAACGCCCGCATAAAAGTTTTAATTATATTATGATGTTCGCTAGTTTGAGATTTATTAATGATAGATATAAAGAAGGTATCTTTGCAAAATCATCTTTAATTATAAAACAAAAGAATCACTGATTTGTATAATTGTGAATTAGGAGCGCTACTGATTTACATAAATGGAAATTACGAATCATTGATTAGTAATTACATATATATAAATTAAGTCTACTAATATTTATCTGTTTTACATATTTTATTATTGTGTCTATTATACACATGTAAAACAACTCAAGTATCAACCAACTTATTTACATATATATAAATCAATGATTCTTTTGTTTTTTGAGATAAAAAAACAGATCTATAATGATCCTAATCATATAGGTTTATAGATTACACATAGGAATTAGTTGTAATATAGAAAAGAAGTTAGTATTTGATATCTTGTTATTTTAAAGACATACCATAAGATATAAAGTTTAAGTTTTTTTAAACTATTATGCATCTCATATAACCATTAATTTTTCATCTCAAAAGTATGTGACCACGCTTGTTAACTTGATCAAAATAATCATTTTTTTGAAATTGCAATTTCATGATTCCACATCTCATATTCATATTGTGTAGCATGTCATGCCATATGTTGTAAGTAGTAACGCTCAACAATCATTGTCTACAATCTCATTTTCAAAAGTTCATGGTTATGACACGTGGGAAAGGTAGGTAATCAAAGTTATAACTGGTGATTTAAAAAAAGCCAAGGTATTTAATGAGGTGAATAAAGCTAAAAAAGACACATTTTCTTTCTCTACTTTAATAAAGCCAATGTATAGATTTGAGCAGTTGTAATATCTTTGTGTTAAGTAAACATTATTTTAGATGGTGATTATGAAACATATGAGGGGTAAATTACAATTTTGATCAATTGCGTGAATCATGAAGTGACAATTAAGAAGTAAGAAAAAATTATGATTACTTAAAGCTTCTAACTGATGTAATTAAAATATGATTTTAGGATGACTATTTTTAATTGTGTAAGAGTGATTTTCTATGCAATAGAAACCATATTGAATAGCCTAGCAAAAGTAGGTAGAGATATTTGCGAATTCACATGATAGAAAATAGAAACACATGGTCAAAATGATCAAGCTCAGATCTCTTTTTAAGTGCATTCGTCAAATACCATCCTTCTATTTTGTGATCATTTTTTTTCAATTTTCACCCATCCTTAGATATGTTTTACTAAATCTACAGATAAAAAAATAATAATAAAACATCTGCAATTTGTAAGTCTCTAATTCTCTATAATCATAATCGGTCAAACATTTACAATCTCTTCAAACATGATATATACAACTCTTCTAAGTTATAGTTATTTTCATATTATAATGACTTTTGAACATATTTTATGCTTCTTTTATAACTTTTAAAATACATTGTTTTATAACATTGTGAATAAACCATCGCGACAAAGTTTTAATTTAGATTTATATAAGATTGACCCTAGCCAAATATTATATTTAACTTTTTTTCATAACATAATTTTATTAACCAAATATTATATGTTCTTAACTTTTTTTCTTAACATATTTTTATTATTCTAAAAATATGTTTGCTATATTTTTATTTCTACCTATATGTTTTAATATAAATTTTGTTTAAAACGAAAATCACAATTACGACTGGGAAGTAAACATTAGTGCTAACTGCTTACTAAGGTTCGTTTGCAGATAAGTAAAATGTGATGTGAGTGAGTTTTAATGATGACAATATGACATGACCACTAACAATTTTGAAATAAAAACATATATTTTTTGTGAACTTAAATTTTTACCATCTAATTCCACCGAATCTTAGGATTTAAATAATCATTTTTGTGATAGACAAACAAAAGTTTTTTAATAGATAGAAAATGAATATATTCCACAAGATGCCTATATCTTGACAACTTTTATAATGAAAAAAAACATAAGAAATACATGATCCTTCCCAATCTCCAAACACATTCAATTTTCCTATCAAAACGTTCTTATATGAAAAAGTATAATCTAACTTATCAATTACTTTCGCTTATGGTGATACCTTTTAAAAATATGTTAAAAATATGTTATTTTCTTGAGCAATCAAGTTTGCATCTAGGTTTTAAAAATCTTAGAGAGTATTGTCATGCAAATATGTATGTGTACCAATATACTTAGTGATTTCAAAAGATCACCTATGTTTACGTTTACATGAAGTTTTCATTTGCACATTTGTTTATATAGCTTACATCTTATAGACTAACTGGTTAGTCATGATTCAACAACCTCAAAATGTTTGTCTTAATATCGTAGAGCTTCACGCTAATGAATTCTTCCTTATCATTGAAAAAAATCTTTTCTCAACTCACAAGTGAAATCATTTTTATGTAATTTTCATCAATTGCTAGGTTAATTTCCTCTAAATTGGTATAACCACTTGTAGGTACTTGAATATTATCATACTATGGTTTATCTTTGTCTAGTTGTGTTTCATATCCAATTCCATCTTCTACTAGTTCATCATCCATATCACTTTCAAACCCATCTTCTTTATACACATCATCATTGTTCACAATAGCAATTTGAGATGGTGTCTCAAAATATTCATTTTGAATTATGTAGTGTATTGCACTAAGCGGCCAGACTCCAAAAAAATTTCCAAGAATCTGATTCATTTGAACAATAATACATGATTAAAAATAGATAATGATAATTAAAAATAAAATGACGAAACGGTATAAACTAATGAACTTGAATTGGAGGTTCTGGGGATTGCATATTGAACAACTAAAATCGCAAATAGCAAACTGATTGACAATGAAAATTGAACAACAAACTAAAATTCCCCAAAAGTAGATCTATCGGACCTAGGGGAGCACCATTGAAAGTAGAGGGTTGTTTTTTTTTAATAACAAATTTATTATACCCTTACTTTTAAATTACATCATGTTACATCATGTCTGGGTTTAAACCCAGGATCCACCCTCTAAAAAACATAACATTTACCATGTAAGCTAGTCTCACATTGACAGAGGTTGTTTAGGAGCAGAATATCAGGCAAGATTGGTTTGAGCGTCCAAATCACACATTTGTTTCATTGTCCAAATCAGAATCACAAAAACCTAATGAGATATTGATGGAAATCGCGAACTTGATGAACGAAAGCCGATGAAATCTTATGGAAATCATCAAAATCAAGTCGATATAAAGCCAATCAGACTACGAATCAAGTCGAGATCAAATTGCATACTTGATGGAACGTGAGAGGGAGAAGGTCACACCAATCTTCCAATGAATTGCCATGAAAAAATGATGCAATCAAAAAGTATAAAAAAATAGATTTACACTCATTTTAAAAAATAATTTTCTTTCTTTGTGAATTTTTTATCATTACACTCTTTTTTATAAAAATAACTCACAAAACAAGATAGCTGCCTCTCAAGGGTAAGGGTGTACAAAAAAGCTGATTCGAAAAAAAAAAAAAAAAACGAACAAGTTTGAAAATAAAATCGGTTTGGCAGCCCAACTCGAACCGTCGGTTTGTATACGGGTTTGGTAGCCTGGCACCCAAAACCGGTTTGTAAATGGTTTTAATTTAAAAAACCGGTTAAACCAGGATAAAACCAGTTTTTTTAAACAAAACCTGATTACAAACCGGTCCAAACCGATTTGAGTGGTTTGAGCATTCTTCATGAAAAACCGGATGAAAACGAACCAGTTTTAAAAAAAAACGGGTTGAACACATGCAAAAAAATCCACTCCGGTTTAAAACCAAACAGGTTTGTAAAAAAATCGGTTTTAACACTTCTACTCACGGGCATACATCAAGAAAAAAAGCAAAGCCCAGAAAACCAATGACTATGGGCTTAACATATATATCAAAGACAAGTAGGCTGTAGGCACATAGTGCCATAGTGGTTTACCGTAGGCCCAATAGATGAACCGCAATTCTTAACAGAAGTCCAGAACTAGAACAGCCATATGGCCCATATCCAACACAAAATTTAACTGAATTCAAACTATATTATGAAAACAAAATTCAGAGGTGTGATCAGCGGGACTGGCAAAATCTGTGTTTCATTTCAATCGTTAGTTTGTGCATTATTTATAAATTGCCTGTTATACAACCATATATTATTTTTCGTTTTTTAGTCATGCCAAACACAAATATATTGTTTTAAGTAGATATCTTAATTTAGTGGGCATGATTATAGTTTAATGTCAATAAGAGACTCAAAATCTCTTTAAATGATGCGGAAATATTTTTTTAGAACGATGACGCATACTTCATTATTCTGTATCACTTAAACTTCATGTAATTACCTATAATGGGGTTTAAATCCTCGTCATTTGGTTGAGGGGAGTTCATCAATCTCATTAGCCCATAAAACTCTTCGCATGGAGAGATCATTTGATGTTACGCTTATACTAAAAGTAAGGGCGTAAATAAGGTGACCAAACTATATATTCAAAGCTAGAGCTTGATATGTTATTAAGTTTACTAATCTTGAGTTTGAGCTCTTCTCCTTTATTGTTTACTAATTTTATATACACATGTATTGTTATTTTTTATATATTTATAATCATATATTTTTATATATAACATATAATATCATTTGATTAATTTTATCATAATTTAATGTATGATAATCTTTGTTATGTAATATATACTTATTATTATAAAAAAGTTATTATAATGGTATGTGCAATAGACTTATTTAGGCCCGCGAGCCAAGTGACAAGCCTAAATAAAGTTCGATGCATAAAGCGCAAACTCAAAGGCTTATTTATATGAGCTTCAATTTTGCGACCAGTCTTAGGTTTGTTTATTAAACAATCTTCAATTTAGACCGGAGCTTGAGCTTGTTTATAAAAAAACCTTCAAATTAGGCTTGAGAGCTTGGACTTGTTCAAGCTCAACTCACATCAAGCTTTTAATGAGCTAATCTCAAACAGTTCATGAGTGGCTCAACTCACATCAAGCTTTTAATGAGCTTGGACTTAACAATAATGTTTAATATTGTTAAGTGCCTTTGCGACTAACTTCTCATTTTCGGTGCATCTTTGAGTTCATTGTTTACTGATGTTGGATATGTTTTCTTACAAAAATTTACTTGTTAATCGATATGATACAATGCTAATTTGTTAATGTGGTGAAGTTTAAACACTCCCATAATAGGGGTGGTGGCGAAATTAAAATATTTTAGGGGGGGGCGAACTTGATATATATAAAAAAATTTACACTATCAGACGAAAAATTTAAACACCGGATCAAAAATTAACACTAATGACAAAAAAAAGAAGCCACTCTATTATCCTTCGCCCATGTTTGATAAACATGTTGACGTGTTTGTCGTTGAATTGAGAAAGGATGCTGAAAATACCATTCATTATCAAACGCATTGTGTTATATTGTTGATTAGCTTGCTTTGTGTTTCATGTTATAATCAAACATATATTTTTAATTTTTGTTTAAGTGTTTAACTTTGTCTTTATGTTTGGTTTATTTTTCATGCATATATCTTTTGGGCTAAATATGGCTTAAGAAATGACAAGAAAACTTATAGTTTAAGTTTTAAAATTTCATATTGCAACTCACTTCAGACCAGTATTACCTTCTAATGCAACGAATAAAACTCGTAAAGCTTTTTTCTCCAAAGGATCGGATGAGCGTAACAACTTATGTTAAACATTATACACACTAAAATTGTGAAATTTTTTTAAGAACTCCTACATCTCTCATTCATTATAGTTAACTCTAATTTATTAAGTAATACTTATTTATATATATTTTTATTATTTTTATATAAGAAATAAATATAAAGGATAAATAGTAATTATTAAATATAAAAAATGAGAAGTTAGCTCATATAATTGATCCTTATTTTAAAAAATAGGATGACGTGTTACATTATATATAAACCATATTATTTTCTCAAATTATATGGTTTTGATTAGTATAGATATCGGGATGTTAATGCTTTAAGCCTCCAACACATACACTAAAAATAACTCTGTATATTCATATGCATGCATGTCATAATTATTCTAGACAGTGTCACATTGACTTTCTTTATTTTAAATACATAATCATATTCAATTATATTTGAGTTAGCATTATATTGTGTATTTAATATGTCAAGAGTTGATTATTCTACTTTTAGATTTAAAATTATTCATTAAACATTTTAATTGTGTTTAACCATAACATATATATATATATATATATATATATATATATATTATATCTCTAATAATAATAATATTAGTAATAACAATAATAACAAAATTTTTGGCTCACATTCATTCGGTGACGAAAGTAAAACTTTTTATTATGAGGGTCATAATAGAATATTTTTAAAGTTCACTACCATTCAATAGCATTCATAAACCAATTTTTTAGTGGATTAGTAGCTAATATTTGCAATTCCCTTTTTTGCTTTCGACAGGACCTTCTTCGGACAGGAGAAAAAAGATAATCATAGGCTCATAGCCATTATAAAATTACCTCGTTTCAATAATAACAAACTTTTTTTTATATATTTTACGGCAATGAGACTTTAGAAAAGTATTAACCATTTGTTGTCTAATATATGGATATAATAACTAATTATGTTGCATTTATTAGAGTACATTCCTAAAATGACATTTCCACGTGCTAACAATAAAAACGAATTTCACAAAAAGCAAAAGGTACAAATAAAAAATAATAATAGATAAATTAACTAACATATACCATATATAATGATATAACTACACAAAATACTAAAACTTATGATCTAATGATCTAGTTATATGATTTTTGCATCTCACATAATTATTACGACTTCAAATCCTTACAAATGTTATTATATAAATATAAGACTAAACTAGTTACTAAACCCCGCGCGTTGCTGCGGGGTTCTTTTGTAATAAAGTGAAGGAGCGTCAATCAACCTAACCATTTCAGTGCAATCACAACACTTAATCAAAATCATTTAGTTAAGTAATAACAAAAGTTGAGCTTAAATGAACTTATATAAATAATATCTATTCAAAAAAATTGGCCCAAGTATACCTTGTTAATTTGCTATATCTAAATATTTTATACACAAATAGGCTGATTCTAGCATAAAATATAACTTTTTACATAGCTAAAAAATCCACAATCTAAAATTAAAATATTAAAGTTTTTATTTGTAATATAAGAAATATCTTTTTTACCACATCAAAGAAAAATAAAATTATAAATTGCGGCTTTAAAAGTTGAATAGGTCATAAAAGGTTGAATTGTTTAAATTTGAATACCTATAAAATATAAACGACTTACTGGTTTAAAATAAAAATAAATAAGAATTAAGAGAAGGTTAAAATATGAGATATTTATGGATCTCAAATTTCTAGTTAAACATTTTATAATTTAATTTCGATTTCATTTTTTTCATTAAAAATTAAACATACCCTTTTAAACCCTACACTCTCTTCTTTTCACTTTATCCCATTCTCCACATCTTTCTCTCACAAGATGAAGCTCTGTTTAATTGTAAGTTTAGATGGAGAGCAAGGACATAAATTTAAATGATACTTTTGGCGACATTGTTGATCTACGAACCAGAATCTTCGAGGGCCTTTGTACCACCGAAAAGGAAAGGGTGATCATAGTCTGTAAGCTCAAATCGCTGAAAAGAAGAAGACGTGGTACCGCTAGAGAGAGAAGAGAGGATTGATGGAGGGCCACCGGTGTGCCGGTTTACTACACGGAGAAAAAGGTTGAGTGATGGCATTAACAGATGAAGGGGCTTGTGATAAGTAAAGCAAGTGAAGATATTGAAACACCTATGAGCATCAACAACTTGTACATTAAGCAATAACATATGTATGGTGGCACTGTAGCTACCGACATAGTGTTTTAATAGTATATATAATTAGTTTTAGTTTTTAATTATATAATTAAATATTGATAGTGGGATCCAATTCATTTATATTGTATATTTTGTACAGACATTAAATTCGTTTATTTTTTATATATTTCATAAAACTTACACTAAATTTTAAATTTAATTTTAAGAACCAAAAGTACAATCTCATATAAAAGTTTAAACTAATTTTATACTTTTGCAAAATTTGATGACTAAATTTGCAATGATTATACAAAAATTTAAACTAACTTTGTAATTTTCAAAGTATCAATCATGCAATTTAATCAAAATCACAAAAATCATTTATGTAATTTTGTCTCGCATCTTTATCTTAATTTCATATTAGCCACGTATTTCTTCTACAAATTAACGTCAGAGGTGACGTCAAAATATATATTTTATTGAGCCTTCTAAATTTAGTCGAATTTCACAAAAATCAACTCATCGGAAATGATTCAACACTCTAAAGATCCAAAACCGCAAACGTAAAACATATGAACCTTCGGACTTTTTCCTTAGAACAGGGTCCAATCACTTGTTTAGTAACACTAATCGAAGAACAAATTTAGTAACTTGTAGTTCATATATTTTTATTCTTATAAGTTTCCCACAAAATCACATAAATAAAACTGTGTTTTGGAAACTTAAAAACATCTTCATTCATGATCAAATTCAAGATTCATTATCTAATCATCTTATCATCAACCTGTTCTAAACAAAAACCATCCATCCTCCATTGTTGATCTTGAGACCCACAAGCTTTCTTCAGCTCATTGTATCTTTTAACATCAAACCCTTTCATCTTCATTAACTTCATCTGCTTCGCGCGAAACCTACTCTGATAAACCGCTTCAAACGAAGGTTCTCTTGACGTTCTTAGGAAATATGCATATCCTATCATGAAATATAACGATGTCACATAGACGCATATTGGTTCCATGACGTCCCATGATAGTTCCCAAAATGTTAGCCTTATGAACGCCGCTGTTTGCAACACTAGGTACCCGAGCCCACCCCAAAACTCCCGTCGGACCAGTTTGTCGGCCTTGTTGTCAATCTCCGACTTCCATCTCTCCATTTCTTTCAGTTCTTGCGTTGGAAGATCGTCTCCGGTCATCAGCTCCTTGATGGCTTTAACCACCTGCAATAACAATAGCTCGTTAGAGAAGTTGCGGAACTAGAACTTTTTAAATGACAGTTTTTTCTACTTACTACAACTAAATGAGTTAATTCGTCTTTTCTTAGAAAGACTTAACTTTTATATAAAACACTAACAAAATCTTGAAGACTAGGTCAACAAACCCTCTCTATACCCTCTTTTGATTCCGCCCTTGAATCGAAGCATTTAGGGCGAAATCAAAGAAGGTAAAATTAAGAAAACTTACGAACCTTTTCAGGCTTTAGGAAAACGACGTTCCCCAGCACGATAACCGAGCCCGATTTATCAAGAACTTTGGCGAGATCTACCCCTTGATCTCGGCTAGAACATTCATCCACACATATCTGAATAAACTCATCATACGACACATGATTTTTCCGAAAACTTCTAAACTTCACTTTCAAACCCTCTATTTGCGAGGCCCTAAGGATCTTCTTAGCGTCGGCCACTGTCAGCTGTCCGTCTCTCTGGAGACGGACACGGTTTCTAGCAATGTCCATTTCCCTGAGCCTCTCCACCAGCTTCTCACTTTTGAAACAGAAAGTCTCGGGGAAGACAGCCTTAGAAGATAAGTACAGTGGCCGCCGCTGGAGAAACCTTTGGAAGATTGACTCATCTTCTGGGTTAGGCGCGACTCCTTCAGGATTTAGTGGGATCATCGATTGAACCGACGAGGACGTCGTACTAATGCGGGGACTCCTTAATGTTTGATTTGAGAATTTGTTACTTCGTATATTGAACAATCTTTGCATTATTTTTTGTTTGAAAGCCATGGAGGAAGCAGAAGCTTTCCTGCTTTCTTGTTTTGTATAGCAGAAGATTTCAGTCATGAAGGGTTGTCTGGTATTTATAGGTGTAATATGCTTAATTAATTATAAAAATAGGATAAGGACATAAGGTTAATTCCATTACATAAACTTAATCCCGCTTCTAAAACAAATGCATTGTGTCTTCCTTTTTGGAACTATTCTTTCTGAAATGCATGCGTAACTAACAACTATTATATCATATACATTGTATTTAATATTTATGAAATCAATTGACAATATTCTATATATGATATCCAGCTTTCAAAACTTCCGTCCAACAAAGGCTAACGTCAGATTGTGATAGCGCCTCTTATATCTTAGATGAGAGGTCTTGGAGTTTAAATTCAGATGCTAGATAAAATAGTTTGAAGTAATTTAAAAGTAAGATTATAATAGATTTGGAACTTAAAAAATAAAAAAATAAAAAGCTTACAAGGGACAACAATTAGAACATATTCTACTAAGAAAATTAAACTACACGGAACGCATATGTCATATTAAAGTGAAGTTTAAACATTTAGAAGGTTTTTTAGGGAGACATGATAAATTCCGGCGATGTCTAAATTTTTCTTTTTTACATCTTTTTTCTATTAAACGAAAAAAATTATAAATGAATAAACTAATTGATTAAATATTTAAAATATAAATCTTTTTATTCTAATAAATTATTGGAACATGCTAGATTATAAGATATTAAATCTTAAAATATAATTTTATAATTCTTGATTTTTATTATATGTTATTTATAATTTCTTAAATTTTTTATTATTTATTATTTCATGACAGCTAAAGCATGTAGCATACAGAATATTATTAAAACTTAATGATTTTAATATTTGAAATTTTTTACCCATATAATACATGGGTTTCAAACCTAGTGAATAATATGCTAAGGGTGGTTGGAGCCTAAAGGGGTGGAGCTTGGGTTTCATCGGAAAAGCAGGAACGCCATGTTCCGCCTCAACCGTTGATATACTAACAGTTACAATGCCGTTAAATTTTGAGCGATGCCGAAGTTAGAAGTTTAACATTTTAGACACTATAAATATAACATTATTCTACTCTTTCACCAAAATATATATATTTTGTTCTACAAGTCTACCGTTTCAATATCCTTGTTACTACCCACAACATTCATCTACACAAAATATGTCATTTACATTACAATGGGTCTATTCGTACTCCACGCGTGACGCGTTTGAACAACCACAGTTTGATTGTTACGCGCTAGAGGCTATCCGGAAAGAACAAGTGGATCGGGCCATGAGTTTGTTATATGATGGTGAGCGTGCTACTGATGAACTAGTTATTGCTTGAGGCATAATATACATGCGATTGTCAAACAATTAGACACAATGCTAGAATTATTGTGTATCCCGATGAATGTCAAACTTTTTCGACAACGTCTCCAGCTAATAAAACATGAATGAAAGTTTAGATTCGCTTGTAAACCTATAAATTAATGGTTTGTGGGAGCATAAAATTCTAATGGTTAATGACTCGTGTGTGCAATTACAGTTAGTAATACTAATGAGGATGCAAATTAGAAATCATGCGATTACCAAAATAACATTATTTCTATAGAATAAATGATGTTCATACGGCCATATTGATTCACCGTTCTTATAATGCATTTTCTTTTGATCTGATTTTGAGTCGACTAATTTGACGCATAGATAATATCATCTCCTTACTATGTTTACTTTTGGCAAAGTATTTATTGAATTTTTGGTTTTTTTATGCTATGTTATATTGTTGAAATGTCAAATGCAGATCCCATTTTGACACATTAAAATACCCGATTAGGATACGGGTGATAATGCTACTTTTAATGGATAGATATGAAGTTGTTTTTCTTTTCGAATTCTTTTATTGAATGTTCCTGATTTTTAAAATGTATATGACTTGCTATATCACAATTGCTTTCATATAAAATATATGTTAAAGATAGACGTGTTTTAAGATAGAAACTAGGCATCAATTGTTCTTAGTTTAAGCGGCTGATGTCAAGTATATGAAAATTTAAAAATAATAAGTTCTTATGTTTAAGTCTCACTTAAAACAAAAATACTGATCTACACTGAGTTAGGAGGTTTTCCTATTATGTGTTTCCTTCTAAGGAATTAGGGGCGATTAAGATGATACTTCTCATCCGAACCATGATCGTACATTTACTCCAAAAATAAAAAAAAAATAAAAATAGAAAGTAGAAACCGGGTATTTTTATGTTAATTCATTACGCCAAAAATCATATTTTATTCTCTTTTAAAGATGGAAAATAGGCACAACTACCTCCACCAGAAAATGACTGTTGAGGTTCACATGTTAAACTTAATCACCATACACGTGTACGTGAGAACCGTCTGATTAATATCGATGGCAATAGATAAAGCTGATGATGACCTGATAAGATTTAGGCGCGCAGGCAAATGTTAAACCAATTAAAAGTTGTAAGTGCATGCAAATCATATTTAGTGGATAAGAGGAATTGATTCATACATTTTTAATTGTATTTAACATTATCATCAATAGTCATTAATGTATTTGTTTTAAACTAGCAAATGTTGAATCGATGTTAAACTTTCTAGTACTTTTTGGTTTTAGCTTCGTTTTCTTTAACAAAAATTTTTAAAATTTTAAAATGGATAACTCACAGCATGAAACTTACCAGATTTAACCTTCTATTTGACTGTAAGTTACAACACTTATCATCAGCACATTCGTTCAAAAACACTTTTCACATAGCATACATGCTACAGGATCAAAACAATCGATATTTAAAGAAGAAAAACTATTTCATACCCGGATACTATTGGGGTATGTTTGGTATTGGTTAATAAAATATACGAATAAATAGAATAAATGAAGAAATGAAATAGTTGAATGAATGAAATTAATCATTAAATTCTATTATCGTGTTTGATTACTCTTTAGTAATTAAATAAATCATTACTTTGTGTTGTTTGTTAGTAAGAAAAATATAAAAATGGTTATAGTGGTTATAGTGGTGATGGTTCTCGGTGAAGATTGTTGGCAGTGGTGGTGGTGGCCGGTGGTTGGCGATAGCGGTAGTGGTTGGTGGTTGGCGGCGGCGACGGTGGTTGGTGGTTGGACGGTGTTGGTGGCGGTGGAGGTAGTTGGTGGGGGCGGGGGCGGGGGCCGGTGGGCGGCGGTGGCGGCGATGGCCGGTGATGATTGATCTTGGTGGCCGGTGATGATTGTTGTGGTATGTGAGTGTGTGGTGTTGGTAACTAATAATGAAAAAAATGAAATAAACAGAAAAAAAAAAAGTGAATGGAATGAATTTGATTTAATGAAATTAACTATGTAATGATTTATTATATTATATTTATTAAACAAACATGTATTTTTTTATTTACACTCAATGATTAATTTAATTCCACCTTTAATTATTGCGTACCAAATACTACATTCGATACAATGCCTAATTAAATTTTAATTTTTCTAACAAGATAATATTGTCATATGCCTCGATATATGAACTCATTTCAGAAGTCAGTTTGCGAATATTCATGATGAAGTTTGTTGTGTATAATAAATTACTCCTGAAAATAAGGAAAATAAGAAGGAAACAGTTGTAATTGAGAAGGTGGACCATACATCATACAACAAAAGAAGAAAACTAACGCGTGGTCGCTTGGCTTCATGACTAGGATAGAAGATGCATGAGAACTACAGCAGCTACATTTTGCTTCAGATACAACCTCACATTTAATTAGGGCTGTTCACGAGCCGAGTCGAACCGAGCAGACCTTTGCTCGTGCTTGGCTCGTTTCCAAACCGAACCGATCCGATCGGCTCGTTTACAACCGAGCGAAAAATCGAACGAGCATTTTTCGAGCGTTAATTTTTCGATCGATTGTCGAGCGAGCACAAACGAGCGGCGAACAGTTTGTACAACTCAACTATCTAGTGTGTCATCCGATTTATATTGTAATAAAAGACGATAACAATGTTGGGTCTTAAATTTTAATAACTTAAAAAACAACCACATTTTATAAAATAACATTTTCATGAATGACAATACGTTGTGGCTAGCTATGAGACTAAGACCGTAGCCGCTGAGGCAGTGAGCATATTGCAGAGAACGATACACGAGAACGAAAGATAATCGGCTAAAAGTAAGAGCGGGATCAAAAAATTTTCTTGTAATGATTTAGGGATTCACTTTTATGCTTAGTGTTAAATTTTTTATTAGGTTAATTGATCTAATATGTATAAATACAATTGTATATTTGTATATGGTAGGTCAAATCTACTACAGTGCTATGTATAAATTATACATATATATATAATATAAAATAATTCGAGCCGAACCGAGCCGAGCGGACCTTTGCTCGTGTTTGGCTTGTTTACAAACCGATCCGAGCCGATCGGCTCGTTTACAACCGAACATAAATTCGAACGAGCATTTTCGGAGCAAATTCCGAACGATCGTCGAGCGAGCGTCGAGCGAGCGTCGAGCGACGATCGATTTGAATAGCCCTACATCAAATATTACCTTTTAATAATAAATCATTCTAGTATTTCGAGTCTTGTTAATTAATTTAACATATGTGAGTTCGTTGCCATACATATTTCCATCGAACAAAATCACTTTTACCACATATATATCTCATATGTGTTGTGGAGCTTAGATGTGTTGTAGGTTGTATTATTTCATGTTTTAATTAGTTTATCTTGTATCAATTATGGAGTATTAGATCATATTCTAATTCTAATTTGTATATTTAGAGGGTTCTTGGTGTAGATATGGCCTTATAAGGGTATTATATAGATATTTTGAAAACCCTAATTACACAACAATCAATACCCAATACATAATTACACACACTTAAACATTGTTTATCTTTGTATCGATCAAAACCAAGCCTGCCGCTCACTCCCGCCGGATCACTGTAGCATTGTCGTTGCTGCCACCACAACACCCTCTTTGTGCTTCAAGATCATCACAAATCCATCTTTGGATCATGAAGAAACATTCTATTGGATTGGTTTTTACATTTAAGACCTCTATTGCAATCTCGAAACTGTTTTTTAGATAAAATAATCAACCTATTCGAAACAAAATCTTCCATCCCACAAGTTTCTTCAACTCGTTATATCTTTTAACTTCAAACCATTTCATCTTATCATCTTTATCAACTTCATCTGTTTTGTGCGAAACCTACTTTAGTAAACCGCTTCAAACGAATGTTCTCTTGATATTCTTAGGAAATATGCATATCCTATCATGAAATATCCAATGTCGCATAGAAGCATATCGGTTCCATGACGTCCCATGATAGTTCACAAAGTGTAAACCTCATGAATGCCAATGTTTGCAACACCAGCTACCGTTGGACCATCTTACCCGCCTTGTTGTCGATTTCTGACTTCCATAGCTCTATTTCTTTTAGTTCCGGTGTTGGAAGATTGTCTCTGGTCATCAGCTCATCGATGGCTTTAACCAAAAGCTCATTAGAGAAATAAAGCAGTTGTAGAACTAGAACTTTTTAGATTGAGTGTTTTTTTCTATTTGCTACAACTAAATAATCCTGCTTATTTTTTTATGAAAAATTTCTAGGCTTTTATATAAAATACTAACAAAAATATGACTATGGTCAACAAAGTACAAAACCTCGTTACCCTCCTTCGAGTCTGCCCTTGAATTAAAACATTCAAGGGCGGAATCAAAGGAATGCAAGATTAAAAACTTATGAACTTGTTCAAGGTTTTAGAAAAACGATGATGACCGAACCCGAATTATCAAAACTTTGGCTAGATCTACCCCTTGATCTCAATTAGAACATTCATCCACACATATATGAATAAACTCATCATACGACACATGATTTTTCCTACTATATCTCAACTTTAGTTTCAAACCCTCCCTTTGCAATACCCTAAGGTTCTTATTAGCATCAGCCACTATCAAGTGTTCATCTCTCTAAACACGGACGGACATGATTTCTAGCAATGTCCATTTGCGTGAGCTTTCCACCAGTTTCTCGCTACTTGGAAGGAGAATCTCTGGAAAGCAAGTCATAGAAGATAAGTATAGTGGCTAACGCTAGAGAAAGTACCTTTAGAAGACATATTCGTCTTCCGGGTTAGGCGCAATTAATGTTTTTAGAACCGTACCGGACAGTGAACTAGACGTGTTACTTGTCTGTTGGTCGGACCGGTTTCGACTAGTCGGAATGGATATAATAACCGGATAAAATCATAATTATTTTAATAAATATATAAAAAAAAACTGAAAAATAAAAGTACATATAAAAAATTGGTCCGACCGGTGTGGTTCTCGGTCCGATCACTAATTCGACGTCAAAACGGTTTTAAATACCAGACCGGACCGGATTGGAGTCTGGTTCCCGGTCTGGTCCGGTAATTAAAACAATGGGTGCGACTCCATCAGGATTTAGTGAGATCATCGTTTGAATGATGGTATTGCGAATTTGTTATTGCTTAGAGCATTCACAAGCCGTTCCTTATAATTACGTGATTGTATTTCTTATATTATATGGTATGGTTATAAGTGGTTGTGAGTGAAGGATATGAGAAATTTACTGTTCAATCTGCATTTTTGGAAATACTTTTCAAAACCCTATAATTTTTTAATATATTTTAATTGGTTGTGAGTGGAGTAAAGAGAAAAAGTAATGATAAAGTTGAAAAAGATAGAGAAAAAATAGTGATTTTTAGTGTAATTATATGGATAAAGATGAAAAATAGGTTGTAAATGCTCTTATATTAAACAATCGTTGCATTATTTTTTGTTTGAACGCCATGGATGAAGCACAAGCTCTCTTGCTTTCTTGTTTTTTTTTTTATAGTAGAAGATTTCAGTCATGGAGGGTGGTTTAATAAACCAGCTTCTGTTAGAAATGCATTATTTCTTTCTTTTTGGAACTATTCTTCCTAAAATGCGTAACCAACAATTATTAATTTACTAGTTTATATCCCGTGTAATACACAGATTTAATTGATAAAATATTAAATAGTTTATAATAAAAATTACAAAACGAGATTTTCAAATAAAATTAGTTATAAATAAGTACTTCAAGTAAAACAACAATAATACCATCTTAAACTCTCGTTTTATAAGAATTTTTTTTTTACATTTTGTTTTTCAAATATAATTTTATTTTTTAATCACCGTTAAAATAAAAAATGATATTAAAAAGTTAGAATTTCTAGAAAAGTTTTTTGTTTAAGAAAATTTCTATATCTTATATTTTTTCAAAGTTTGTTTATTTTTTATATAAAAATCTAGTTTATAATTTTTACAATATCTTTTAATTTGAAAATGTTTTAAATAATATAATTACTATTTATTATTATCATTTATTATGAAAGAGAGTCGGGGAAATCAATATGAGAAAGCATAATATTTCGACACGTGCCACCTTAAAATCTTTTTTTATTATAAAAGATAGATTACATACTAAATTTTATTTATGAAATCAATTGCATGATATTTCATGATCCCCAACTTTCAAAATTTCCCTCCAACTAAGAGGAAAATATACTAGCGTGGGTGCTTGTCTTATATAGATGGGAGTTCTAGGAGTAGAATAGATTTGTCGTTCAAAAAAATATATATATAGATGGGAGGTCTTGACTGTCGAGCTTAAATCCAGACATTAAATAAAATAGGTTGGAATAATTTGGAAGTAAAAATAGTATATATTGAATATTTTTTTATAAAAAAAAATAGAACAACGATCTCTATATATAATAAATGAAAAAAATTTGGCCATTTGTTATAATTTAGGCTATTTTTTGTCACATGTCATTGTTTTAAACACTCAATGCCACATGTCAAGTTTTTAAAAACGGTAACCATACTTTCAAAAAAAAAAATCACGCGAACCTTTTTTTATAACCTTGTTTGTATTAGGGTCTTGAGGTTACCCATTTTCAAAGCATCCATCGTCTTTGCCTCCATCTTATCTACCCCAACCCTAATCTGTTCATCTTCTGTTCTGCACCCAGACCAGCTTCCACCACCGAAGTTCTTCATCTTTTCATCATGTCTGGTTTGAAGATCAAATTATTTCTGGTCTAAGTATCGCCACCAATTTGATAAAACAATTGTTATCTTCAGCGTCATCTTCTTTATTTAGGTGCGAAACTGTTACCTTATCAGCTCTACTCTTACCACTACCTCCTTCTCCAACATATAACCCTATCTTTCTTTCGGTTAAGCATAATAAAATAGACGAGAGAGAGAGAGAGAGATCTGGAGCAGTTCTTATCTTTGCCACATCATCGATCATCGGAAAACTTGAGCGTTCCCCTTCAACCTTTTTTTGGTACATCTTTTGCCCATTACAATACACAAACTATGGTGCGTTTTGATTCCGAATCAATATCCAAATCAAAACAAGCAACTCAACCTCAGCAAAGAGATTTGTGTTTAGACCCCACTATCATGGGCGCTAATTGCCCTTTAGACCTCTCTACCAGAAGTGCTGCCACCGATTGCCCCTTTAGCTACAAACTTTTCTATTAACTAGAACTTAGAATAGTCTTAACCAGCATTTCTTACCTCCTAAATTGTATCAATACATATTCTAAATTCACACTTTTTATTAAGTAAATACTAATCACAAGAATCGCCCTAATGATATTAGAATCACCAACACTGCTTTTGTTAAACAATAATAAACCAAATTGATTGCTCTTGTTTAAACAAACAGAAAATCTGAACTTGCAACATCTGAGATATTTCACTAGTTTTATCATCAATTTAATATAAAATATATATATTCTTAGTTAATATGTTGTCTTCATATCATTTCGTTTAAGGTTCAACAAAAGATTGAAATACTCTCGTAATGCCAAAGTGCTACAATGGAATCTGAGATGTGTTCCAATATCATATGTAAAGTACTCATATGAAAGTCTTTGAAGAAATTCAACATGATGCGATTTACTAGCAAAGAAGATATAAAGTTGATGTATGACGGACATGTAAATAATCTGCACAAGGAAAGAAACAAAATTGCCACGCCTTTTATTGTACAACGTAGTAAGTTTTTTGTCACTCTTCATACATAGTTAGTCATGTCTTGTGGTTCGAAGTTGATTGACTTTAATATATGGGATATCCGAAATTTGTAACTAATACTTATTATCTTAATAGTTTTTATAAAAGTATTTTTGATAATTCGGATATCTGAATATTCGAAAATTTTCAAAATATTTATAAAAATCTGAAAATTTCAAATATCCGAAATTTGGAAATTCGGATTGTTGTATATATTGGATTAGGATATTCTTACATACCCTAAATTGCTATGTTATATTGTTGAAATGTATATTTAGATGAGATTTTGACACATTGGAATACCCGATCAAATTGTGTTAAGGAAACCTAAACAAATTTGTGACTTCTAATTCATATATTTTTATATATTTAGTTTCCCACAAAAACACATGTCTAAAATTGTGTTGAGGAAACCTAAACATCTTCATTCATGACAAAATTCAAGATTTATTATCTAATCATCATATTATCAACATGTTCCAAAGAAAAACCTTCCATCCCACAAGCTTTCTTCAACTCATTATATCTTTTAACATCAAACCCTTTCATCTTCATCAACTTCATCTGTTTCGCGCGAAACCTACTTTGATAAACCGCTTCGAACGAAGGTTCTCTTGATGTTCTTAGGAAATAGGCATATCCTATCATGAAATAAACCGATGTCACATAGAAGCATATCGGTTCCATGACATCCCATGCCAGTTCCCAATATGTTAACCTCATGAACGTCGTGGTTTGCAACACCAGGTACCCGAGCCCACCCCAAAGCTCCCGTCGGACCATCTTATCCGCCTTTTTGTCGATCTCCGACTTCCATCGCTCCATTTCTTTCAGTTCCTGCATTGGAAGATCGTCACCGGCCATCAGCTCTACTTGATATAAAAAAAGCTCATTAGAGAGATAAAAGCAGTTGCAAAACGAGAACTTTTTAAAATGAGAGTGTTTTCTACATACTACAGCTAACTAAGTAGTCCAATTCACCTTTACTTAAAATGTAAAAAGTCTCAACTTTTATATAAAATACTAACAAATTCCAATGGCTAAGATCAACAAAATATCTTTACCATCCCTTAATTCCGCCCTTGAATCAGAACATTCAAAGAGGGAATCAAGGGAGGGTAAAATAAGAAAACTGACAAACCTGTTCAGGTTTTAGGAACACAACATTCCCTAGCACGATAACCGAACCCGAACTATCAAGAACTTTGGCTAGATCCACCCCTTGATCTCTGTTACAACATTCATCCACACATATCTGAACAAATTCATCATATGGCACATGATTTTTCTGGCTATTTCTCAACTTTAGTTTCAAACCCTCCATCTGTGAGGCCCTAAGGATCTTCTTAGCATCGGCCACTGTCAAGTGTCCGTCTCTTTGGAGATGGACACGGTTTCTGACAATGTCCATCTCACTGAGCTTCTCCACCAGCTTCTCACTATTGGGACGGAGAATCTCAGGGAAGGAAGCCATAGAAGATAAATTCAGTAGCCGATGCTGGAGAAAGTACCTCTGGAAGACAGGGTCGTCTTCTGGGTTAGGCGTGATTCCATCAGGGTTAAGTGGTATCGTCGATTGAACCGATGATGATGATGATGAACAAATGCGGGAACTCCTTAATGTATGATTTGAGAATTTGTTACTGCGTATATTGAAGAGTTGTTGCAATATTTTTTGTTTGAAAGCCATGGATGAAGCACAAGCTCTCCTGCTTTCTTGTTTTGTATAGCAGAAGATTTCAGTCATGGATGGTTGCCTGATATTTATAGGTGTGACAATACTTAATTAATTACAAAAATAGGATAAGATTAATCCCTTTTTCATAAGTTTTAACGAGCTTCTAATAGAAATGCATTGTTTCTTCCTTTTTGGAACCGTTCAATGCGTAACTAACAATTATTAAGTTATTATATATTAAATTGTATTATGAAATCAATTGCTACTACTACAGGATGAAATGCCTGATTTGATTTTTAAATTTTGGAACAAGATGATATTGTCATACGCCTCGATATATGGACTATCTTCAGAAGTCAGTTTGTGAATATTCATGAAGAAGTTTGTTGTGTATAATAATTTATTCCTGAAAATAAAGAAAATAAGAAGGAAACAGTTGTAATTGAGAACGTGTACCATACATCAAACAACAAAAAGAATGAAAATAAACGCGTGGTCGCTTGGCTTTAATGACAATGATAGGACATGCATGAGACCTACAACAGGTAAATATTGCTTCAGATACAACCTCACTTCTAATATTACTTTTTAATAATTCTAGCATAACATATTTCAGTTCATTGCCATGCATATTTCTATCGAACAAAATCATTTTTATGTCACATATCTATCTCATATGCTATATGGAATTGAGATGTGTTGAATGTTGTATTATTTTATGTCTTAATTTTTATGAGTTATGGAGTATTAGATCACATTGTAATTAGTATATTTAGAGGGTAATTAGTGTAAATATGGGTATTATATTTATCCTTCTCTTGTAAAACCTAATTACACAACAATCAATATACAATACTTAACTACACACACATAAACGTTTTTTTATCTTGGCATAAGAACCAAGCCATCGTCTATCACTGCATTGATGCTGGACCATCATATCACCGATGCTAGACCATCACAACACCGTCGTTGCCACCACCACAACATCCTTTTTTTGCTTCAAGATCGTCAGAAATTGATCTTTGGATCATTCTATTGGATTGGTTTTTGCATCTAAGAGCTCAGCTATGATCTACAAGCTAGCTGTTTTTTTATTTTTTAAATAAGATCTCACAAATCTTCAACCGACGACACTACATATTCAGGCTGCTTTACTATGTTATATATAAAGGATATTGCAAAAAAAGAATAAAGAATTTCTACTTAACAATATTGATTTAATTTACAAATTATTACCATGTATGGGGTAATTATAGCTAATTTTTGTTAAAACCTTCAATATGGAATGTGTTATCTAAAGCACCAAAAAGATGTATTATAATTATGTTAGAATATAATGTTACAGGTATATACAATTAAAGGAAACCCGGAGTTGACCTGAAGCTAAACTAAAAAATCGATCTAAACTGGTTCCTAGTTCCAACCCGAACACGGTTGTGATCGGTCTGTAAACTACCATACGTGAAATGGTTTGAAAACATATTAACCTAAATAGAGCCGGTAAAAACAAGTGAAAAAAATAAGAACCAAACAATCACTTCACTTTCTAAAAACGAGTTCCTAACTTAAACCGGTTCCACCAAGAACCGGGTTTGATTTTCGACCCTAGTTGAAACCCTTGAAACTGATTCCGAACCATGAAAAAAGCTGCTTTGTACACCTCCAGCCAACCATAAATTGAAAAAAATCAGTTGCACGCTCTTTCTGAATCTATTTTTCAAAGAAGAATACCTTAACTGTGAATTAAACGTTAAGCCCCCAAAATGCATTTAACTGGTCATACATTGAAGTGCCGTACTACCATTTAACTTGATAAAGTAAAGATGGAACTTTGAGAAGATGAAATGAGAGTTTGCACGGGGGAGATTTTTAAATACTCTTTGTGTCCTTTGAGTTTAGATATGTTTGATAAATTATGACAATATATGATTATATCATAGCAATCTATGTCAATATTTGACTAAATATAATTATGTATCATTAGTTATGACTATGTATGACCAATTATAAGTAATTTTGTTCAAGTGTAGTTATGCTCAACCAATTACGACAATTTAGGTATTTCAGAGTCATTTGTAAAGACCAAGTGTAGCTGTATTGTGTAGCTATTTTTTATAAAGTATAACTAAATATCTATATGTTTGATCAATTTTGGCCATGATTAACCAAATATATTTACACTTAATGACAATAGATGACCATTTACAACTATTTTTTTACTAGCTAGGTATGACTAATATTTACTAAGTATTAGTGCTTTTGACCACGTATAGATATATGTTGAACCAATTATTATTATCTTGAACGAAATAGGCTACCAGAACCAGTTATAACTATGTATGACCAATTATGACTATGTTTGACTAAGCATGTTTATATCGGACTAGATACGGTTATGTATGTATAATTATGACTTTGTTTAACAAATTTTACTATGTATGACCTTTTATGGTTACGTTTGATGAAGTATGGTTATATTTCACCAAATATGGTCATGTATAATTAATTATGACCATATTTGATCAAACGTAACTATGTATGATCGGTTATAACTATATGATTTTTTAGCAATAATACTTTATTTTAAGACCCGCAAGCAGTTAGTCCTCTAAATGTTCGAACATTAATGGTCTTTTATTTGACTGTTATATTTGATCAAGTGACAAGTTACCCTCGTGATCGGCAAGTCATATTAATCTTATTTCATACTAACTAGTCAATAAATGTGTCGATATGTTTATAAAATATATTACTCCCATTATTTTTTTTTTTGTTTGATAGGTTTTGAAAAGAATAGGTAGTGCAACTAAGCTAAATCGAGACCTACGAGAGAATATTCAAATGATTTTATATGTTATATTATTATCAATCCTTTGAATATGAGATTGGTAACTAATTACATACTATTAATTTTTGAAGAGGATGAATAGTAAAGTTGAAGATCAGGACCGTTGATTTTTTATCTGCGGTGGTTGTGTTGTTTGGAACTTGAAGATCAGGACCGTTGATTTTTTATCTGTGGTGGTTGTGTTGTTTGGTTTACACGTGGCTGAGATAGGTTTAATGGCATCTTCATCTAGAGAAATAGAGAGAGAAAGAGGAAGTGTATTTCAAAGTTATGCCAGGAGAGAAGCAAAGACGAGGAGAAGAGAGAGAACCTCGACCGTGACGGTGATGCGGTGGTCGTGCGATGGCGGCTTATCTGATTTCGGTGTTTTGTTTTCTCCTCGA
This sequence comes from Flaveria robusta, assembly GCA_025506415.1. Taxonomy (NCBI): domain Eukaryota; kingdom Viridiplantae; phylum Streptophyta; class Magnoliopsida; order Asterales; family Asteraceae; genus Flaveria; species Flaveria robusta. The sequence goes on along the minus strand of CM046459.1, from coordinate 12,264,427 downwards.
CGATGGAGGTGATGCCGTGGTTTACAGAGTGCCGTTTCTAGGGTTTCGATCGTGACCCTTAACAGTGGCTCTTCTTGAAGCTTCTCTTGCTCTTAGTTTTTGACATTTGGTAAGTTATTTGTTTGCTTAGATTTGGTGAGCTCAATCTACCTCTGCGTATGTTCTCTGCTTCTCTTTCAAATTGTGATAGGTTATTTGTTTTTGGTTCGGATGTGGTGATTGCCTTTTGCATGTCACAGATTGAGGTAACCTGCTTATTTTTGCTGTGTTGTTTTCATTTGGGTTTCTTAATTGTAAGTTGGGGACTGCATGTTCTTATATGCTATTGATTTGGTGTTTTAACATCTTTATATTATGTATTATTGATTTGGGGTTTTTTTACATATCTGTATCGAGGTCTCGGTTGTGTTTGTTTTAGACAACATGCTATGGTATTAGGTTTTGTAATAATGCATTGTTAGCACATACAAGTATACAATGGTTGTTGCTTTGGTTAATTTGTCATTTAGTTTGTTATTTCTCTTTAATTTGCTTTTGTTGTTGCTACATCTGCAGCAGCTGTTTGTTTGGCGTTAGTTGGGTTTATGCAATGGTGTTGCTCACCTATATTAGCATCCGTTTTATTTTGTCTTTGACTATAATGAGGTTGTTTAACAAATCTTTATCTTCTAATCTCGAATGTAATTACTGTTCCATGCTTAGAAATAGTTTAGGTGAACATAATCTTATGGAAATATGTTATATCCTGGTTTGGGCTAAATGTCTTTTATCAAGTGGTTTTTGGCTAGGTAAATTTAATCTTATTTTTGCCCACAGTGACATTTTAATCAAAAGTTTTGTGAGAAGGAGAAGGGTGAGATAGGTAAGTCATCACACATGTTTCACTATAAATCTGTGCACCAAAAAAAATAAGTAACATCTAACATTTACTTTCCTTTAAACAGATTACGTTGGCATAAGGCAAAAAGTAGAAGACAAAAGCACAAAGGCACGGAAGCCATTCTTTACACTGCTTATAAAGGACACCAGGTAAGATAACCACTTCAACTAAAACACTTCCTTTCAAGACAAATAATGATGTAATATTTGCACCTTATTCCAACAGCAATGAAGAGGTCGATGTTACGCTTTGGAAGGAAATAACGACAGCTTCCAACAAAAGCATCCGTACATCCTGTAATACTTTCCTTCACATTAGTGAGGGTGAGAGATTTTATAGGTAAGGACTAAAGAACATATCCTACACCAACTAATAAGTACCAACTGAAATATACGCTTTTAACAAAAGAAAAACCGCAGCTTGAATCGACCAACGCGACCAATGTTTGTCTTAACCCAATATGTGCAGAAACCAAAATACTGCTTGAATGGTAAGACCCACCAGGCACGACAAAAAAATGGCAAAATACTAACATACGCCCATTAACTGGGACACCTTCTTTCATACATTACATGTACAAATAATATACAGTTAATGAAAGTTTGATGGAAGTGACTCAGCAACAATAGAGAACCTTTCCAACCTGCTACAGACAGACAAGCATTAATTAACGGTACATAACTTAAAAAAAAAAATAAAAGCTTTGCTTTTGTTTGATAATTGCCAATTACAATTGTAAATTCTACAAGCCTTATTTTACTAATGATTAATGCAGCATAACTTGCTTGTCTTCCTATCTAACAACCATCAAATTTGGTTTTGGTTTGTTGTTAGGATTTCATAGTTGCAATTGGTAGGGGGTTAGGCCTGGATTGTTACTTAGACTCTTCAATGATATGTGTCTATTATTAATAGAGTTGCATTAGTTATCAAAGAATCCAAGAAAAGTGTTTGAATCTATTAGAACTACTGAAATAATATGTTGCATCTAAACGTGTGACCTTCGATGCATTTGTTAACGTCTATTGTCCCCACTCATATTACTTTTTTACTTATAAGAATTAAATTATAATCTATTATTGGAGATCATGCATAATGAGTTATTTTGCATATTTTAATTAATCAAGGTCTCTGTATGCACCCACTTATCTTTCTGAGATGCTAGCTAAACCATACCCAAACGACGCAGTCCAAACAATAATTGACAAACAAGTCAGTGCTACACATCCAGGGGCAGAAAGACGAGAAAATAGGTGCTGTTTGTTGTACCATAAACAAAGCCGAAATATCACAGGCTATGATTGCTTCAGCCAGGACATCAGTATCAAGAACACCTCAGTGGCAAAGTACAAGATTAAACACATAACAACGAACAAACACCAAAAGGGCACTCTTTCAATATGAACGTAACCCTGAAACAAAACATCATGTAACGGCTATTGAAAAAAATACTAAATGTTGTCACTCATGCAGATTGATCCAACAACATCAAAAAAAGGTAAGCAGCAGATCACTCACGAATAAAAGAAAAAGCAATGTCAAGGTAATATCTTTTGAAGCCATGTAAAATCAGGACAAGGCTGGTATCATTTGAATTGCGTAGATAATAACAGCCCTATAGTAAGGAAGAACAAATTTTTGCAAGCAAGAAACTACCTGCTTCGCTTTTTTTGCTGCAAGATATACTTAAGCAAATGTTATGTACTGGAACGCACAAAACTCAACCTTTACATGCATTACAAACATGTACCAAAAACATGATTAGAAATATTTTAGAAATTCGCTCAACGCACGTTTTGAATAACCATTAGTGATATTAATTGATTCAAATTTTAATGACATCATCATGGCTTTATGAAGACATATAATATGTAAACTAGTTATTTTTCCCGTCATGCGTTGCGGTGATATTGTACGCGACGTGATAAAGTATAGACTTCAATTGATCCGACTTGTTTTCGAATTATATTTACGTTGAAACGTAAAGTAAATCGAATATACACCGTGGAATTGAAAACGTATTATATTTGATTTTACCCTTTTTCAAAATTTGTTGTCGTAATGTAGACTGATTCAAGACATACATAAAAATACGTGTAATGGCGACGTGCCGACGTATACCGCGTGATAAAATATATATTACAATCACCCTGACTCATATCCGAACTAAATTTATGTCGAAACGTAGAGTAACTCAAATTTATACCGTCAATGAAAATGTATTATATTTCACTCGACACATTTTCAAATCGTATATAAAGGTAAGCACAGAAACATTTTATATTTGAAGCGACTCATTTCTAAACAAAATATATGTAAAAACGTAAGGCATGCGACACGTTAACAATGTTAAAAAAATTAATGAAAATATCAAGTACACTGTTGGATATAAATAGAAAGGCAATGACAAAAGAAGGAACAATTTGATAAATTCACAAATAAGTTGAAAAAAATAATAAAGAAACCATAGAGCATGATATGTGGGTTTCGAAGCTCAAACCTTATCCTTGGAATAAGAGTCACTTACCACTTAATCTAGAAGGAGAATTTTAATCATGCTATGAAACTATTTTTACCAAATACTGTAACGAAAGTAGTGTGCCCCCTTTCCATAGGCCACCTACCTTTGATTTGAAGTATTAGTATAATGACATATACTTTAAGTTTGGATGATGCCTATTGCCTACTGTGTTCATTATTTGTACGTAAAGCAACAAATCAACAATTAGTTGGCTAATGGGAAAAAAATGATAGGCTAACAATTAATTGATTAAAGTATTGAGTTGGGCTGAATTGATATTGTGGGCTGAAGAAAATGATTTATAAGAGGAGCTTAAAGAGTTAAAGGGTTCACATACGTCATTTCTTTGGGCATCACACACGGACGGTAGACTTGCACAACAACCAAAAAAGTTAAAATAAAAAATAACCATTCCATACCGGTCCCTTGACCCGACCCGGAACTGGTTGTGGTTCCTGCCAGTCCTCCCCTCATACCCGGTTCGGAACTGAAAAAAACCAGAGTCCTGCCCGGTTCCGCATGTGTAGTGGCGGAGCTTCAGCTATTCCGTAAGGGGGCGGGGCGAATTAATTTTTTTTAGTGGAGACGAACTCGATATTTATATAAAACTTTACACTATCAGACCAAAAATTTATACTATCGGACTAAAATTTAACACTATTAGCAAAAAAACAGGGGGGGCGGCGGCCCCCGGCCCCTATGATGCTCCGCCCTTGCGCATGTGTGAAACTCAACCGGTTCCCACTTGGACCCGGTTGGAACTGGTAACTACCCGGTTCTAGCCATTGGAAGTGATTTTTTCAATTTTAGCCGTCAGGAAACGTTTATATAGCCATTGTTACCTTTTTTTATTTTTTTATCTAATTTTACCCATTAAGTTAGTATATATAGTTGTGAGATGAATTTACAGAGTACCCAAATTAAAAATGTTAAATCAAAACCAAAAAATACATAAAGTGCTCTCGTACAAAATGTTTTTGTTCGCAAAACCATGACGAGACAGGCAGAATGTTTTCAGAAGGCGGTTCATGATTTTGAGGAATGTTTTGGGACGGTTGCAACAATTGAGAGATCGACAACAGAACTTTGGATGATCATAATTCAAAATTTTAATGATATTGGACAAAGAACTTCTTGTCTTCAAGTTCTTTCATCATGCTCGCCTAATCATTTCATAGTCACAACGGTATAAGGGGTCTTAATTTAGTTGTTTGAGTACTACGTTTGATTTTCATTGTAGAACATATAATTAGTTGTAAACCTTGGCATGCTGATGTTTTATAAGTATTTATAGATTTATAGATTTCATGTTAATTCGCCGAAAAGTTTATTATATGCCACGTGATCATGACAAATACACCCTTAGTTTAGTTAAAAATGGACTTTTGGTTGTAAATATATATATGAATTGTGCTCTAGGTTAGTGATAAAATTAGACTGGGTTATGTCCATGTAACCCAAGCGACGTTGTAACCGTCTTTAACATAAATCATGACACTAGAAGTGACTATGTTCTCGTATAGTCATAAAAACTCTTTTAAATTAAGTTTGTTATTGGTACACCTTTATTCTTCTTCTTCTTCTTCTCTCTATCCGACGGGAATACCCGAAACCTGAGATATTTGGGATGAGTATGAGATCGGGTAAGCGGATATGAGACCACGTATATGATATATAGATACCTAATGGGTATACCCAAGTAATTTTTATAACTTTAACGGGTATACCCCTATTACCCGTGGGTATCCCGATACCCGACGGTTAAATACTCGACACATACCCGACGGATTTTGGGCCGGGTATGTGACACATTTTTCCAATCAGATATACCCGTCCCATTACCATCTATGTAACCCAAGCTGTAATTAATATTATCATGATTGATAAATTTTGACCATGACTGACGAAGAATTTAAAATTTTAACAAATGAAGCCTATCATTGACCCTTCTTGACGGAAGTGATTAATTATTAAAAAATATTTTTATAAATAAATTGAAAGAAGTATAGATTAAAAAACGAAAAACAGTAGCTAATTTGGGAGATCATGATTTACATATTTAACTGAATAGATATACTAAGAAACTAAAAGAAAATTTTGGTCACACGTCTTCTTCTTACACAGCCCTTAACTCAGGCTATTTTTTCACACATTTCTTGCCACATGTCACTGGTATAAAAAAGTTAACTATTTAATTATCATATTAGATGGTAAAAATATTATTTATATTTTTTTCAAATTATAAAACACATTTATTTAAAAATAATAATTCTTTTAAAAATAAATAAAGATGATTTTTTAAATAAAACAAACCTTTTTATAAATGATGTTTATAAAAATTGGAATGTTTAAAAAGCATTTTTTTTAAACAAAAATGTTTTAAAGACGAAATTTTGAAAAAAAATATTATTATAACTTTATTACTTAAGATTGATATTACGTTATTACTTAAGATAGTTGATTATACGTAATTCGAATAAAATTTTTATAATTTTTTAGATATTAATAACAAACTGTTAATTTAATATTTTAATTTAACCCATGTTTTACACGAGTTTCCTAACTAGTCATTACAGTAAATCAAAATAAGTTTAATATATATTTTAAGTAATTCAAAATCATACTAATACTAAATGTTTTCATTCTTTTATTTGGAGGAGATTTGTGAAGAGAAGGCTATTCGGTGAAAACTTTAGACTTTGGAGGTATTAAAATATTTATATAAAAGAATAGAAATAACATATTCTTCTATTTAAATAAGATATTTTAATTTCAATTTCTTACTATTACGACGAAACTAAGGACTTTCAAAATTTATTTTAAATTTTATTTTGTGCATTGAAATTAGCAACAGATATTTTAATTATTTTCGTGACGGAAGCAGGGATGGACTTTTTTATTTTTATTTTTAATTTTAGAGACAGAAATAACCTTCACAAAAGATGGCGCAACCAAATTAGCCTTGTGATTTACTACTTATTTATCATTAAATAATTTTGACTATAAGAAAGGTAGAATCTTTAATATATGTTTATCTAATATTTTGTACTTCTAAGAGAATATAATATAATTAGCGACAGAAAAATCACAATAAAATTCCGTCACAATTTCCTGTTGCTAATTTTATGAGTAGCTATTTCCATCATAAAATGAAATGATATAAAAGTTATATTACAAATTTAGAAGTGCATCATGGGCCATGAGCGTAGTGGATTCTTTCAAATGTAAATTGTAGGGCTATCATGTTATATATGATTCATGGATGGTAACACAAGTGTTGTCCCAATACAATTGTGAAGGGGTACACCAATGTAAATCATGGAATAATTCGTTTAAAATCACACAACATATAAACAAATAAAAAGGTCACTATGTGTGCACTTTTCCCTTCTCAAAATCTCAAATAAAATCTCAAGAAAATTAAAAGAATTTGCCCTTTGTTCAAAACACTTTCAAGTTATTACTTTACTTGACGTGTTTATTTTATTAATAACCAAAGGCCCTTACTCCTTAATATTCTTTCCCATAGAAAAGGTTAACTTTGCTTTTAGTCTTCTTTTCAATAAGAGAATAAACATAAGATATGAGATATATATGATCTCTCTAATCCAACTTGTTTGATTATGTTGTATAAGAAATTTTATATTTTATTTGTTTGACTCTAATAATATCAACTTGACTTGTAAGATTTGAACATCACACAACTTGAGAAAGATTTCAAGTATTCCACAAGAACTTAAAGTAGAATTGGCAATACGCAGCAATTAGACGACGAATATATAGAATATCCATTGAGAATATATATGTTTCTATGCGCACCAGCAAAAGAGAAACAGTTGCTATGTACGTATGTGTCTCTTTAGGCTGTTTGTCTGCCTCTTCCCCATTATTAACAGTCCAACCACTCAAACATCAGTTTATTTATTTCTTTTTCCCATTAGCAAAAGAAAATTAATGGTTATTTTTGTTTGCTACTCCTAGAAACAAACTATATATATTGTCATTTATATAGAATTAGTATTAATCCTCTCGCGTTGCACGGGGGCGTAAAACTATGTCATTATGCCAAGTAGCACCATGTCGTACCACTGTCAACGGCCACCAATATCGAAAAAACTCAACCAAAATTCAGCCAAAGACAATACCAAAATCAATCAATGATAAGAATACCACAATTGGTTAATCATCGTGTCACTGGAAATACGTACAACCAGAAACTAAGACGAAACTATATCTGAAAACCCTAAAGGGTTCACCGGAATAATATCTAAGTCGATCTCGGACCTACAAATTGCGTCAGGGCAGTTAAACGAAAAAATAGGTGTGAAAATATTGAACCACACATGTATGTTATAGGCTGTAACTTGTAAAATTTAGACCGTAACGTAAAAAGGAAAATTTGTAAAAGATGAAAAGTTAGGGACCGAAGTTGAAAGTGATAAAGTATTGGAGTTAAATTATAAAACAGTATAAAAGTATTGTGGTTAAAAGTTAAAAAAATTTAAAAAAAGTTAAAAAAAAAAAATAAAGATACCAAATAGTAAGCACAACTTACTAGCTAAAGCACAATATATAAACCATAAAATACAAGAAAGTTGGTAATTAGTATGCATATAGAATATTTCCAATGAATCACCGATAGGTTTTCCAAAAACATTGCCAACGAAAAATCCATCATAATCTTTTACAAAACAAATCATGAATATTTTTCTTAAAACCTGTTGTGAGAAAGTGTGAATTTTCGGAAACCGTCTAATTCCTAATGAACTTTTAGCCGAAAACCATTACAAAAAAAGTCTATGAGGGTCAATTACTCAATTAGCCGTATGTCCATCACTTATAAATTACCCATGGCACTTGGGACATCATAAATTCCAATAGATAAACCGACGATGTGTTTTGATAGTCCCTCTGTAATCCCATAATTTTTCAAATAACCAATTAGCAGGTAAAACTCTAATTCTCTAGTAGTGTTATCAAACAGGCCTAGTTAATTATGTTAGCTCATATAAGCGGATTATATTAACGCACGTGTAGTTTAGAAATTATTTTAATTAATTAAAAAACTTAATCACACGTTATTACTAGACATAGAGATGCACGTTTTCTTAATTCTATGGTTTGGTAAATTTGTCTATGATAAATTATATGAGAAAAATCTTGTAAAATTCCATTGTGTCGTGAATGTAGTGGGATTCTTATAAATATATGAATTAACTGTAGGGTTATGATGTCATATATGATGCAAGTAAGTTAAGATTAATGTTGTCCCAATACATTTGTGAAGGGGTATAGTAATTGTAAATTGTGGGCATATTCGTTTTTATTGCTATGAGCTTTTGAAAATGTATAAACAAATGAAAAGGTATGCACTTTCCTTTCTAATCAAATCTTAAAAAAATGAAAAGTACTTGCCCTTTGTCCAAAGTATAGATATTTTCTAAGATGTAACATTAGTTGACGTATGCTTATTATTCATTTTAAAACACATTTTAAGCCCTACTAATAAATTTATAAAAACAGTAAATGCTTATTTACCACAGAATTTATATATTATTTTATAAAAAAGTGTTGGTGACTCATTGACAAAAGCTTTTCTTTTAGGAGTATCATTGTAGAGGAATCGTAAATTGATGATCAACAATTTAGATGATCTTAGAGTAACGAAAAACACTTTCGGATTAAAACAATTTAAAAGTTCAATCCAAACGTTTAATCGGGTAAACAAATAAAAGGGCCACTATGTGTGCACCTTCCCTTCTCAATATCTCAAATCAAATCTCAAGAAAATTAAAAGAAATTGCCCTTTGTTCAAAACACTTTCAAGTTATTACTTTACTTTGACATATGTTTATTTTATAAATTTCCAAAGGTCCTTAATACTCTTTCCCATAGACAAGGTTAACTTCTCTCTTAATTAGTCTTCTTTTCAATGAGAGAATAAACATCAGATATGATCTCTCTAATCCTACTAGTTTGATTATTTTGTATAAGAAGTTTCATTTTTTATTTGTTTGACTTTTATAATATCAACTTGACTCGTAATATTTGAGCATCAAGCATAATTACACAACATAGAGTTGGTGATAAGCAGCAGTTAGACCATGAATAACAAATAGAATATCCACTGAGAATATATATGTTTCTATCATTCTATGCGGACCAGCAAGAAACAAACAGTTATATGTATGTGTTTACTTTTTTTTTTTTAAATTATAATAGATACGTTAAACCAATTAACGATGAGCACTAACGAATTTCCGAAGCAATACATTATGTTAACGGATGTGTAATGTGTCATTGGGTTGATTAGAACACATGCTTATGAGCAACTAACTAATGGTGACTACCAACGGCATATTATGTACATACCACATCAAACACTAAATTAGGTACTAATGAACCTTGTAGTGTGTTAGTGAGTTGTATAGATTACATACACTAAGCTACGAAATAGGTCATAACAAATAAAGTATACATACGAACATTACAAAAATTACATTATGCTTCCTCTTTTTACATATAAATTATAATACAATATTACCTAATATCTATATGTGTAATTGGGGGTTGTCGCGTGTCACCACAACAATGTATAACTGTCATCTTCATGTTTGTGCCCGTGAACTCTCCGATGCTTATATGTGACACTAAATAAATTATTAAAGATTTTTACATATATATGTGCATGCCACACATATGGGCCTGACTCCCCATTCGAAGGTCAACAATATATTCCCATCCAATCTAGTGTGACATCGGTAGACTACAGCTCATGACAAAATATATAAATTACGAGACCTTTAATTCCAACAAACGATCTTTAATACAAAGTTGATGGCGTGCCATTGGCATAGTATATACATACCACGTCCAAAAAACGATCTTTATATATATTTTCATTCTAGGAGATTGCCTTTTAGGCTCGAGAAACCTCACGGGTACTACTTTGGCTATTTACAGAAAATTTACAGTAATTTTTGTTTATTAGTCTTAGTAAAAAAGAAAAAAACACAAACTATATTGGTACTTTTAATGAGTATTTCTCAGGAATCACCGATGGGTTTTCCGACAGCGTTTTCTGATGAAAATCCGAAGGAATGTTTTACGAAACAAATCAAGAATCTTTTTTGAAAATTTTGTTATGGGGAAGTATGTATTTTTGGAAACCATCCAGTTCCTGATGAATTTTCATTTGGAAGTATGTGTTTTTGGAAATCATCCAGTTCCTGACGAATTTTCCTTTGGAAACCTTTACGAGACAAATGACCGGGAATTTTTCCTTAAAAGTCTATGTGGGTGAATTATTGCACCTATGTGTGTCACTGAGGATTACCAAAGTGCAATCCATGGGTTATTGGGGCCGTCGCAAATTTTCGACGGATCACCTTCATGACCTCCAAAGTCCAAGATAACAAATATTAATTTGCATTTTTAACTATTTTCCGGTGGTAAATATTAATTTTCTAAAGGACCCATCAGCCGGTGATATCCAGAGGTAAAACCCAGTTTTCTAATAGTATTATCAAATAGGCCTCTCAAATTATATTAGCTAATATTCACAGGGATGTAGTTTAGAAATTAATCTACTTAATGAAGAAATTTACTAGCACGTTATTACTAGAGGTCTGAACCATTAAGAGCTAGTATATCACTTAACTATTCAAATCAAATGTTTGACCAATTCAGATAAGAGTTCTTAACCATTCAGTATTAGTATAATGCTTAACCATTCAGAGGCAAATGTCTGAACCATTCAGACATTTGCTCGTGAAACAAACAGTCTGAACTATTAAGTGCTGAATCATTCAGATATCTGAATCATTCAGACATTTGCTCGCGAAACAAACAGTCTGGACCACTAAGTGCTGAATCATTCAGACATCTGAATCATTAAGAGGTTGATTAAAAAGCTGCCAAACAGCCCATAGACTTACTCATTTTCTTAAACCTCTGATTTAGTAAATTTGTCTATACTAAATGATATGAGACCATTCTTATTACAATTTTTAAAATTCCATTGTGTCATTAACGTAATGGGCTTCTTTTAAATATAAAAGTAAATTGTTGGGTTATGATGCCATATATGATGTAAGTTAAGATTTATGTTGTCCCAATACAATTGTGAAAGGGTATACCAATTGTAAATTGTGGGCATATTCGTTTTACTACTATGAGCTTTTATTATTGTATAAACAAATATATAGGTATGCACTTTCGTTTCTCATCATATCTAAAGAAAATGAAAAGTATTTGCCCTTTGTCAAAAGTATAGATATTTTCATTTTATTACTTTGGTTGACATATGCTTACTTTTAATAACTTAAACACACATTTTAAGCCCTATAAATATATAAATAAATTTAAAACGCAGTAAGTGCTTATTTAGTGGAATTAATTATATGTGACGTTATAATAGATGTTTTAAAAATTGGTTTAGAATATATTTATTTCGTTGGATGTGGTAATTATGTCATCATATTTTAGTGTTCCCCTACTTTAATGATGATCGGAGGAGTCGAGTCTATCGCAAGTGTATAAAGGTTTAATGTGTTGTTGATCACACTTTAGTTATAATGCTCGTAAATTCATTTGTTTACTCTTTTACATATGGTTGGATTTAACAAGTATTAAAAAGTCAAGAATGAGTGAATAACACATTACGAGACACGAACACCGAATATGTGACGTTTTAGGTGATTATACTGCATTTTTTAGTAACTTGTCATTCCCAAAAAATATATCACGTTGTTAGGCTTGTTGATAACATCTTACAAATTGTATGTGTTGTTTAAGTAAACTTATGTAACTAATACAATAATAAAATAATATGTAGCTATACCAATCCCAATATGTGTTTGTTAGGTTTTAGTTCTAACAAATAAAATTTTGACGATGCCTCTAGTATGTTAATACTCAAAATGACAGGTGACAAAAAGTATTGAGATTTTTATATATTTCCCCTTATTAAAACCAAAACTTATATATTTCACCAAGCTAAAAAATTAATTACATATTTTCTCTTCCTAAACTATATATATTACATATTTATCCATTTCATTAAACTTTATATATTAAATAACTATTTTACCTTGTTTTTACTAAGAGATTTTTACATATTAATGTTTTATTATTATAATTGCTTAAAACTTTTAATAATTATGTTGTGTATTTGAAGATATAACTTTGATTATCGATTGTTATTGTTTTGAAATAAATTTTTAAACGAGATGAAATTTTGTTGTTTCTATTTACATAGAAGACTCGAACTTAAAAAACTATGTAATTAATAGTCGCTGGAAGTGAAATGCGTAAAAATAATTTAGTGTAAATACGAGTTATATAATCATTCAATATATAATTTTAATAAAATGGTAAATATATAATATGTATGTTTTAGAAAGAAAAAATATGTAATTAATTTTTTGATTTGGGTAAATATGTAATTAATGACTTTAAAAAAGAGAAATTTGTAAATGCCCCAAAAGTATTTGTATGTTCGGCTTAAAAGATTTTGTACAATAAAAGTATGATGATAGAGAAGATATTTTCTATTCTTAACTTTTAGCATTTTGGATCTCTAATAAAAGTGTATTCTCTAAGATTTTTGAACCATTTGTAATTTGAGTTTCACAACCAACAATAATCACAAATTATTATCATATATAAGTTAAAATTAATTGTGTATTTTAACACATTAATTTTACTTTACAAGATTAAGAGCCTCTATATTACACATGTTAAATAAATTTATTTAAATATTTATTTTAAATAACATATCATATATTTCTAAAAAAACAGTCTTACATATAATAAATAATAATACCTATGGTGTAAATATTTAATTATCTAAATAAAGAAAAATAATTACTATTTGATAGGAGAGAAAGCAAAAAAAAAATCAAAATCTAGTATTTATTAAAAGTTTACACGTAACAGTTAATATTTAATAGAAGAGAGATGTGTGAAAACAATTTTTTAATTTTTTTAATTTAAATGACAATAATCTAACTACTCCAAATAAATCTACTCAATGTCTCAAGTGAAAATTAATTTTTAATACCTCTAGAATAATATACATATATTTTTATCACTAGACTAGTCTAGACTAGTCTAGTGTTACTAGAACCAATTTTTAGATTACCTATAAGCCACCTCACGATTCCTACATTCTCATCCTTTCAATATATGCTATTAATGCTTTATTTTTAAGGTTCAAACCTTAAATATTATGAGATACTAACAGTTATAGTAAACATATGGTTGCTGGTCAAACATCCTACTCCGTCTTATGTTAAGTTAAAAACATTTACATATACAAGTTGTATGTATTTAGTTAGTTTCTTTAACGGTAAATTTACCCTACTGTTATAGTGTTACTCCTAAATCATTCCAAATCAATTTACACCATGTTGAAATTTGAAACCAAGACCTTTTTTCTTTTGAATCCAACATCTTTTCTTAAGAGAAAAAACCTCTAACAAATGAGCCTAAATACACAACATGCGAAATAAGTTTCGTGTATTTATAAATATGCCTATAAATCAGTCTAACCTTGGATTTTTGTTAGAATACCACCACAAAGTAGACTTCTGATAATGATAAGTAAGTAAAAAGTTTCTTAACCAAAATTAAATAAGATCGTGTATTACATGTATTAAGTTTCAACCCAAAAAACGTCGCGTGCATAATAACTTATTAATATAAAATTTGTCTTACACGTATATATATGAACTAGTTTAGTAAACCCGTGTATTACACGGGTTGAACAAATAAAATATTAAATATAATAAAATTTTATTAAGTATAAAATAATATCCTATGAAAAAATTTGATTGAAATTACGTATGAGTAAGAACAATATATAATAAAATAATTATATCAACTTTTTAAACTTTTGTTATAAAACTTTTTTTGTTCAAAAAAAATAAATATTTTGTTTTAAAACAATCAGTATTAAAAAATATAATTTTAGAAAAAATTATTATAATTTTTTATTTTAATTATTTTTGTTTATAAAAAATTTACTTTTTAAAAGCACTAATTTTAAAAAAGTTTGATGATTTATAAAATTTCTTATTTTATAAAAATTATTTTTTAGAAATAACATAAATAAGATCTTTTTCTATATTTATTAAAAAACTATTTTTATTCTACAAAAAGTTAAATAATATAATTGGTGATTAAGTTAATTATTTAATCGGAGAGAGAAGTGGTAAAATTTTAATGAGGATGAATGTGGTGATTTTATTTGTCACCCCAAGATATTATTTTATTAGAGTAGAAAGATTTCTATAGTTTTTGTTGATGAATAATTTAAAGAAAAAAAATATCGGGTATGATTTAATTTTCAAAAAAAGATCTGCTTTAATTTAGGGTTAAAATTTCAAAAGTTCCCTAAATATCTCTTGTATCAGAAGTTGACTTTTAGTCAAATGAACCTAGACTAACACTAAGAACAGATACATATTTAGGAGGGAATTGAAAAAAATAAAGACTAAAGAATATGACACGTGGCACTAAAGTTATTCTTTTATTAATAAGTATAGAATAGATATACTATCAGAATTATTTACTTTCATAAATTTTATAACTTATAAAACTCCAAAACTTAACAGACCAAAACCAATTTTAGAAGGTGTTGCACTTTGTAGAACCGGTGACAAAACTTACTTTTGGTTTATATCATTGATATACATTCCACTTATTAGTAAATGCATTGCTAAGGAGAATGCAAAGTGTGAAGATCTCTAATTCATTTGATGAGAAACAACTTAAACTTATTGTTTCTACTAAACAGAAGATTGTAGTGATTGATCATTGATTAGTAGATAATTTTTTATTTAAGATTCCTCTAAAGCTCATCAAAGCTAGATTTCTTTGAAGCTCAAACCAATTAACATTTACTTTGTTCTATAGTGTGAGTTATCATTAAGGACATTAACTCTATCTTATCGAATTGCACGTTTGATATAACAAATTTCCTGCTAATTGTGTTGATATAAGCCAGCATTTGATACCAACAATGGGTTAACTCAACGCCATATATTCAACCTCCCATCCGGTTCTCTCTTTTATGCATCTACCGCATCCTCAGGTAGGGTTGTAAACAAGCTGGGTCGAGCCAGGATGGGCTCGCGTGCGGATCGATTAAAAAGGAGCCAAGCCGGCTCGGCTCATTTATTTTAACGAGTTCAAATTCCGAGCTCGGGCTCGGCTCGTTTAAAAACGAGCCAAGCTGGCTCGCGAGCCAACTTATTTATTTATTTAAAAAATATTTTTTTTATTTTTGTATATATTCGTGTATATATATATATATAAATAATATTTCTTATATTTATTTATCATAGTTCGTTGAATATCTTTCTACTCTAATAAAATGATATCTTGGTGTGACACGTGGTGGCACCACATTCATTCTCATCAAAATTTTTCCGCTTCTCTCTCCTATTAAATAATTACCTTAATTATCAATAATACTAGCTTTAGTAAACCCGTGTATTACACGGGTTGAACAAATAAAATATTAAATATAATAAAAATTTATCAAGTATAAAATGATATTTTACGATAAAATATAATTGAAATTACGTATAGTAAGAACAATATGTAATAAAATAATATATCAACTTTTTAAACTTTTGGTTTAAAACTTTTTTTTCCAAAAAAAATAAATAAATATTTTGTTTCAAAACAAACCGTATTAAAAAATATCATTTTCAAAAATTTTCTTATTATAAATTTCAATTTTAATTATTTTTTGTTCATAAAAAATTAACTTTTTAAAACCACTAATTTTAAAAAAGTTTGATGTTTTGTAAAAATTTCTTATTCTATAAAAATTATTTTTAGAAATAACATTAATAAGAAGATCTTTTTTAAATTTATTAAAAAAACTATTTTTGTTCTAAAAAAAAGTTAGATTATATTATTGATAATTAAGGTAAATATTTAATAGGAGAGAGAAGCGGGAAAACTTTGCTGAGAATGAATGTGGTGCCGCCACGTGTCACCCAAGATACTCTTTTATTAGGGTAGAAAGATTATTTAATTTTTTTTAGAATAAAAATATTTTTTTAATAAATTTAAAAAAGATCTTCTTATTAATGTTATTTCAAAAAATAATTTTTATAGAATAAGAAATTTTTATAAAAACACTTTTTTAAATTAGTGTTTTTAAAAAGTTAATTTTTTATAAACAAAAAATAATTAAAATTAAAATTTATAATAAGAAAATTTTAAAAATGATATCTTTTAATTCGGTTTGTTTTAAAACAAAATATTTATTATTTTTTTTGGAAAAAAGTTTTAAACCAAAAGTTTAAAAAGTTGATATAATTGTTTTATTACATATTGTTCTTACTATACGTAATTTTAATAATATTTTATCGTAAAATATTATTTTATACTTGATATTTTTTATTATATTTAATATTTTATTTGTTCAATCCGTGTAATACACTGGTTTACTAAAGCTAGTAATTATATAAGATTGTTATTGCAAGAAGTATAATTATGTTTTTATACTTTTATAATTAGTTTCTAGCTGTAAGATATCAAAATAACCATATGTGGATGATACATTTAAAATAATATGTCATAATTTTAATTTATAATTTATATAAATTATAATTTAAGTTTAAATTTAAACGAGTTAACGAGCGAACCCACAAGTGAGCCAACGAGTCAGCTAACGAGCTAGTCACGAGCTAAGCTGACAATAGCTCGGGCTCTGTTCATTTACAAACTTAGTCGATTCGGCTCGGCTCGTTTCGTTTATAAACGAGCCGATTTCAAGCGAGTTTTTTTCGAACTATTTTCAAACAAGCTTCGAGATAGCTATGAGCCGCGAGTTCTTTTATTTTTTTATTTTTTAGCACTGTCCTTGAGTACTTCTTGCAATCAGTACAAATTTAAGCCCTTTACAACATACAATAAATTAACGGCCCCATTTTTAATTCAAAGATTTAGCAACAAAAAAAAAAACATGAGAAAAAATGCCAAGTGAGAATGGTGGGAATATATGTCTCCCACTTATGAAGTCCCCTAAGAATAGAATATCGAAAAGAATAAAAACCAAAAATAATTGCGTTTTTTATAACTTACAAGCCCAAGTTTCCTCATCCACCAACCCAATGAACTCCTTTATGGATTTTCAAGGATATAGACCAAAATTATATAGCCTGGACTTGATTTAAAATGATAATATAAATTTAAAAATAAATGCAAAGTTTATTTATAGGTTGCTAGTCTGTGCTACAATCATCAATTGTCGTGGGTTAAAATTTTTACTAGAATCCTATTAGGTGGTATTAGAGCAAAAGAATTGTCTTTAGAAAATGGATTATTTGATTTTAATAATTTCTATTTTCATTTATTGGCCGGGATTATTTTAAACTCAGTAAATGTTTACGAACATTCTCAACTTTAAACTTATTTTACTCTACTGATCCCTTAGTAATTGATAGTTAACCTCCGATAGCTTTTTTGATTTTTTTTAAATTTTCTTCTTTCTTGAAACATTCTAGGTTCATGTTATTTTTGTTTATTCTTTTTCTTATTCTACTTGTAATTTTTCTAACATGTTCCCTCTATAAAAGAATAATATCATATGTATATATCTACCATAAATGTATGAGTATTTTTCCGTTTAAGTCACTTCTTTTGTTCTTCAAAATTATTAAAACACACATGCAGGTTATAATACAGTTTTCTATATATATTTTAGACTTTAAAATCCAGCTGTCATAACATTATACATTTATTTTATTTTGCTTAATCATGTTAATATCACTGTCATGACACACATAACAAGTAATAATCATAACTTTTGTCTAAATATAGGTCATTGATCTTTATAAATTAAAAGTGTAGATTTGATTTATTGGTTTATATAAATTTTTTTGTTTTTCATTTGAACTCAACCTTATGTGTATTTGTATGTGCTTGTCTTAACTGCACAATTATTTTAGGCAGTATTTATATAGAGACTCATTTAGGCTATTGGTATACTATCCACTCTCAATCTCTCCTTACATGTATTTGCATAAGTATAGAGAAAAATAGAGGAAGTGTGTTTCAATAATTAAGGGGTGTATAATAACTCTCTTATTTTATTGTCATTCTCTATTCTATTCTTATATTATTATTATTATCATTAAAAATAATTAATATTAAAAATAATATAATAAAAATGTTGCGTTTATTTTGAACCTTTGAAATATTATTAATATATTATAATTTTTATGAATTGATAAATCAGAAAAAGTACATATGTATGGACTAAACCGTCAACTTTATACAACACATAAACCGTCAAGAACTCTATTGCGGTTGTGATGAATTATTAATCTTTAAATCTATGTTAAATAGCTCTCTTATATAAGTTAAAGAGTTAATTACACAAATAGTTTTTATGGTTTAGCCAAAATCATAATTTTAGATATTAAAATTCTAGCAATAATTATAAGACTTAATGTTTAAAATTTATAACATCTTAGGGTATTAGGGTTATGCTTGTCAACTTTTAATAGTATTGGTCTCTATAATTGAGCAAAGTAGTAGTTTTGCGCACTTTTAATTTTGTAAAGAGTTTGAATACTAATAATAACATACATTAAATATTCTGTCTAGTAAAAAAATATTTTAATCATCTTACATTAGAAAACAATAATTTTTCCTCTCTCTCACACACACAATAATTGAAGAGAAAAAAAGTTAAATAGTTAATAAAATATTATTATAAAATTTTCATTTAATTTTAAAAATTAAAATATAGACACACACACCTTATAAACTCTCTTGTTTTAGAATATCTAAACTAAACCACATAGTTTAAAGTATTTCACATTTAAATTAAGGTTTGTGATGATATTATATTCACCTTTTGCATATATGTGTGTAGAGATAACGAGAGACATATTTTTTTATAAAACGGTAAATCTATTCTACTACAACACTACACCAAATTACACCATTGCTTGAGCTTGAACCCAAAACCTCCATTCTAAGAGGCAAAGCCTCTACCAAATATGCTAGCCTCACATTAACGAGAGACGTATATACCAAAGAAAAATGAGTTTTTGCTAATGAATGATAGTGATGATTCAAGACCATTCACGCATTCAATAGCAAAAATGGTAAAGTTATAACTAATAATCAATTATTAGTTAAATTAAAACATTTGTACATTTACTATTGTTGAATTTTCATTTAAATCTAGTTAGAACAGTTATTATATATATCACTATGTACAAGACGCTACAAATTTTAGAATTTTAATCTATTTAATTTAAATATAATATTGTTATATATTAATATTAATTTTATATGAAAACCAATGTTTTCTTAAAATGTTAAAGGCATCCTTGATTAGAACGGGTCATCTAAACATGTTACAAATTAAAGGTGTGTCTAACACAATTACAACTATGTTTCTAACCATTACTATGATACGCTTAATTTTTAATGATCAAGCGTATGAATAAACTCTATGATCAAAATAGTAAGTCCAACTTACTATGATCACGTACCCTTCATAGCCGCATACGGTTTTCACTCTTTTGTACTAACCTACCGATATAAATCTACAAGTCAAAACACCATTTTCTTTGAGTATATAGAAAAATGATTTACAAACATAAAAGGTGTAAAGGCATCTAAAAACGAGATGGATACGTGTCAAATTATTATAAAAATGATAAAAAGGAAGAAAGAGAAAAACAATCAGATATATATATATAGCATTAAATGTTAGATGATTTTATAAATATTATTCGTGTTATTGTAGTGTGAAACTATGAAATTCACCTTGATAACGTATTTCTATATATACAGAATCTATTTTTAACATGAGAAGATTGTGGATGCCAGCTGTGCACAGCAGAAAACAGATAATGCTGAGAAAGCGGTGTCGAATAGCTGCGTCCCACCGACATTAATACGTCTTCGATATGCTCCATCCTTAGTTCCTAACAAATTTCAAACAACCCCCTTCAAACCTAAAGCTAAACAAGAATATTCCCTTAATATTCTTAATCGTTCATTTTGTTCTTATGCCTTGAAAACTTTATAACTAAACTTTATATAACTACATAGTCACATCACATATATAGGTGGAGTCGAAACGTAATGGTAAAAGATTAGTGACACAATTAAGTGTTCGTGAGTTTAAATTGTATTAAGACAAATTTGTTTATGAAGATTCTAACCATTGTTGTTTAAAAAATCTAATTGTTATAACAAAATAAGGTTTTAAGATGTCACGTGTTATTATATTAGGTATTCATATTTTAATTTTTTGTTTCTGTCTTGTAATAAATGATAATAGTATATGGTAATTATATTATTTAAAATATTTTCATATTTAAAATAGATATTTTAAAATTTAAAAACCAAATTTTTTATTGATAAACACACTATAAAAAATAAAAACATATCAAAAATTTTCTTAAACAAAAAACTTTTTTAAAAATTCGAACTCATTTAAAACCGGTTTTTTAAAAGTTTCATAAGGATGATTTAAAAAAGTTCTAAAAATTTTCAAGAAATAAATAAAATGTAAAAAAACAATTTTATAAAATGAAAGTTTATAATGACATTATTGTTGTTTTACTTAAAGTACTTATTTATACGTAACTCAATCATATCTTATCTAAAAATGTCGTTTTTAATTTTTAAAATTTTCGTTACAAACTATTTAATATTTTATTTATTCAACCCTTGTAATACACGACTACAAAGGGTACTAACCTAGTATACATATATAAGTGACACATGAATTGTTTTAGGGCTTTCTACACACACACCATTAACAATATTATCGCACAACCTTTTCATATGGTTGTTTGAGATCGCTTAAAACGGTTCTTCGAATTGGTTCAAACTATTGTTTGAATTGAAGACTAGAGCTTGCATCATAACCCCAAATGATGGTTTGCGAATTCATCAAACAACCTTTTAAAGGTTAAGCCTACATAATGGCCCCCTATCTTCAAACGACCGTTCGAGTTTTTCGTCAAATGAACGTTTGAGTTTAAGGGTGGCCTATTCGACCTTGGGCTGAATAGTAGAGCCCTTGTTTTTGTTGTAATATGTTTGATTTTGAGTCTAAAACTCATCATTTAGGTTTTTGTCATTTTAAATAGAACTTTTATGTGCTAAACGTATTCGACACTCGAATAACAAAAAGTTCTAACACTCAATGAACACTGATTTACTAATCATTTCAAAGAATAACATTGCTAAAAAAAAAAGTTCTTGATACCTCAAATTGTTTACGAAGTATAACATAATGTTAATCTTAAAATATACACATTTATGCTTATATCGTTCTTATGTCACTAAATTGTGTAAATATACATATATACTTTTCATATATATGCATCCCACAAAGTTCTTACCCTCGCCGGCGTTAATATTATTCCGGCGATCGGAAAACTTGTTCCCCACCGTAACACAACTATTTTGCTCAAAGAAACACAACAAATATAAAATATAAAATATAAAATATAAAATATAAAACGCATGCCACTGAGCCCTAATTGTCATCACGATTAATAAAAAAAACGCATACACAATTATCCAACTGATCTTCAACTTCTGATTAATTGACTCAAGTTGATTGCAAACTCGATAACTCAAAAAAGAAAAAAAAAAACAAAATTGAGAGACTCCGGCCAAAATTTGTGTTCATCGGAATCTACAATTACTCTAAGAAACATGAGTTTCTCCGGCGACAACATCCGATGGTGTCGCCAAATACGTCGGAACTTCATCTCCGGCCATGATCACCACCAGTTTAGGGCGGAGATCTGAACAATCACCACCGTCGTACGCCGCCGTCGCCGCCTTCTGATCATCGTCATCATCACCTCTTTCAATATCTCCACCACCCGATGGTTGTTTTCGTTTAGAACACACTAAGATTACCAACGCCACCGTTATCAGAAAAAGTAGTATAAAGATTCCTCCAAATAGATATATCAATGGCGAATTAAACCTCCATAACGACGATTCGGATGAACCCATTACGATTATTATCCGTTTGTATGTGTGTGTGTTAAGTGTGTGTGTTTAGTGTGTGTTTCTTGGTGTGAATTATGGTAGAGGAGAAAGGAGAAGGATATATAAAGAGAAAATGTACAACATGCAAAGCATAAGGTACAGCTTCTGTAAGAAAAGTTGATTAATGGTTAATGGCTAATGACTAATGAGGTGAGCAATGAATAAAGTTTTGATTCTTTATCAAATTAAATTAAAGAAGTTTTTAATTGTAAAAATAAGTTGCGTGTATTTTATAAATAAAAAGTAGTATATGATATTTGTCGTTTTCAAATATTGAAAACGGTGGTCAAAGCGAAATCCGTAGGCCTTTATTGTTGGGTGTTAAAGAGAGAGTGAGAATGACAACATAATATGAATGTGTGAGGCGTTTATTGTTGTTTGTTCAAGAGAGGATGAATGAATGACAACATAATGTATGTTTTAGAACATGGAAAATTACATCTAGGATTGGATAAAAGGTGTTATGTAAATAAACTTTGTTGGGATTACTTTTATAGTTATTCTTATTTACTTATATAAATAGTTGATTGATGATTCAAATTATAGAATTATGTTATTTATATATGTATAAGGGTGAGATCTATACAAAATAAAGAACAACTAGCTTTTTACCAGCCGCGCGTTGCTGCGGCATCGTACACGTCGTGACAGATTATAGACTACAATCGGCCCGACTTGTTTCAGAACTAAATTTACGTTAAAATGTAGAGTAACTTGAACTTATAGCATTGAATGGAAACATATTATATTTGAACTGACTATTTTCCAAACAAATTTATGTCGAAACGTATACCAACTCAAAACGACATGAAAAAAGTACATGCAGCGACACCGTATGTGACGTTAAAAAAACATATATTACAATCACGCTCTACTTATTTCTGAACTAACTCTACGTTGAAATGTATTTACACCGTCAAAATGAAACGTATTATATTTGATCCAACTCGTTTCTGAAGTAAATTTACATCGCAATGTATATATCGTCGAATGAAACATATTATATTTTACCCGACGCATAAATTTACGTCGAGACATATTTATAACGTCAAATGAACGTATTATATTTGACCTGAGCTGTTTTACCAAACAATAAACAAATACAATAAAAGAAAAAAAATAAAAGACAATAATAATTGTTATTTAGTTTCTAAATTAACATATATATATTAAACTAAATTTACGCCGAAATGTATTTATACCGTCGAATTTAGAACTAAATTTACGTCAAACCATATATACTGTCGAATGAAACATATTATATATGAGCATGCGCGTAAATTTACGTCGAAACATATTTATACCGTCCTATGAACGTATTATATTTGATTCAATCTCGTTTTCTCAAACAATAAACAAATACAATAAAAGGCAAAAATAACTATTCTAAATAAAAATTAAAAAGTTTGCTTGTGATCAAACTTAAAGAAACCATAGAGAAGGGTTAAAAATAAAAATAATAAAAAGTTTTGTTACCAAAATTAAAGAAACTAAACTCTTCTATTCATTCCATTTGCTTTTTAAATATATGGGGTAATGGTGCAATGTGTGTGTTTTGAGGGGTGAAGGTAGACACGTCCATTAGACAACAACAACAGGTTTTAGACGAACTATTAAAATGGTGGGCATCACCATTATAATTGCACAGTTTCAATATGACACTATTGTAATATTAAAAGAACCATCGCCGTTAGTTTGGACGTGCTGTTGTTATTAGTTTAGACATGTAGTGTTAATTATAGTGTACGAATATTAAAAAAGACATTTTTTTTAAAACTCGTACTATATTTAAAGTAAAAATTTTAATAAACATAATGTAATTAAGGTATAATGCTTTTGTTTAAAAGGATTGTTGAAGAAGTTTTCAACGATCTATTAACTTTCAATTAGTTATATGTGTATTTACGTGTGTATGTATTTAACTACATTAAAAGTTGCTTCAGATTCACTTAATTGATAAAAATGTTGTATAATTTTGATGATCAAAGGCAGTAGCAACACAGTAGTAAGTTGCTCCTCATCATCGGTGGAAACTACAATCGGTAGTAACTTTAATTTTTGGTAGTAACTAGTGCATCTCTGTTAACTAAGCTCAGTCATAAATATGATCATCGGTAACAATTTGGCTTCGATAACAACTTTAAGCATCTGTGGCAACTATGATCTTTGGAAAACACTAAGATCAGTAGCATTTGTGATGAACACTATGGCGATGTTACAGATGATAATCTCACTTACAGTGCATGTTGCTGTGCATGAAAAGCTCGCTTGAGATCCTATATGGCTCGTGGTCAGCATGAACACTACGAAAATGGTTCCTGCATGAGAATTCTCATGAGCATGAGAAGTGAAAAGTAGTCGTTGGAGATAGCCATTGGGTATTTAAAATCTTTTAGCTCGTTTTCACACACCACCAACTTTATTATTTTCCCACACCCATTCACTCAATCGTCTAATATAATTCGAATATCTTTAAGAATTTTTTTATATGTATTCATCTTCATCATCACCAAATGAGGCGAGGCTGATGAAATTGTTGTGACAACAATTGTAGTTATGGCCCAACACGCATTACAAGAAGTAGAAATTCCCCAACGAATAACAAGTTCTCAAGATGCGTTGGCATATAATTTGAAATCCAACACGTCACTCGACTATAATAAGAAGAAAAAAAACATAATGTAAGCATGTATTATCTTACGTAATATGATTTTGAATGTGAAGCTCATACAACATGTCAATACTATGAAGATGATATATAACCATCTTTTGAAGAAATATCTAACCAACAAAAGGAAGCAAATCGTCAGGGATTACATAACCCAGAAACATATAACCTTCTGGTAAATTTAGTTGAACGTAATAGCGAGGTTTGTTTATGTGGCCCTAATAGATGACTAGTATTTATGAATTAGTGTTTTCTTAAGTAATGTAATTCTAACAAATTTTAACTTATATTTTTTTCAAAATGGTTTTAAATAAAATATATAAATTACATTAAAAGTTTAAAATATGATGAGTTAGATTTCACACAACACTCCACTCATTGAGTGAAAATATTGATTATGTGACACTTTGTTCATAGTTCACACACCACAGCAAAAAGCCTTAAAACATTTATAGTGTATCATACAATGTAAGACTTTATATGTATGCATGAGAATTTAATTTTTAATATAAGTATTCTATTTTTATATATAATTTTATATTTAGCCTCCATATATTTATACCTTATCAAATCAACACAAAATAAGAATGTTTTATAGAAAAAAAATATTAATAACCGTTAGTTCCCGTTAAATTATTTGTAAGCTAAGATAATTTAATTCAAACTTCATTTAACAATCAATATAGCTTTTTCATGTTACAACAGTTTGCACAACTTGTTAGATCATGGGTAAGGATGATAATGTCACGTAGGCCACGGTGAATATGGTCATCCTCACCCTTACTTTGGGGTGTAATACCTAAGTAGTGGTAATTGTTATCTAGTCATTGTTTATTTAATTTTCTTTCTAAATATATATTTATGCTTTAAATTTTTATTTAATTTTTTTTTAAAAGTTAAGAAATATTTCACGATATTAGCCCGTAGTAATTTTTTTTTTCTAAATTCATTTATTCTCATGCTTGGCCATTTCACGTTCTAGCCTCGTTAACTTTTCGATATTGGTCCCAAAAGTTGCAGGTCAATGCCTCGTTGACTTTTTTTTATATCTGACATATTTGGAAGTTGAAACTAATTTCGTTCAAAACAGTCAATCGTAGAGCCATGTTATCCAAACTTTGTTTACAGTCGGTTACATGGTTGAGGATGTTGGACGTTTACCTTTGTTGCGGTCTCTCCCAGCGGGGGATTCGGCTCCTCTTTTTAGGAACCGTTCACATAAAATTACAAATAAAACAATTTTTATTATTGAAATCTTTACAGAAATAGATGAACAGAAATATAAAAACTGAGGATCGTGTTTAACACGGGGCCCTTAAAACAAATTCCGAGCCTCCCAGGAGAACTCGTTTTGTTTCCCAAGGTACAACAGCCAAAATAGATTGTACTGCCGGGATTGATTTAAAACCCGAACTTGTTTGTAGAATAGAAACCAGAGAGAGATGAAGGATCTAGAGAACCTGTTTGCTACAGGTTTTAGAACTGTATTGGTGTGTGCTTCTACTGAGCCAACCTCAGTATTTATAGTAGCATTTGAACTGTAACAGCCACTCAGTTATTACTCAGCCATTAATCCGAAATCGTAACCGCTCATTTAATTCGTCATTAACAGCCATCAGTTTCGGTCAACACGTAACCGAAACTGTTACGAGTCGCGCACCTGACCGGACCCTCGAACCAACCTTCAAAAACACTAAGACGGCTCTCAAGCGGCGATGCAAGTGTGCGAAGTGCAAAGTGCGCCATCAAAGTGCCACATTGCGCCCACATGCCCACGCCGCGCGGGCGCGTGTGCGAGTGCAAGTTAAGGGTGCTTCGGACCCTTCGCGAATCTACTTAGTGTGATGCTTTAGGAAACAATGTAATCAAGAGGTTATAGAATATAAATCATTTTACATTCTTTTTTTTCCTCCAATGTGGGAAAACTTCCCACGCCATTAATTTCTAATGCCATTCAATACATTAATTTTCATTCGACACATTAATTTTATTGACTAAATATTAATACTCATATTAATATTGTCAATAAATTTCCAACACCCTTAAACCTGATCAATCTTTTTATCAGCAATGTTATGAAAACCGGACCGGACCGGCCGGTCTGACCGGTTGGACCTGGAACCGGACTTCAAACCGGTCCGGTTCGGTGCTTAAAACCGTTTTGACTTTGAACCGGCGGTCGGACCGGTTGAACCGGTCGAACCGGCGGTCGAACCGGAAACCAGACCGGTTGAACCGGTGGTCGAACCGGTTTTTTATATAATTTTTTATTTTTGAGTAATTTTTTACATATATTTATAAAAAATAATTATAATTTTATCCGGTTCTTATATCCGGTCCGACCGGTTCAACCGGTCCGACCATCGGACCGGTAAAGCGTCCGGTTCACTGTACGGTCCGGTTCTGAAAACATTGGTTATCAGTGTCGTTGAAGTTTATTAGTTGAATTCAGCCATTTGATGTGATGGGTGATAAATAAATAAATGCAACCGTAATAATTTTTTGGGTGGGGGGGGGGGGGGGGGGCGGGTAACAGTACAATATGTAATAAATGTGCGAGCAATGGTTATTTTTTAAGTGTAACGAACGACTCCTCTCCTCACACACCCCCGCACTTGGTCCGGCAAGGTGTGCCATGCCTGACTGGCCTATGTATGGCCATAGTCACGGCCCTCTCATGAGGTAAAAAGGATACACATTGTTAGAATATGACCAATTTATGTCTATGATTTTTGTCGGAATGCTAATATGGCCTGTTCAAACCGAAGTAACAAAACTAATCAAAACATGCATGATTTAGAGTGTTTGATGCTTGAACAAACTTTTAATGTCTTATTTAATTTAAGAAGTCATATAAGTCTTGATAAAAAAAACAAAAATCTAACTATTGATTTAAGAACCAAAATGACAAAAATGAATAAATACCTAATCTAAGAGGTCAAAAGAGTTTACTACATTTTTTTAAGTCAAATTATTCATACTTTCGCATTCAAGATGGATGTTTTGAATTTAGATATATAGTCACATTACTGATGGGTTGAAACTTGCAAATTTTTTCTGTAAGTTTTGAAACAAAAAGTATGCAAAAATCACAGGGAATTGTATGTGCAAAAAAAGCAAACATCATTAAATTATTTTATATATCAATCTTATTGACTTTAATACAAATATTTTGAAGTTCAATATTTTAACAAAATAAAATATAAAAAACACTAATATTATTAGTTTTAAACAATTACAAAATAAATAATAATATTTTTAGACAAAGAACACCCCACTTCTTTGATGTTGACGTGGCCTTTATATGATGAATAAATTGGATCGTCACTTAAACCTCACTGATACAATTCATCGCTTTTAGAGGAACTCGGAAGATGATGAAACCCATCTCTAGATTTAAGGCCGGATGTTGTAGGATATAGCTTTAAGTGGAGTTATTTTGTATTATTGCGATATGTGATTTTAATTGAGTGCCGGAAAAATCCATTAATCAAATAGCCTGACCTTGTTGTGCATCAGGTGATCAAAGTCTTTGACGAATTTCTTAATTTTTTTAAATGTAAAAGAATAATATAAAATTAAATATTATAATCAAATAAAATTTATTAAAAACATAATAAATAAAAAAACACATAATAAAAAATATAATAAAAAAAATCTAACTAATTTTCCTCTTTTAATTTCTTTCGAATACGGTCATTTTGTTTTTCCATTAAAACTTGGTCTGATGCCAAGAGAGAACTAAAGTCTCGGGTAAGAAAAGTCAATTTCTTCAACCTAGCTTTAGACATTTTCGTCTTTGTCGTCATCTCGATACTTGCCATTATTTTGTCAATCTTTGAGACAAATTCTGAATCGATTATGTAAATTCGTAAATAATCCGACATTTTTATGAACGACCCGAAATCATATCGGCGATATGTTCCCTATTACCAACTTGTTCGTAAAAATACTCTCTAATTTTTGCCCTAAACACTTTTGATTTTTGATAATCGGCTACAAAATTATATTGAATAAAAATGTTAAATAAATTAAGTTAAACCAAAGTTTTAGTAAAAGAAATAATTAACAAAATACCGGCTTTGCGATCTTCGAATACATTAATCTAAGCACGGCACAAAATAATTTTCTGCTCTTTCGACTTAGTAATACTTTTTTGTTTACAAGACCCCGACTCTTTTGTTTAACTTGAACCTCCCTTAGTCATGTGATGAGAGCATCTTTGTACAGAACATTAGAAACATCTTCAACCCGCGGTTCGTTTTTAGTCGGTTGTGTCTCCAGAATGACCTCGTTGGGAGAACCAATTTGACTATACGCAAAGTTTGAAAAAGACTCATCGTCCATAAGATCCAAACTTTGGTCGAAGGAATCATCCTAATGACCTGACATTTTCTAGTGGGAAGAGTTTTTTAAAAAAATCAAGAGAGAAAGAAGAGAAAATAGATAAGAATATGATATTTTTTTTTATAAACTATGGAATAGTATTTATAGGTTAAAATATAAAAAAAATTAAAAATATTTTTTAATTAATAGAGCCCAACGGCCACACACTCCAACGTCCAACGGCTCTTTTTTTCCCTGATACCATGCTCGCGCTCTTCCCAATCGCACCCCAGTCGCGCCTGCATGTTATGATGTGCACGATCATATGGCTCGCGCCCCTGATCGTGACTAGACAACAGATGTCCAAAGCACAGAAATATTACAAATCCTTGTCTAGAGAGGCAAATCCTAATTCCCTAGCCTCCCTAATTATTTTTCGTTTTTTAGTTTAATATAAAGACTCTACACTATCAATTATTGACTCAAATTCTACAAATCAAGCTTAAAAGGCAGAAGTTAATTATGAAAAAAAAAAAAAAATCAAGGCTTTGACTTAGTTATCAGTTATTTTAGAATGAAAAAGATTTTATTCATAAGAACTAGCAAGACACTAGCGTAAAAATGTAAATTCAGAATGAGAAATTACACCACAAATTTCAATCTAATAGATGGATTTTGCTCTATTTTTAATCCAAATGAAAGTGTGTCTAAATCGGTTTTAAAATCTCTCCTGGTTGTTGTGTCTTGTATTACAAACTTCAAAATTTCGTGCCCTCCATATAAACAAAAGTATTGTCAAGTATACAGATTGCAATATCTTATCTATGTTGTTGGTTTTGCCATTAAAGATTTTACCGCTTTTGCTTTTTATTCAATTAAATTTAGCATCTACATCCATTTCATGCAATCAAATTGCAAGAGGAATGATCGTAAAAATAAAAAAGTGAAATAACAAACTTGAAAGGCTCAAAACAATGGCACAAACTCATGGTGAATTGATCCTCGACTTAAACGAGTGGCCAGCCAACCATTACACAACAAACATAGAATAATGGTTGGAATTGCAAATCAGAAAGCTTGATCTGTTACGTGTGAGAGAATTCGAGTGGAAACTGAGAATCTGAGATAGAAGAATGAATGAAAATCTATGATCGTTCTACTTACACTAGTGGCACACCCTAGCCTATTTTACGTTTAAGGTTGCTGGGCCTCAGTGGCGGAGCTTGAACACTCTCGTAGGGGGGGCGGGGGCGAAATTGTTTCTTTTTAAGGGGGGCGAACTCGAGTTTTATATAAAAATTTACATTACCGGGCCAAAAATTTACACTACCGCACTAAAGTTTAACACTACCGACGAAAAAAAGAGGGGGGGCGGGGGTCCCAACTATGCTCCGCCCCTGCTGGGCCTTACATATCAACAAATATTTATACAATATTATATAAATAATCTGGCTTCGTTCAATTTCGATAACATATATGACATACATGAACATTAAATTTGCTAAGTACAAGGGAATATGAAAATCCCAATCCAAACCATCCAAATTATTAAGGAAAAACAAACGCTACTAAATTGATTAGGTTTAATTGATTCTTAACAAGCCATAATACAATTTCATTCCATAATTTTACATTAAAACAATATGTTTAAGAAAAGTTTGTTCTTAAGTAATAAATGGTGACTATATGTAAAGTACAAGCCTTTAAAAGTTAAAAAAGCATAGTTTGATTAGATGGAGAGAAAGAAAGTGGGTATATGTGCTTCACTATATCTTGTCACTTTTAATTACTTAGAAAGAAAAAAAAAAAGTTTACGCAAATACGAGAAATATATTAAAGTAATTCAGGATTCGCTTTTAGAAAATCAATGTTATTGATATTGATCTAAATGATGGGTTGCTTTTATTAAATTATGAATTAATAAATAAATTTGATACGTATCTATTTTAACAACAAATTCACTTTGCGCCCAATAGATACAGCAAGAGGTGGGTTTAATACATAAAGAGAGAGGAAAGGCATCTACTAATCTTAGTCTAATGGTAGAAAAAGGTGAACTTTTTTGGCATGTCTCACAAATAAATTACTAGCAATATTCTAAGATTATTCTTATTATCACAAGCTTAACAGATTGATAAACATCTTAAATTATCTACTTGTAGTAACACAAGGATAATCAATAATGAGTTCAGAATATTTATTTTCTTACTCTAATAAAATGATAATTAAATTGGACACGTGACAACACAACATTCTTTATTATCAAATTTTTTCTAGCTTCTATTTCCAATAAAATAATTACATTAATTACTTATAATGTAATTTAATTCTTTTTTAGGTTAGAATATTTTTTTAATAAATTAACAAATAAATCTTTTTATTAATGTTATTTCTAAATAAATAAAATTTTATAAGATAAATTTTTTTTAAAACATCAAACATTTTTGAAAATATAAAATATTTTAAATTAGTGCTTTTAAAAAGTAATTTTTTATAAATAAAAAATTATTAAAATTAAAAGTTATAATAAGAAAATTTAAAAAATAATATTTTTCGTTACAATATTTTTTTGAAACAAAATTTTATTCTATTTATAATAATAAATATTTCAATCATATATTATCTTAAAATATCATTTTATAATTAATAAATTTTCATATTATTTAATATTTTTTAACACGTGTAATACACGATTTAGTAAAACTAGTTTTACTATAAGATAAAGAATACTCGACAAAACATTATCTATCATAATCGACAATACATATGCAATATAAGGAGAATAATAACAAAGCAAATCTAGTCAAATCATGTCTCTTGGGTTTACAAATATAATTACAATAAACAGTTAGTGTAAAGTTAATTACACGGATAGTCCCTAAAAGTAATATGATATCGCAAGGTTGGTCCAACTAAACTATAACATGGATGTTCACTATCTAACGTAGATGGATGTTAAGTTTTTTGTCAAATTTTTTAAAATGACTAAAATAGCTCACATTTAAAAAAAACACAAAATTACATAACATAATAAATATAAAAAGTGTGGCACGACTAGCCAACCCATCCCTCCCCCTCTAACTTTCCTATTGCCCTCCTTATCACCGCCACCCACCAACCTTTTCTCTGACCAACATCATCCACCACTAGGGATGA
The DNA here is from genome assembly GCA_025506415.1 of Flaveria robusta. NCBI lineage: Eukaryota > Viridiplantae > Streptophyta > Magnoliopsida > Asterales > Asteraceae > Flaveria > Flaveria robusta. The sequence goes on along the minus strand of CM046459.1, from coordinate 12,231,811 downwards.
GATTAGTATCGTACCGAAAAATACCGATACTCAAATGGATAAAAGTGTTTTTTAGAATAGCATACTGATTTTTTTGGTTTGGTACTTATCGGTACCATTGAAAATACCAAAACCGAAGATACCGAATACCAAAAACTTAAAAATATGAATACTTGTACTGTTACCAATTATGTTCAATCGATGTCGGTTCGGTATGGCACTGGCGCGATATCGGTACGGTAACAATATTCGGTAAAATTTGCTCATCCCTATCCACCACCATCCCATGTCTCTGAATAAAACCGTACACCGCCGCCAATTATAACCCAAAAACCAACCGATTGAAACCTAAAGTTGGAGTAAACAAACCTTTCCCCAAATTGGAGCTAACACTAAGGATTATATGATTGTCAAAGATGAACATGTATGTTCATCATAGAAACGACCATGATGATTGGGATTCAAGTTGTAGAAAGCTTATTCATCGCAAAAAAAAAAAAAACAAGAAACAAGCGGTGTTGATCGTAGTGAATACAAATAGCTAGTGGTGGTGCTGGAATAGTTTTGATAAGAACCACATCTCGTATACAACCCACCCACCATCTCACCTTAACTTGAAACCCTAATATACAGTAGATCGAGAGAGAGAGAGAGAGAGTAAGTGAGAGGAGGAAAGGTGGTTCTTGAGACATGATAGATTAGACGAGGGAGTGGTGCAAATGATGCATACACAACTTTGAAAATACTAAATGTTAACAGTGTACCACTCCAAGTAGTGAACTCAGGATATACGGTGGGATCGACTTCTTATCCAGGTTTAGTGCACAATATTTTAAGATTTTTGATATTTTGATTTGGTGAAAATGTAAGGAAGATCAATTTTCGATCCTATACGCTATGGTTTACTAATTGTCTAATCTTCTACGGTAGTTTCGAATTCTATTTTTCTATTAGTGGTAGGGTTATATAGATTCGGAGAACAAGACTCACTCATACAGCAACAAAGATATTCATTTGTTTGAGATTACTTGGATGCTACCTAAAGAATATAGGATATATTCTCACTCAAGGAGAATTGGAATATGAGACCGATATGTACGAGGACAAAGTAGAAGATGGATTGACACCCGTAATGACCTTTGAGGAAGCCGCATTTGATGAATACCTACGTAATTTTTCGAGTTCAGGGAGCAAAGAATAAAAACATCACAAGCGAATAAGTTGATTAATAAACGATAAGAAGTCGAAATGTATTATGTTACAAGTTACGACTTATACTTTTTTTAGTTTATAAGTTTTTATTTATGATATAAAATAAGTGAATTTCAATTATTCTTTTTTTTTTTTTACTTCGCAATTTCTATATATAAAAAATTTAAAAACTGGTTTGGATCTGAACCGGTTAGAAACCAACCCACATTGTTGGAATAGGCTTTGGTTTTTTTTCAACGGTTTCTAACTTGAATTGGTTTTGACCAGACTTGACCAAATCGATTTGATTCCTAACCTAAATCGGTTTTTTTGAAAACCCCCGATTTGTACACCTCTACTTTTACCGTTTGACATGTGAGTATTTCTAACGTAAATTTATAAAATCACTTTCTAGAGAATTATGCAAAAGAAATAACTAAAATAGGTGTTACAATTCTGTTATATAAATTAAAAAGAAAACAAAAAGAAAAAAATGGGTATTATATTTACAATGATCTCATTCGACCAAAAAATAAACGTTTTTTTTGCAGTTTGGGCTAAGACTTAAAGAGACATTCCCTTTTTTTTTGGGACATTGGGCCGACAAAAAAGCAAGCCTGGCGTGTTCACGTTGATATTTTAACCCATTTAATTTGATAAATTATTTTTTAAAAGGTTGTTGGATTTTACTATTTCAAACTTTCACTTATTGGTCGGAATTAATTCCAACTCAAATTATATTAAAGGTACTCTCAACTTTGAGTTTATTTTGCTTTAATAATTTCTTACTAACTGAGAGTTAACCCCCTAAAGTTTTTTTTATGAAATGGAGCCAACTTGAGCTATTTTTCAACTCCACCGTCGTCCAACCTCCATTAGGTATATTTTCTGTTGTCTAGCTTTCACCGTCTCCTGAAATCTACTTTCAACGAGTCAAGTGATTGATCAAATCAGTAGGTGGAGATTAATGAGTTTCAGGGTATAGAATTTTCAGATTGACGGAGCTGATGGTAGATTCAACTATCTGATTAGTGTTTTGGCTATATAAACAGTCCACGTCATCAAAATACTAACGGGGTTAACTCTCATTTAGTAAGAAATCGTTGGAGAAAAAATAAGATTAAACTTTGGAGTGTCAATAAACATTTATTGAGTTGAGATTAATTCCGACCAATAAATGAAAGTTGTTATTATTAAAATCAAGTAACCCTTTTTAAAACATGAATCGACTGTGTATTTTATGAAAGTTTAAAAGATGAAAGAGAAATGATAATAAAAATTTATCATTTAATTGCGTTATTGTTATTTAAAAATTTGCAATTTTAAGTATTAATATGGAAAAAACAAAATTTCATGTCAAACTGGTGGAGTTCATGTTAACGCGTAAAACTTATGTCGCGTTTAGGTTGTTGTGTCTAATATACATAGGCGAATCCACTTGAGGCCTGGTGTGGGATGAGCATCCACTCAAGATCAACCCACTAGTACAAATTTGTTTAGAAACCAAACCCAAAAGACGATGTGCCCCAACACTTTATCACAAGACACCTAATTCTTAATCTATTTCAACCAAAACTCAACTCGCTAATAAATACCCTTTTTGAGTGTAATAGAAAATGTAGGACATTATTTGATCAATACTATCTCCTTTGACCCATTTTTTAGCTCGTTTTTGGCCCCCGCAGACAAAAAATCATGAATCTATCATTGCTGGCATGACTTTTGTTCTTTTAGACTTGTGTCGAGTTCGACTCTCTAACCCGTAAAGAGGATCCATTTTAGGAACCCTATGCTACCTTGAGCATGTATACACATTATATATTCCCATCAGAAGAGATGATATAGTGATATACATATTCTGATACTGACATTTTATCCGATCATAAAAAAGAAAAAATTTATTAGAATAAACGTTTATAAGTCATACATGGAGATCTTTTTTCCGTAAAATTAAAAAAAAATAGCAACTAAAATAGTGCAACACAAAGAGGATGAATTATGAGAAAATAAATAGGGCCCTAATTTAATTTAAGAGAAGGTCGTGATCGTGATGCATAATGAAATGAATCATTTTTGTTCATTTGTTCATTCCAGTGGCATCCTTTACTGCATCGGCTGCTTGTTGTGCCTTTTCTTGCATTTGCTGACCAGCCTGCATGCATTTTATTTATTTAATATACTTGCTTATCTCATTATTATTATTCAAACAATTAGTCTACTCTTATTAATTTTTTTAACGATAAATGTACAACAATAATTCGGATGATATGTGTTTATTTTAATCGGACCCATCTATCCATTTCCCAGCCGGAATGCATCTCCAACTCTCTCAGGAGGAAACCCCCGACTAGAAAAACCTTATGACTCGACCGAAAGCATTCTTACTCGAAGCAAAACTCAAAACCAAAACCTTTATATTTTTAATTATGTTGTATACCTCACCCAAATCATTTGGTCTAAGGATCATTGGTATCTACCTCTTTAACTAACATTAACAAGTTGCACACTACAGGATTTGAACCAACCTCACCAGTTAATGAAGTAATACATCACCTACCACTAGTATGTAACCTATATTTTAGCTTATTTAGATTTAGAATACAATATTTGAAGTAGTACCTGTTGCACTGATTCTTTTGCAGACTGAGCGGCATTGCTAGCTTGGTCCATTAATTGGCTGCCTTTTTCCTGATAAGATATTCGAACAATATGAATCAAATTTACGATCTAATGACCGAAGTAGATAGATACAAATAGCCTAACAAATACGAAATCCAGAACATCCACAAAATCAGGACGAACAATGGATGATTTGTTGGTTTTATCCAACATGAATAAGGAATCAATTGAGGGAGATGAGTAACCTCGGCTTGGCCTTTAGCTTGACCAGCTTGGTAACTCGCACTCTGGTTGTTGTTCATTTTATCGCTCGACTGGAGTTTGTCTATATAGCAGAAAGCGAATACAAAAGAGATTGTTGTTGAGATGCTAGAGAGGAGAAATGAAAGTATATATATGGTGTTTGAGGAAGAAAGAATTGTGGACATGTGTAATATTAATATTGAAAGATGTTCCATAAGTTTCTCCATACCACTCTTTGCAATAACTAGGCATTTTTACTGTTTTTCTCGGCGTTTGAACAGGGAGGGGATGAGATCACAACTTCTTTAAATTTCTATTATTATTGATAGGCTCAAATAGAACCTCTATATGCTAGAAAATTTTTCAAAAATGAGTACCATTTTTTTCGTAATTGTATCTACCTGATTATGTTCCTTTATGTAATGATATTTTCATGATTAACATAAAAACATGTTATATTCATCAAGTATACTAAAAAACTAAACCTTCACCGACGACATTTATATCGAAAACCTGTTAGTGACGGTCACTACCAACAAGAATCTGTCGGTGATAACCCGTCGGATGAACAGTTGTGGTTGACCTGTTCCATCGGATTTACAAATTGCCAATGGTTTTCTGGGGGGTTCCTCTGCCGACGGAATCCAAGGGATATTTTTGTCCGTAAATTAAAAATAATTTATTTTTTACTAGAAATTAATTTTTTTGTAAATACCAATTAAATTTGTAAATTGAGCCAATATTTATCTATAATAAAATTAGATAGAAGATTTGTTTTTCTCAAATATATAACATCAAAGTAGCTAAATGAGATAATCTGGACGAGAAATAATATGTGATGGCGGGTTTTCCACACTCTCGAGCTAGTTTGGCCATCAAATGATGCGTGATCTTCTCAAGTGATGGGATCCGATCCTGAAAATCATCAAACGCAGTTGCGTACACGAGTAAACAAATTAACGATTGTTGATTATATAGCTATAAATAAAATTTGTTAATTATTAATTACATGTAGTTCACAAAGTAAGGACGTATGATCTTCCGGTGCTAAATGACCTGAGCTCACTCTCAGGGTGTAATGGGGAACGGTAGTGGCTTAGTTCCAAAGATAAGACTCTTGTTTCAACTTCTGCCCACTACACACCACACGCTAGCCTAATCTACTATGTTGTGTTGGAAGACAACCCGACCTCATTTTGTCTACTTTTTTCCTGTCAATTTTTTTTGTAATATTAATGTGGTTTAATGAAAAAAATAAAAGTGTTAGTATATAAAAATAACGCGTAATCATATAAAGCTGTTTTTATTATAGAAAACTTACATAAATTTCGTGAGCCTCATCATAAGGTCACGTCCCCTCACCCAGTCAACGTTGCCTATTGGTGTGGGTCCTCAAGAGCATCTCGTCCCACTTGGGCTTCACTTCCATCTCAGCTCGCTACAATAATAAGTTAATTAATATTAGTTGCAAAAAACACAAATTGAGTTGAGTCAAATTTAAAAATAATTATGTACCATCCTTGTTTAATGCTTTGAAAACAATATCGACCCTCATATGTCAAGAAGTCATCCCCGATGTTTATTGTCCGGTTTGCTTGGTGGGCCCTCACCTTTTGCTTTCCTCTCTATGGTGTTCTACATCTTTTACAAAAAATATAAATTATTATTGTAACATAAACATATTAAAGTAAATTGAAATTAATACGTACTCGTTCGTTCATCGCGTTCCAATCTACCACCCTAAACCAAACTAACCCTAATGTGTGAGCACAATTATCAGTGAGTTCACTAAGAATCACATTCCTTAAAGATCAAATTATATAATCATAATTTACAAATACAAATTAAGGCATACTTCCCGATGAATCAACACAAGAACAAACACAAATTAGAGCATAATACCCACTAAATCAACACAAGAATTGACAAAAATTAGGGGCTTATGCACATGGGGTAAACACAAGGGCAAGATCTTTGTCAATTACTGTAATATGTGGTTGCACACACCTATCTAATGTATTTTTAACTTCTTTAGCACCCTTATACAAAACATCTTCTTGTCAACAATCTGAACAAATGACATGTTTTACATGTTTGTTGGTAGTTGTCTCTAATATCAACACATTACATATGCCGGAATGCGTGTCATATCTTACACAATGTTGGATGGATAAATAAAACTTCCTCCATGACATTAGTGGATCTATGATCCTCATAGTCACAATATAACCATTGGAACGCAGTAGTGTGAAAAGTCATACATTGGAGTTTCCTTGACTTAGTTTTGTTTACATATCTTCTAGTGCGTATTATATACAGTTCTGAGGATGAAAAATTGTCGAGGTTTTGAACATTTAGTGTTGATGGGATGTTACGTCGCCCCATATTCTGATTTGTCAGCTCCTCCACCAAATGGGTTTCATTCTCGGACGGTTTCATTACAAATGGATGCCCTTCCAGATGTTAATCAACTTCATAGTTATGTTGATCATTTGCTACTTGTAGCATCAAGCTACCACACTCTATGATGTATTTCTCTATAAATTCAAATGGACAGTTTGTTCTTTTGATGCAAGAACATCTAACTTTAATTGTTCCCTTGTATTTGTCACCATAATCACATTTAAACCATTATCTTTTGATTTGGCTGATTGTGTCTTTCTTTGATTAGCGGACGTAACAAGTCTCATGCCCTATAGTAACACCCCAATCCAACAATTTATCTACAAACACAAAAGCACCTAAAACAACAATATGGTTAGACTTCTATAAAACTAACGATAAATAGTTGAAGAAATGTTATACATGATTTGTTTCAAACACATCGTTCTCGTTAGAAGATTCATCGCCTAATGCTAGATATTTACCAACATATCTCAACCTCGCTAAAGACTTTTATGAATAAATGAAGGACATTGAAGAAACGAAGGAATTGAAGTAATAATGAAGATATTAAGAAACAAATAACGATTTATATGGTAAGTTTTGACCTAAGTTTACATCGTTTCAAATAATTGGCACATATCACAAGAGTATATTATGTTGTGTCAAATAATTGACACGTAAAACCAGAAATCTTATGTCGTGCCAAATATATCATATACACATCAATGAATCTTACGTCATGTTAAATAATTTTCACATGTACCGAGAAATCTTATCTCATTCAAATAAATTGTAGATCTGCGATAAATTAATCAACTTGCTAAACTGTACGAGTTGTATAGATTAACTCGTACACAAGATACCAGAATACGACTTATATGACAAGTGACAACTTTATCAACCGAGTATAGAGTTATTGTACGAGTCGTATAAGCGAAAATCCCTTATCAAAACAAGATATATTTCAAATTTCAATAACCTCAAATTGACACCAACAATACGAGACCCATTCGTATATTTCAAGAATCCCCAAATTGGCAAATTGATATCAACAATCGCGTTGTTCAGCTGTTCATTCCCAACCCACCATAGCTTAATTCGTCGGCAACAATCGGTATCGTTTTCATTTCCACTTTGAATTCTTATTTCCCATCTTGCATACATGCGTTTAAGCTATTGTGTGTGTATTACACATCGATTTCGAGCGAATTTAGAGCATAAACTTTCAAAGATTTGTGGTATTATAATTTGATGATTCACCATCAATCTAAACTGGATGTGTTGTTCCATCAGAACATTTGTAGTAATGGGTATTGTTTTGATTAGATACTTGATTATGAGCAACTGAGTTGTATCAATTTGGTGATGGTTGGTGATGAGCAAACCCTATGTTCTGTATAGCTTTTGTTCTTTTAATCTGCTGAATTTTCCCCTTTGAATATATTGTAGTTTGTTCAATTCAATCTTGTATCATCTTCTTAATTGAGATTGTGTGTATGCTTCTGATTACAGTCTCAACCCTGATATTGGTTTATTATAGTCCTAAAGATGGGTGACACGAGTGAAATCGAAGACACCCGTCTGCAAACTGAAGAAAATGATGAAGATTTCAAAAAGAACTTATGGAAAAGGTTTCGCCCGAAGCTTTGGTTTTCATCGATTTGGCGAAAATATTCTCTTGAGGCAAGGTTGAATGGTGTCAAGATGTTCTTGAAGGTTAATATCGTTCCTGCGTCGATTAGTGTAGCAATGGGACTGTGTTATTTCCTCTTGAAACCAAAAGGGAAAAAATGTAAGCTTGTTCCTTATTCGGACTTGTTGAAAGGTATTCAAGACGGGAGTGTAACAAGGGTTCAATTCAAAGAGAACTCGCGTCGTATAATGTACAACAGTAAGCCACAGAGGTCTGATGCTGCAGTAGTATCAAAGAAAATAACAGATGCTACATTTAAATTTCAAGAAATGGTGACAACTATGCTCACAAAGTTTTCAAGAAAACATGATGTTCGGTTTGATGCACGCCAATCAATGATTGATGGTGGCAAAAAGAACCGTGAGCTCGTTGCTAGTCAAGTTTTTAACCGTGGGTGGCAGTTTTCAACGGTGTACATTGATGATGATTATAGAGAGCTTCTTGATTTGATGAAAGAAAAGGGAACCACATATGGGTTGGATCCTGAACCGTTTTTGGTTTCAACTGGGAAAAGAGTGTTTTCTGTTTTACTGAGTCAAGCGCCTTCGTGGGCTATGCTGTGGTTAGTCGCTCACGGGCTAGGCGGTGCTGGCAGCAGCATAGCAAGAAAACCAAGTAAAAACAGCGCGGTATCTTTTGATGATATTCAAGGTGTTGATGAAGCTAAGATTGAGCTACTGGAGGTAACATCAATCTTTTTCACATTTAGATCTGTATTGCATAAGCCTAGCAAAATGGGCGGGTCGGATCAGTTTTGTAGATTGTTTTTATGCTTGCAGGAGATTCAAACGACACAAATCTTGATTGCTTTAGTTAAGAAAAGGGTCTTGATTGTTTTTGTTATAAGTTTGTTTTGCTTTTGTAGATTGTTTCATGCTTGCAAGGAGATTCAAACTACACAAATCTTGGAGTCGTGTTACCTCGAGGTGTACTTCTGGTGGGTCCACCTGGGATCGGAAAGACCTTGCTAGCCCGTGCGGTTGCTGAAAAAGCGGGAGTCCCATTTTTCATCACGTGTGCAAGTGAATTTGTTGAGTTGTTTGTTGGAAGAGGCGCTAGTCGCATTAGGGACCTTTTTAAGGAGGCTAGAAAACACGCACCATCCATCATTTTCATTGATGAACTTGATGCAGTCGGGCTGAAACGTGGAAGAGGCTTCAACACTGAGGGTGACCAGACACTAAACCAAGTACGTTTTCTGGTCGGGGCGGGTCGGGTCAGTTTAAATGATCAAGTTTTCGCCTTTCTAATATTGTGATGCATTTGGTGTTCACAGTTGTTGACAGAAATGGACGGGTTCGAGTCAGATCAAAAAGTGGTGGTAATAGCAGCAACAAACCGACCCGAAATGTTGGATCCGGCGCTGCTTCGGGCTGGGCGATTTTCAAGAAAAGTAGTTGTGCGGGAACCTGATGAAGATGGAAGGAAGAAAATATTGGCGGTTCATTTCAGAGGAGTCCCTCTCGAGGAGGATAGGGATGACATCTTCGATCTGGTTGCGTCATTGACCCCAGGTTTAGTAGGTGCTGACCTGGCAAATATCGTGAATGAAGCCGCACTTCTTGCTGCGCGTAGAGGCAAGTTAAAGATTTTACATGTTTGACCTGTTAAGAATGTAATATAAAACCTCATTTGACTTCCTTGGTTATGCAGGTGCGGTTTGTGTGTCAAGGGATGACATATTGGAAGCTGTTGAAAGAGCTAAAGTGTCATTCGACGATAGGCAGCAACAACAACAAGAAGCCGAGGAAATAAGTTATATTATGTCCCGATTAGCACAATCAAAGTTCGACACATGAACTAGAGACCTATACGTCTAAACCAAAAAACTCAAAAAACGAACGACTTTGTATTTGTTTCAGTTTTTGAGTCGATATGAAATGAGAGGGCTTGTGCTCGCCTCTACAGTGTTGCAGCATGGTATGTTGAGGCGTATCGATGAACCGGAGACGAATGATTTTGAACCTCTTTAAACTATGAAGCTTAATGTTCAGAATGCTTGCATTTAAAAAGCATGGTTGAATGATTTTTGTAATGATAAACAGGAGATAGGATACAGTTTGATTTATGGTCTCATTAATTTCCCAATAAACGAAATAAATTTAAAGGAATGTGATTTGTTAAATAAATACAGTTGGCAATAAACGAGTGAAAAATACAGATCATTACACCAACAAAATTTCATATGCAGCAAATTCTGTGACATTTGTGCCATTTTGTTTCTCTTATGAAGAGATTATAGTTTTGTTTTTTGTTTTTTTGTTTTTTTGTTTTTTAATTTCAGAGGGGACTATGTAAAATATCACTCATTCTAAAAGGTTTTCCCTCAACACTCTTTAACCTTTGAAAGCTAATAGGTCTAAAACGCTTTATTTGGCTCCGTCATCTTAAACATAACAAGAGTGACTCAAATAATTTATAACATTTAACTTCCATATCAACTAATATTATATGTGTTGCTCATGAGAAACTAGCGGATTTGTTTTTAGTTGTTGGAGTGAAAACTTTGTCTACAATCGTTTATTCTAAAGTTTTTGTACTAAGACATGCTTAACTATGTGAGATTTGCTTAATACGTACAAATTCGTGTAATCAAACAATATTTGTACCCAACTTATCACGTATGTACCTAAAGCAATCCAACTTGTACTTTAGGTTTTTACATTAGCCCTAGATTGTTTTGCAAGCCGAAAATGTAGACAAAGTTTTTTCTTTACAGTTTACATAGATACAAATTCTTAGAATATGCACTTCATATAAAATCTTAAGGCATGTTATATATTAAAAGTTGTAGAAAAAGAATATTTAAGAGAAATATAACTATAGCTAACCAATAAATTTGATAAATCTAATGAAATTTCTTTTAATTTACCTACGTCCTATAATAATCGAATAAATTCTATTTCTAGAAATCCTCAGAATTAGTGAGTATTATTTTATCAAAGACTTATTGACCTACCCATGAATCTCGTTGACAATTTCTTTCTTTCAATGGTTGAGCATAATTACTTGCTACAACCCAAAACAACCCAATTTCATGACTATAAATATCCCTCACCTAATCGCAACTCTAAGAACATTCAACAGAAAATATATTTCTGTTGGGTAAAAAATATAATTATATAATTTGTTAGCTAAAAGCGATCTTGCCTTGACATCAGTATTACGCGCGACGCAAGGCAAGATCACTATTAGCCAACCCATACACCAACCACCCCCACCACCCGCTCTCGTGCTACAACCATCTACCACATCATGGCAATGGTCAACAAGGATGTTTCTTACAAACTACTTAGATCTTTCGTCGGCCATCGTGCCAACGTTGTCACCACCTTGAGGTCTAATCAATCTCAAAGAACCACATTCAACGCCGCCACGACCAACAACTTTCCTCAAGCACCACAACCGGCCGCCATCACCACCAACACTTCATCCGCCACAGGCAATGACGGTGACAAGATATTTGATTTCGATGACACCAAGGCTCTGTTTGCATCAGTTTCTACAGGGAAACTGATGCATTCTGCAGCCACATTGAATGTGGCTGCAATGGAGCCGATGGTGGATTTGAGCCTTTGGGTGATGAACTCGCGGTTGATGGATGTGGGATTGTTCCGAGGTGTGGTGTTGACGACGATTAAACATACGGCGTATAATCATTTTGTGGCGGGTGCCGATACAGTTGAAACGGGCCAGACTGTTAGAAGGTTGTGGGATTCTGGGTTGAGAGGGATTGTGGATTATGGGTTGGAGCATGCAAATGATAATGAATCTTGTGATAAAGCTACTCAACAGTTAATTAAAACTGCTGAATCCACCCAATCTCTTCCTCCTTCTGCGGTATGTTTTTTTATATAATAAACAAAAATACTCGGTAAAATACTGCTCATACAAAATCTTAGATTTACTAATAAAGTTTCGTGCTTAAGCATAAGCGGTCAAATAAAAATGGGTTAGAAGGGCTGAAAGTTTTCGAATCTTATTTTATATCTAACGGGTCAAACGGGCTGAAAGTTTTCCAATCTTATTTCTATTGAAAAAACAGGTGAGTTTTGTGGCTGTGAAGGTTACAGCAGTGTGCCCGGTGTATCTGCTCAGGCGAGTGAGCGATCTTCTTCGATGGGAGTACAAGAATTCATCTTTCAAGCTACCATGGAAGCAACAAACTCTGCCAATATTCTCTGAAACCAGCCCTTTCTATCATACATTACAGCAGCCAGCCCCTTTGACAGCTGAGGAAGAACGCAATCTCGAATTAGCTTACAAAAGATTACAAAGCATTTGTGACAAAAGCTTTGAAGGCAATGTCCCTGTTGTTATTGATGCAGAGGACACTTCAATCCAGCCTGCGATTGATTATATGACGTATTGGGCTTCCCTCAAGTACAATAAGTCCCCAAGCCCGATGGTTTATGGGACCGTTCAAGCCTACTTGAAGGACGCTGGTGAGAGGTTATGTTTGGCCAAGAAGGCAGCTGACAAAATCAACTTGCCTGTCGGGTTTAAGTTGGTTCGTGGGGCGTATATGTCTAGCGAAAGTGCATTGGCTCATTCGCTCGGTGTTGAGTCCCCTATTCACAATACCACCAATGATACACACAATTGCTATAACGGGTGTGCTGCATTCATGCTTGATGAGGTTTCTACTCGCCCAGGTGGACTCATTCTTGCCACCCATAATCTTGATTCAGGTAAAAAGTTTTCATCTTAATTCACTTCTTGAGTGAAAATCATCAAAAAGATTCAAGATTTGAATACCCTTTTGGTACCATCATATGGGTTGTTCCTTTTCCATGATCATTTCACATGTGAAAAATTAGTTTTTGATAGGGTTTAACGTGTATGACAGCAAAAATGGCTGCACAAAAGGCCCGTGGATATGGGATCACGAAAGACAGTCAAAAGCTTGAGTTTGCCTCACTCTATGGAATGTCAGAGGCAATGACATTCGGGTTGAGGAACGCAGGCTTTGCTGTTAGTAAGTACCTGCCATTTGGACCTGTTGATCAAGTCATGCCTTATCTTTTACGACGAGCTGAGGAGAACAAAGGGATGTTGTCTTCTTCAAATCTGGACAGACAACTCATGATGTAAGAAACTAGAAAGCTTCTACCTTTATGCATTAAAAGTTGTTTTGAGTGCCTGTGTTTGATAAAATGTACGTTTTATCTGTGTTTTGAACAGGAAAGAGTTGAAGAGGAGAATGAAAGCGTATTTCGGCCGGGCTTGATGGAAACTGTGAGAACCAACTCAAACCACAAGCGAACTAAGCAACGGGATGAAGCCTCTTTTTGCTATCACAAGTCACAACTATAACAAAGATGTATAGACTGATATAAGTATGTAAGGGAAAGGTTCTTTGTTTGTATTTTTTTGATGTATTTGATGAAAATCTAATGTGATTTCTTGTATTTTTATGGGATTTCTCATTCATTGTTGTGTTTTACGGTTTGGTTAAACCGGTTAACGATTTATATACTGAATATTAATATACATGTATCTTTATGGTTTAGTTTACTTGCTCTTTAACCATTCAATTAATGTATAACTTTAATATGCATGATGTTTTTGGTAATTTTAATGCCATCTATATAAGTTCCTTAAAAGCAAAATAGCATTTGAATCCATCTAATAGATGTTTCAGGTTCGAATCTAGCTTCCACTGATTTGCTGTCTTTAACCTTTTTGAGGCCACATACCTGGGGCAAGCTACGTTTACCTAATCACATTGGTTACCATCGTATTGATGGGTACCACCATATTGATGGGTCCTATGAATTTTCTGGTAACTTGTTCATACTTGAATAAAAGTAAAACAAATTGCCCCATTCCTTGCATATTAGAGCAATTCATGAGTAGATGATAAATACCTAACAACAATATGGTTAATGAAGAGTTTAATAAAACCTGTTAATTCATGTATACAACATATGCGCGTGAATTGTTATTTTCTTTCCTGTGATTTAATCACATTCGCTATTTTTCATTCAAAAAATATTATTATTATTATTTTACATTTAGCTTCCCAAAATTTTAAAAAATTGATTATATCATGATTCATGATCACAACCATACAAACAATCTCCTTATGGTAAAGTGACAAATCAAGATGAGAGCAAAGAATCGACACAAAGAACCACAAGAGTAAAAGTGCATGTCCATGGTCGGTGAAACTCCGATGTTGATTACAACCTTTTCTTTTTGCCAAAGTTGGTGAAGCACAAGAGAAGAAGCTCTAATTCAATTTCGTATGATTAAGATCATGTAATTGTGGTGTTTTTTTTAATCGATATTCAATGGTACAAACCATATGTTTCTGTCTTCTTTATTCTCACTTATTTTCTCATTATTACATAGCAATATAGCATCAAGTTAGAAATCAACTTCAAAGTTTGTAGTAAATACAAAAGCTCATTGGTTTTAAAGCGTTGCCCTTATCGATTTACCACGGCTAAAAGTGTCTCGATTACAGGATGCAATGCGGACTATGGACGTGGCACTTTGGTTGTATATACAACTTGTTTTGCGTAAATTTGTTTTGTTATACATATAGCTTATTTTGTTGTACATAGAGCTTTTTCGGTTGTATATGGATATATAAACCTAGAATTAAATTATAAGTAATTTATTATCTTCTATTTTTTGTGTTTAAGGATTAAGAGTAGAAAATGTTATCCAAACTTAACTTATATTAATTTTAAAAACCAAATGCCTCATGTATGTGAAGCCATGGCCGGCCCTGAGTAGGGGCGGGATGGACTCCCGTCCAGAACCCACTCGCTCAGGGGGCACAAAATTTTTAAATTTTTTTATATACTATATATATATAATTATAAAAAAATAATTATAAAGTATACTACAATTAAAAACTTAACCCAATTATGTTTTAAACCAAATATAATTTTTTTAAGCCCATTTGATTAACTCAATTACTCAACTAATAGCCCATTAAAATATTTAAATATTATAATTAAAGTCTACAAAGTAATTTAAAGTGTAGCTCACAAATTTTGTTTTATTCAAAGTTGCTCCCACAGTCCCATGTGTTTTGTGAAGGCTGAATGGTTGTTGCTGCCTGCGTGCGAACTGCTTGCTACGTGTTGTTGCCGACGAAGGATAAGAACTACCGTCCACGGTCCACCGAATCGACTATTCCAATTTATTATTTAATTCAAGGTTATTGTTTTATTGTTAAAACGTTTGTTTTTATTAAAAAAAAAATAGTTTATATAATTTAAGTCGTTAGGGCCCAAGGGCCTTTTTTTCCGGCTTGTCCAGGGCATTAAAATCCTCAGGACCGGCCCTGTGTGAAGCTCTAGCCTTGTGCACATTTGAGGCCCAAGTGCCTCGAGGTGCCTCGATAAAACCAAGGATGCCTCGCAACACAAGTAGTGACCATAATCATTTCAATGTAAACTCAGATGCAGATGAAGACTCACATTTAACCTAAATACTTTATTTATATCACCAGCAAAGTAAGCATAAAAACTTTCCAAAAGAATGGAAGCCTATGAGTAGATCATTTAACTTTCAAGCAAAAATACATCTACCAACTTGTGACCTATGATATAAGCTAACCAGGAAAAAAACATTATTTGTGAAGCAGAAAGCAGGAAACAGATAAGAAAAGTATAAAGAATTTAAGAACCATTCATCAAGAATAGCAGATTGTAGAAGAAAGAGCTCAAAATTAAGACACGTAAAGATATTAACATAGCTGCTTAAATGCAAATCTTCATAATGATATCTTGATAAATACCAAAACATGCAGAACAAGAATGTAGAGCACAAAAGCTGACCTGAGCAGCATTTGCCTCAGTACAGCCTCTGTGGGCTTACTTGTAGGCTTGTAATGAGGATCAACAATGTAATCAGAGGAATGATGTCCTTGATAAGAGTTACTTCTTCCAAACCTATTTCTAGCAGCATTTGCCTCTGCAGTGCTGGTTTCAACATTCCTCCAAATTCCATTTAGCCTATCTAGTTCCATTTCCTTTATATGGATTTCACTCACCAAACCTTCTGCTTGAGCCTAGCATTACAAGGACAAGTAAATAAATAATTAAAAGTAGTTGTAAGAGAAAATAAAGGCATACGTGCATATAATCAGAGTGAGCTAAAAAAGTCACCTGCTTCGCTGCTAATTGTTCCATTAAGCTGTGTAGTTGTTTGTCCAGCATCTTCTCTCGCTGGGCTGCAAGTAATTACGAAGCATATTCACATGTTGTAGATCACGGTGATCACCAACAAACATCAATAAGTATGATATATGCCACTTTCTTTGTGCAAATACAAATTCGAAAATTTTCCTTTTCATTTGCAAGACAAACATTGCATATCTTCGTGAGTGGAGGGAGTAAAACATATGCAGAAAACCAACTGATATGATTGACATTGTGTAAACTGTTGAACCTTTAAACAGAATAGAATTTTTAAAGAACTCTGTACATACATATTCAGGAAACTAATGGTAAGGTATCAAATCAACTGAAATTCCCAAGTTACCATTCATACAACCTTATCTTAATCTAATATGAATGTTGGCCACAATAGATTGTTCCACTACCTTGAACTCTAGAAGTTTAAAACTATAGTTAATAGTCCTATTCTGATTTATGCTAAAGAGAATAAAGAGATAACACAAGATTATTAATAGAAAGATGTTAAGAGCTATACATTTAGTAATCTTGGTTATTGTTAAAGTTGCACCTATTGTTTCTGACAGATGTGTGCATGAAAGTATGTAACATGACAGTTTCAAAATTATGAAATAATAGTTAAGCAGATTACAGAACACGAAGTTATATGTACTTAATGTGCAAGGTACCTGGAGAAGGCTGCTTTAGCGACTCTTCTTGAATCTTAGACCATTGTTTCTCTAAGTTCCGAACAATCTCTTCCATAGAAGCCTACAAGATACAAAAGTTTACAATGGTGTCATGAAATATAAAAAAGAGAAGTAGTAGAACAGAAAAAAGGCCATTTAAATAAGAGATACAGATATTAAAGACATTCTGACAAACCAGTTCCTTTTTCTTGTTCTCTAAACTCTCCTGCAAAGAAGAAATCTGAGCTGGGGTATGTGCTTCAGCTTCATCTTCATCTTTTGATTTAGATGAACGATCTGCTGACTCTCCCAATTCGTGGTCATCTGGTGCAGATTGTTCAATTTGCAGATCACTTGTCAAAGTTGCATCCAATTCCTGCAAGAAAATATTCACATATGAACAATCTCAACCACTTAATAATAATAAAAAATCACCGTCTTCCTCTTAAACTAATCCATGAGGAAGACCTCAAACATCTCCCAGACAACAATTTTCCATACGAGTTCAAAATAAACCAGTTGTCACTTACATAACTTAAACTGTGAACGAAGTTTCAAACAATTCAAAAACATTAAAATCAAAAGAAATCAAGCTCCTACCTCCAGCTTAGCTCGAAGCTGTTCAGCTTCTCGCACCTTCTCTTGTATCTTACCCTCACAATCCAATATAGCCTTTTCAAATGCAGCATTTTCTTCAAGCAATGTAACTTCTCTCAGTTGCGCCTGACATCACGCACCATACCGAAACATCACATTCATGTTCATAACTTGTCTAACACATCTAGTTCACACACAGATCCGTACAATATCAATCCGATCATGCCAAACCCTAAATACATAACTCATAACTACAATAATCATACTTCTTTAGACCTATTTCACAATTCTAAAACGTTAATCAAAATCTAAGCAGGTTCCAAATCAGCAATTCACAAGTAGCAGATCTCGTTCTAAAACTAAGAAATCAACTCCGATCTAGTCAAAAATCAACCTAAACTCACACGAACTCTCGATTAAACCATCACAATCAACAACCTCACGAAGATCACTAGAACACACCTGTTCTTTGGTAGAAGAGTGAGCATTCAATTGGAGAGCTAGGGCAGCATTGGAGGCAACGGAGTGTGCGTGGAGGTCCGGGAGGCGTTGGGAGATATCCGGCGGAGGTATCCGCTGCCGGAGGTCTTGTACGGTCCGCTTCAACGCCGCTGCTTTCAGATTCAACTCTCTGACGTACTTCTCCTGCTCGGGGTTGAATATTATGGGGATTGAATCGGACTCGTCTTCTTCGCTGGTGGCGCCACCGCCGGATCGCACTACGTCGGCCGCCCATGCTAGCAGTCCGGCCATTGTTGCCGGAGGGAGTGGTGATCGGTGGTCGGTTTTTGATCGTCGGTGGTTGAAGGTGAAGTGAACGGAGATGAATCGGATTTTGGATCGACTGTTTACCTCTGGTTCAACGGGTCGGGTTTCGTTTGGGTGGCAACTGACAGACAGACAGAGATGTTTTCTGCCCGATTACCAGCCCATTGGGTATTCGTTTGGGCCCGACTCCAATTCACTATTTTTTTACAAAACTTTTTTTTTGGTTATTTGTTTACTATGAGATTATTTTTAACCTTTGAAGAGATATTTTATAAAATACTATGGTATTATTATACTACAAGTTATTTGATATTCCAAAACACTAGATGCTAAAGTAAATAAATCAGATCGTAATAACTAGTAAGTTCAGATATTGCAACTAGTGTCGCATTTAGCTATATTAGAACATCACCAATGAAAAGTTTTAGATGCTTTTAGAGGAGAAAGAGTGTGAGGTGAGGGATGTAGAAGATGGAGGAGAGAATGTGTGGAAGCTCATTCTCATGAGCGATACTTTCTGGTTTATGAGTGCAACAGAAAAGAGAGGAGAAAGGCGAGAAATAGATAGTAAACATTTTTTTTTTTTTGAAGGCTTTTAAAGATTTGCTTATATAAAAATAGTTTATCTTTATTAGTACATGCTAATTACTCATCTTATATTAAAGCTCATTATTCATTTACTCTTACTCGTTTATTTAGCTACGCTAAATTTTTAATGTCTGAACGTCTAGTCCATGCATATTAAACAAGAAAATGTGTTCATTTTAGTCTTTATGTTTGTTCATTCTCTTTGTTTAAACTAAATAAATTAACATAAACAAACCTTGTTATGTTAATCTGGTTTGTTAAGAGCAAAAATATATACAAAAAAGTTGAAAACTTTAAATACATAATTGTTCAATGAGGTTAGCAAAAGTTTTGAAAGATTTATTTTGTGTATTCTCAATTCTATTACCGATCATAAATAAGGGAGTAAGACTCAAAACTAGCTTTTAGCTTTAGAGGACTTGAGCTTTAGCTCAGATCATTTAAAGCTTTATTTCTAAAGTGTTTCGGCTCAGGAGACAATTATTTAGCTCAAGTTCAGGTAGGGCTCAACACGTTTGTTATTTATTTATTTAAATTCGTGTCGTGTCATATGGTATAGTTTAATCGTGTCATGTCGTGACTGACCCGTTTAATAAGATTGGATTGTTTTGCTAGCCCTATTGATATCTGGTGTAAGGACTCGAGCTATTTAAGAGTCATAATTAGAGTCCATCTCATTTAAGCTTGATCAAATACAAATTCTTTAAGGAGACAATAACAATTAGTTTGATTAAACTTTTTCAGTGACCTTATAGCAATTGTATACAGACCCGTTGATCAGACACCCAAAATAACCTCTTGTTCATCTTTACTCCCGACTTATCTATCTGAAGCCAAAAAAGCAGTGATCTTTTTGGCCAAATTCAACCACTTTTAGGTAAAATTCTCTCCACCCATCTCTACAAGCCTCTTTCTCACCTTCTTTCTTGGTAATTCGACTGCATTTCATGTTTGATGCTGTTTTCTTGAAGCATTCTGTTCGATCGTCACCCATGTTTGTTTTCCAGTTCAGTTCTCAATCAATTCAAAGCGAATTATGCGATTAGCATCTGCACCGTGAATGTTCCAACATTTTACCAAAACCCTAATTTTTTATTTGAATTTGAAGGTTTAGGTTGTGGTAGATGCTGATTTTACAATGCTTTCTTGATATATAGATGTCTAGTTGCATGAATCAAAAGAAAAAAACTGGTAGTTGATTGAAGTCTTGGTGGCCCTGAATTGATCAAATAATTTGCAACTATAAGTTGGTTTTGAATCTTTATTGTGTAGGTATGTCACATTGTTGATTACTGTTTATTTGGAGTCCTTAGGATGTTTATGGTCTGTATATCATGGTAGCAAGTTATGGTCATCAGATGCTTGCTGTTGTTGGTTTCAAAAAGCGCGTTATAGGCGTGAAGTGACCGAGGCTGCTGGAAAAAAATGGCTTAATGACGATGAAGCGCGGCGATCCCCTGACAAGGGTGTTTCTTGATAGAGTACAGCAGAATTATTGCCTTTCTTTTTCATCTCTAACAAGGGTTCTTGTTTTTGTGCTTGCTAGATCACAAGGCTTTAGTCTTCTTAGCGTACCCTTTTTTCCATTCAAGTTTTGGTTTTGATAATTATGACTATGCTATATACTGATTACTGACTACATGATCTTAGGGAGTACATTCTATTTCAACTTTCAAGATGCAATTAAGGCTTATAGTTTTCGTGTTTTAGTCTATTGTTGAGCAAATGTGAAAAAATATGACCACTAAATGCTTAGCCTTTTCCATGGTTATTTTGTTTTGCTATGTTATTAAAGTGGCAAACGGAATATTGTTGTAATTTTTTCATGTTTATCCTTCAAGAGAATCTTTGTTCACTTGTGAACTTGTTGCAGGGTGTTTCACAATCTTAGGATCTGAGTTGTACTTCAGTAAATATGTTAATTTCAGCTGATTTAAGCAAGGATGTCGAGGGCTTCATTAAGCTTCCAGGGTCTGATAGTCATGGTGGTGGAAGTGTGAATGTAAACAACTCTGGTAGTACTGACAGTGAAGATGACAGTCAACCTAGTGATTGTAGAGTTAAGGAGGCTCGGTTGATTAACAAATTTGAACATGCTGAGGTTACATTAGGTGCCACAACAACAAGCGGACGAATTGTCAAAGCGGAAGATTCTGATGAGTCACCGGAAGAAATCACTCCCCCACCAACACGTACATCTACCAAGAAGAAGGCAAAACCATGGAACGACAAAGAAGAAGAGGCATTGGCCAAGGCTTGGATCGACGTTTCAGAAGACCCGGAAGCTGGGAATCAACAACGATCAGAATCATTTTGGAAGCGGGTTCTTGTACATTTTGAGGCACAATTAGGGAATACCGATCGAACTGTCCATCAACTTAATTCAAAATGGAAGGATATGAACGGAAAAATCAATAAGTTCAACATTGTCTACAAAATGAAGCTGGCGAATCGTCAAAGCAATCAATCAGAAGTAGATATATTGTTGGCGACGATTATTGAATACAGAAAGCTTTATAAAATAAAAGCCTTTCCCCACCATGCGGCATGGGAAATTCTTAAAGATCACCCGAAATGGAATGCTGCCCCTCTCATAGGCGCCCAACATGTTCAATCAGCAAAAAGAATGAAGACATCCGATTCAAAGACGCACAAAAGCTCTTTGGATGCCCAGTTTCCCAAAGACCTCAGCGAAGAGAATGAAGACTATGAAGAGCCGCAAATACCTCAACCAAAAGGGAAGAAACTGATATCATCATCAGCATCATCCAAAAAACTACTAAAGATCATTTCTGTATTTAATGAATTTAACAAAGAAGATATTGAGGACAAAAAAAGATATCGAGCAGAGAAGTTGCGCCTCATGAAGGAGGAGAAAGAAAAGAAAATGCTTATCTTGGACCAGGAGTTGCGCCTGATGCAACAAAAAGAAAAGGATAAAGATATGTGGTTCTTTCTAACGCCGCATGATAATTTTACCGGAGCAGGGTTGAATGCGGTGCTAGCACGCAAGCGTGAAATAGCACAACGTTGGGGATGGGATTAAGGTGTTATTTTCTTAATTCTTTCTTGGTATGATATTATCTTGTAGTTTTTCTTAATTAACAAAGTGTTGTTTTAGTTACAAGTTTTATATATTTTGAAGTAATTTTAACTTATTGACGTGGCACTAACGTGGAAGAAGAGAAAGCTTAGGGATGGAAAAGACCCAGACCCATTCCCTCCACCCATAGTGTTGTGGGCATGGTTCTATAGTTATATAAAACATATTTTCAGTGCTTGCTGAGAATGTTCAACAATTTAAGATCGAGTTTATAAGAAAAATGGAACCCCTGGCAGCAATTGTGAGATAGATGATATGTCTAACCTTTTGTTCAAGTTTTCTTACATACTTCTACATGGTTTTGTTATTGGTGAATCATAATAACATTTTTGCATATCAGGTAAAGTTCTATCACCTTCCCATCTATTTTACCTCCAACATATGCCATATGATTTTATCTTATTGACATCATATGAGGTGAATGGTGTTGGTTTCAGGCCCTTTAATCATAGAGAAAAACAAACAATAGTATAGTAGCTATTGATCAAAAACTCTCTGATCGACTCTTTTATAAATTGGAATCAAAAGTTACAATGTAAAGGAACAAAATGACTCACCTAATTACCCTAAGGTTTGCAGCTATATAAGCCTCAACCCACGTACTGTTAACATGCATTTTCTTATCCTAAAAGCTAGTAATAAACAACCCATTAATAGACCCACTATCTTGACTTTATCAAAAATAATAAAACATGTGATATAACTAAACAATTCACTAGAAACCGTAGACTTTAGCTGATCCATATTCTTAAACCCGTGAATCATGTCGACCCGACTTGACCCGTCAAGATTAACCCAACAAATGGAGACCAAATTGGAACAGATGGAACATAATAAATGAACATACTTATTTATCTACTTATTTTTGCATTCTTGTGGATAACTGCTCATCATGTTCATATACCCTCATGTTAAAAGATTTCCTGAATGCACACTAACTGGATAACTTTGCGCTTATCGGAGAGAGTAAATGGAAGCTTGAGGAATTGTTACAGAAGTGGTCAGAATGGCATGCTTGTCGAAACTCTTCATCTCATGTAAGCCTATTTCCCATAACAGAAGATATCAGTAATTTATTTGTTTGCTGATTATTTGTTTGGTTTAAATTATTTACCATCATTCTGTTGTCTTAAATCTGTAAGTTTGGTTCAAAGGTTGAACTAGAATGTGGTGAAGGGACCTATTTTCCATCTCTTAATGTTGGTCTGGAACTCTGGATAAATATTCTGCAGTGGTATATTAGCTTTTTCTTTTTCTTGTTCTGATCATTCATGTGTAGCGAAACTAACTAGACCTGTAAATTTCATTTAGGTTCACGTTATGTACTCTTGGGGTCAGAAATTCACATCAGTTTATATTGCTTAGCATCGACTGTTTTACGGTGTTAGATAGCTAATTTGAAATGTTTTACATAGTTACATAGCGTTTTGGAAACATTTGTTTGTGTAGTCATTCTGGATGGATGGGCAAACTATGAAATTGCAAAGCAAGGAACTTATAGCTTTGGATGATAAGTCAATCCTACTTTATGATGGCGGGTATTCTTTCGGCAGCTTAACATCAACAGATGGTCCAAGTAACGTAGACGGGCCACGGGTATGGAACTATGGATTGATATTCTAGTGCATTTTCATTTCTAGTATAATATGAATAAGTATGCAATGATCTTTATGCTATAATTAGTTATTAACCTGAAAATCTCTTACATTAACTTCATATGTTTCCATTTCCATATTGTCATGGTTGTTTTGGTTTTTTCTTGTGTAGAGGATTGTAAATGGTTGACAGTTCCCATTGCTTCAATTGTGGTTCGTACATGATACGATATGCGCCCCTGTTGTCAATAGCAGCTATAGCGACTGTATAGCGGAATTTTTTATTTTTTATTTTTAAATTTTGTTTTGGTAAATATGAGATTTAGATGATTAGTAATCGAGTATTTTAGCTATTTTGGGGGTCTTTGCTTAGATTTCCTACTACTGTATTGCTAAACATGATGCTTATCTATTGAATGTAAAACATTCTTACATATTATTCTACTTAATCGCTAAACACGAAATAATGGTCACTATTTACCGTTGTTCGCTACATAGCATATAGGTGGCTTGTCGCTATTTACCGCTATTCGCTATTGACAACTATGATATGCGCTAAAGGAATGCAAAATGCCTCCTGATAATGCTCGAAAACTACATGATGCTAGGCATAATCAGTATTCCATTTCTCATAACCTGACCCGATTCTATCATAACGCTTTGCTGGAAAGTTTGATTGTTTAAGGCCAGGTGTGGTAGATGCAGAAACAAGAAACTTATGGGATTTGGAGTAAGCAAAAAGTCAAGCTCTTGGATCTTTTTTGCTCTTTTGAAATTGTTTTGTATGAACATTTTTTACTTGTGTTAATTAGTAAGCAAAAAGTCAAGCTCTTAATTTTTTTTCTTGAACTCTTCAATTCCAATCATTTTATCCGTTAGTTCTAACTACACGGGCTCCAATCGTTTCAATTTGGCTCCTCTAATCTCAAGCTAATTTATAAATATATATAACTAAGTTTTTTAATTTGGTAATGGAAGATAACTAGATAAGAAAATAAAAACAATTAAAAAGGCACCAATGTATTAAAACTAGGATGACTGACTTTTTTTTTTTTTTTTAAATGAAATACAGGAAGAATATTGTTGTTTTCTGTATGGTATTAACCCTTGAAATTGCATTGTTCTTATTAACTTGTTTGAAGCTGACTGCAGGTTCAGAAGTTAAGGATCAGCCATCTCGGATTGAAATATTTATCCTCCTCGTGGTTCGCCGCATAACCATGAACCGTCCTTGAACTGGTCCTAGGTTGCACCATGTTTGAACATATGAAACCCATGCCCTGTTGGAACCGGTTTGGGTAGGTTTTGGAAGTGTGGAACCGTTTTTTTTAGAAATTATATAAATTGGAGTACACTAGAAAAAAATAATAGAAATTACAACGCATTTTATTTTTGTTGTTGTTTAAGAGTCGCGGCTGTTGCCGTCTTGTGTTTATTCGTCGATCGAGCTATTGCTACATAGTTCATTGTTGGTGAGTTGTTCACCAGTTTCACCATCAGGATTTGATGTTTATATTTTAAAAACTATTTTTATGGCCATATACTAGGCATACGAACTTTAGTAAGTCTAAACTTTCTTATATGAATAATAAAGGATTATAATAAAACGATGTTATACATGTGTAGATCTTGACACTATAAATACATTAATTAAATAATTACAATCGATCGCCGTTCAAAAAAAAAAATAATTACAATCGAAACAAGATATATATTATCCTTATTACCTTACTCTTGGTCTAACATAACCTAAAAAAATCCTTACGTATTATACATAATACACTACAAATACAAGGAATTTAAACAATTGAAACCTACCTTACATACAACCAACTATTCATCATTATCATCACCACACCATACCATCACCACCAATTAACATCATCAAATCAACCATTAACCCACCATCCTTTCTTCATTTTCATGTGAAATCGCCATCATCACACCACTCTTTTTTGACTTTTAAACATTATGATCATACCAGATATTTATTCTTTGTTCCCTCCACTTCATTATAAATACCCACCTTTTTCAATTAAAAATTTTACAACTCTCTTTCATTCTCTAAAATTTCAGCCACTGTACCTCTCTTTTCACTCTATAAAAACCAAATGCAAGTAGCTCACAACATACATTTCTCCAAACTCAAGATCAAACAATCAAGAGTTTGATCTTTTGTAACATTCTCTAAGGTATAGCTTATTCAAGCTTTTTAATGTAATGTTTTATCATTATCTCACCTGATTATCACATAATAAAAAATATTAAGCACAAATCAAAGGTATATAAGCTTGCAAGTTGGAAGAAAGATAAGTTGAAAATTGGTGTTTTAGAAAACAGATTCCGTTAGAAACTTTTTTCTATCTTTAAAGGACCACAACTTGGTCAAAACATAATCAAATTGGACGATTCTTGAGTCTAAAGTTAAGTTCAAAGAGTTATCTTTCCAACCATAGCATTTACATAAGTTTTCCATAAGGCTTGGGCTCTCAAAAATACGAGCCGTCTTACGCCCTCAGCCACTTTGCTCCCATAGGTTTCGTATCGTGCTGGAAGACAACATGTCTTCTTTTCGTTTTAGATAGTATTCATGTGATTTAATGAAACAAAATAGAAGCATTAATTTTATTAAAAAACATGTAATAGTATAAAATAATAGTTTTTGATAGTCTTACATAAACCTCACACACATTCGGATAACACCATATCCACCCACCCGTCATCTGATCTCTCTTGGTGTAGCAAGCCCTGGCTCGACATATGAATCGATCTGGTCTTGGATGCACAAGGACTGCGGGAAGCGACCTGTGCATGATGAAGTCGTCAATAAAGAGAGAACATAAACGGATGAGTGGTTTTTTTTTTTTAAACTTTACCGGAGTATATACTTCTTCAAGTGATTAAGAAGTGAAACACCAAGGACACATGAGAGGCATGAGTATTTAATGTAAGTTTACAAGTATGACATTAGATAGTTTTGTAAAAAGAAAAGTTTGAGTTTTGTTCATGTGTGTTTTTGTGTGTTGGTGTTTGCGGTTTTTGAGAGTCTATTTCTAAGAGAGGGAGCAACCCTTTAGCTACATGGCTAGACATGATCGAGCAAAAGAAATAAATTGAAGTGATTCCGTGTGAGTCAATAAAAAAAAGGTTCTACGTGCCAAGAAGGCCAAGGTTATATGTCAGCTAGAGAAGACCAAAGGAAGGACGATATGATGTGTATGATCAAAACAGAGACTCTATGTGAATTGATTGAGAAAGAGAGGAAGCAAACCTATGTGGTTCAAGAAGAATAAGAAGAAATGTGTGCTTTAAGAGGAAGAGAATAGAACCCATGTGGTGTATCAAGTGTGCAATAAGAACAAAAAGAGACCTATGTGATGCGAATAGAAGAGGAGGATCGAGAAAACGAACACCTGCTTGGTAAACGAAAGAAGATGGACCTATGTGAACGAGCTAAGATGAGACCGGGGGGGGGGGGGGGGGGGGGGGGGATGCCGCCCCCCTGTTTTTTTCACCCGTAATGTTAAATTTTAGTCCGGTTGTGTAAATTTTTGGTCAGGTAGTGTAAATTTTTATATAAATATCAAGTTCGCCCCCCCTAAAAAAATTTTATTTCGCCCCCACCCCCGCTACCAAAAAGTTCAAGCTCCGCCACTGGATGAGACAAAGATAGAAGACTAGTGTGAGCTGTGTGGAACTCAATCAAAGAGCAAGAAGCAAGACTAAATCAAGATTATAAGAGAGAATGTAGGATTAATCTTGATGGGTTTGGTTGTAAAACTCAATATCAAGTCAAAAACATGGGTCAAGACATGAGTTGTAACCAATGATCCTTAGTTGGTTAAGATGAGGTACCAATTATATGTAAATACTGTGAGGTTATGGGTTCAAGTCTCACTCTGAGCAAAAAATGCTCAGGGTTGAGCCAGGGGGTTTTCTTAGTAATGAGTTTTCTTCTAAGGGGGTTGGGGGTGCGGTCTCGGCTGGAAAACGAATAAGTGGGCCCGATTAATATAACACCTATTTTTCGAAGCATTGTCGTACATTTGCCGTTCAAAAAAAAAAAAAAAAAAAAAAAAAGACATGAGTTGTAGTAATGGGGGTTACTAGGGTAGTTATTAGCCTTATTAATGCATGTGGTGTGTACGTCAGATCATGGGTCCTAATTGGTAACTACTAGTGATCTTTGGTGGTTGATATTTGTGGTATTAGATGGTGGTTTCTTTGTTTAGTGTATTTAATGTTAGTTTTACGTGTATAAATTAGATATGTTTACAAGCAGTAAAGTTTGAGTTTTTTTTTTCGTAAGTTTATGTGCTATTTGAAGCGAGAACCATCAACCAACACACTTAGATTATTGGTTCTTCTGCAACGTACTATACCGG
Organism: Flaveria robusta; assembly: GCA_025506415.1. Lineage (NCBI taxonomy): Eukaryota > Viridiplantae > Streptophyta > Magnoliopsida > Asterales > Asteraceae > Flaveria > Flaveria robusta. The sequence goes on along the minus strand of CM046459.1, from coordinate 12,203,838 downwards.
CAACCGGATACATAACTTTTCTTACTATTTATCATGGGTGGCTCAAGCCTAAAACAACTAAAACCCTAACTTCGAGTATGTAATTTATATAGAGCCTTAAATTTTTCTAGAAATAAATTTATATACATGAATGGGCTTATACATTTGGACTTCAACCAAAAAAAATACTCATAAAAAAGTTTACCAATAATAACATTTTAGTTTATCGTTGTTGGTGCCTAGCTCGAACAAATGATAGGTGTTTATAATATAAACTTTTGAACGGATCATTAACTTTTTGGTTCGTCTAGAACCCTGAAACAAATTTATAAGTTTTGATACATCATTCTGTTTGTTACTGATACAATTTCTAATGTATGAACAAATCTAACCCTTTGTACCTAGGTTTAAATGTAAATACCAGGTCACATATCATCTCATACAGGTACCACTATTATATTATTGTAGCCATAGGACTACACTTTTTCTACTTTAGCCAATGTGTAGGTTTTGTTTTTTTATTTTTAATAGCTACCACGAAAAGTGGATGTACGTATACGTAGTGTTTGTTTATTCAATTTCGGAAGAGGGTTAACGTAACACTTGTGCCCTAAAACAGCAGATGAACAGTGCAAAAGCTTTCAAGAAAAAGTGGTCTTCTTAGCTCAATCTTGTACATAAACTTCTTCATGTTAATAATATTTTCGATTTCGATTACGATTCCAATTAGTGAATTACCATGTTTCCCTCAATCATCCACCTGCAAAAAGATGATGTCTTTTTAAACCACCGTGAAGAAAACAATGACCCAATTGTCTCCAGTGATTGTTTCTTTGTTACACAAGATTTGGTCAGTCAAAGTCGTCATCATCATCATCATCATCATCATCATTATCATCATCATCATCATCATCAGCAGCAGCAGCAGCTTCATAGGCTAAAATCTTGTGATGATTATGACAATCTTTTGGAGTCAGTAGTTTATAATTCATCCTCTAACAAGAAAGCAATGAGCTTGAAGAAAGATGGTCATAGTAAAATCTGCACCTCTAAAGGCCCTAGAGACCGCAGGGTGCGACTGTCGATCGACATTGCCCAAAAGTTTTTCGTGCTTCAAGACATTCTAGGGTATGACAGACCAAGCCAAACTATTGATTGGCTCTTTACAAAGTCGAAGCAAGCGATTAACGAGTTGATTGAAGAAACAAAACACTAATCATCTTGTTCTTCCACTATTAGTACTACTAATGAATGTGAATTGGCTTTCCTAAGAACCATCAAGGGGTTATCAGATGGAGAACTCAAGTTTCTTGATGGCGGAATCAAGAAAATAACCCGAAAAGATAAGCGTGGATTTCATGTTAATCTTGCAAGAGATCGGTTAAGGGCAGAGGCAAGGGCAAGGGCGAGGGAAAGAACAAAGGAAAAACTGCGCATTAAGGGTCTAGATAGCGAGTTGATCGAGAAGATGGTTGATGATGGTTCATCTGTTCATGCTTTGCAATCAAATTTGTGTGGTCAAGTTGAATCACAAAGTGATTATGATGACATATTTCAGCAGTTAAAGCTGGATCATAGGTTTTCAGTCTCATCTTCCATGTGGCATTCTTATCAGCAAAGTCTTGTTGTATCAGACAATTCGAGGTCCGGAATTTCGTACAAAGGTTTGCCTAATTAACTCAACTTGCAGTTGTTCATAAGCCTCAGTGCACCCATGTGATGATTTAGATTGGAAATTAAGAGTAGATTAAATATTATTAACAGTAGTTCATGAGCTTCAATATATAGATGTTTAAATTAACCAAATAAATTAAGAAGAAAATTAGCTCTTCATCATGCAATCAGATCTAGTGTACTAACTTTTTATTATTAATCAACCAATTTGGTCATGTTATGAATTCACTGAGTTCTTGTGATGTTCTATATGTATATGTTAGACATTTGGGTCAAATAAAAACCAAAAAATGTAAGATTGAAGCAGTTAACATAGAGTAATTTTTATCAAGAAACAAGAGAAATTAACACCCTTTTGCTACTCATTCTACAGCTGTTTATAAGGAAGATAAAACTACAACTAATCATAAAGAAAAACTAGTGATAGCTTAAATCAAGCATTTGTTTGATTTATCCCTTGGACCTTTGACTTTGACTGCTTTCAATTATTTTGACTCTCTTGACCTTGACTGCTTTAAATATTTAAGTTATAACACAAAAGAAGCAATGATCATATTGAGCACGAATATTTTTTATCGGTTGTGTTGTGGAGGTTTTACGCAACTGAATTATTGTGTGTGAACCCTACAACTATGTATGATTCATGTAAAGTTACCAAGAGCATGCATATTTTTGTCTCGCATCTAAGTAGTTGAAGGAGCTAGATGCACTCGATCGATCAAGGCACATGGGCAAACAAAACTATAGGCAATGAAAACAAAGACAGATATGACCGTTAAACTATAAAATAAGTAAGCGTCTCCACACCATGCAAGTACACGCAAGCCAATGTGAAGGGTTAGGTTAAGATATATATGCCAAATTCCATTAACTAAACAAGTAGAACCTAACCATAAATGGCCTTGGTGCAGAGATAGACTCGATGAAAGTTGTTCCCTAATGAATGCAGTTGATTGTCTTACATTGATACCTTCTATTGAAACTTCAGAAGAGATGAAGGGTAAGCCATCATCGCCTAGGTCAAAGGTGCTTAAGAAGCAAGTCGTAAACATATAGTGGTTTTTCATGTTTTCGGCTTGTTTATGCTAGTTTAGACGTATTCTTGGTCAGTTTTAGTTTTAGTGCAACTTAGATGTTTCAAACTAGTGTTGGCCTGAATATTTGCCTAAAGCGTCTTGATGAATCAGTTGCCTAAAGAAAAAAAATGCTGAAAACAATTGAAAACTCATGCTAACATTGATTGTCACTTGATTATGCTGTTTCTAATTGGTCTGGAGTATATGCATGTATTCAGATCTTACTAAGGAAGACCACAGGCATGTGACTATAATTTTTTTTTTTTTATCACAATTATGAATGTATACAAATTAGTTTAACCTTACAAGTCTATGGAAATTTATATATAAAAACACCACATGACCTAATACATATGTTCATAAAGAAGTTGAAAAACCAATATGAGCCAATCAGTTTAACTTATTCTTATTTAATTTAAATTTAAATATAAAGACAATGTTATGGTAAATGATAAGTGGTATTCATTTTGTGTCAGTTTTGATAGTCACTCACATTTTTCTCAAACAGTTACAAAAAACTTTTAAAACTTATCTTATGTGATATATACATCTACTTATATCTATATATGCTACTTACTAGTGTTTCAAAATATACTTTTCATCAAGTCCCCTAGTTAAAACAACATTGTGTAGTACGTTGAAGTTGATCAGGTGCAATAAAAAAGCAGAATCCATACTAAGAGTTTGAAATTTCAACCAGACTCTAGAAATAGAACACTACTGAACAAATGACTTATTGTTCATGCATATATCTTGAATTATTCTTGATTCAATTTCTAATCTTTTACCAGTGAAACAACAATAATAACAACTAAAACTTACTAAACCACTCCAATGTGGCTTAATTACAGGACAATTAGATTCTTTTAAGCGGACTCAGGTTCGATTCTCATCTTATGTAAACATATTGGATGACCAGCTCACAGCAAGGATTGAGAGCCCAGATCAAGGTTTAAGCATAACATGACGTTAGGGCATAGATAGTCGTTCGAACCTCACGTCTTTTTGTTTGGTGAACATATGAACCACACTGCCTCCTGTGGATTTTTGGAGCGGGTTGCTCGTTAAAGAAAAACTAACCCATAAATTATTTCATCATTAGAGCAGTTTAGTTAATTGCTTTTAGATGAAGGAGTCAATTAATCAAAGACCACCATTATATTATGGAGAAGGAAATTGGGAAAGTACGATATGCACAGCGAATTGATGGGAAAGTTAGAAAACTATGAGCAGTATCTTTAGGAGAGAGAATGGATTAGGGTAAGATACATATAATGCGTTTACCTTGTTACTTTAAAGCTTCTTTGTTTTTGTTATTTTTTATTTTTAGTGTATAATTTTTTAGATGAATTTTATTTTGGGTGAGATTTAATCCAACAATCTCTTAGTTTTAATATTATAAATAAAGAGTAAGATGTCATCGGCATGATTTCTTAAATATAATGATCAATCATATACACATGATATGTTGTCAATCATGAGACATAGTGCTTAATTGAAGTAAGTAAATATGAAAAGAAATTAGTTCTTACTCTGACCCAAATCTTTTCTTTGATTTTATCGTTTTCGTGTGTGTGTGTATATATATATATATATTATATTTTTAAAATTAGAATATAACATTGTGCACATGTGCACTTATAGTAGTATACATTTCGGGAGTTGTTTTTACCCAAATCCAAATACCTAACCAATTAAACTCTACTCGAATCCGATTATGGCATAATTAACCTGAAAAAACAAACCCGATTACGTACAAATCAAACCCGAACCCGAAATTTTATTTAAGTTAGTCTTTGGTTTGTGTTTTGACAATTCGAAAACCCGAATATCATATCATCATAATTGATAATCCATATTTCATATTTTAGAATTCAATTGACGTAATTTCTTTTTGACTTTTTATAAACTCAATCAATCCTTCCTTCATCTATTTTCAATCGATGGCATAAGTTTTAAACTCGATGATTGCATCCGTCTATCTTCCATACTAAATCATTTAAACCAATTACAAACAATGTACAATAATTCATACTCAAGCATTCTCATGTATTTGTTTAAAATATATGTTTGTTACTCCTTGTACGCCTGAGCGTAATAATATACATGTAACATATTTTATAGGCGTAATGTGTTATTATTTTACTTTTATTCAAACAATAATAATTATGATATTTCTTTGTGTTAATTGTTAAGCATATGTTCGAATAACATATGAATTTAAAGGTTAATATTGGTTTTTTCAACTATGACTATCAAACCTGTTTGTGAATTAAGAGATATCAAATTCAATTACCAAAGCCAAAACACTTTGAAGCATGTTGTCTTTGATTTTTAAATTTACAAATGGACCAACCCGATCACCAATTAACCCGACCCGAATAAACCCAAAAATCAGAAACCGAATAACAATTAAATGTAGTTTATTTGCTTCAGTGTTCGGGCTGATTTTCTACATCTAAAAACCCGAGGAATCCAACCTAAGAAACCCGAAACCCAATTTAAAAAACCCGAATATCGCCCCTAGTATACATACACATGAGCATGAGTTGCGTGATCATGAGTGAGTATATATACACATGTTCATGTATAAAAATACAATTAATACCATATTTTTTGAAATAAATCTCAAATATATATATATATATATATATATATATATATATATATATATATATATATATATATATATGTATGTATTACAAATCCACATGTATTTTATTTGATAAAATACCAAACCAAATAGTTATATATGTATAATTGGTTTTAAAATTCTTTGGTTAGGTGGTTTTAATCGGTAATCAAGTATTTGGGTTATTTTGCTCGAAGAATTGAATGAGTTTAATAAGGTTCATACGCCACAACATGATTAAAATCTGTTCATGCCCATGATCATTAATTGCCACAAGTTTAGAGCATTCACATCAATTTTTTTATTTTTATTTTTATAATTACACTAAAAAACATTATTTTTTTTTCTCATTCTCAATTAAATAATATTTCTTTATACTTTTTCATTACATTTTCTCTTTACTCTACTCAAAAATACTTTCAAAAATATTAAAAATTTTATAAGGGTTGAATAGTGATTCCACTAATATACAAATTGAATAATAACTTTTTTATTTTTTCTACTCAAACATTTACAGATATTTATTAAAATATAAGAAACACACTCACATAAATATAAAAAATATACTGTGAATGCTCTTAATAATATTCATACACCCAATGATAAGTCCCAAATAGGGTTCGAGTTATGTAAGATTCAAGTTTTGGAAAATGATAAGTCCCAAATAGGGTTCGAGTTATGTAAGATTTAAGCTTTGGAAAACCGGTTCTTGCTTATCTGGGTTTGGGTTGATTAAGCAAAGTTTAATATTCTTAATCATAACTAATGAAACAATTAGCGGGCCTATAATAGATCATGTTTTTTTAACAGCCCTATACTAGATCATGTGAATAGTAACAGTAGCATTTACACAACAAAACAGATAAAGCCAAAAGATATCATTTTGTGTCAGATTATTGCTGAGAGAAGAGAAGGAGAATAAGGGCTGTGGGCTTTGGGTTATGAATTGTAAAGTATGGTGTAGTCCTCTTTCTAGATTTCAACAGTGACAAACAGTAGCTAGTATGTGAATTTTATATTGAGTTGGGTTTGGAAGGCTCCAAAAATCTAGAGACCTTAGCCCATTAAACAAATGCTTTAACCTACGTGCAATCGCAAAACAATATACCATATAAAAGCGAAGGAACATCTTTATGATATTATTTAAGTTCATGTTAGGATAGAGTTACTGACTTAAGGAAAAAACCAGTTCAATTCGTAACCTGGGACAGGGTTGATTTCGAATCTATTTTGAACGGAACTGATTAAGGTAGGATTAGAAACGCCGGTTTAGGATTGGTTTGAGAGTTTCTAGGCCAAACCAGAAACCGGTTTAGGGATTGGTATGTAACATGTAAAATATATAGCCGTTAGTTAACCGTCAAATAACCATATGACCATATTTATGTTATAAGTACTAGACTAGAAACTCGTGTAATATACGAGTTCAAAATATTAGAACTATATAATTCATAAATGTATAAATATTTCATATTATTAAGTTCGTATTACATATGACAATAAAATAAAAAGTTACATTTTTAAGTTATAAATATTTGAATACTTCTTTGGTCAATATAATATACAACCGACCCGTGTAAATTTAATAACTAGTTGTTTTAATTTTGCATTAACCCAAAATATATAAATATATCAATAAATGTTTTTTTTTTTCATTTTAGCCTTGGAAGCAAGGCCTAATCCTCCAAACTAGGACTATTCTTCCCACTTTCCACGCTTTCTATTAGTTTTTTTAGGGGACGTTTGGTTCGTAAAATTCTCAGGAATTAGAATTGGAATTGAAAATTTTTCCATCCAAAATCCTGTTTGGTTGGTTAACGGATGGAATTAGAATTGAAAATTTTTCCTCATTCATTGAAATTCACATTCCTTCAACTTACCTATGAAATGTTTAAAAATCCAATGGAATGTTCAAAATTAAAATTCCAATTTCACTCAAAATTGACCAACCTAACACATTATCAACTTCAACAACATTCCAATTCCAATTCAATTTCCAATTCTAATTACGTTGCAAAATATTTTACGAACCAAACGATCCCTTAACTTTTATTTTTAAATTGAATCTTATTTGGTTATAAAAGTATGTATAATTCAAAACAATATAAGATTACACAATTTAATTGCTTCTAAGAACTAACCTAATCAACAACTTGACTTTTAACAGCTTTTAACTGACCATTTGACTCTAATGACCCATTTGCTCTTGTAAGCTAGTATACCTAAAACATACACGTATCACGTACATATAGAAGTAGAGGTCGGTTACTATACAAAATGTAAATTACATGTGAAGCGTATAGAATCACTAGAGCGTGACTTGTGTTTTTTGGTGGAGGGGTAATTTCATTCGTGGCACAATTACACCGTGGCACAATTACACCGCGGCACAATTTCATATATAAGGTACATAATTACGCAATTATATTCATAATTACGCAAGTTATATTTATTATTACGCAAGTTATATTTATTATTATCCAAGTTAAAATTACTTACGTTATGCATAAAAATTGTGTTGGTTAAATTTATAACTAGCAAGTTATATGATAATTACGGAAGTTATGTTTATAATTACGCAGTTAACAATCACGTAAATTATACGTATAACACATATAGAAGTTTTTAAAAATCTTGATTTGAAAAAAATATAGCAATATTATACTCAAATTAAATAGAATAAAATGCTTGATTTTATGGTATAATTTTTTTTAAAAATAATATCGTATAAAAAGTTATATGAATTTTAAAAAACTAAAGAAATTTGAAAAAAAAATCTATAATTATAGGCTATTTTCAAATTATCTCTCTACCTAAAAAAAAATAACATTTTATATAGTAAATTTTTTCCCAATAAGTATTTACATATTAGCTATTTGTACACGTTTTTAACTTGCTGGGTTATTACAAAAATGTTGCCCATCCTGGATTTTATGTTATTTGAGTATATGCATATTAAATAATGTAGTTGGGTTCAAACCCAGACATTATTTAATATGAAATAATTTAGGATTAGTAGTAAAATAGATTTGACGTTTAAAAAAAAACTAATGTAATTGAGTCTAATACTATAGATGGTAATAATTTGTTAAAGATTTGATATCTCAGTACATTTATATAACGGTTAGGATTTAGGAATCTTAATTATGAGAACTTAATTTTCATAGAAAATTGAACAATTCACGTGGACCATTCATTTTTTATTTTTTAAAACTAAGAATAAAAAAGAATTTTTTTTTATTTTAATATAAAAACAACTAAAAGGACATGTATAGGAGCATCATATTTTTTTTCATAAAAATATTTTGTTTTTCTTATTAGATCGATAGTTACATTAATTATTATATTAATATTTTTAACTCTTTCTGATTATAAATAAATTTTTAATTAATTAAAAAAGATGTAGTTATGAATGTTATTTCTAAAGAAATAAAAATTTATATAATAAAAAATTTTGTATAACATCAAACTTTTTTAAAATTACAAAATATTTTTAAATTGGTATTTTAAAAAGTAAAATTTTTAGAAACAAAAAATAGTTAAAATTATGAGTTATAAGGAATATAGAAAAATGATATTTTTTAAAACTGTTTTTTTAACAAAACGTTCATTATTAAATAAAATAAAATTTTTTTAAAAAGTTGATGTAATTTTTTTATTCATAGTACATACTTATATGTAATTTCAATCATATCTTATATTAGAATATTGTTTTATAATTAACTAATTAATTTTTATTATATTTAATATTTTTTATTCAACCCGTGTAATCACATGTTACTAAAACTAGTGGATAATATATAGTAATCAGTCAAGTAGTTCTTTTTACGATTAACTAACTATATTAGAATCTTCATACCGCACAAATTTGTATCTTTGACGAAACTCAAAATGTTTTTAACTCATAATTAATATAAAGGTTATGCGCATAATTATGCCAATATAATGACACGATTGGAACAAAGTCTTATAATTAATTAAAGATTGTTTTGCCAATAGTTCTCTTAAAAATCACTTAAAAAAATTAAGTAGTAATAGGTGAATATGGACAATCTAAGTTTAAAAAAATTAAGTAGTAATAGGTGAATATGGACAATCTAAGTTAAGGAGTAGACGAGATATAATGAAAACATTAATATGTTCCATTTAAAACTAAAAATTTGTCAGACCTAGTTTTTATTTAAATGGCCAACAAATACCTTTAAACCCGGTCACTCGGATAAATCTTATTTGAAGCAAAATTAGAGTTGAATTTAGAGTAGTTGTTACATGGAAAACAAAAAAGCTAACAAAATAAAAAAATATATGTAATGAATAAAAAATATGTATTTTCTATTATGATAATAATAATATATATGTAATTCGAATTTGCCTTTTTTGGACCAATTCTTTGGAAGATCTCAAAACTCAAATTTGATAAAAATCCGAATTCAAAATTTGGTTTAGAATTAAACCTAATTCATATTACACAGTGAAATATCTTTTATTCTTTAAACTTTTCAACCTATTTATATCTATGTTTGATTTGTTTGCACATTATACATTTTATGGAATTATGAGATTTATAAAGTTCGTAAAGTATAGAAGTTCTGAAACGAGGGAAGAAAGAAAATGACATGACAAGTAAGAATTACAAGAAAAGTCATGAAATCCCATAAAAAGGGAAGAAAGAGTCGTTTTCATTTGGGTTCTTGCTTCTGGACTTTCTATTCTTGTTCGATCCATCGTGATATCGATTTGACACAATCCTACCATTTTCACATTCTTTAAAAAGTCAAATAAAAATCACATAATTTTGGAAAAATACATATATTTCGATGAAATTAACTCATTACAGCACACGGGTACGCAACGATTATAACCTTTTTATTTATCAAGTTTTGAATTTTCGATTTTTTTATTTAAGGTTACATATATGGTATGCAGCGGAATTTTGGGATCGGTTTTTTTCATAGTTTTGTGCTGATGACGCAACATGATGTTCATTTTTTATATAAACTTTTAAATGTTACTAATAACATCCGGAATTCATTTTTCTAATATATATTTACATATATTATTAATGTCCCCTGCACGGATCCTTGTTAACATTTTAATGTCAATTTATTCATGATTTTATGCCCGCTCATAACGTATGGTCTTAATTAATACTGGTTGATATATTATTGGCTAAATAATAAATTAAACTAACATAAAAACACATGATCTAAACATTGTAATTTCTAAAATTATTAAATGGTTCTACTGCATTTCGTAATTGCCCTTGATATTTTCCTAAATTACGAGGAACGAGAAAGGAATTTCCAAAAAAACAAGTGTGGATTTTCTTTAAAATTTCGTCTGAATAAAGATGTCAACAAATGATTTCCTACACACACTCCGTCTCATATCAACACTAATCATCTTTCTAATTTAATAAAATGCTAACTAATGATAACAAATGTCACCATCACATTTCTTCTAATCAAAATTTTTTCTTTTCTTTCTTTTATTAATTACTACATTAATTACCAATAATTTTATTTTATTGTTTTAGATTAAAAATTTTTTTAATTAATTAAGCAAGAAATCTTTTTATTAATGTTATTTCAAATAAATAAATTTTTATAAAAATATTTTTTTCTAAAACATCAAACTTTTTAAATGCAAAATATTTTAAAACTGTTGTTTTAAAAAAGTAAAGATTTCATAAATAAAAAATAATTAAAATTAAGAGTTATAGTAAGAAAATTTTTGAAAATGATATTTTTTTTAAAACGGTTTGTTTTAAAAAAATATTTAATTTGTTTTTTGAAAAAGCAAAGTTAACATTATTGTTTATCACTTATATTTCTTACTTATATGTAATTCTAATTTTATTTTATATTGAAATACTAGCTATAATAAACCCGTGTATCACACAGGTTGAATAATTAAAATATTAAATATAATAAAAATTTATTAATTAAAAATAATATTTTAAGATAATATTTTTTGTATTTTTTAAAAAATAAATTAAATATTTTGTTTCAAAACAAACCATTTAAAAAAATATATCATTTTTAAAAATTTCCTTACTATAACACCCGATTTTAATTATTTTTGTTTATAAAATTTTGCTTTTTTGAAAACTAATTTTGAAGTATTCCATATTTTTATAAAAAAGTTTGATATTTTAGAAAGCTTTCTTTTGTAAAAATTTGTTTCAATAGAAATAACATCAATAAAAAGATCTATTTTTTAATTTATTAAAAAATATTATTGATTTAAAAAAAATAAAAATTTTTATTAGTAATTAATGTAGTTATTTAATAGGAGAGAGAAGCGGGAAATTTTGATAAGAATGAATGTGATGTTGACACATGGTACCCCTAGTTACCCTTTTATTAGAATAAGAAGAAGATTACTTTATAATTAATAAAGTTTTATTTTATTTAATATTTTGTTATTAAACCCGTGTAATACACGGGTTTACTAAAACTAATTAATAATAACTCATTACCAACATAAACTTTCTTACTAATAAGTAATAACCAATATTACTTCCATGTTAGTACTTAGAATGTTGCTAATATTCATATGCATCGGGCATAAGCTTCAATCCAATTGACATTCCAACCATATATGTAGGCTAAGATAGCTTAATCACCAAATAATAGCAACAACTTAGAAAACATATTTTATTAACATAAAGAAAGTCTCTTTAAAAATGTTCTAATACCCGCGATCATTTCTTATAAACAATTTAATGATTTATCTGACATGTATTTATTATAAAAGGTTATTTATGTCATTACTAGGTTACAATTCCGTCTAATACACAGGCTAATAAATTTATTGTTACATTGTTAATAATATAAAAAGTTATGTTTTAAATATTGTGTATTATACGGATTGAATAAACTCATGTATTAAACATTTGAAAATTTGAAGTTAACATATTTAAAATTTTAATTATGGATAGTTATTAATTAATTAATAGCTACCATAGTATTCATAATTAAGAGAAAAGAGAAGCAGAAAACAATTATTAGCTGACATAAAATGATGACAATTGTCCAGATTTATTTTTATTTATTAGTATACTATTGTGTTTGGCATGTGATTATATGATTATATCCAAGAATAGACTTATAGTGTAAAGATGTATATATAAGTGACAGTGTTAACTAGGGTTAGCAGTAATATTAACACAACTATATTGAACGGTGTATCCATCCCCAAGAACCGATTCATGTACAGTGTAATCAAATAATTTGTGTATGGGATAAAAAACAGATTGTATAATGTAATGTTCTTGCATAAGATAATTTGTAATCAAAATTATAGTTTACTCATTCTCTTGTTCTTAATCCGTTAATCAGTTTGTTTTAAGGCTTCTTAATTGATCACTAACACTTGGTATCTTAGCCATTTGGTTCTAATAACCATCATTGATCCTTATGCAAGAAGCAGAATGAATCTCATGATCATGAAGATAACATGAAAGAATAGTTGAATTCCTATAGGTAGAATAACAACAACAGATTATATATGATCTTCTTATAATGTATATGAGATGAGAAGATGTCTATACCGCTCACTATGAAGGGTTTGTAGTAGGCCAAGATGTAGATATATGCAAGAGTTTTAGGTTTCGTAATTTGAAAGGAAAAAATTTGTAGTCTTCTTCCGGTGGCGTTAACCCCGTTTGATACTTCAAACAAAAAGATTCGAACAACCATATGGAGTTCGAAAAAGGACTTGCAAAACTAAATATTGATTATGATTGTTTAAGATTTAAGAAAGGAAGAATATAATCGATGAAGGAGGCCAAGAGAATTAAACAATTGTTAAAAGCAGGAAAAGAAAGTACAAGAATCTTTTCTTTTTACTATAATAAAATAATAAATAAAATTGACACGTGCCAATATTATATTCATTCTTTTTTATACTTTGCTGTGTCTCTCTCCTATTAAATAATTACATTAATTACTAATAATATTATTTAATTTTTTTAGATTAATTACAGTTTTTAATAAACTAAGAAATATATCTTATTTTAATGTTATTTCTAAAAAAATAGATTTTTTCAAAAAGAATTTTTCTAAAACATCAAACTTTTTTTAAAAATACGAAATACTTTAAAAATTTTTTTATAAAAAGTAAATTTTTTGTAGAAAAAACATAATTAAAATTAAAAGTTATAGTAAGGAAACTTTTAAAAATGACATTTTTTTAAAATGGTTTGTTTTGAAACAAATGTTTAGTTTATTTTTTGAAAAATATAAAAAAAAGTTTAAAAAGTTAATATTATTATTTTATTACTTATAGTTATTATTCATATGTAATTTTAATCATATATTAGCTTAAAATATTATTTATAATTAATAAAATTTTTATTATATTTAATATTTTGTTATTCTACCCGTGTAATACATGGGTTTAATAAAGCTAGTAAATTATATAAATCTATAAAAAAAAATCACAAAAAATCATTTAAAATCAAAATCTTGTAATATTTATTATATAAATTTATCAAAATACTTGTAATTTTACTATTTTTAAGATATATAATTAAAAAGTTTGCGGACTGGTTCAAATGAAAATCAAAGAAATTATGAAAACTTTTGTAAACTTTCATATATAAAATCAAAATCAAGTTAAGTTATTATTTTTATTGTATGAATAATATTATTAAATGCATATATAATTATTATTTTTTATATATGTTCGCAAATTCTCGTTCATTAAAAAAACACATATATAAAATAGCATTTTTAAAATAACATGTGGCATGTAGTGTTTGTCAATATATGTTGTGTAACAGGGTTGCAAATTGATGGCAAAAAACCAACAAATCGAGTTAGACATCGTAGTTTTATATTGTCCAAAGTATATTAATAAACATATACAAAATCGTTTTTGTGAGAATATTCTTCCTAATTTTATTTCTTTGCACAGTCATTAAAAGTCAAAACAATATACCTAAAGATTCTACGGAGACATTGATAATTTGTTTAATGCGTCTATATGAAAATGTTCTAGAGTTTAAGTCCCGTAGTCAACAATTGTTTACACTTAACACTAAAATTAGAGGGTGTATGGTTTATATGAGAAGGGATCCTAAGAAAACCATAAAGTTATAAGAAAACTAAAGAAAACCAATGAAAACGGTCACATAATATATAAATTTTTATCACTACCCACTATATATATGTGTGAGTATATATAAATAGGGTTATGAATCAAATGAAAACCGTAGCATGGTTTTTCATATACGTCACACATAGGTTACGTATACGTAACCATTTTTCATTCGATATGGTGTTACATATATGTAAGACTCTTCATTCTCGTATGTATGGTCAACATATATGTACCAAATATTTAAATAGCATTTTTACAATTAAAATAATAAAAAAGTTATGAATTATGTTATTGATTTTCGTGGTTTTTTTTAGTTTTCACATAACTATTGGTTTTCTCAGGAACCTTCCCCTACTCATATAAAAAGAATACCAAAATATGCTTAATGTATCTTGAAACATGGGTTAAAATCATGGAACCCTAGTTACGTTTTTTTTTTTAATTATTTAACATAATAAACATCAACACAATTAAAATTTACTAGTGAGAATATATAGATATCCTTGAAAAGGAGGATGATACCATGATCGAATGATTCGTTCATATTATAATATCTAGAGAGATCGTTGGATGATCTTCCGGATAAAATTATTGTTGTATTTTGTTCCCTTCCTTTTTTCTTTATTTATACCATCATGATCTAGAGAAATCCTAATTATAATTATGTGGCATTTTCATCAAATAACTCTCATAGTTTTAAAGACTAATTACATCATTTGATGAAACTTTGATTAAAATGATCCATAAGCACATATTACGTGTTATTTTCAAAAAAATATTCTAACTAAAATTAAACAAGCAATCACATCTCTATACTAATAAATAAAAATAAATCCGGACACTTATTACCATTTTAGGTCATCTAATAATTGGTTTTCCCGCTTCTATCTCCTCTTAATTATGAATGCTATAATATCTATTCATTAATTAATAAATATCCATAATTAAAATGTTAAATATGTTAACTTTAAATTTTCAAATGTGTAATATATGAGTTTATTTAATCCTTATAATACACAATATTTAAGACATAACTTTTTATATTATTAACAATTTAACAGCATATTTATTTAGTACATGTATTACATTGGATTGTAACCTAGTAAGCTATATATAAATTGAAAACACTCTATCATATTCTACTTAATTAGCAGTGGTTTGCTGGAACAAATTGTTTTAACCATATGTAATATCTTATCATGGAGGATTCCTAAAGGTCTTCTGATAGGGTTAATCACGAAAGTACTTACGGCATTGGCCTTCACTCCACCGGGGGTGAATTTCATTTCTCCCATTACATTGATCATACGCTTACAACTATTAAAGAACCCTCAGTTACAACTACCGAACGATTTAGTTTGTGATTGTATTATTCTTTCTTTGATCTCAAATACTAAAGACAAAATAATTAATGCTTATAATAATTAGATTACAGTAATCCTTGTGATCATATTGCATTAACTAAGCGTACGTACTTGTTCTTTAAGGCTTAATTTACCCAATTGTTGTTTGTCCGTTTAGTTAAACAATATCATTTCAATAAAAAAGCTATGCAAATAATTATCTAGATAATATAATATTAACCTGGTGGTGTTCATATTTTATTTCTATAATGAGCTAATATGCCATTATGGTCATCAAGAGTACAATACCAACTAAAAAAGTTTTTTTCAACTTTTTGGGAAATGACAATGAACGCTTAAATTGTGCCCTAAAAGGGAAGATGCATAGTGCAAACTTCAAAACCATTAGGAAGAGTTGAATTCTTCATATTCAAACTAGCCCCCATAGCTTTACTTGAATCAAGAAACCTATGGCTGAACTTCACAATTAATTATTAATACTTTTAAGAGATTTTGCTTCTAAAATATTCAAATGTATACTTCAAATCTTGTTCAACAGTTTCCTTCATCCATCCATGTCTTTCCTCCTTCTTCAAGCTCTTTCTTTGACCTTGAAAAAGATGGTATTCACTTCAACCATCACCATTGTCACCACCACCACCACCATAACAACCAGTTTGTCAATGGAGATTGTTTTTTCCATGCATACAATAGTCTTGCACCGCCTCCGGTCGGTGCTGACAATATTATGGCCAGGCAGCAGCACCAGCAACAGCAACAACAACAACAATACAGTAAACTATCAGGGTTTCATTACTCTGATGATAACAGTAGTCTTTTAGAGTCAGTAATCTATCCCTCTAAGAAAAAAGTTACAAACATGAAGAAAGATGGTCATAGCAAGATCCACACGGCGCAAGGCCCGAGAGACCGGAGGGTCAGAATGTCCATTGAGATTGCAAGAAAGTTCTTTTATCTTCAAGATTTGCTTGGGTTTGACAAAGCAAGCAAAACCCTTGATTGGCTCTTTAACAAGTCGAAAACCGCGATTGAGGAGCTTGTAGAAGAAAGGAGACACTGCTCTTCTCCTGGTGCTACTGATCGATGTGAATTTGTTTTTAAAGAAACCCTCAAGAGAAGATCAAATGAAGGAGAAGAAAAAGGGCAAAAGAGGTCAGCATCCAAGTGTTTAGAAGGAAAACCGAAGCGAAAATACAGATCTGTAGTTGATGTGAATCAGTCAAGGGCCGAGGCAAGGGCAAGAGCTAGAGAAAGGACTAAAGAAAAACTGCAGAATAAAAAGCTTGATAGCGAGTCGAATAAGGTTCCTCATGATTGCTACTGTCCTATAACACAACCATCAAGCTTTTGGAGTCAAATTGAATCAAGAAAGGAGAATAATGAAAGGACTGGTGAATCAGTTATGGATCCAAAGATCCCAATGTCATCTTCTGTGTTGTATGGTTATCAGCACAACGTCGTTATGTCGAACGATTTAAGCTCTCAAATCAAGCACTCGGGTTTCCTAAATTTGCATTAGATCATGAGCAGCAGTGTTAGATTCACAAGAGGTACATTAAATAGTCATTCAAGCAATGACACTATCTAGTGTTTGCCTAATTGGGTTATGCATGATCTTAATGATTGTTGTATGTTTGTTTAATTTGGTGATACCCACTAAGAATTTAATTGTTTGATGGAGCTGGACCTTAATTAAAGATGTAAGCTCATAATTGTTGTGGTTAAATATTAACGAACTTTGATTAATTTCTTGAAATCTTGTATTATATTGTAACAAATCATTATTAATTTGGCCCCATTAACTAGACCATGATACCTTTCACCTCTTGAACCATATGCTTCATAACCATCTATCTATCAAGGTTATAATTTGCAGTTGAGATTTAGAATTTATAATCATGATGCAAACTTCGCCTTTTCTTCTTCTTGTTCTCGATATCTCTCTGTGTCCATTTCATGTTGCAATCTTTACTTCACTATTAAACTTCTTTTTATGTCATTAATTCAATTCCTATTGAGTTCTACATGTTTCTCTGTAGCTATTTTATAGAAATTAAAAGCCCTAATTTGATAATTACATTAATTTAATGATATGCATCCAACTGATGAGGAGGAAGTACCTTAACTATAGATCAAGTGTTGAATATTGTACATTCCTTGAATATTCAAGAAACACCTCATAATTTGAATTTTTGATCTTATAATTAGTAATATCATTCCAGTTCTAATTGTAAGTAAAAAAGTAGGGTTTAATATCCAGATTGATACATACCGGAGAAAATTATCATAGTCCTTTCAGCATTGATACATGTAAATTGGTCCTTTTGGTATACATGTAAATTGGTCCTTTTGGTTGGTTGTGTCTGAAGTACATATTATACTACTTAACAATCAGTAGTCTTAGATTCCTCAAGGCTAATACTATTGGAAAAATCAACTTTCTTCTTGTATGTTAATTGATTTATTCATGCAGGTTGGGATCAAATTAATTTGGTACTGTTGAAATAAACTTATACAATGCTAAATACTTTGATTCAGTAACAGAAGATGGAAGTCACATCTAACATAAGAATACACATTTTCAGCAGACACAAACAGTCTACGAACATAAAATCTTTATCGCGTTGGTGTAATTTGGATTTTTGTTAAACTGGACGGAAGATATTGCCTTAACAATTTTTGTAGAACCTATAACATTAATGCCAAGAAGACAGTTACAAATTTTAGTGATTCAAACATTAACACCAGCTGACAGTCAACAAAACTGAAATATATATAAAAACTTAAGCCCATAATGAACCCAATTCACATTCTACTCTGTAGTGCATAAATCACAATTAACATTAGCTGCTTATCTGTTTGCATATCTGCATGCATTATATATTGTTATACAGTTAATGTGATGCAAATTAAAATGTCATGCATGAATGAAACATATCTTTTTCTCATACGCTTTTAAAATTTAGTGTTAAAATATACAGATAACATTTCATACACATAAATTATACAGATTCAAATTTCAAAAGTTAGATTATCCGGCATATAGCATGTAACAACAACAACTACTATATAAACATAACAAACTATATAATAAGACTCTTAATCGAAAAGGGTTTGATCGAATAAACGTATGATAAAATTTTATCATTCAAATGTATTAATTAATTTACTTAATTATTTTTTAGATAAATTAACAAGAAATAAGTGGAACACATAGAAACCAAACATATTTTTTAACGGCGAATATGAGTTGTTGAGGGGTACTACAAACATAAGAAAGACAGACATGAATATGATAATAACTGATTCACAGGGAATTGATTTGGTCCCATCTCCATTTTAATATCCATATATATTGTCATCTGAATCTTTCTGGAGAATCAGATCAACTGATCAATCAATAATGCTGATCGATACCACCAAACAACTGATGAAAAGAAAGATCAAAACGCCTTATTACTGTTACTGTTCCTTGAACAATATAGCCACCATGAATGAACGTATGGGTTTTCTGATCCAAGAGTTGATGATGAACAGAAACAGTGGAATTCCCACAACTAACACCACCAGAAGAATGAGAAGATCTAATGTCAGAATGTAATTTTGTGTTGCAGAAATTAACAGAATGAAAGATTGTTGCGTGATGGGGTTGCAGATGAGGGATGGTGGGTGGTTAGTGGAGTACTGTTGATCATATGCCATTTGTCATTTCTCTTTGTTAATTTAGTGGGAATTGTTTTTCAAAGATGACAATTGACAACCAATAGAATTTTATGTTTGGAATCATATAGCATAAAGGAATTAGACAAATCTGCAAAACCCTAGCTAGGGTTAAGTTAGAAAAGAAACAAATCATGAGTTCTTTCTTGATTGTTGAATAGGAGTTATGTTAATTTTGTAGAAACTCGAAGTAATATTAATACATGTTTTTATTGCTTTCACATAATCAAATTGTTCAATTGGATCAAATTAATAAGAGTATAGAGGAAAGGGGTTGGATTTTTAGATTTGTACTTATTGTAAATTAAAAGTGAATTATTTTTTTTATATTTTGATTAGAGGATGTAATTTGTACATCAACCAAAGCAATGTTTACAAATATATACATAGTGGGTAGTGTATGAATTTCATCCATAAACACGTCACAAGTTTATAATAACATGTAATTGTATAATTATGTAACATATAGTCATTATGTATATGACTAGGAAACGCTTTATATGTAATAAAACACGTACAGGTATGGACACACATACAACTCCATAGTGCATTGACTTTTTAAAGTCAACCAACAGAATGTATGTAGTCTTATACTTACATTTAAATAAATAAAATTATTTAATTCTGTAGCATAACTTTTTTGGATAAATTAACTATATAAAATATGTGCGCACTAGCTCACACTAACCCATCAATTTAGGTTCCAATTCAGTATTTTTCTTGAGAGGTATCAAGAAGAAATTGTAATGGAATAATATTGATTGATATTTCATGTATTCTTTTTTAAACTTCAAAGTCATTAAAATAAATTTTCAACTTGAATGTTAGTTTTAAAAAATAATATTATTTAAGAGCAAATGACTTGAATTGTGCTTAGCAGAAGCTTACTTGAAAGTGGATCGATTGTAAACCATTCGAAATTTAACTAAAAATTATTCGTCCTAGTTTTTCCCAAAACTCAATTATTTAAATCTAATCTAAACTTATATATTTAAAATTTTAAACAATTTATAAATTACTTAAATAACATCAAATAATAAATAAATTAAAATATGAAATATGGTATTTTTAAACTTATATATTTAAAATATTTTTATTTAAGTTTAAAAACCTAAAATAAAATTAAATAATAAACAAATCAATAATTAATAATTATAATTATAGCAAAACTATATGAATTAAGTTTGATTTTATAACTTTAGGGTACGTGAAATTTATTTTAAAATAAACAAACGGGTTTAATTTGTATTTTACCTATTAATATAAAAGTGTAAGTAAAAGAAATTAAATCAAGAGGGTTAAATTGTATTTTAACTATTAATATAATGATCTAAGTAGAAAAATTCCACCACGGGATCGGGGGTAGTGTTTTAGGATGCGGTAAATTTACTTTGAAAAGTAGCTATGCGAAGCGTATGCTACGTTTTGATTTTGTCTTATATAAAGTTTTCGTTGAGAATTATTTTTAACAAAATAAAAACGCTACATAGCATGCGTGGCGTAGGTTTTTATTGATAAGTGTTTTTTAATTTATGTTTTTATTTTAAATTTTGTTAAAAATCGTTAAATCTCTCATCATAAAGCATAGATTCTCCTGCTAGCTAGTTCTCCATAAATAATGAGTTTAAACACCCATGAGTTGAAACACCCTTTCTTCGTAAACCATAAATTGAAACACAATCTTTTCAAGTAGATTTAATTTTTTATTTTTAAGTTTTTTAACACCAAACTTCAAATATCAATATTTTATTTATCTGAAATCTGTTTTGAACACATTTGTTTCATAGTGATGCTCACAATGTAGGATGCGAATTAAGGTAATAGCTAACATATATATTAACAAGAGACATTTGTATATTTCTCGTTTCTAAGATCATTAATTACATATTTTTTCAATCCTAAAAGTTAATTACATATTTTCTTAAAACACATATATTACATATTTATTTATTTCACTAAAATTAACTTATCAAATAACTAATTTTTTTTTTATTTTCCTAAACTATTTTTCAATATTTCCCTTTCTATACCATCAATTACAAATTTCAAGCTTTCTTTATAAATAAAACAACAAAATTACATCTTCAAATTCAAATTTTAAAAAAAAATTATTTCAAATTAAACAACAGTTATTGATAATTAACGTTAAATCTTGAATACAAAAAAAATTGTCAAAACTTTAAACAATTAAAATACTAAAAAATCAGTATGTGGAAATTCCATACTTAAAATACGGATAAAAAATAATTTAGTAAGTTAATTATGATGAAATGAATATATATGTAATATACATATTTTAGGATGAAAAAATATGTAATTAATTTTATGGTTTGAGAAAATATGTAATATAATTAATGGTATTAGAAACGGAGAATATGTAAAATCCTTGGATGGTTCGTTTTATTATTTACGTCAAAATTTAAAAACAAAACTCATTTTCCTATTTTTGTTTGAAAACTCATTTATTTTTATTTTTATCATGAAACACATAAAACTTAACAAGCAATATACTAAACCTAGAGAGAAGGATTCAAAGTCTAGCTATTCGTGTACCGAACTTAAAACCATCAAACAAAATGGTGCAGTTCCCAGCATGGATATATAGGTATGGGAGCTAAAATCATACGATTTGTGAAGTAACATATTGGATTGAATTAATTTCTAGACTTGACATATCCCAACACTTGCTTATTTTAGCTTTGATTTGTTCTTTCCTCTTCTAACTTATGTATCAGTTATACCATTCTGGCGCGCGGCCAGTGATCACATTTTCAGGTTTGTAATATTAATGTAAGGCATTGTGTGTTTCCATTATCATTTGCCGAAAAGTTTGTGTCCCAAAAAGTATTGGGATAATAGTAAAATAGGCAGGCGAGTAACTTTTTTTCTTTCTTTAAATTGAGATATAAGCTGACTTAGCATGTATGCATATCTAGTGGAGTTATCGGCTTAGCTTGTATGTCCGATGAACTTATCGACAAATTGAGTTATCGGCTTAGCTTGTATGTCTGATGAACTTATCGACTAATTAGTCTACAAGTTAATGTTGATGTATCGGATGGTGACTCGTCAGCTAAATTAGTCTGGCTAAGCCATTAGCTAGCTTGCGTAGCCGGCAAGTCCGAAATAAAACACCCTGATTGGCTGATTTCTTAAATGTCTAAAGGTTGAAAAATGATGTTCATTTCTCTGAATTAAGTACTTATGTTAGTCTAAGTTTTCTTCATATTTAGTGGCTTTTCTAACAGTTATAAAGCCTAGAGTTTGTGCTTAAATATGTTGTCAAATAGTATGGATATGTTATACAAATAGAGGGCTTTTTGCATTAGACGTATAAGTCCTTGGTGAAGGTGCATCCAGTTGCATGGTATCTATCAGTGATACTCAATTTTCTAGTAGTGTGAAAGGAAAAATAAAAAGGATTTGATGAGTTGCTGCCCCATGTGTTAAGTTGGTATGTTTTTCTTTGAAGGTTACTCCAATCAAAGTTTGGATCCGAAAGATAATACAACGGCTTCATGATCCCGTTTAATTAGTAGACATATAGATATGAGACTAGTTGTTGACAAATTTTACATGCCTTAGTATGTTATAGAAACAATAACCTCTCATAACTCGATGTATTATATATTCATAGAATTGCATATCGTCTCATGTGGGTTCTATTGTAAATTTACTTCTTCGTTGGACCAAGTCTTTCATTTTCGGATCAATTTACAATTGATAAATTATAATCAACTTTGAAACTATAGTTATAAGTAATCTAGTGAATGAGCACAATTAAACAAGCAAGTCAATGAAGTGATGAACTCTACACATATAGTTGATTAGTCTTAAGTAGAAAAAAAAATTATCTCTGTGTACTTCTTTTCCTCCATATTGAAGTGTCAAAACACAAAGTTTGTAGCCTACAATCACGTAATAAACATAAAATTGATTGGTGTTATACTCTTAAACAATGTTAATTCTTGTCATAATTTAACGTTCATTTAGCCAAACATCATGGTTCAATTCATTATATTAAACCAAGATTACTACAAAATTCGACACACGTTCACATGCAACATGGTCAGCATTCCCACATGATTAACCTAAGCGTCTACAAAATCTACATGTTAATCAAAACAGTAACTTATTTTCACTTCAGCCTTGAGTTTGAGATTGAATTGCTTCAATTCTCATATGCTCCTTCGAGCGATTCGTGACAAATAAACACTGGTGAATATCTACTCATGCCAACAAAGTAGCATAACCACACATCTCTTGATGATGTAAAGTCTTGCTCTTTGTTCCTTAAGAAACTTGCCAAGCCTTTCGCTTTGTGACCTTCTCTTTGCATCATCACTTCCCATATATATCTATTTGCTTCAAGAAATTTTAATCAAACAGTGGAAGATGGTGATATTATGTAAAGGGCGAAAGCCCCCTTCTTATAAACATAGGGAAAGGGTAGTATAGTCCAATTATTTAAGGATATTATTTCAGTGTTCATACATTGTACAACAAACCCCCACCCCACCCCCCACCCCCACCCCCACCCCCACCCCCCCACACACACACATAACAAACCTCATTTCATATTTTTCATTTTTAAAGTTGTATATATATTGCTTTTGAGCAGTTAAACATGTATTGTGTTCACCATTTTTAATGGACGAAAATTAAGATGGGTGTGGTACGTTTTCATGTTGCTTATTTCAGTTATTTGTTTTCTCTTATATATATAGCTAGGTGGTTTATGATCGTGGACTACTATTCGAATGGTGATGTTGTTATACATACATTTCTCTAAACTATTTTTAGTTTTTAGTTTTTAGTTTTTATATGCCTTTGCTAAACTTTTTGAAAAATTTTATTTTTTATTAATATATTTATCATATCACCCTTTAAAATGTTAAAATAAAAACTTTTAAGTTTAATTGATTTATTTTGTCTTTTTATTTTTATCTGCTTTGTCTTTTATTGTTTTCTTTTTTGTGTTGTATTAATAGAAAAATATATATATAAAAAGGTAAAAAATAGTCAAGCCGACTACTGAAATACTCAGGATTGGTTGGCAGAAGTTTAATTCAAGCTTATATCTAAAACTTTTTAGTAAAAAAATGTTTTTCTAATCATTTTATTACCAACATATATCATAAACGTTTACTGAAAGTTCTAGAATTATTATTTTTATCCCAAAAAATATTATTATTTTAAAATGAAAAACCTTTTTGGTTATTTTCTGAAAGTTGTTTTTAAATTTTTATGTGAAGTGTTTTTTAATAAAAAAATTGTTTACATTAATTTTTTATTGAAATTTTTATAACTTTTATAATTTTTTATATTGTTCTATAAAAAGTATTTACTGTATTTTAGAAAATATAATTTTTTTTGTAAAACTAAAGATTTTTTTCTCAAGTAATTTACATCAAGTTTTGAATATGACAAATAATAAGAAAAGATATGTATAGCCAAATCTTTTCGAGTGATAATTGTATGACGGCGCAAATTATATGATGATCAAATTCAATGATTAAATATTCCTACTTTAATAAAAGAGTAAGTATGGTGGACACATGACACCATCATATTTCAACTCATAAAAATTTTTCCGTTTATCTCTCCTATTAATATCACATTAATTACAAACAATAAATTAAAAAATATATCTTTATATTAATATTGTTTCTAAAAAAATAAATATTTATAAACTAAAAAACTTTTAAAACATCAAACATTTTTAGAAATTTTAAATATTCTAACATTGATGTCATATGTAAAATTTTTATAAATAAAAATTAATTAAAATTAGGAGTTATAATAAAAAAGTTTTAATAAATTATATTTTTTAAAATGTTTGTTTTGAAACAAAGTTTTTAATTTCTTTAAATAAAAAAAATTTTAAAAAACAAAAGATTAAAAAGTTTATATCATTATTTTATTATTTATAGTCATTACTTATAAATAATTTTAATCATATTTTATCTTAATATATCATTTTATAACTATTAAATTTTTATTATATTTAGAATTTTATTTATTCAACACGTGTAATACACGGGTTTACTAAAGCTAGTAAAAGAATATTTGTTTATAAAAATACATAAGTTCATTTGTACTATAGTAGAATTAGGATCCTCTCTCATGTATTTTAGAGTTTATTAAACTATTATAAATTTAAAAGAAGTATTACAAATATATTGTAATTTATATTTTATACTAAACCATCCATTATTATTATTATTATTTTTGAATAAGTGACCCAAGATACTAAAATACAGAAAAACATAATTGAATATTTACCTAATAATTTGTATTACTTTATACAAATTAGAATATGCAACTTTTTATTCTTATCTAAATTAAAAAATAATGTTACTGAATATCATGTTATATCTATACTACCTTAGTACCTTATAATATATCTTTTTAGTACAAAATTAACATTTTACTTAATTTTAAGAAATTTACTAGGGGCATTTTGAATATTTTATAATTTTAGTATTTATGACTAAATGCATTTTCAAAAGATTATTCCACACATATGATTTAATATGTTTCAAAGTTTAAATATAAAAATTAATAAGGTATCAAATAAATGCATCTTCTTGTTTAAATTTATACAAAACAATACATTTTTTAAACTCTTATTTAATTTATTGACATAATAAATTACATATAAAAATATTTAATTAATTACACACACATATGTATAGATACTTATACTTTTATGTTAAGACATAAATGTTAAACATGAACTAAAATTAGTACAAAATTAGATGTGACTTTAGCGCATGGAAATTTTTATGTATTTTGTTGTATATTTGGCAATGATTATTTGAAATTATCATGTAGAATGTAAGATTAAAAGCATAAAATGTTGAAATATTCTAGTAAACGTGAATAAAATTTAACAAAAAAGTTTATCTTAATACATCAAAATGTGTTCCTTACATTACAGTATAAAATATATTTTTATAATAGCATGAATTTAATAAAGAAAGAAATCAATAAGATAAACCTAACAGAAACTCAACCAAAAAACAAAATTTACATAAGAAATGAAATTGCATAAGAATGTATATATAATTAATAATTTAACAAAAAATAAAATTTATATAAAAAATGAAATTGCATAAGAATGTATATATAATTAATAATTTAAACTTATGAAACGTAAAGATGATACCCTATGATGAAACATTGGTTCCCCATTAGTGCAAAATAAAATATTTAATTACATGGATATAGAGACTGAAAATACTTTATGTTAAATACAATTTAGTTTTATTTTATAAAACTATGTAAGAATATTATAAAATATGTTTAATTATTTCAAATTATCATTTAACAATTAGAATATGTATTAAATAAAAATTAAGAAAATAACAAGAAAAGAGTAAACTTGCGAGGGTCATTTTAAAATCTTAAGTTAATAACCAAGATATTTATAGTTTTTCTTTCCAACTTTTATTATGAGGTTTTAAATGGTGGATATTCATGCAGTTTTAGAGAACAATATATAACTCCAAGTAAAAAAATTAACAAATATACAAGTACGAGAGTTTGAAAAGACATTAGTGTAATTTGATTTTTCATGCATGCTTGAGAAATATAGCATGTTATTATGTTAATATAAATTAATATTGTATTAACAACTTGTTTCAAATCCATGTGATGGTTTATATTATTTATGTTTTTCTCATGATTGATCTCATAAACATGTGATATTTTCGTGTAAAAACAGAACTTTTCAATAATAACACAATAAAGTGTCTAAAAGCCAGTCTTGATGCGTTAAATCAAATGGATTTGAGACAAGTTGAAAATAGAAGAAATGAAACAAGTTGTACCAATGTGAGTTGACTTAGTGGAACACAAATGATCATAGAATTTAATATTTAAAACTGAAGACAAATGATCAGTTATATATGTGGAAATCAAGGAAACATATGTTGAACACAGAAGAAATGGTGTGTATAGAAAGGGGGACAAGAATGAGACATAATAAGGATAGTTTAATTAGATTCATGAACAGTTTAAAAACCCAAATAACTGCATCATATATCAATTATAGAAGTTTGATCCCGACATAAATATGAAGAAAAGAGCGGATCATCATATATGTTTTATCATATCCTTTCCTCTCATTATTTAAATAAAATATTCATTTAACCGTAAAACTTATAACGAAAAACCGAATAAGAACATTCACACTAGCAATCTTATCATCATTCTCATATTTACACTAAAACACTACTTTTTTACTCCATCTTTCAATTAAATAATCTTTTTTAATATCTTTTTTATTATATTTCTCTCTACTCTACTAACAACAATTTTTAAAAATATTAAAAAAATTATGGGGGTTGTAACGTATTTCTCCAAATATGAGAAATCATGATACAATACTCATATATTTTCTCTCTCTATCAATCACAACCACTAATAACCATCCCACATAATATATGGCACGCACTCAAATAGAGAATAAGGAACCTACTGTGAATGCTATTAAGTAATTTTAAGTTTTATATATTTATTACTTAAGATGTTAAGTTGATGTCTTTCAAAATACTGAGTTTGGAATTTTGATCGTGTTGTCATGATTGGATAAAAAACAAATTAATTTTAAAAACTTAGTTATCTATAATTAACTAGTGCGTATAAGTAAGAGTCGTTTCCATAGAGAATTAGTAAAAATGTAAAACTTTATACCTAAGAACTTGAAACACGAAATGACGATACGAAAATGCAAATATTTTTGGGTTTTTTTGTTTAAGATGAAAAGTATATTAAATGCAAATAATTAAGAAAACAACAGAGTTGATTATGAGTTTTGAAAACTATAACAAAAAAGACAATCACTTCCAATACTCAAGTTCAGAGGTTCACACTTGATTTCTAAAAACTGATTGGGAATCACATATACATGACTTTGCAAAATCATTTGATTAAAGTAATAAATATGAAACAACCTTTTTAAGATTCAATTGTTCACACAATCACCAAATCATTTATGTAATGAATTCACATACGTAACAAACTACTCGCGATGCAAGAAAACTGAATGCGAATAAAAGCACACGAATACTTAAACATAAACAAGTATTTAACTTTAAAAAAACTTACAATTAAATTCTTGTATCAAAAGAAAATAACCCAAAATATCAATTTATATTAAATCTACTGCATCACTTATAAAAACTCTTCTCCCAAAAGTAGTTATTTAGTACATATGTAAGTTAATTTTACACGCGTAATGTTATCATTTATGCATTTGTAAACTTACGTTTTACACATAAAAATAAAACTTTAACTTATAAGTTTGGTTATTTAACATATGTGTAAGTTATTTTTACATATGTATAATTATCTTTTAGAAATATGTAAATTATTTTTTACACATATGTAAAACTCATTTTAGCCATTTCTAAATAAGTTTTTTAAATACAGTTTTATATAAATCATAATTAATTTCTATAATCAAGAGCAAAAAAGTTTCATAAAAATCATTAATAATTAGTTTATACAAATACAATTTCATATAAATTATATTAGTTAATTAATAGTCATTTTAAACAGAATTAATTGACATTTATCATCAATTAACGGGCAAGCCACAATGCTCTTTCTTAGATCATCAAACAAGAACCCAAACAAATAACTAAAAAAACTATGATAAATGGTTATTTTACACATGTGTTATTTTCTTTTTACACATGTGTTAAAATCACTTATACACACTTTTACACATGCATAAAGTTATTTTTAAATAGGTTTTTAATATATAATTTTATATATATCATAATTAATTTATATAAACATGAGCCAATCGGTTTCATAAAAATTATAGTATATATAAACACGTGTAAAAGTTACTTTCAATTCCCTCCATAAAACAAACTCCTCAATAACCTGATGTGAGAAAAAAAATCTTGACATGTCCATCACATAAACCCTAACAACAAAAATGAATCTCTTAATCCTAAAAGAGAGATGATAACAACGTAAACTCATTACGAAAACAAAACTTTACCTAGATTCGATCTGAGAATTTGAAATCATTGATCTTTAACTTGAATCAATAGCACCAGTGGTGCATCGAGTTTTGATGAGACGAATGAGGAAACAGATGAAAAAATCAATGACAGACTGTGACAATGATAATGGATTAAGAAATGCATGAAGAAACACGAGGGATGGGTTGAAGATGATGATACACAAATATGATGATTTGAAAAGAATTAGTGATCTATGTGTTTTAAAGACGATGATAGAAAAAAATGATTTAAAACATAAAATTTGTACTTTTTGATTTGATATTAATAACATGTCAATTCAACTTTTGCATCTTCAAAAATAGGTGACAAATAAAATACCAGGTAGATTAAAATACTAATATACCTCTCACCTCTTTAAAGTTTAAAATTACCCCCATCAAATTACACATATTGAATTTTTAAATAAAAAAATATAACCATTAATCCCGATCATATTAAAGTTTAGGATTTAGTTTATGATTTTCTTAATTTCTAGTGGTTTGGATTTAAAACCTCTTCTAGCACGTCAAACACTATTTATATTTAGTGATTTTAAAGTTATAAAATCCATTCAGTTTAGTTAAATTTATTTAATACTAGAGAGAAATCAATAGTAATATTATTGAATGTTAGAAGATGTAAAATGTACACTTGTATAAAACTATTATCATTTCAAGTATGTTGAACGTAATCGTTTAGGCGACTGAACCCCTAGACCATGGGAGTTTCCAATGAGACACCACCCTCATGATGGGGGTTAGTATCTCGATTGCAGGTAGAGGTGGACAAAAAGAATCCGGTTAAAAAAAAACGCTCAAAAGAAACATACGATTTGAAAAAAAAAAGCCGATTTTAGCCAAAACGGTTCCTGTCCGATCAAGCTTGTTTTTTTCAAACCGGTTTGGTTTATGAATAGGTTTTTCTAACTAAACACCCAAACCCCGCAAACCGGTTTAGACCAGTTTTGAAACCAATTTTTTTAAAACATGTTTATTTGTTTGGTTTAATTGGTTTTTTTATTTGAAACGGTTTTGGATGTCTAGCTGCCAAATGGTATACAAAACCCATCATAATTTTCTTACTATAATAACATGCAAAACCTTTTTCAAAACCCACCTCAAGACGTACAAGAAGAATAAGACAAATAAAATAAAGAAGAAGAAAACGAATACTTCGATGATCTTCAAATTTATGAAAACAAAGTTGAAGATATTCGTGCGAAAAAAACACCCACTACTAAAGTCTAAGTCAAAAGAAAAATCAACAACCCGGGCTACTAACAAGCATCAGGATAAAAAAGAAGAGGAGACATTCACAAAGGGTTGGATATACGTATCTGAAGACCCTACACTTGGAGATCATCAAAAAATTGGCTCATTTTGAAAGAAGGTGTTTCGACACTTCATCGCCACCGTTGGTTCGACCAACCAAACCATTGATCAACTAAACTCAAAGTGGGGGAGAATGGATCACCCGATAAGTCGCTTTAACGGGATATATATATATATATATATATATATATATATATATATATATATTTCCAAATGGTAAATTTATTACTTTTACATTTATATATTTACATTTAATTTTTATAATTATAATTTTTGTGTAATGAATTTTTTTGTGTTTAACAATATAGAAACATCGTTGGACGAGTGGAAACAACGATGCGGATATTGCTCTAAAATCCTTAAGCGAATACAATAAAGCTTACGAGGAAAAAAGTTTTACGAGTATCAAGGCATGAAGGGTGGTAAGAAACCA
This sequence comes from Flaveria robusta, assembly GCA_025506415.1. Taxonomy (NCBI): domain Eukaryota; kingdom Viridiplantae; phylum Streptophyta; class Magnoliopsida; order Asterales; family Asteraceae; genus Flaveria; species Flaveria robusta. Next base: position 12,172,496 of record CM046459.1, on the reverse strand, counting down.
CACCAAATGGGAGTCGGTGTAGGTTATAACTCCGGAGTTTGGTACTAAAAAAGGATTAAAACTTTAGAATCGGGCCAATAAATCAGCTCTAATAAGCCGTTTCAAGCCCCCTCCCAGACCTCAACGAGAACCCCACACCAACCGAGCCAAGGCTCATAGGAAAACTAAGGGGGGGGGGGAGGGGGGGTTATTTCAAGCAAAGTAATGTTGAATAAGGGCATTAGCGACTACAAAATGATGCGTGAAAAAGAAGTGGATGAAAAAAAAAAGAAAGAGATCGAAGTGCTTTACTTGTAAGTAAACGAATCTAAATTGCTCAACTTGTAATGAGAGACATTGATTCTCAAAACGTTAAATCGGGACATGAAGATTTTTCTTAAACCGCATGAGGATGTCCCCGAACGGATGTTGAAGAACATACTTGAACGGAAACATCAAATTGCCCAAATACGTAGTTAGGAGTTTAATTTGTAGATTTTTAGTTCTAATATTTTCATATTTTTAAATTTTAAATTTTAATATTTTTTAAATGTATTCTTTTATTTATATAATTTATTTATATTAATGAAATAAATTTTTTTAATTTAAAAATAATTATGGTATGATGTAAGTGCCCCCTTCCCCTCCCATCTCTAATTTGGTGTGACGTGATTTGGTGTAGTGTGATGTGACGTAACATTATTTGATTGTTAGATATGTGATATGGTGTGGCGAGAGTGGCACGTGCAACCCCACTATGCTTAGTAACACAGATCAAGACCAACTAAATTATCAGCAACAATCTAGCAACACCAACCATTTGATTAGATGCAACTTATAGTATCTAAGAGCATTCACAATCCATCCACCATTCACATCAATACAATTACACTAAATATAACTATTTTTTCTCTCATATTTTTAATTAAATAATATTTTTTTCGTTACTTTATCATTATATTTTCTCTCTGATCCACTCACAACCATTTTAAAAAATATTAAAAACTTATGGGGGCTGTATCGTAATATATAGGCTGTACCGTAAAAAACTTATGGGGAAACACGATACAATTCTCATAAATTTTCTAACTTTTTTACTAACAATCACTCACAACAATCTCTCATAATATAGGACACTTACTAACATATATATATATATACTAGTTTTAGTAAACCCGTGTAATACACGGGTTGAAAATATGAAATCAATATAATTCATAAATGTATAAATATTTCGTATGATTAAGATACGTATTACTATAACAATGAAAAATAAAAAGTTATATTTATAAATTATAAATATTTGAATAATATAATATACAATTGAACCATGTAAAATTAAAAACCAGTTGTCTTAAAATCACACTAACCTAAAATATTTAAATATATCAATAAATATTTTTTTAGTTTTTTTTAAATTGAATCTTATTTAGTTATAAAAATATGTATAGTTCAAAACAATATTATTACACAATGAAGTTGATAATATAAAAAATTAAATTCAAAACAAAATGAATTATTACTATCTATTAAGTTTATTAAAATAAAACTTGACTAAAATAATATATTAATTTAGGCGGAAAAATTTTTGTGAGAAGTAACATGAGAATACCATGTGACATTTTAGTTACTCTTTTATTATATACTATAAATAGGAAAAGGGCTGTGAATGCTCTAAAATAGAGTTACCATTAAAGAATTTCTACTTATATATAATTATTAATTGCCAGTAGTTATATGTTATCGTCAATTGACATCCTTTCCCAAACTTTTGTAATAATTATATGTGTTGATTCCCTTAGAAAGATCTTTAGTCAGATTGTATGTTTCCATAATGGATGGCACATGCTTCTTGTTATTTTCTGTTTAAATTATATAGTTGAAAATTTGTAAGTACTAACTCAATATATTAATTTAAAGATGATATTCACGAATATTAATTTAAAAATGCTTTTCACGCGATTCAAAGAGATATCCTACTCGATACACAATTACACATTACAACTCCTACATGACATACAAGGTATAAATAATAACTATATTAAAAACAATATAACGTAACTTTTCCGAATAAATACATAAAATAATAATAACTATATTAAAAACAATATAAATTTTTTCTATATTTTCGATTACTTTTTGTTATTTTTAAGCTATTTATTAAACGAGTTATGATCATCAGATTCTAAACCTGCTATGCTACAATAAAATGAACATGTCGCATAAAACCTTGAAGTTGTGTCCCCAACATCTTGAGTAAGAAATACATATTGTTTTTGGCATAGAAATATTGGTTTTTAAAATGTTATATATTATCTTTACTAAACGATGCAAGATACTAATAATATCCTTGTAAGTTAAATATTAAACTTCTTGAGTTGAGACATCAAAACTAGAGTCGCATCTTTAACTATGAATGGTTCCCTTATTTATACTTTTTTTATTCTTCTTTTTATTACCAAGACGTAAGAAAAAGAATCATATCTAATTAATAAAATAAAATAACTATAGTCACATGATAATTTTTTAGCCTGTTCATGTTATTTTTACATGAGCTTCACTTAAAATTGTCTACATGTTCTCAACATAAAAAAAATTACAAATTTTGTAAATAATTTTTTTTTTCAAATAAGTATCCTTAATCAATGTTTATTTACTAATATATTAATCATTAAATTCTTTCTATAAATAAATAAATCATTTCCTTAAAAATACTTTAATAAGTTTTATTTTTTTTAAATAAAGGTTAATTTGTAGATAATCATTTTTAAAACTAAAATATTTTCAAACAGTATATAAAGAGGTTTATAAATATATATAAACAATATTTATCTTTTTTATATTATTTTTTTATAACTTAAATATGTGTTATATATAATAATTTCATTAATATGTTATCTATAATAAATATTAGTTCTGCGTATCTATAGTATATTATATAACATTTTTATTTCAACAAATGTAAGCATTGTATCTAATCTAGTATAACTAATACATCAAACAAGGATATACCTAAAGACCAGACAAACAAAATAAATACAAAAGATGAGACAAAAAAACAATATATATACATGTAGGGGAAGCAACGGTTGCTAAACCATCTTTATTACGATAACTCGTTAGCACTAATGTAACAAACACTTAAATCATTATTGTGTAGTGTAACTAATTTTTACAATACGTTACACAATTAATGTAACAATTTTCCCCCTTTTTAAAATTTCCTCTATTTTTTAAAAAATTCACCCTTTTTTTTAGAACAGTCTTAATTTTTTTATATAATGTTTTTCTATATAAATTACACCATTAAATAGATTATTTTAATATATTTAATTCGAGTATAGTCTTGTCATATTTTTTTTTAAAGAATTTAACGTTCATTGTGGATCACTAATTTTAACACTGTAACTCTAACTTACAATGATGATTTATCCTAATACGAACCACTAATCTAGTTAATGGGCTATTGAAATAAACAAGGTTTAACATTCGTTATCTATCCTATACATGTATACATATCGTTACTTTATAAAATTCACTACATTATGTAATTAAGTCTACATTATTGATTATAATAATTAATGGAATAGTGGCAACTTCCTAATTAATGATGCCAACGTACAATTAAGTACAATATTATGGTTAAAAGAGCCAAAGGATCTGAGGATCTTTTATGCAGGTTGAATGGTATCAACAGACATTGGAGTTCGTTTGGTTGTAATTAACGTACATGCAATGAGGTTCAATGTACCACTTATTGTTTCAAGATTGATACCATGTCTCATGATATCAAGCAATCACATTTGGCTGTTCAATAATATGAAATTTGAGTGGCTCTTCGTACAATGCAACCATAATGCATTGCACATTTGCAATATGAGTAGCGATCAATTAATTGATCTATGCTGTTTTTGATTATCTTTATCTTGATTCTTGCATGGGTAAAAAGGGTTTACAACTTCAATACTTAACTTGACTAGTGTAGTGATTTTGTAAATCATTAAAGGCATATACAATCGATATAAACATTTGACTGAATATCATGAAGTGAAATGTGTGACTGCTATTTTATTCTTTGTGCTTACAAGTGGGAAAACTCAAATCAATGGTTCTTGATCCCCTTTTATCTTAAGTTTTCTCTTGACCAATGACGACTTCCCTTATAATCACGATAGACCCAACGATTACGAGTTGAAATGTTTGTTTCGTTTTTGAAATTGTCAATGTCGATTATTTAGGGTTGCATTGCATCTGTTTTTTAAAGATGGTGTTGGGAATTGTGAAATTTGTCTTTTTGATGTGTCATTATATTTCTAAATGTTATTTGTTATCAACGATGTAAAATAGAACAAGTTGTAACATTCATTTTTGTTTGTGCACGAGTTATTAGCGTTTTTACCTTATAAACTTGTGCATCAAACCATACACAAAAAGGCAGTAACTTTAACTTTGGATGCATTGTTGTTAGTGTAATACCCGGCCTCTGGTACCACCAATATTGTCCGCTTTGCCCACAAGGAGCTCACGGATTTGCTTTTGGTTGTCCGGGTGAAAACTTCCATTGGAGGTCACCCATCCCTGGATTGCTCCCACCTGAGCACGCTTAACTGTGAAGTTCTCCTCTCATCCACAGCCAATACGCCCAAAACGCGTTGGTGATATTAGAGACCAGACATTACTTATGAACCAGGAATCTCTCCTGTCCACGACCGATGTGAGATATATGCAAGGTGTCACAATCACCCCCCTTTTGGACTCATCGTCCTCGATGAGCCCGAGAACACCCTCACCATCCCCAGTGAGGTTTGTCCCACCATCGCGACGGGCACAGGAGTGGCTCTGATACCATTCTGTAACACCCGGTCTCTGGTACCACCAATATTGTCCGCTTTGCCCACAAGGAGCTCACGGATTTGCTTTTGGTTGTACGGGTGAAAACTTCCCAGGGAGGTCACCCATCCCTGGATTGCTCCCACCTGAGCACGCTTAACTGTGAAGTTCTCCTCTCATCCACAGCCAATACGCCCAAAACACGTTGGTGATATTAGAGACCAGACATTACTTATGAACCAGGAATCTCTCCTGTCCACGACCGATGTGAGATATATGCAAGGTGTCACAGTTATGGTTTTCAATACGCAATTGAAGGCAAGCAAACACTCCATTATAAACTTCACACATACGTCAAAGTCATGTACAACAATGTAGTGACATTACATTGTTCTAAAGGTTTGGATGCGCCATTTTCACGGGCTAGATGTAGTGTTCAAGATATTTCAATGCACCATTGCATAGATGTAATTTATAGATCATTGCCTCATCTAGCCCCGCTCCTTGACCCGTTAAGTGGCACAACTTCTTGACTATTTCCCCTTTTAGAAGCATTATTGATGGATGGACGGACCATTGTAATGACCATGTCAAAAACAGTTAATTTTTTCTAATCTATATATAATACTAAAATAGTAACTAGGGGGAACACTTGTCATATTTCTAGGCCCCCTAAGTTTGTTTTTTCCGTCTCTCTCTCCTCTTAAATATTTACCTAAATTAAGAAAGATTAAATAATTTTAATTCTTTTTTAGAATACAAATAAATTTTTAATAAATTAGGAAATATATCTTATTTCTAAAAAAATTTTCTACTCTATTAAAAACAAAATGCTTTTTTTTAAAACAAAAACAGTTTAAAAACAAAAATTTAAAGAGTTGATATCACAATTTTATTACTTATAATCCTCAGTTATACGTAATTTTAATCATGTATTATTTTAGAATATCGTTTAGTAATTAATAAAAAATTTTTATTTTATTTAATATTTTATTATTTCAACCAGTGTAATACACGGGTTTACTAAAACTAGTCAATTATATAACAAAACACATATCATAACATAAGAGGAAAAAAATCTTTTTTCTATAAAAATGAAGAGTAAGAATATATTTAAGGTTAAAAGAATTGATTCAATCTACTTAAATTTGGCTTTCCTATTTTGTCATTGCATTAATATTTTTACTTTTTATGAAACACAAGTTACACCTCCACTTAAATCTCAGCCTTGAATTGGATCTCATCAAACCATCATATTTCTTCATACAGTCCTTGCAAAACACAGACACTTATATGGGCCATTTACTTCAGTAATGAAAGCCCAATATAAGTCAGAAAGACCAAAGACACATAGCACTATTCCACTATTACACAAATAGCTACGGAAAAAATTTCTTCACAACTTTGCTACAGGATTAGCCACAGCTATGGAAAAATTTTGGCTACGGTTTAGCTACGGGTAAAATAAAATAAACTAATTAAATATTTAAAAATAATTTATGCATAGCAAAATTAGGAAACTACGTATTTAAAAATTTTAAGTAATAAAATCCTTAGCAACGTTGGTAGCAAAATCCAAATAATATGCTTCTAAAATCTAAAAGAAACTAGTTTAATTAAACACCAAATTTTGAAGGCTAGTTTAATAAAAAATCACGATACCTTATTGCTATTAATTATTGGCCTTTTAATTTAAATTTATTGGCTTCTTATATTGAATTATAGTTTTTATTAATTTTAATCGAATCAACAATTTCGAAAATTTGAATTTTAAATCCCAGTGGGTTTTTTTCAAACGTAATTAGAATTCTGATTTAAAATTTTAAAAATTTAAATAATCTTACTCCATTAACTCTTAGGTCCCGTTTGCTTCACGAAATTTTTAGTAATTGGAATTGAAATTGGAAATTTTCCATCCAAAATCTTGTTTGGTTGGTTAATAGATGGAATTGGAATTGGAAAATTTTCACTCATTTATTGGAATTCACATTCCTTTCACTTACCCATAGAATGTTTAATAATCCAATAGAATGTTCAAAATTAACATTGCAATTTCACTCAAAATTGACCAACCAAACACGTTATTAATTTTAACAAGATTTCAATTCCAATTCCAATTCAATTTCCAATTCCAATTCTTTTGTAAAACATTCTGCGAACCAAACGTCCCCTTAAGTATCTGATGGTTAATTATTTGAAGTTAAAAGATATTTTATTTTCTCTTTTCTCGTGGGATCCATTTGGAACCTGTGGTAATTATCCAACGATTTTTAGGTCGATGATACACAAAGTTTTCTGGTGGTCAAAGATTGTTTAGATGGCATGACCAATAATTGGAGTAATTAGGGAAATTCATATATTGATGTGTGCTAATTGAAAGAAAAGGAACTCTTTAGTTTCTTTTACTCCCTTTAAAGTTGCTTTATGATGTGTTATCCCCTACAAATTACTTTGACCATAATAGTGTTACTTTGGCTAAGTTGCTTGTAAGATGAAGAGTGCCATCCAAACATGGTTTACCAAAGCTTGAATCAAAACTAGAAAAATGAAATTAAGAGTAACAATAATCATAATAATACTAATCAATAATAGAATTCAAATATATCCAATACCCTTTAATCAAACTTTTAAATTTAATTATTTGTGTGTGTAGTTAACATTGATTTAGTTTTATTCTTAAAATGACTAACTCACATACCATTAAATCCAACTTTTAAATTTAATTCTTTTATATAGTATAAGACTTGAACACTCAATTATTTAAAAAGAAACACTATTTTAACATACATTATTTATACCATTAGGTCACATACTTTTTGTTATCTAACTCTAATTCAGTAGATTTTTCAAAGGACTAAGCAATGTCTATAAACTATAGAAGAGTAGAAGATAAAAGAGTGATCCTATATTCCTATTTAAGTTAACTTGCGGCCCAATCTCTCTCCCCATTTGCTTTTCGAACAGTTATATGCATTGGTGATGTAGAAAGTCTATATGGGTGTCAAAAATTTTCATAGTATAGCAATCAATTATAGATTTTTTTGTTTAGATCAGATCACATAATAAAAAAGATGATATTCTTCAAATATGAATCAAAACCATTAACCTAAACATCTCTACATATCACTTGGTTGGTTTCTACTCAAATCAACCAACAAGTTTAAGACTGAAATTGGCTAGGGGGTGGTAGCGGAGTAGCGGTGGCGACAGATTGAGGGTGAATCCGGGGGGGGGGGGGGGTGTTGGTTTCAAATAATTTTAATATAACATATGATTAAATTTATGTATGGTTAAGTATTTAGATTTTTTTTATTATTTTTAAAACTTTCATTTTAAAAAATTGCTTTGAAATTTTTTTATTATTTTATCAATATTTTTTTGTTTAAAAACTTCAGATTTGTTTAAGATAAATGTTCTTTTATAAAACTTTTATTCTATAAAAAATTTGAATTTAAATATTTCTTAATTTAAAAAAGCATCATTGTTTTAGAAAATCATAGTTTTAGAAAATTTTATTTTTAAAAAAATATATTTTTTAATCAAAATACTTAGTTTTTATTTAATGAAAAAAAAATTAAAAATTATTAATTCAAGGACTTGAATTTATATTGGAGAGAGAGAAAGAGAAATATTTGAAAATTAATTATTTGACTTTTAAAAAATAAAATAAATAGTTTAGCCGGAAAAATAAATGGGAGATTGATTATGTGAATGTCATGTGTCAAAAAAATATAAACAATTATTAGTATAGATTGGGTATCAACTTTAATAATTAATAGATTATATATTAGGGGTGCAAACGAGCCGAGCTTGAGCTTGAGCTCGGCTCGTTTCGAGCTTTATTTTTAAAGCTCGAGCTTAAGCTCGGCTCGTTTCGATCTTTATTTTTAAAGCTTGAGCTCGGCTCGACAAATACTTTTTTAAGCTCGGCTCGACAAATACTTTTTTAAGCTCGAGCTCGGCTCGGGCTCAGCTCGTTTATTTATTTAAATGTTATTTTTAATATTTTTATATTTAATTTTGATATATATATTTATAATTATATAATATGTATAGAATATAAATCATATATTCATATTGTTTAATTGTTTTTATCATAACTTTATATATAATAGCTGTTTTTTATATAATATATTAAATAAATTAATAAAAATATATAAATAAAAAGCTCGTTTAGGCTCGCGAGCCGGCTCGAGCTCGATACATGAAGCTCGGGCTCGGGCTCGTGCTCAGTCTCGATAATTAAATGAGCTTTTTTCCAAGCTCGACTCGGGCTCGATAAAGCTCGGCTCGTTTCGAGCTTTTTTGGATAGAAACGGCAAATATAACCAAACCATAGGGAGGAAAACGGCAATTGACTCTTTTAAATAAGTAAAAATATTATTAAAGTAAATAAACAAACTTAATTTTTAGATGTCTTTGGTCAAATAATTTATGGTTGTCGATGTCAAAAAACTTTGACGTTAGTCGGCTTCCAAATATAATACAAGAAAACTAAATTTTATGGGTGCCGATTAAGACCCAAGACTTGAGACGTATGCCAGCAAGTGGTTATTTGTGAACCTTGATGCCAAGCTTATATTATGTGTAAGTAGAATCATTTTAGAGGTCTTCATGGTAACATCTTATTTTATTTTTGTTTTTAAGTATTGAAAATCATAAGGAATGTACAAAAACATGATGGTAACACACATGGTTTCTGTAACAAATGGATTGTTAAATTTTTGAAAATTACTAAAATACTCCTTAAGTTTAGAAATAAAATAAAATAAAATAAAATAAGTCTTTATAACACAATTAATAATTCGATTCATTTTCAATTAGTCCTTGTCCTAGCTTCTTTAGAGGTTATTACTTTAGCTTTTTTAGCGGTTATTACTTTAACAATAATTTATGTAATTAACTCTTAGTATCCATCCAGCAATAATTATTGTTCTAAACCACAAAGCAGGTGTATATTGTTTATTCATATCTTTTGTATCATAAAGAGGTATTTTACTACATCCCTCTCTATGCCATACTATCTACATAATACGCAGAAATCAACTTATACAATAAAAGCACAAGCAAAGGCATTACGGATCTGGTTTAAAACAATCTGATGAGCTCGACACCGAATGGTTCGTCGCGATCGATTCGTTTACAAGGCGCGCATAGTCACAGTGCCTATTCGCGACGACTTGGCGCAATCCCGACACTTCCTCCTTAAGCTGACTGTTCTCTCCAACCACCCTTTCATGTGTCTCCCAAAACTTATTAAACTTATCCACAAGTAGTTGGTTCTCATTACGGAGCAAAAGAACCAATGACCAAAGCTCATCAAGATGCTTCTGCTTGCGCATACGCGATCTGCGCGCTGACTCGCGGTTCGATATCATCCTCTTTCGCTTCCTCTCGAATATCAAACTCAATTGTTCATCTGCTTCATCAGAAGTTGAGTATACTGATTGCATAATGGGTTCTTGAGGCTGGTAAAACGGGTCCAAGGGCGTGTTAGCATCGAACAAGACTGTTGTCGGATCATTCGGGTTCATGAACAATTGTGTTGTGTTAAGGTTTTGGGTTGTAGGAAGAAGTAAGTGGTTTAAGTCACTCTCTAGCATGGTTATGAATATGAGTTATGAGTTGGTGGAAATTGTGTTGAAGTTGTGATTGGAAGATGAGGTAAAGAGGGTCTTTTATAGTGTGCTAAAAGATCCCACATGTTGTAGAAAATTAGTTTGTTGAACGTCTAAATAAATGAAAACTATGCCATATGGTTAAAGTACTTTAGAAAAAGCTAATCTTTTTGTTAATATACTAATGGTTTTAGGAAAAACTAACTGTTGCGTTTGTAGAAAGAAATTTTGATGATTAACTACTTTATGAAGTAAAGAAGGTCTATGATTGGGAAAATTAGAAACAGTGTTTACTAAATAAAAATTGAAGTATATTATAAGTTGATATTATGCACACGACTTTGGTTTTATTTGCATATTATAATAGAGGAACACAAAACAAATATATATAGTTTGCTTGAATTGAGTGGTTAAGCTATCTATCCTTACACTAACTACTCATCTTTTGCTCTAATGATTTAAGGGGAGGTAAGAAATTTTATCTTTTTAGAGCTCATGAGTTTAATATCTAATATGTATAAACAAATATTAACTTGGTGTTATAAACTTATTGGCCACTAACAGGCCATTAAAAAAGAATCCATCTTTACCATTTTTTTGAAAACCGGACCGGACCAGGAAGCGGACCTAATCCCGTCCGCTTCGGTACTTAAAATCGGTTTGGTGTTGAACAGGTGGTTGGACTAATCGGACCGGTTGAACCGGTGGTCGAACTGATCGAACCGGTTGAACCGGGCGATCGGACTGGGAACCGAACTGGTCGAAGCGGGGGTTAGACCAGATGAACTGTTTTTTTATATATATTCTTTAATTTTTCAGTATTTTTTGCATATATTTATTAAAATAATTATAATTTTATCACGTTCTCATATCCAGTTTCACCAGCAAACCAATAAGATGTCCTGTTTATTGTCTGATCCGGTTCTAAATGCAGTAATCTTTTCACTAAATGGTCATGAGTTTGATTTCTTCTAGCACATAAATTTTTGTCGTGAATTCTATCCCTAGCCCAGTCAAAATTGTTTGTTACTTGTTTTGGTCTTTTTTTTTCTTTTTTAATTTTGATTCTTTCATTATTTTACTTTTAGTACTTTATTGTTACTATTTTTGGTTTGTTTCCCCACTTAGTTCTTTTGTTTTTTATTTTTTATTTGCGTGTTTATATTTTTTAAGTTTCACATGTTATTTGCGCCCCAACCATTACAACGTATCTATAAACGCGCGCATTTACGTAAAAGTTTTGTTTTTTTTATAAATTTCGAAGACGTTCATGTTTTCGCGGTTCATGTTAATTTTCGCGTTTTAATGGGTTGCAACGCACAGGTTTTTGTACTAGTTAATCTTAAATATTAAATTTCATAATGAGAACTCTAATAAAAAATTGTTGGTTATTTTGTCATCAACACTTTTATTTACTTTCATTTCAAATTCTCACTTCTTTTAAATGTTTTGAACTTTTGCATACAATTATTTTCTTAAAAATATTAAAAATAACTTTTTTATCTTAAAAAAATAATAATATCGTTATATATAAAAAAAATTACGTTTTTTCAAATCATTGTGTCTTTCTGCTCACATATTATTGTGTTTTACAGAACATCATTGCGGTTCTTTTGAATTATAAGTTTAAAAATACAATGTTGAAAATAAGTAAATCATAAAGATAAAATAAAAACAAGTTTATCTAATACATAAAAAAATGACAAACACAATAATAAAAATATTTGATGCAAAGACATTAAATCGCATAGAACAAACCTAAGATTTATCCACAATGATGAGGTATAGGTCAAGAATAATAGAATAACCATGTTGATATTTAATTTTTCCAAGTCGATGTTATTACCTTTAATCACAAGAAAAGAACAAAAATTAGAATTTATTCACAATAATCAGGTAGTTCAAATATAACACAATGCATAAAAGCTTGATTGATTGGGTAGTTCTACTTATAAATTTAACTTGGGGATGGTCAACCATGTATATGATTGATTGAAGACGTATGTATTCTTGGGCTTTTGGCTTTTATTATGATAGGATTTAAAGCTTAAAGCATGCTTTCATCACTCGGAGTGGCACACATACTAAGACACGGAGAGGTGGGAGATATAATTAATTCAATGGATCAATATATAATATAGAACACAAAACAAATGATTAAAGAAAAAAAAAATTGATTCAAGCTTAGAGGTAGTGATTGTTAAATTGAGTTAATATATATGATATATACCACCTGTCCTTCCGACCCAAATTCAATACTCTTTTTTGCATTAGCTTTAACTAATTAGTTTCATAATAATTGAACATCTTTGTCTTTTTAAATCACCTTTGCAGAGAGAACAAGTTGCCTTAACGATCACATTATTATTGATATGATAGATGAACTACACGCGACATCATCCTTTTAGGTTACTTACCTTTGCGTGATTAGGTATCCTTTTTTTTTAAAAGAAGACTATTATAGAAAAACACCATTGTAGATAAGGGTGACAAAAAGAATATGGTTATGGATTCATCTCCATTAACTCAAATCTTTACTGCAAGTTAATTTGATACGCTCAAATTAACGTGTTAACTAGGTTCTATTCCGGGGTCGGCCTAAAGGGTGTCTTGAGATGGCGACCGCACAAGACCCATGTTTTAGAGGGGGTCCAAACTTTTTTTATTTTTTAAGTATCATAGATCTATTAACATATATATATAAGCCTATAAATTTATTAGCAATTATATGTTGTAGAGGGAGCCTAATAAATCAATAATCATCTTTAAACTCAATTACAACTTAAAACAAACAGTTTGTCTACCATTAGCTCAATATCCTTTTGAACACTAGAAATATAATCTGACTAACAATTATGTACGTGGTCAGCAGCTATTCCAAACATCCTCGCCTTAGAAGCGCTGACTATGGGCGTGTAAACCATCAGAACTGTATGTATTTGCAACTACTGGTTAGTTTTTAGTTTTAGCTTTTTGTTGCAATTTGTTCTACATGCGTACGACATAGACGTACTAATATTAAAATAGGCTTTGTGTGTATCAATTTGCTAGAGTAACTTTGTATTGTTTATTGTTATGATAATTGTGTACATCAATTTGCTAGAGTAACTTTGTTTTGTTTATTGTTATGACAATTGTGTACATCAATTTGCTAAAGTAACTTTGTTTTGTTTATTGTTACAACAATTGTGATAAAACTAAAGACTCTTTTTTTTTTTTTGTATTTATAAGTTTCTATTTCAAAAGATTCGTTTTTATTCTTCACACACGGCTCAACGGACCGGCCTTAGTATATTCAAATTATACAGAGGTTAAAGTGGATTAAATTATAAGACATATTACTTTATACTTAATAATCGATGGTGATCTGCCAATCAAATTTGATAGTATTCAAATAACAAATATTAGAGCACTAACAACCCATTTCTTATTTTTATCCATATAACTACAATAAAAATCACTATTTTTTCTATCTTCTTTTCAACTTTATCATTACTTTCTCCCTCTATTCCACTCAAAACCACTTAAAATATATTAAAAACATTATAGGGTTTTGAACAGTATTTCGCAAAAATACAGATTGAACAGTAAATTTCTCATATCATCCACCCACAACCACTTATAACCATATCATATAATATAGAAAATACACTCATATAATTATACGGAACGGGTTGTGAATGCTCTTAATATCATGCATATCTCTATTTTTAATTTACACATCACTATTATTTTATTTTATTTTTTTTTTACTTTTGCCCTCTTATAACCTATAGCTTGAAAAAGTAGATAGACCTATAGCTGGAAACAGAAGGATATACGTTACTTAAAAATAAATTATAAAAAATAAAACCTTAATGGTTAATGCTTTGCACAACCTTGATAATATAATAAGTTATGTGCCTTTTATAATTTGTTTATCATTATATACCTAAAAACCAATGAGATTTTGATATTTAAAAATCAGAAGGATACAAGATTTGCTATCAATCTCTTTCTTTAAAAGCTATTTCTTTTAAAAAGACATGCTTTTCTACTCTTTCTTATTTTTTCAGGAATCACATATCTTTTTGTGACGTAGTTGGCCACCATTCAGTGTCACATTATGATAAAGTAGGTCTTTCTTGATCATTATATATTAAATTAGTAGGTGATAGCGAATGATTAGCTAGCTTTTATACACCATTTTTGAAGGAAAAAAGCACTTTTAATTGTAATTTATTAGAATTGTTAAAGGCTAAAGCCGTACGTTATGTTGTGTTGTTATGTGCTACTAGATAATATCACTTGCTGAAAGTGTTAGCGAAGGTTTGACTAGAAAGTGTTGGCAAATAATGGTTTCTCATGGTCCCTTAAAGCCAATAATTATAGGAAAGGATGACTAGAAAGATTACTCATTTTAGCAAGTGAGAGAGAGATGGGATTAACTTTTTAGGTTAGATAATCTAAATACAATTAACATTATGATAATCGACAGAATTGGGAGATTTTAGATAAACAAGGATAAGATACACAAGCATATTTCTTGTTAAATGGTAAAATACTAAATTGATTATTACCGAATAATACATTACAATATATAGAGAACGTACTGCAGACTCTAGATACTTAATAAGTTTGTGAGCTCATACTATTAAACCTAATATATATCTAATATTTCTAAATGGAAACTAGGTGGGCTAGCAACCCCTATCAAAATAAGGATAAATAACCTAGTCACTATCAAAGTTGGGAATTTTTCACGCTCGATAGCACGATAGCATGAATAAGTTAAGTCATGGCTTCTTGAGGTCATGGACTATTATAAAATCAGTTAAGTCATGAAGCAATGTTAATTAGCATGAGTTACTCACTCTACTATCCACCATGTACATTACATTTAAAGCATGGTAGTATAAATAGGACTAGTATTTCATTAAAGTAATGTAGATCATTTCTAAGCAATTAGCAAGCCGTGATATCTCATATTAATTTCCGGCTTTCCCAAGTTAAATTTAATAAAATTTTCACTTGAGAATCCCTTCTTCCAATGAATCGTTAATGAAAAGCTTAAAAGTTGCATCAAGAAGTAGGAGTTGATGGAAGGATATGCCATCAACTAGTGTAACCTATATTGGAATGGTCAAAAGCATCATTAGAATATTAGAATATTAGATAGATAAAGATCCATTTGCCTTTCTTGTGTTGACCTCGATCATTTTGGTGTTGCATGTTTCTAGTCCCCCCCCCCCCCCCCCTCTTTTCTTGTAAGGATTTAGGGTATATATGTGCATTATATGCATCTCTTAATTAGTTTCAGGAATTTTGTAATCATGTGTTCTTTTTAAAATATCTAAAAATGGGATATTGACCATCGACATGTTGTAGAGGCTATTAGGGTAGACTGTTAAATGGTCGTGTTTTTAGATTAGTGGACTGAATCTAACACAAACCAACTTTAATTTGTTGGTGATTTTAGTGTCAATATATAAGTCATTTTATTTAATTAAAATTTACTTAAGAGCAAAGGGACATCCCTAAAGAGATCATTATTAGTTAGGAAATACAGGGTGCATATTTGTTTGAGAATATCCATGCTTCAAGCACCAAGGGTTTAAGGTTGCCCCCTTGGCGATGTCCAAGGGCAACATCCCTAGAGAGATCTTAAGGACAAAGCTCTTTTTTGAGGTCTTGCCATAGCGAGTGAAAATTCAATTATATTGATGTAGTTGGAAGTCTTTGGACTAGTTTTGGATCTGCACGGATTGTTAAACTTTCATGACAATAGACCCATCAGTAGGAACTGTTTCAAATTGAATCACGGAAACTAATTTTTATTTTTTATGTTATATTTTTACAATGACCCCAAAAGGGTTTAAATAGACATTACAAATGAAGGAAACAAATAAATTTGCTGGCATATTTCTTTTGATTGGAATGCAACGTCTATAATTGCAATTAGTGGGCTGGCACGACTCTTCAAGGATGGAAATGATGCTATGTTGATCCAGTATCTTCTCCACAAAATAAGTTTTATTTTCTAACACTCCCCCTCAAGTTGAGTAGTGGGGTTTCCAATACTTAACTTGTTGAGACAATTATTAAAAAACCTCCTGTTGACAGCTTTCGTTAGAATATCAGCTAGTTGGTCTTCTGATCGGACGAATGGTATTTCTATAATCTTGGCTTCAAGCTTCTCTTTAATAAAGTGCCTATCAATCTCCACATGCTTTGTCCGATCACGTTGAACCGGATTTTCTGAAATTTGTATTGCAGCTTTGTTGTCACACATAATTTTACTTGCTTCAGTTTGTGGGAACCCAATCTCAGTAAGAAGTTTGCGTATCCATAGAACTTCGGCTAATCCTCGAGCAATCCCTCGGAATTCGGCTTCGGCACTAGATAAAGCGACCATTTTCTGTTTCTTACTTCTCCACGTAACGAGGTTTCCACCAACCATGGTAAAGTATCCGGATGTCGACCTTCGGTTATCTTTGTCTCCTGCCCAGTCTGCATCGGTGTAGGCTTGGATTTTAAGATGTTTGTTTTGCTGAAATAGGACCCCATGTCCCGGTGTTCCTTTTAAATATCTTAGAATCCTCCATACTGCTTCCATGTGAGTAACTTGAGGTTGGTGCATAAATTGGCTGACCACCCCAACTGCATAGGCAATGTCAGGACGAGTATGTGAAAGATATATTAGTTTACCTACCAAGCGTTGATATCTCTCTTTATCTGTTAATTCAGCTCCTTCTTCCATGCAAAGTTCGTGGTTGGTCATTATTGGAGTATCTGCAGGCTTGCAATCGATCATTCATGTTTCTGCTAAAAGGTCAAGGACATATTTCTTTTGGCATATAAAGATTCCTTGTTTAGACCTTAGTACTTCATTGCCAAGGAAGTACTTAAGTCTTCCCAAGTCTTTCATTTCGAATTCGGTAAATAAATTTGTCTTTAATTTCTTCATTTCTTCATCATCGTTACCTGTAATAATCATGTCATCAACATATATAATTAGACAAGTAACAAGTTTACCTCTTGTTTTGAGAAACAGTGTGTGATCAGAGTTGCTTTGCTGGAATCCTTAGCTTTTCATTGCTAGAGTGAATCTTCCAAACCATGCCGAGGAGATTGTTTAAGCCCGTAGATGGACTTTTTCAACCGACATGCTTCTTTTGGCTTAAAATCTTTAGAAAAACCAGTTGGAGCTTCCATATACACTTCTTCATTCAATTCACCATGAAGGAATGCATTCTTAACATCGAGTTGATGTAAGGGCCATCCTTCATTAGTGGCAATTGAGAAGAGTACTCGAATTGTATCAATTTTGGCGACTGGAGAGAATGTCTCTGAGTAGTCAATCCCATATGTTTGGGTATAGCCTTTAGCTACTAACCGTGCTTTATATCTCTCAATGGTTCCATCTGGTTTATGTTTAATTATGAAAACCCATCGACATCCCACTGGTTTCTTTCCTGGAGGAATGATACATTTTTCCCAAGTGCCATTCTTCATTAATGCCTCCATCTCTATTTCCATGGCTTTCTTCCAATTTTCCAACTTTAAGGCTTGCTCCACTGAGTTTGGAATTTGATCATTATATAGAGAGCAAGCAAATGCCTTAGCTTCTTTGGATAAGTTTCCTTTGGCAATATTTGCCATAGGATACTTAGAAGATCCAGAATGTCTTTCTGGCGAGTATCGCTTAGGGGGAACTCCCCTGTTAGTTCTTGGAGGTAGGACATATCTATCGGCTTTTCCTTCTTGTAAATCCTCAATATCCTCATCCTGTTCTTCATGTATTGTTTGTTCTAAAGTTGTTGTCTCATGGTCAATGTTCTGAATATTGTTGAGTGTTTGTGGGTTACTTACTTCGGGCATCGGGCTAGGAGTATCTTGGTTAGTGGCACTGTTCGTGGCTTCATTGATTTGGTTGGAAGTGGGTGGCTCATCACCTTCAAAAGTTGGTAACTCATCACCTTGGATACTGTCGCTGACTTCTTCCGAGATAGGAATACATCTCAACCAACTCAGTGTGTCATTATGCTCTTGCTCCCCCTGTCCACTGTGTTGGGTGGGGTAAAAAAAATCAGTTTCTAAAAAATCACAGTCCATGGTGGTGTATATATGTCGTCTTTTTGGGCTATAACAACAGTATCCCTTTTTATTGACACCATAGCCCACAAACACACATTTTTCTGCACATGGGCTGAGTTTGTGACGATCAGTTTTAGGTATATGTACAAAAACGGAACAACCAAATATTCGAGGTTTCAACGTAAAGGCAGGAGGGATTTTGGTAAATTCAGATAGACTTTGGAGAGGAGTTTTTAGATTAAGAGCTTTCATTGGCAAGCGATTGATTAGATAAGTCGCGGTAGCAAGAGCTTCAGGCCAAAAAAACTTAGGAACTTGAGCTTCTATTAAGATGGCGCGGGTTATCTCTAAAAGAATACGGTTTTTTCGTTCTGCGACGCCGTTTTGTTCGGGTGTATGTGAGCAAGATGTTTGGTGAATTATTCCTGTTTTTTGACAAAATTGTTCCATTGGCTTATTTATAAATTCCCCTCCATTATCGGACCGAAATATTTGGATGTTGGTTTTGAACTGAGTTTGTATCATTGTATAAAATATGATAAATTTATCAAAAACTTCATATTTGTTTTTTAAAAACTAAATCCATGTCATACGTGTGCAATCATCGATAAAGAGAACAAAAAAACAAAATTTTTGTCCCCCAATAACCTCTGCCGGTCCCCAAACGTCTGAGTGGATAAGGGAGAAAGGTAAAGTACCTTTCCTATTACTTGATTTATAGGTATGTCTATGACTTTTAGCCAAGACACAAGTCTCACAATTTAATGGTTTATTCAACGGAAAAAGTTTTGGAAATAAAAGGTGTAAATAACTAGTAGAAGGGTGTCCTAATCTTCTATGCCATATTCACGCCTCCCTATTTGTAGTCCCGTGAGCCAACATAGCGGTACCATGATGAGTCACTTCGTCAACATAATATAGCCCTTGTCGTTCAATGCCACGCCCAATGATAACTCCCGTCCTAATGTCCTGTAAGATACAAAAGGTGGGGTGCATTAATACGGAGCAATTTAGTTCCTTTGTAACATGACTAATGGATAACAGTTTATGTGACAAAGATGGAACGTAAAGACAATTTGAAAGTTTCAAATTTGGGGAGATTTCTATAGTCCCTCCTCCCTTTACAGGGACTACTCCCCCATTAGCGGTTTTAATATGATTAATTTTCGGTTTTGATTTTAACATTATATCTGATAAGTCACATGTCATAGTATCGGTAGCACCACAATCAAAAATCCATGATTTTTCTATGTTTTCATAATTTTTAGCCATATTAGCTTGCCCGAGTCTTTCCCTAATTTTCCTAGTTTTTGACTTCCCTTTATTTCCTGAAGTATATTTGTAAAACATAGAATTTTTAGACAAATTTTTATTTTTCACGTGTGGATCAATTTTATAATCATCAAAAGCCTTAGTTCTCTTTTTTGACCACATGTTTTTTGTTTGACCAGTATCATAAACAGGAGATTCTGGGAGGTTCTTTTCTAGCAATTCTAAAAAATATGGACTAAAAAATTTAGGATTTAAAACAAAAGGGTCTGAGGAGAGTTCCTCAAACCCATTACCTCCATCACTGAAGCTTTCATGCCCTAGATAGCTTTCTCCGGCAGCCATACCACCGAATCCGCCGCCGCCACTTCTTGTTTCATAGTCATCGCCGGTGCTGGTGGCCTCTTGGTTGCAGACGGCGGATGCCGCTTTCCCGGCAGTAGTGTTTTTTTCCCCTTCTATTTTTGTGGTTTTGTGGTTATCGTTCCACCATTCAGGGTAACCTACGAGCTTGAAACATTGATCCTTGGTGTGTTTGGACATACCACAATGGCTGCATTTTAGCTTGCTTTTATTTATTCGGGATAATGAACCGGTATTTGTGCTCTTTTGGTCGGAGCGTCCCCTTGACAGAAACCCAAGGCCCTCTGATTGGTATGACCCGTTGGCATTCAGGCCTGCCGCCACACCGTTCTGAGAAGATAGGTTATCAGTGGTTGTTCCCAAAATACCTTGATGTGCCACCTCCTTTCGAACCGCTGCATAGGCACCTTCGGCTGAGGGTAACGGGTCCCAACGGAGGATCTCTCGTTTCACAGCATTGTATTGTCTATCAAGAGCATTTAGAAACTGGAAGAGCTTTTGTTCCGACCGAATCTTGTTGTAGGTTGCTATATCCACTGCACATGTCATGGGGTTGGGGTCTCTCCTATCTATTTCCCCCCAAACACCTTGCATAACGATCCAAAAATCTTCTAATGGCGAACCATTCTGCTTTATACCATTAGCCTTGATGTGTAAATCAAAGGTTTGAAGCTTATCTTTTCCGCTACTGTAAGTAACTACTAACGCATCCCACAACGTTTTTGCGGTGGGAAACTCAGTTAGATTACTTGCCAAAGCGGGTTCGATATTCTGTATTAACCATGAGAATACGACCAAATCATCTTGTTCCCATTGATCATAGCTTTTATCGTTTGGTTTTGGTGGCGCTGGGTCTCCGGTTAAATGACTCAAGAGAGTTTTGGATTTTCCTCCTATGGCCACTCGAATCATTCGCGCCCACAGGGCATAGTTTTGATTCTACGGGTTGATTCTACGATCGTGTACACCGCTCTGATACCATGTTTCAAATTGAATCACGGAAACTAATTTTTATTTTTTATGTTATATTTTTACAATGACCCCAAAAGGGTTTAAATAGACATTACAAATGAAGGAAACAAATAAATTTGCTGGCATATTTCTTTTGATTGAAATGCAACGTCTATAATTGCAATTAGTGGGCTGGCACGAATCTTCAAGGATGGAAATGATGCTATGTTGATCCAGTATCTTCTCCACAAAATAAGTTTTATTTTCTAACAGGAACTGCATGATAACTAATTACCATGATTAATAGTAAGAGCTAGATTGATAGTAACTATGTGATAAACACTAAGTACATAATGGCTAGATTGGTAGTAACTATAGTTGAAAACATCTAGAACTTATTTCAAATTTGCATGGATATATGCTTGAAATTACTTTCATGAAAACCAGAGCTACATGGTCACTAGTTACTATGATTAACAGTAATAGCTAGATCAATAGTAACTATGCGATCAACATTAACTACGTAACCATAGAAACTTGTGTTGGTGTTGAGGACAAACCATCACTAGTATCTAATTTACATTAGACACAAACAATTTTTCAACAACACCTAAGCTGACGCTGAGAGAAATAAATCATCATAGTAATCGTCTAACTATTTTAATCGCAACCTGGAGTTTTCTTTCACGTAGCACCGTGTCATTTCAGCTAGAATGTTTCACCGCATGCAAAACTAAATTCATTGGTATAATTTAAGCACGCATATTTCTAAACATAAATATACATTCTCATTCTTTGGTATTATTTATTTATTTGCATAGTAATACAACAAGATTACAACATTTTAACCAAATATATAATTGTGTATAAAACAATTACATAAAAGTTATCTTCAAACCTTAAAATAAAATACCAAATATCAATTTATTGTATGACATAAAACAAATTTCTAAAGAAATATATAAAAATGAGTGTATTAAACAGGTGAATCCACCAACACATGAGCTTGAGCGCCTCCAGCCTGTTTAAATGTTCTCAACAAATATCCCAAAAACTCACATTATTTTTAGAGCATTCACGTCTCATTTTTTATTTTCATCTTTATAATTACACTAAAAATTATATTTTTTTTTATTTTTCAATTAAATAATATTTTTAATATATTTATCATACTTTTTATTTTCTACTCCACTTACAACCATTTTAAAAAATATTAAAAAAATTAGTAGGATTGAATAATGTTTCCTTTAATACTTACAACCATTTTCAAAAATATTAAAAAATTTAATAGGATTAAATAATGCTTCTTTTAATATACAGATTAACAGTAACATTTTATTTTTACTTCACTCAGAACCACTCAAAACTATTTCATATAATATAAGGATTTTACTTACAAACTTTTAGGGAACTATATGTGAATGCTCTTAATTGAAAATTTTCTCTTGAAGAAAAGCAGACGTTACCAGTTCTTCTTCGTTGTGCCCATGTACTTCACGAATTTAAGCATTTATAAGCTTTGTTTATTTTTTCACTTCCATCAATTAAAAGGGAGTTTTATGTAATAGTCAAGGAAAAGAGAACGTAAGAAGCTTATGCACGAGTTCTATTACAAATTTGAAGTTGAAAATGAAATTAAGAAAGCATGCATATTTCAATTGGACTCTTGTGATTATTCACTCGGTAGGATTTGTTAAAGTGGTCTTGAGTTTGTGAGCAACGAATGAATTATAATGTATTGTCCTTAGTCCAAGGTGTATGTCTAGGCTGCACCCAACTAAAGTTCAGCGGATAGTTAGTGAACCGTTTGGTTGAAAGCTATTTTATATTCGTTGTTTTAATAAATCAACAAACATGAACAATAAAATTTTGTTAGTTTAGTTAAAAGAACGTGTCGAGTTCATTCGTTTATGTTCGTGAACGTTCGATAATGTGTTCGTTTTTGTTCATGAATGCTCGATAAAATGTTCGTTTATTAAAAAATTTAGATTTTATTCTAAAATGAGTATGAGAGTGTTTGTATTTGTTTGTGTTTATGAACTTTCGTTTATGTTCATAAACATTTGTTTGTGTTCACTTGCTTTGTTTGAGCTCGTTTATGTTCCGTAAGTGTTCATGAACAGTTAATAAACATGTTAGTTTCCTTAATGTACGAACACAACCAATAAATCTCGTTCGGTAAATCTTTATAAATAGTTCATGAGCACGTTCATTTCTTAATGAATGAACGCGAACAAGATATTGTTCATGCATGTTTGGTTTGTTTGCAGCCCTCAGTATGTCACAAAAAGTTTCATCTTTTTAAAGGTTTGCATTTTCTTTAATAAAGACCTATGAAAAAAGTTGCTTGGTCGTTCTCTAATTGATATACTTATCACGGATTCAAGGATTTTTTTTATTGGGTGAGGTTTCGATGTTAGAT
Organism: Flaveria robusta; assembly: GCA_025506415.1. NCBI lineage: Eukaryota > Viridiplantae > Streptophyta > Magnoliopsida > Asterales > Asteraceae > Flaveria > Flaveria robusta. The sequence continues at coordinate 12,148,988 of CM046459.1, read as the reverse complement.
TGTCTTCTAATTTGATTTAAAAATTGCTGTCAGGTCTAGTCAAGTTTACTTTATTGAAATTAACCTATATGTTTATAAACGTAATGAATAGTCGTTCATTTTGTAGATCTACGATTTCTATTGAAGGGGAGGTTACTGTCTGCTTCCCTTTCAATGGATGGAGAGAAAAGAAAGCTGGGAATCTGAGCATCGAAAACTTTTCACCGTTGAGAAAATGATCACCTTTATAAAATGATTACAATTTGTATCAATGTTGTAGATACTTTGTGACAGACTTCTCTCAAGAAATTGTGTCCACTGCAATAAGTCAAAATCTCTTTCTTTTTTGTTTTTTTTTTTTTTTACTTTACTTAAACTTTAATCACCAAAAAATCATCAGGTTTAAAACTTTAGAAAAAGGAAGGAAAAGAAAGCTTAATTGATTTAAGTTTTTTTTTTCTAGTTACTCTATTTGAACTAACTTATTCTTTTGACCTATTTTTAGTTTAGAAAATTGTTAGCGAAGAAAATTTCTTATCTTTAAATATACTTCAATAGAAACTTAAAAGCGATTTTTGTCTTTTCAAAAACTTTTGGTTAATTAGAAAATTTCTTATCTTTAAATATACTTCTATAGAAACTTAAGTCATTTAATAGTCGCATATAACACTTATAAAATGGTCAAATAGGTGAAAAAAAACACTCTATCCACACTTACTCTTTTAAGAAATTTAAACTCATGGTAATTAATGATTTAAATCTTATAACATCAAGTATATTTGTTACTATTATATATCTATTACCATTTAAACTACCAATATTAAGCATATTGTATTCTATTATATTTATCAGATTTATAGTATGGTATAAATATAAATATAATTGCTTAGGTAATATATGTAGGGTCATAATCATGTTTAGGTAATTTATCATGAAAATCACTCCAGACTATAGTACTTAATAAGGGCTGTCCAAATACCTCGAGACTCGCAACTCGTTCGGAAAAAGCTCGAAAGAAACTCGTTCGAAATGGCTCGGTTTTAAACTGCTGAACCGAGCCGACTCGGTAAGAAAATGAGCTGAACTCGACTCCATTCGTGACGAGCCAAGCCAACTCGGTTTAGCTCGCTTGTTAGCTCGGCTCGGTATGGCTCGAATTATTTTACTTGTAATATATATATATATATATATATATATATATATATATATATATATATATATAACATATATATCATTGCATTACTTATTTCATAAGAATATAATATATTTTCCTAACTAATTTTTATTTCAAAAGATTAAACTATAATGTTTGTATTGGATCATTTCATATGACGCTTCTATATTTCTATATATTAGAATGAATTACTCAATAACATACTTTTAATTTATTTACTAAAAGCAGACTACTGGTTGTTATGTGGTGTTACGGGTTTTATTCGTTTGATTTAGATATTGATGAAGTTATTTGTATTTTGTAAAAGTTGAAGTTACTTTTCTTAAACTAATTTATATTTTATGAAACTTGATATAAACCAGTTATGAGTTAAGTAATATTTTAAATTTATTTTGCATTTAATTTTTTTAATTGTGTTTATAAAATTAAGACCAACCTAAAACAAACCGAGCCGAGCTTGAGCCCAAATTTCCAGCTCGGTTTTAAAACCGAACTGAGCCGAGCTAGCTCGGTTTAAATTCAAGCCGAGTCCGAAGTTGCCTTCACTCGACTCTGTTCGGCTCGTGAACTGCCCTATACTTAATAATAACTTTTAAGATTGTTAACCATTTCACTTCCATGATAGTCATGCATGCATTTCAAATACTGAACTTGTTAAAACTTTTTTGTTTCCTAGCGGTTTTTTAAGATTAAAAAAACATAACCTTATAAACATAACATCAAATTTGGAACGTTTTATTTAGTCTAGTTCGTATGCTATTACATGAGACAAATAGTTTTATCTTACCAATAGTACATCAGGCAAATAGTCCAACTTACCAATAGTACATCGTAATCCAAACTTCTTCGAGAAATTCGAATTCGGTATCCCTGGCTCGCCACCAACAATCTTTGATAATGCCTCCGGTGCAAAGCTTGCTAACGGTTTGATTGAAAACTGGAAATTTAATATGTTTATTCTTCCAATTAAAAGCACAAGAGTATTCAACATCGTCATTAAACTCTAGAGTGTATTCTTCTCCGGTGTTAATCTGTTTAAAGTCAGGTTGTTCGTTATCCCTTCCGCAACCAACCACCAGACCATCGAGATGAAAGTTTTCAACATGGACCGTGTTTTTGGGGAATGCGGCTTCTGAAGGTTGCAGTTGTGGCACAATTCCAATCATAAGAATGAGAAACCAAACAATTTGAAGACATCTTTTAGGGTTTTCCATTTTTCTTTAATTTTCGATGTGAAGTTAGGATTTCTCTAAGTCAATATATATAGGTTAATTAGAACATGAACACCGCATTTAATGTATAATAATAATACGTACGTTTTGTTTTTGTATCATTATTAATGGTTTTGATGTTTTGTTGAGATTATGGAAATACGTTTCTAATTCATGTTTATGTATGTTATTTCAATAAATGAGAAAGTATCATATGTTTATCACTTTTTTGTTAATATTTATATTTATTTGCTAAAATAAGCCAATCAAATATGCCCTTAAAGAAGCCAAATTATATTTTTCCTTAAATAACCCAATTTTAATATTTTTTTTGTTAGACCGGAGGTTTAGAAAATTTCAATAACTACTACTTTATCCCGTTCAAAAAAAAATAATATATAAAATATCGACTACTTTGTACCCGTATTCTGTTACAGAATTTACATAATTAAAAAGTTTCAGCATTATATTTAATTACATGGAACTTGTCCTCGTGTAAGATTATGTATTATAAGTTACTGATAGAGTGTGAGCAAAACGTGCATTCACGTAGGTGTTATGTAGATGGTTGAGATGACATACTGACTCACACTCACCATGTATTATGGGTTAGAGAATGTGGCATTAGTTAATCATTATCATTACTTATATTTTATATAACAAAACAATATTTTTAAACAACTAATAGTAGTTTTTGAACAATTTACACTTTTTTTGCTTTTAGTTTGTATCGTTATATCAATTTTCAATCATTGTGATTAAATTAAGGAAATAATAAAAATTGTGTTTTGCATTAACGTTTGCAAGTTTCATCTTTTTCAATCCAGGCGTTTATTTTTTACATTAAAACACTTGGTCCTTTAAGTTGCTTTAAAAAGTTACCTGTCACATGAAATGTCAATCCAAATACTTGTCAAAACCACTTACTTGGCAAAAAAAACTTCTTTCTTAAACAACTTAATTTCGTTAAAGTTTATACTAGCATTTTCAGGAAAGAAATAAACCCCCCGGATGTACTCATGGGCAACATGAGGAACCGAGTAAACAAAGTCGTGATCAAAATGAATGGTAATACTACGTATTTAGTTAAAAACTATCACAAATTATGTAAGAAAAATCAAATTAAATCTTAAAATTAAATATTGTAATTAAAATTTTAAAAAAACAGGACAATTCAATTAGTTGAACTTCTCACCGGTCACCATCGTGACCCATAATCACACCTTCAAGGTTCACGCCCAAGGGCTGTGTTCCACTCAGGACTAGTAGCCAGTTAGCCACATTAGCCTCATGTTCTCTCATTCACGTCCAATAACACATAGTCTAAGAAAATATCCAAATGTACATTAACATAAAAATTAAAGGATGTCGAATATTTTATTCCATTGACGAGTGAAAGGTGCGTAGTATTAGAACGTAAAACGACCAATTTTTTTTAATTGTACATTATTGTTCATAAAATCATACAACTTTCACCAATGTGAAAAGGTTGCTCGGTCTAATATGTATAGTCTCCTAGCACTTTTTTTAATTACATTGTTATTGTACGGCTTCTATAATAAATTAGCAATATAATAAGTTCAGCAGGATTTTGTTTCTCAAGTTAAGTTATATCTATTTGGAACTAAAGATGTAAGAATAAATATGTTTATCTGAATAGTATGTGGTAATTTGAAAGGTTTGAAAGATTAGACTAAATATTGCATTAACTCTAGTTCATCTGCAAACTTACAGATGAACTATAGTTAATGCAATTGTTCTTACCTATGCATGTGCTTAGACTTCAACACTTAATTATTTGATATACATATAATATAATTTTAATTATAATCAAATATTACCAACTAATTTTTGTGTTACAAATGCCAATTTATATAAAGTTGACAACTCGAAAAACACAAAGGAAAAGAGAAGTTCTTCTCTTGCTCTGGACATCCTGCTTCACATCCCGCCATATAGCCATATAGGTTTCGTTGCTATCTGATCCATCTTTGTTACACGATTAAATCCAAAACGATTGAGTTTGAAGCCTCTCAAACCCTAACGTGCTATGAAATTTAAGCATCACCTTACAAAAATGCATGATGAACAAACTTAAAAAAGGAATTTCAAAATGTAAAATGTAGACTGTTACTAGCATTAAGCAGCACAATTACAAAGTTGATGACGAAGGTAAAAATATGGGTCATTGAAGTGTAGCTTGACGTTGTTTCAACTTTTAAGTTGATAGCCACGGCTTTGGCTGGTTCATTATTATTTTGAATATTTGGTTCAGATCTTAGAAGCTCAAGACAAAACATTTTGATAAAACAAAAGTTATGTATGTTAGCATCATTAAGGACTCTGTGGCCCAATGGATAAGGCGCTGGTCTACGGAACCAGAGATTCTGGGTTCGATCCCCAGCAGAGTCGTTTTTTAATTATTACAATATTTACGTAAATGGTCATTTTCATATTTTAAGAAAATTTCATAAACCCAAATACCAATAGTTATTTAAACAATTTAGCTCATCACCCCATTAATTCTTATAAATTCAATTGCCCAAATACTATTTAAAACGATTAAACTCACAAATACTCAATAACTATTTAAAACGATTAAACTCACTACTTCATTTGCTTAACTATTAAAAAGTTAACCTAATGAAATCTTGAATGTACGACCGCTACTTCATTTGCTCAACTAAAATCATTAATTTAGGCATTTATTTAACTTTTGCTCTAAATTTTACTTTATTAGATAAACATTAAATTACTAAATTATGGATAAACATATTCGATTTATTACTTGCTTAGTTGATTAAATACTTGATTGTCAACGAAAATTATACGACCCGACCCGACCCATGCCGAAAAAATTATTTAGCAATAGACAACCAACCCCACTAACATCCGACTCTAAGTTCGCCACTGTTAAAGGCATGATGGTCACGGTGATGGTATTAGATTATGGCTAGATCAAGACCCCTATGTAAAATTTTCCTCCTGTTATTTAATTTGGTCTTTCCAATCGCTGTATAATTGAGCAGAGTTTATTCCACTTCTTGCCGATTCATTAAATTCTAATTGAGCAAAGTTTATTCTTTCTCGAAATATATGTGAAACGTGGCTAAGGCATTCAAGTACACAACTATTTATCATCACACCTGCATAGATACATGCATACATACAGAAAAAGCTATGCTAGTTTACTTTCACTTACAAAGTATAACAACATATATGCATATAGTACGACTGATTACGACGAGTGCCTAGAACGAAAACAATACCTAATTACATATTCACGAGTTCAAACTTCACACCCAAATGCCTTTAAGAAGAGCGCCCGTGGACGCGGTCTCCCCGAAAGTATCAACAAGGTCCGAACACGAAGCATCTCCTTCGATCTCCAACCCAAGCTCTTCTTGTATATCGTCCGACGCTGATATCAGTAAAAACTCGCAACCTTCGTAGTTTAAGAAATCAGGAGGATCCGCAGCATGGTAGCGTAGTTTCCCGAACAGTCCTTGCAGATGTGCAGGAAATATCGCCTTCTTCTTTCTCTTCGACCGCCCTTGCTTATTAGCCTGTGTAGGATTCTTAATTTGTATCAGGAAAGAACCCTCCCTCTCTACATTCAACTCCTCCTGCGGTTGGTTCTTTGCCCCTTCCGACGGAAACTCGAGCTTATAGATTAAATGAGTGTGCATCTTCTTGGACTTATTGTCTTCTCCGGTGTGGTGCCTAAGTATTCTGTAGACGCCTTCCCCTAATGCCCTTGCTGCAGGCTTATGCCTGTGTCCCCTCGTCTTTGTATCATATTCCTCTACACGATATTATCAGAATAAAATACGCGGCAGGGTATTGTAGGGACTATTTGGTATCCATAACCTCTTAATGGTTAAAAGAAAACCATAATGCTGAATGATTAAAGAGGTTAGATCTTAATGGTACAGCTCTTACCTCTTAACCATTAAGAAGTTTTATAAACCCTTTTAATGATCATTAATAGTGGTCGTTTGGTAGCCTCCTCTTAATGCTTCGTAGTCTTTTAATGGTTAAAAGGTAACCATAATGCTGAATAATTAAAAGATTAAAATGTCACCTCTCTTACCTCTTAACCATTAAAAAGTTATAAACCATTAAATGGTAGCATTTTAATGATCATTAAAAATTTTTATAAATCATTAATAGGCTACCGAACAGCCTCTTAATATGTGCAATACGCGAACGAGATATTATAAGTGATTTAAAATACGTGACGGGGTATCATAAGTAATATAAATTAAACCTTCTTTAAGAGCATTTTTGACATCTTGAATGTTGGTGGTCACCAACTCCACAAAACCCCAATAAGGTTTGCTTCTCTTGGCTGGATCAGGGAGGCTTTTCCTTCCCATGACAATCAACCTTAACAGCATATCTTTCTCTATGTTCACCTCCTATCAAATAAACGAATAATACACAAACTAATCCTAATTAGTTAGGAGTGCGAATTTCGACAGGCAGTTTATCATACGCCAAACCGACCTGTTGTTCACCGGCGACATCTTCCCGCTGCTTGACTTGAGTCGGAGTGTCACCGGACTCGGGCCTTAAAACGATGTACATTCTCTGCACATCATCGGAGCTGTGTGGCTCTTCCTTGCCTACTTTAGGCCTGTAAAAGAAGTATATATCTCCTCTTTCCTGTATGTATATATATATCCATCGATCAAAACTTAAAAAACACAGAGAAATTAATTAAGGGGGATGATATTAACTTATTAAGTATACCTGAATTTCGACATCTTGTGTCTTTGCCTCTTCTTGTTCCATTGTTTCCCTTGAGTGATGTGTGTGATGACTAGAACGAACAGCAGTTAAAATTTTAAATGTACTGCTTTTTTACGGTGACACGTATCACTTGCATATGTTTTCGAACCTCCACGTGTCCTTAGCTTTATTCTGCAAACCTCTTCGGATTTGTTTGAAGTTATCGACTTATCGTAACTTCTATAATTCTCCTGAATATGAGAAGAAACTAATACAAAGCATATATTGAATATTAAATCAATTAATTAAACATATGTTATCCAGTCGTACGTTGTAGTGGATCTCTGAGTTGTTTTTTAGTGGGTCCAGTAGAATGTTGTAGTTTCTTTTAATCATTTTAGTGCGATTTTGTTATTTCTGTTGCAGTTACATATTACATCTACCATGAAACACTTGAATTCTCATTTATCCAATGTTGACCTATTGTCAACTTGAGTTTCATCTTTTTCTCATTCCCTCAAAACAGTTTGTAGCCATATAGCTTCATGCGGTTCTGATTGTCGCCATAAGCTCCGCTTCACAAGATGATAACGCAATCGTTTGTTGTTTTTGACTCGTCCAAATAATTGGACTATAACACCATCTCAACCATGCCGTACCATCATTACAACCCGTCGCACAGCTACTATTGCCATACCTAATCAACTCTCTACCGCAACCTTTCGTGTGTTGAATACCATACTCCTTAGTTCCTTGCACATACCGTAGTATATGTGTCATCGCTTTCAGTGTAGCTTCTTTAAGTTTTAAGCTAACACATGAAATTATTATCTTACAAGAACCTGAAACATCCTTTGTAATTCAGGATTCATATTTTTCTTAAATGTTATGTCTTACACTCTTACTCATCAGATACGCGGATCTTCGATCAACCCAGACAAGTGACCAAAAACAAGGGGCCAACATCCAGTCACGTAGAAGCGTATATATACACAGTGACGGGTCCAAGATTTTTTTATCGGTATCTCTTTGATAATCCTTAGATAATAAAAACAAGTATAAGATGCTATACAACACAGAAAGATAGAAATTTTACTGGTGTCACATGACACCGGTGTTAAACGCCTTGATCCGGCCTGCTTATATGTCTTTCCACCAAAAATCACTGCAACAGGAGGCTACATACAAATAACATTGTATAAATCTTTCATGATTCAGCTATGCTTGTCATCTTTTTCAACTGATTTTGCTGTAACTCGATGCATCCAACCACCCCCGAGAACTCTTCAGCTGCAAACGACATTGTACTATCTTCCCTAACCAACCGTCTCTGTTTCAGCCTCGCTATAGCCTGTGAAACCTCCCCGATTGAAGGACGTTTTCTTGGTGTCTTATGCAAGCATCTATGCGCTATTCGTGCCAAGCTTCTTGCGTCTTCAGGATCACACTGACCAACAAGCTCCTTGTCGAGAATTTCATCGATCCCATCTGAACTCATTGCTGCCTATTAAATTTAAAAAGGAAAAAAAAAAAACATACCATATTTACATACCAAGAAGCATAGTATAACCACAGGTGGCAGTTTTGATTCATTAGCCTAAATTTGGAACGGGTAAGATAACGGGTTTGAGTATAATCAAATGCTTATAACTTCCTAAATCTAACTATTAGCAAAAGATATTATTTTTAAGGGAAAATAACAAGAAAATGCAATGTAAGAATTTACTTGTTTTGACATGAATTCATTTTAACCCGTTACCCAACTAGTCTGACCCGCTCAACTCTACATAAACTGTTTCATGATTCGGCAATAGATGGTATTAACTTACTAGGTTAACATATTCTATGAGATTTTGTTGTGGGTGAATGGCTGTAATGAGTTCAAATAAGATGATCCCGAAACTGTAGATGTCACTTTTCATTGTGAACTTGTTTGTGGATATATATACAGGGTCAATGTACCCGTATGTACCTTTAAGACCCGAATTTCTACCGTCGTAAACCTCTTCTTTTGATAGACCAAAATCAGCAACCTATTTAGTAATATGTTTTTAAATCAAATATGTGCCATTATCATAACAATGCAAAAGATAAGGAATCTTGAACAAAATCTTTACCTTGGCTCTCATCATGTGGTCTAGCAATATATTTGCAGACTTCAAATCACGATGTATGACAGGTGGAACTGCCTGCACAATGAATACATGCACGTAACATAAGCGCCCATCGTTCAAGATGTAAAACAACGAAAGAGGACAAAAGTGGGAAAGAAAGCCAAACCCCATCATGAAGGTACTCTATTCCATGTGATATATCAAGAGCAATTTGAAGTCTTTCTTGCCAATTCAAAGCATGTTTTTCTTCATCTACATGTGGTTTTAAGAACATGAAAAGTTCTTAATTTAGTATGAATTGTATAAATGATGTAGAAATTAGAACAAAGCATCCAACTTCATTCCAATTTTTTGTCGTTTTAAGCCTTGTATAGTTTATATCTATTGTGGAACGATATAAAATGAGTAAAAACAAGAAGAAACGAGTTGTTTGACGTACTATATAGAAAACTTGCCAAGCTTCCGTTACTCATGTATTCATATATTAACATGCGTTGTCCTTTATCTACACAATACCCGACTAGATTTACCAAGTTTCTGTGGTGCAACCTTCCTAGAAGAGATACCTGCAACAAAACTATCTTAAATTGTACCCAAGTAATAGAAGCACCAGTACACAGAGCTGTGACCTTTGCTTTACAAAAAAATCACATATTATACACAGATCCATACAATGATAGAGGTTAAATGAATCATATATGAAACCCCCCTCCCCTTCCAAAAAAAAAATTAAAGACCCCTTCATATATCTTCTAGCTTCACTACAGAATGCAGAAGAGTATGCTGATAAAGAGCCAGACAAGCTCACGCAAAACCGAGTTCTTTTGTTTGACTATCGCCATCTTAGCCTAGTCCCATCAGGTGAGGCGTGAGCCTACTCTATGAATACCTTATCTAGGTCTATTTGTTAAATATATTTTGCAATGTGGACTTCCTAGACATGCTTCACAAAATTAACAATATTCCTAGCAAATCATAAGGAATTTGAATTACTTTAATATCACCAATCAGTCAACGTGATGAAATAAGTCAATTAGTGCCCATTAAACTATTCTAATTAGTTGAAAATCTTTGCGTTTGGATCTTACAATGGGCATAAAGGAAATCTGAGGAATTCCAGAGAGTCTGTGATTACCTCGGTCTGAAATTCTTTCTCCCCTTGTTTGGAATCAGAAGCAAGAGCCTTCACAGCAACGACTTCACCAGCAGGCATTGTTGCTTTGTATACTGGACCAAAAGACCCTTGTCCCAAAATGGTTGTAAAGTTTTTGGTAGCTTTTTGTACATCCCTGAAAAAATTTATTGGCCCAAACAAATACAATTTTCAGTAACAGTTATAATAATGATATCCACAATTCCACATAACAGAATTGATGCCCATTTTCGATCTTTTAACTTTTTTGGAGCAAATTTTCTTTCTTTTTATGAGTTATTGACTTTAAGCTTTTTGTTTCAAACAAACCACTGTTCTTATGAAAGCTTGAAAAATATTATAGTTTGTTAATGAATAACTTTAGACACATTCTGAAAACATTAATGCAAGATGAACTACTTCACCATTCTTATCTACTGTTTTACATTATTCCAAAGCATAACACTTTTATTTCTCAAGAATGATGATCAGCTTGCAACAAGAAGCCATGTAGGATTGGCCCAGAAGGTCAATAACTCTTACTTTTGAGTTTGATAGGGCTTCGGGAGAATCATAATAGCTCAAATAGATATATATTGAAAATGATTAAGCTTGTGAAATGGCATACTTGTAAGAGTATCTTGGTAATCCAGATGCTGAAACTAATTGTTCTTTGCTGTTTTTGTTCCACTTAGAGAGAGGGGAAGTTTTTGCAGGATAGGTTACAACCTTAACAGTCACCGAGTTTGGGAAAGATTCACTCAAGATGTTACTTGCGTCTACACCATTTTGGCGTATAGGAAGAGTTGATGCACCGTGATCATTTGCACACTTTCTGAGATGAGCACGCCTTTTGTACCATCTAATACCGAAGAATACAACCGATGCTAGAAAAATGCCAACTGCCACACCAGCACACACTCCAATGATAACTAAATCAGCTTTATGAACCATGTTTTCTATCTCTTTTTAGCATCAATGATAACATCTTGCAAGAAACTTCAGGTTCTAAGTGTCATCAAGATGCAAAATACAATTATTCCTCTTAACTCCTGTGAAAGAGAAAATAAGCCAAGAACAAGACTTTAGCCTCCAAAGTTAATATAGTCACATTAAGGAATCAAGAATCATATAATTAGCTGCAATGAAGTGATTTAGCCTTTATGTTATGATTAGTTGGATAATTTTCCACTTTTACACTAGATATCAAATTCTGTTGTATCAACTTCTTACCTGCTCCTCAAGATTATACTATTTTGACCAGAAACAGTCAAACATTCAGAATCAACATATGAATTGTCAAACAACACAAAACTGACTATTACAACTTCAAATAACAGTATCCAAATTCGTAACACATCCACACGCCCTTATACCCAAATTGCTCACAAATAAAGAAGATAGAACAAGCAACATGATTATGAATTTATGATCACACAATGGTAATACAATGCAATACAGACAATATATAATTAGGTATATACATAGGTAAAAACCACTAAATTTAAAAGCTTATCAACAAAAGGGGCAAATGGGGGTGAGACAGAACCCTAAGTCAAATCCCATATGAACATCCTATGCAGTTCATCGAAAATCGACACAAATTAAACAGATCATATAAAGATTGACCAACATAAAGTAAACAGTCAAACCAAAATATTTTAACGAAGTGACAATCTAAGAATCACCCAAGTTTCCCTATGTTTGTTACATGATGATTCTTGATCCACTGATAACTTTACCGCCCTCTCATCGAATCGAATCTATGCCAAACCCCAAATCAACAATCTATAAACCCATGAACAAAAACATCAAATTGGTACAAATCGAGTACAGAAATGTGAAATTAACAAGAAAAAGACGCAATTAGAGAAGAAACTGGGAGGATCTTGACCTTTTTATCAAGCGATTTAGGGAGGAAGTTGATGAAGAAAGAAGATCGAATCGAGTGGTTTTTTTGTGGAAAGATGAGCTTGAAAGGTCTACGGATTAGCGAGACTAAAAGAGAGATTGATTGTCAAGTGGATTTGTGAGAAATCGATTCAAGTAAAAACTGCTTACCAAATTGGGCGTACAAACTGTTTGAATTGAATTGAAGAACTTATGGTTTGTGTAAAACCGATTCAACTAATGTGTGTGGTTTGTTGAGTTGGTTTTCTCGTCATGACCATCACCAATGATGAAATCAAAAAATATTTAAAAACATATCTAATCAGCAACAATATCAGAAAACCATTTATTTTTTAAAAATTTAAAAAACCTCTTCAATGATAAAACTTAAAAACATCTAAAAATATTGTCATATCATTATCACCTTTTACATTTATTAAAAAAATATCAATCTTATATATTAATATTAATATAAAATATAAATGAAATATTTATATGTCTTTTGTTGGATGGAAATTTTAAAACTTTAAAATTTTAAAATATAAAAGTTAAATACTTTTTAGAGAAAAATTTTAAAATTTTAAAATTTGAAATTTAAACTTTAAATTTAATAAATAATAATTTATTGTAAAAAATTAAAAATTAAATTTTAAAAATTAAATTTATTGTTCAGGCGCATGAGCACTATTCAGACGCATGAGCACTGTTCCGGCGCACTGTTCAGGCACTTGGGCACTGTTCAGGCGCATGAGGTTGACTTGAAACGCCCAACACTTAAATTAATATTGAAAAACTAAATATTTTATTAATATAAATATATTATTTTCTTTTTTTTAATATTAAAACCCAACCCTGGCCCATCTCTGAAAATGTCAGATGTTTTTTGGTGTTCATCTTCATGAACTTCTACCTTCAAAAACAAACCCCCCAATAGTTCTTGGTCTAAAAAACGGATGATGTGGCGTTTTTAAGGGCTAAAAACGCCCTATTATGGATGCTCATTTATGTTAATTGCTTCCTTAATTGCCTATTTGTTTTCATATTTTCCAAAAACATATTTAAAAAGCATTGTATTTATACATTAAAAATTTATGTTTTAAAAAAATATGTTATGTCCAAGTAAAGATGAGGACATATGTAATTCGCGTTTGCATATGTTTCTCTTGTAAACTTATAATATTACATATTTACTCAAAACATGTTTGAAAAGCATTGTATTTATGCATTAAAAAACATGTTAAAAACATTGAAGTTTTAATAATTAATTATACTCCAAGTTTAGTTAAGGTGACTTTTAAAAGTTTGTGTGGCAATTTAGACATGCTAATAAATACACCATTTAGTAGTAACCCAATTACAATTTATAATCAAATTACCATTGATGAACAGTTATCAATACTCGTAGTTGCTACCAATAGACTAGTCGTTGCTAATAAACTAAATGACAACTAGTAATTGTTGTTTATTACACATATTACACTTCTTGTTGATGGATCTGGTTGCTAATAACCAATGACAACTTACTACTGATAAAGAATTCATTTTAACAATCAGTTTTACTCAACTTTTCATCATTCATACAAATTTTGATGCAATTTCTAATGTATAATCAACTAGGCAAAATAAAAATGTTACACATTCTACCTCTTGGACACAGGTGTTGCCCTTTGAACCCCAAGAAGGACGATACCCCCTCGGAGGCCTAGAAGGCTTCAAACCACCAAGATTTCTTTGCTAGAATCTAAATAGTCTTAAACAAACATGTACCCTACACTAGAGGTGTGTATAAAAACTGGGTTCGAACCCGACCCGGACCCAGGTACGCGTGTTACCCGATGGGAGGTGTACCCTGGTTGGACCCATTTAAACCCGTAGGGTTGGAACCGGTTTTGGATTTTGAGGTTTTAAGCGAACCCGACCCGGGTGAACCCGATTTGAACTCGGTTTTGGACCCGATTTGAATCCAGTATTGGGGACAACACAAGAAAAGAAAAGAAGAAAAAAAAAACTAAACCCGGTATTGGACCCGACCCGACCCGGGTTCATACCCGGGTTCACCAAAACCCGGGTACAAAAAAAACCCGGTTGGGCCCAACCCGGATTGTACCCGGTTTCGGGTATTGGGCAGAACCCGAAATGCCCACCTCTACCCTAAACGTTGTTACTTATGTTGAAGTTTATTATATTTTCATGGTATTAAGTAAATCTAACTAAACTGAAATAGTCTTAGAGCATTCACAACCCACCCTCTATCTCCATCTCTATAATCACACTAAAAATCACTATTTTTTCTTTTTTCTTTTCAATAAAATAATATTTTTTTATACTTTTATCATTACCTTTTCTCTCTCCTCCACTCACAACCACTTTCAACAAATATTAAAAAATTAATAGAGATGAACAGTATTTTATAAAATATAGAGATGAATAGTAATATGTTCTCTATCCTCCACTCACAATCACTAATAACCATTCTCTATAATATAGAGAACACACTCACAGATTTTTGAAGAACCACTGTGAATGCTCTTAATGATACAAAAATCATCTAACATTTCTTACTATTATATATATATTAACTCACGACAGATTGAACAGTGATAATTTGAGTGTGCTATATGTGAAGGCCATTGTACAACAACGTGTTCCACTCCCTTATCCATCTCTACCTACCCTTTTCTTCCTTATTTCAACCCTTTCCAGGCTTTTTCCTAAGAGAGAGAGGGCTACGGTTCGCGGTGGTTTCGGCGGGATACCTTATCGCCGGCACCTCCGATTGTTGCCGACAGTGTAGATTGAGGTGATCGCTTTCTGTTTTATTTCAACCTGGTTAAGCTTTTTTAGAAAGAGAGAGAGATTAAGGGTTGTTGTTGTCGTCCCTGTGGCGGTGCTTGCTTCCAGTAGATGCCGGAGATGCCGATGGTGGTGACATGGTAATGCAGGTTGTTCTCTGGAACTGATTTCATGTGTTGGTGGTCGCCGACCTTAAAGGCCGGTGGTGGCGCACGGGACGGGGGACCTGCCGGCGGGCGTCCCTCTGTTTGGTGCGGATTTCGTGTACCTATGGTCGCCGCCCTTGAAAGGCGGCGGTGGTGCATCCAACGGGAGCCCTACTGGCGGCCGTCCCTCTGTCTGGTGCTCCGGTCGCCTGCTGGCCGCTGCCCCTCTGTCTGGTGATCTGGATGTTCTTTTCCGGTTCGATGCCCTACCGCGATGCAACGATATCTCTTGAATGAGATTGTGTGGGGAATTTATGGTTTCTCTGCCTGTGATTTCAAACAACTTCTAAAGGTATTGGTTCTTTGTAAATGTTGAAGAGGCAATGATGATTAAAATCTGAATACCCAATTTGGCATGACATAATTGGATGGGTCAAGTCATCTTCTAAACTTGCAATCTCCATTGCAGTCAATTTTGTTATAGATCTGAGCTTATTGTTTGTGAAATGTGTTGGGTTATTGCAAAACCTTAGTGGTGTTTTCAAATAATGATGTCTCTGATCAGATTAAATGTTGTTTAGAAATGTTTTATTATGTGTATTTGTTTTGAAGTTTCAGAAATGGTTTGAGATCCACAATGGTTTATCATTGTTGGCCATTTCAAACAACTTTCTATGTCGATAAGGCTATGATGATTAAGAACTAAATTCGCACTTTGGCATGGCGGGATCGAATGAGGCAAGCTGGATTCCCAGTTTGCAGCCTCCTTTGCAGCCAGTTAGCGAAACAAATCTAAGCCTATCTAAGGGAAGTGATGATATAATTATAGTGTTGTTAGTTGCTTTTCAATGGCTATCGTTTATTGTTAGTGCCGCAACCGAACACTGATTCTAAGCCCGAGTGTGATGATTATTATCTACCAAGTCGTTTAGGTTTGTTCTTTACGCGCGCAACGCGCGGCGTTGGAGCATACTAGTTCATATGAATACGTGAGATAACACGCATAAAAGTTCAACATGTTGAAAAGTTCCTACTTAATACTATTATATTTATTACCCTTGTCCGCTATTATTTACTTGACACTATTAAGCACACAATTGACAAAAATACCCTTTCGTATAATATGTCATTTTATTTGTTTTCACGTTTTTTATTAGATTGTCACCAAGTTTTTTCCAAACTTATTATGGGAAAGATCCTCTATATATGTGTATCGTTGCATGTTCAGCCTTCTAATCATCAATTATTCAAAAATGTTTCTATATATATTATGAATACAATATCAACATAATTTTAGGTCTTGCATGAATTATGATCTTGTCAAGTAATACCTTATTGTGATATCATAATCACGAAGCCACAACAAATGTGACGCCATACATTTATGAGCCATTTTATAGGTTATCTAGGATAAACTTATGTTTCATATAACACTAAACTACACCCATTAAGCTACTATTAAATCAACACAGATGTTCATTACAAAACTAAAACTCTTGATATATGAGAATTGAAATATTTTTATTAAACACCACGATACGGCAAGCTACAAAGCTTTTGATTCTCATTCAAACCGCATTTACTATCTCTAAACAATATATCTGAACAAAAGCATTTTACAACGTATGTTTATTCATCAAACACCAAGTAAGTATGATATATATTATATCAAAAGGTTACTTCAAATGATTATACAATAATAACACTAATATACGTAAGTTTAATCAAGGGGTGGTTTTTCCGACGTGGGTAGAAGTGGACGCCGGCGGCACCGGAGGTATCCCCGGAATCAGAGGCACCGGCGGCAGAGGAATCGGAAACGCCGGCGGAGGCGGCGGCGGTGGCGACGGAATCAAACCTGGCACCGGCGGAAACGGCAGCGGCGGAAACAACGACGCCGGTGGCGGTGACGGGAAAATAGGTGGAATTAGCGACGGTGGCGGTGGTTGGAACGGCAGCGGTGGTAGTATTTGCGGTGGTTGAAATGGGTTTGGTGGAAATGGGAATCCGAATGTTTTCTGATCGGAGATTTTATCGGATTCCGATGGTTTTTGATCGGAAAAGCTATCGGATTTTGATGGTTTTTGGCGGGAAACGGGTGGTAGTGGGATTCCGGGGAGATCTGGTAGCGGTGGGACTAGTGGCGGAATGGGTAAGTCCGGCACAGGAAGTGGCGGAAGCATGGCGCCACCGATCGGCGGTAGGAATGGTGCCGGAGGATCAGGTAGCGACGGTGGGAAATCTTTTCCGACGAAGTCTTTTTCGTTGCATAATTGCGGTTTGAAGGTGAAGAAGCCGGCGGAATATACATGGGTTCCGGCTTTCTTTGACTTGTAATGGATGTCAGAGGAGCTGGCGGTGGCGGTGGCCGCCACCGCACAGTAGGGTTTGCTGCTGCTGAGCAGTGTAACGGAACATCCCTTGATGTTTGCCACATGTTTACTGACGGAAGCCGGTAGTTTAGCTTCAAACTCGCCCTTCTCATTCGTCTTTACTTCCTCGCGGAACGTCGGTTTCACACCGTCGTCGCCGCACTCCACCGCCACCGTTGCCCCTACACCCACATTTCAACACTCATTAGATAAAAACAAAACCCAAACTATTTAACACTCATTAGATAAAAACAAAACCCAATCTATTTAAAGATAGGCCAGTAGCACAAGCCCTAACTTTTAAACAATCTGATGAAAAATCAAACAAATGTTTAAAAGTTAATACTATAACAAAAGTCCTAACTTTTAAACTGTTTGTTTGAAAATGATGTGTGATTAAATTATTAGTGGTCTGCTATATTGTATATAGCAGACCTATTTTAAATCTATAAAACAATGATTGCAAGATGTATAAACAAGAACCTGAGATGAAGCGGGTGGATTTGGGCGTTTCTTGACGAAAGCAAGTGTCACAGTATACAGTTCCGGTGATCATGGCGGGAGAGTGGTGATGTTTCCGGTGTCTTGCACCAGAGACCCGATTGAAGGAGAAACACAGGATGACCATAAGAATGAAGGAAACCCATGAAGACATTGTGTAAATTGTGTGATTTGATCTTCTTGTGAAGAAGCATTTAGTTTTTATTTATAAGGGGAAGTTCACGAGACTTGGATTCATTATGTGAGTCATGCAAAAACCAGTATAACTCCAAACCAAACTGGTAGTGAATGTTCAATATTATATTATTCCATAATCTAGTAGGATGATAAAAGTTTATTACAAAAAATGATTCATATTTATATAAAATGTTATAGAAGTAATTTTATAAAGTTAATAACTAAAGATGAAATTTCGACTGAGGGAGATAATTACAAGAATGATCCCGGTACGGTTTTAATCTTAATAAACTTTGAAAACATACTTCTGCTTACTATTTGTCATTGTAATACTAATGGTCTTTAACAGGGATGTTTATTAAGTTTGACCGTTAATTGAGATGAAATGCTTAAAATACCCTTAATTTTTAATAAAAATATATCTTAATTAAATTGTGTGTCTATATTAGGAAAATTGAATTTTAATGACCCAAACGATTACGCATTGGTCGATAATTATAATCTGTACTATTAATTTGGCCGGTAACACTCTCAACTGTCACTTTTGTTGCCAATAACAACCCCAATAACAAAATTATCAAAAATATACGCTTAATTTGCACTTGAATTTACTCATAATAATGATTATGAACGGAATGAAGTACATACAATCGGAACCGAGCAAATAATAAATGCAAATCAAGTATGAATATATGATAATTATGCTATTAGAATTGCCATTGGTAATAAAATTAAAAGTTGAGACCATCACATGCCAAATTAATCATATGGATTAATATCAACCAATAAGTAAAAATTAAGATTATTAAAATTTAATTTTTTTATTTTTAATTTACTTTTTCTAGCTTATAAATTAGCATCAAATAATAAAAAAGGTAAAACTTGAATGTATTCTTTTAGTCATTTGTCATTTCCAACTTGAATGATTACTATTATGTTCTTTTGTTGGTATGTTGATTGGATATTGGGGTATTGGCCAAAGGGTGCAAATGGGGCCCAATGGTTCACGGGGGTGCTAAGTTAGCCACAAATTGCATGAGTGTGTCAGGCTAAGGGCTAGATCCATGGCTCATGGTCACGGCTATCCTTTCAACATTCTTTAAATAACATAAGGGTTCACCCATTATCCATCTACTATCTTTACACGTGTCCTTACAACAAATTAAAATGCAAGAATTAATTAACTAAACGGGTAAGGGTAAAGGAATTTATGGTGAAGACGGATTGAGGATTTATTTCTATAGTTTCATTTATTATTTTTGTTGTGTCATGTAAAATATTATGTTCTATGTTTTGTAGTTCGGAATAGGCTGAATATTTTTCTAATTATGTATGTTTATTTGTGAGTGAAGTATTTAGATGTTATTGTTAAAATCTTAAGAACTAGTATGAGATTCATATTGTGAAAAACGTACTAAAAAAATAATTTTAATATATAGTCAGGGAACTGTCTAAACATTTCTTTACACAATTTTTCATTAGTTGATGGTTAGAATGATTAGTAGTATTGGTTACCTGGACTGATAACTTTTATAAGCAAGAACTCCTTTAATAGTAAGATAGTAATTAAAATTCGCTTAAGGTGATGAAACATGGTTATTTCTGATAGCCTAAATTACCATTAAGCCTAATTCTCACTTGTGATTAACTACGCAGGGCAATACTAATGATTAGTTTTCATGAAACTTTATTATAATCATGTAGATAAAAACAGTCATTTTGTTTAATTATGTAATATTTTTATTACAAAATGCCACATTTATTGAAAGGTTGCTTATAAAATATTGTATTATGTTATTTTTTTAAGTAAAAGTTAAACTTACCTTTAAAATAACAATTATGTTATTGTTTTGAACTAAGTAGTCATAGTAGTAATCAGCTCTCATGTCAAAAGGTTAATATAGGATTGAACATGTGATGATAAAAATCTCGGAAATTTATTTGTAATTGTAGTTTATTTTTATCGATAACTTTAAGACTAGTGTGTGTACATATATAAATTGTAACTTAAGAAATTATTTCTCTTTTGTTTTTCTTCTACCGTTTTACGAACGAATTGAAATGGTTGAAAACTATATGGCCAGTTTACCAGTGGTCATAAAATTCTATGATTGTTTTGTGATGTGAGCAACATCTGTTGCTTATTTTACAACTGTTACGATTTCAGCCGCTAATCAATTGCTGAAATTTTTTTTTTATTGTTTTTTGGTAACAGATGCCTTCTCTTGTGGCCGTGTAGAGAAAAAATATCATCGAAACGTAACTAGATTAGAATGATTGATATAATATTTTCAAGAATACCGTCTCTCATGTATTTAAAGGTCAAGGAATTAAATACTACAAACTTAATATATAATAAAATAGATAAAAACTGTTCTTAATACATAAATATATAAATCATATTTTATTGAGATAAAACTTAAAAGGGACATTTTTGTCTGTAAATGGAAGTTTCTTCTTTTTCTTCACGGGAATTGAGATTGTTTGTCCATAGCAATGACAATACGTTTCATTCCTTCACTCACGAGATTGGAATTAGATGTAAATTATGGAAATAATCAATTATTATTTTCGCTGTTACCTTTAACTAAATATTTCATATGACAATTTTATAAAACTTTTGGTATATAACTAAAAAATAAATATTTCATATGACAACATGTATATATCTTCAAGTGGTTAAGTTATTCGTTAATAATGCATTAATAATTAATAAATAAATTATATAGCACTTAAGGTTATGGATAAGAGTGATTGTTAATGGTTCCGGTACTCGAATGTGAAACTCGACTATTGAATTTTGGCTCCGGAGCTAGTCAAGTCATATGTTGTATGAAGGTGCTTTTAGTTATGTTTGGATGATTTTAAAGGTGATTTCATCAATTGTTTTGGATTATGATTCAACTTGATAATCTTATAATCCTACATCATATTACCTTTTTTTTCTCACATTATTGTGTACACTAGATTACACAAATATTTTCTTGAGCATAGCCATGCACGTTTTCATACAATTTACATAAGTTCAATAATGTTTTTTATGTCAACCTTAATATCAAAAATTCACAATCTTATCTTAATACGTTGAACCATTCGTTAGTTAATAAAACTAGTTATGTTACCACCGCGCGTTGCTGCGACGCCATATGCGACGTGATAAAGTGTAGACTCCAATTAACCAGGCTCGTTTTGAACTAACTTTACATCGAAACATATAGTAATTCGAATTTATACCGTCAAATGAAAATATTTATTTGACGTGACTCCAAAAAAAATTACGTCAAAACATAGAGCAACTCAAAATATACATAAAACTGCGGAGCCGGAGGTGACGCGATAAAGTATAAACTACAATATGCTTGACTGTTTCCATACTAAATTTATGTCGAAACATAAAGTAACTCGAATTTATATCGTCGAATGAAAATATATTATATTTAGCTCGACTCATATTCAAACAAAATTTATATTGAAACATAAACCAACTCAATGTTGAAAGACCTTAATCAAGACAACACGTACCAAATTACCTTAATCAAGATAATACGTACCGAATTACCTTAATCAAGACAATAAGTACCGAATTAAATGAATTAATGTTACCTAGGAGTCAAATATATAAAAGTTAAAATAAAAAAGTCAAACCCATGAAATTAATGGGAATTTAAGAAGTATGTTGGTTGAATATAGTTAAACTCAACCTAAAGGATTGTACGACATTTTGGGTGAAATATAGTGTTTGTTTGTGGGTTGTTTTCACGTGTTCACAACACAAATGTGCGGAAATCATATCTTATTCATCCTATTTGTAAAAAAACCCAATATGTTGTTCATCCTCAAAAAACCCTATTTGCATAGCGTTCCTGGGCAACACTCAAAATTGACTTAAAAATAAGAACATAAATATTTTATACTAGCTTTAGTAAACCCGTGTATTACACGAGTTGAACAAATAAAATATTAAATATAATAAAAAATTATCAAGTATAAAATAATATTTTACGATAAATTATTATTGAAATTACTTTAGTAAGAACAATATAAAATAAAACAATTATATCAACTTTTTAAACTTTTGGTTTAAAACTTTTTTTTCCAAAAAAAATAATAAATATTTTGTTTCAAAACAAACCATATTAAAAAATATCATTTTTTAAAAATTTTCTTATTATAAATTTCAATTTTAATTATTTTTTGTTTATAAAAAATTAACTTTTTAAAAACACTACTTTTAAAAAATTTGATGTTTTGTAAAAATTATTTTTAGAAATAACATTAATAAGAAAATCTCTTTCTAAATTTATCAAAAAACTATTTTTGTTTTAAAAAATGTTAAATAATATTATTGATAATTAAAATAATTATTTAACAAGAGAGAGAAGCGGAAAAATTTTGGTGAGAAGGAATGTGATGCCGCCACGTGTCATCCCAAGTTACTCTTTTATTAGAGTAGTATGATATGATATGATTTTACCCGGCTTTATATTAGTTATATTTTATAATTAATAGATTTAAAAGTAAATTAGTCTATTTGAAAAGATTATTGCAGTTGGCATCAAATCGAATTATTGTGACCACCATTTCATTAAAAAAAAAAAGTTAAAAGTCGTACTATAGGCTGTAGTCATCCTATTCAATCACCGTGAAAAACTAAAACATGTTTTGCACTGTTTTGAAGACCAGATCAGATCGGCCGGTCGAACCGGGATTCGGAGGGTTGACCGAACCGGTTCAGGCCAGTTCGTTTTGGAGGGGTCGGACCCGGCCGGTTCGTCCCAAACCGGTAGTAGGACCGGATTTTGAATTTTAATGGGTAAAAACGAGGGGTTGAACAATAAATTAGTATGTTTGACATAAGATTATTTTAAGTTTTATATATAACTATAAAATACACACATAAATTACTTATATTGAATTATGAGAAAATTGCATAAATGGTCCTTGTGGTTTAATTAGATTGCATGATTGGTCCCCAAACATTGAAAAATGCAAAATTAGTCCAAATTTTTGTGTAGTCATTACAAATTTGGTCCCTAAATTTTACAAAAGTGTAAAGTTAGTCCAAACTTTTATATGGTCGTTGCACTTTTGGTTCCTAAAATTAAATTTAAAAATGAGTTTAAAATTTATAAAATGCATAAAAAATAAATGAATTTAATGCTAGGGACCAAACATGCAATGATTACACAAAAATTTAGACTATCTTTGTAATTTTTAAAGCTTGGGGACCAAACGTGCAATTTGGTTAAACCATAGGGACCATTTATGCAATTTTCTCTTGAATTATATATAACTATATATATAATATCTTATATAAATAATTATGACATCATCCGGTTCTTAAATCCGGTCTGACCACCGGACCAGTAAGGCGTCCGGTTCGACGTCCGATCCGGTTCTGAAAACATTGATGTTTTGTAAATTTCTGAGTTTATTTTCTTTTTATATTTATATTTCTCTCTTTTATGACTTTTAGAATCACGCATTGAAATCTACTCTTTCTAGCCGTTCATTGCCGCACCATCCCTTTTGGCTGCTCCCATGGATAAACCTTCCTTTAGTGTCCTTGTTGCTCCTACATCCACATGCACTGGCCGACGCTACATCTCCACCGGCTCCTTTTACTTCCACCACTCCTACTAAACTCTCGCTTCTTCAATTCTCATCCAACGATAATATATGTTTCTTGTCTTTTTCTTGCTACGTGTAATTGGGAGCTGCATCTTCTAGAGTCGGAGAAGTCTTCGGGTGCATCATAGCAGGAGGGGTGGGCAGGCACTGGAGGAACCTTGGCGGAATAGCACGAGTTCGAGGAGCTACCACAGGAAGCATGGATCGAGTCTATGTACTGTTTATAGAGGGAAAGCAAGTGGGGTGAAGAAAAGAAGGTGGACATGAAGGTATAAGTGGTCATCATGCCACAAACACACTCATAACACGTATTGGTTTATCTTACCACGTGTTAATTTTTCAAATAGGCTACATGATGTAGTCTTCCATGCAGTACTTGGTCTCACCACGTGGAATTGTTCGTGCGTGGCAACCATCCAACCACGAATGTACTGTTCATTCACTTCCTAATATAACATATAGGTTAATAGTAACTTTGCAAATGAAAAAAAAATACAAAGAAATCAAGTTAACAAAACCGATGACCGAACTTGATAAATACATATTGAGGTGCGTATCTATTTAACTAAGGAGTTTATATGTATAGATTATATTTTCTAAAATTTGGCTTATAGTAGAATGAAATTAAAATATATAAAATTACAGATGAATGAACAAACAATAGTTTAAAAAAGATAATAAAAATGATGAGTTATGGCCAATAGGTTAAGGGGAAAAAATGCCATATGAGTTGTGACCCAGGGAGAATGAAGTCAGGAGAAAAAAAAAGATCACAAAAGGGGTTTGATCTTGGGTCTTGTAAAAGCATTTTTTATTTATCAACGGGACAAGAATAGTTGAAGCATTTATGGGGTCAGTTATTAATCTCTATGCGGGTCACTTAAAATTACGTAAAACTTTATTAGACTATATATAGTGGTTGTTTAATTAAAATATCATATAGTCCAAACTCATTTCACTAAAACCCATTTTAAATCAAGTATAGTGGTTAACTAGTATTTAGAGTCACCATTGATGCAAAAATATAGAAAAAAATTGTGTTTTGCGTTAGTTAAGAGCTTCATGTCCTATGGGTTTGGAGTCCCTTTTAGTTATCTTGTAATGGTGTTTGAAGCCTTACTTGTATTCATATCACCATATTTGATGCCCCTAAAATATCCACTACGTACAGTCTTACATGCATCCTGAATAAAAACAAATTTTGATTGGTTCACTTTGACCCCATTGGAGTATATCTAGTTCCGCCCTTGGTCGTCAATAAAAGACTAGCGATTTTGAGAATCGGATATTCGGATGTGAAGGATTAAGTGTAGGCTTAATTTTGAGGTGGGCTACATCACATAATGGGCTAGCAATTGGTATTATGGATTTATAGTACTGGGTTAAGTATAATTATATATTTGTGTTAATATATAAAAATAAATTAAAAATTAAATCGAGCCTAACGAGCGAGTGCACCTTTGCTTGTGGTTGACTCATTTAAAAACCGAGACAAAATTGAATGAGAATTTTCTGAGCTTATTTCGATCGACTATCTAGCGAGTTTCAAACGTCAAGCTATTTAAACAGCCTTAATTTGAGTGTTCCTTCATTAACATTGAGTCAATCATCTTGTTTGGCGTCCTGATAGTGAGTACCCCTAGTAATGATCCACAGAGATTCCACAATGTAGGTCTTTGGCACTATGCTAACCCGCTTGGTGTCAACATGGAAAAGAGAAACGAAGAACTATACGATTTTGAAGGAAGTCCATGACTATAGAGAGTTGGAATGGAGAAATGTGAAATGAGAGAGGGAGGGAGGGAGAGAGAGATAGAGAGAGAGAGAGAGAGAGAGAGAAAGAGAGAGAAGAGAGGAAGAAGAGAAAAGTCATTTGGGTCTGTGGATTTGATCAACATGAAAGTCCATGAATTTTGTTGCTTGTGGATGCTCTTTCTCCACATACTGTTTCCATGAGTGTGTTGAAACGGTCGGGTTTTAGTTGAGGAAGGTTAAACAATTTGGGTTATTTGATTTGCATAAAGGACATTGAAAACTACCAATCACCAAACCGATGTGACACATAACCGAACCCATCCAATAGAATTAGTATAGTCAAGTTAAGATAAATTAAAAATAAATGATAAACGCTTACAAAGGTCAAACTAGAAAAGAGTCTACACACATGTACCAACATATAAATAAAACTAAACAACATCGCAATCTATTGACCGTCCTATTGCTCCATGCCTCCATCGCAAATAGAACAATTACCACTTGGGCTAAAAGTTGATTAAGAGGAATGCGACAAGATGGTAGACAAACATTTAGTGAATGCCATTTTTATACAAGTTCACATCCGCCAGCACCATTGGCTCAAGAATCTTGCTAGCAGCCACATACATATGCATATTTCGAACACATTTATCAAAACCAACAATCTCACCCATTGAAGCTCAATTAGGTTCGGGTCGCCATGAAGTTTTTTGAGGGGCGTGGGGTGAGGACTGAGGAGAACAATGTGACAAACCAATATGGTTCAAGTAAAAAGACCATTAAAAAATGAAAATAATAATAATTTGATTTATTAATTACACTTTCTGTTTGTAATTCAATATTAAGAAAGTAATGTTGTTAGATCATACAACTATACCACTAGAACTAAACCACAACCGAAACGTAATCAATCAAAGTTAGCACTCAAACTCAACTTACTAAAGATGGTTCACATATATAATTAACCACCAATGATCCTTAGCCTAACTGGTTAAGATGAGATGCCCATAACATGTAAATCATGGGTTCAAGTCTCGCTCTGAGCAAAAATGCTCAAGGTTGAGTCAGGGGGTTTTCTTAGCAATAGGTTTCCTTATGAGGGGGTTGGGGGTGCGGTCTCGGCTGGGAAACGAATAGGTGGACCCGATTAAGATAACACCTATTCTCCGAAACAGGGTCGCACATTTGCCATTAAAAAAAAACATATATAATTAACCTAGCTTATTCAATGATTACAAGTCGTGTGGACTATCCATCCAAATACTTCCGTGTGTTTTTTGAGTGTAATATATATAAGTTTGTGTTTTATTGAATTGTTTATCATTGTAACACATCAATTAATATTCACTACAAACTCAACTTCATATCTTAATGTATTCTCTTTTTATTTATTTATTTATTTTTGATAGTCTTGATCTCTCGTTCAGCACAAAGATTCATCATTTGTTTAAGATCATTAATCGCCAACCCTAAATATTCCACGACGAACAGTGGTGCTCATTATTCATTTATTCTAGTAGGGTCGGAGAAACTTTTAACAATTATCTATTCTGGAACGAAATTATGAATTAATAACATAACCAAAATTCAGGGCCAAGCCAAGCCAAAAGTAACTTAAAAATGATATGGTTCAAAGGTAGGCTAATAGAAAAGGAAAATGATTTAGGGTCAAAATAAGTACTAACAAAAGGTATGATTGAAAAAATATTCAAGAAGTATAATCATGTATTTAAGTTTTTACAATTAGTTTTCTCGTTATAAAATATAAAAATAATCATATATGTATGATATATTTAAAATAATATGTTATAATTTATATAATTCATAACTTACGTTTAATTTTAAATGAGCCAACGAGCGAGCCAATGAGCCAGCTAATAAGCGAGTTACAAGGCGAGCTGGCCTTGGCTTGGGCTCGGCTTGTTTACAAACCAAACCGAGCCAACTCAGCTCGTTTATAAACAAGTCGATTTTGAGCAAGCTTTTTTCAAACTAGCCACAAGCTATTTAAAAATCCCTAAATCAAATGGGTAAATTCATGCCTTTTATGATTTTATTATGTCTTTACTTTGGCGACAACATATATATGTATTAAAAAAATACTAGGTTAATATATAACACGACACTATCTGATATTAAAATTTAGTGATATAGACTAAGAGCGTGAAATGAAAGTACGGCTAAAGTGTGTATTGTCATGAAACTGAAAAATAGGATATCTAATTTCTTCATTTTATTTTAATCAGTTATGTAAATAGCATTTAGGAAAATATAAGGTCAAAAAGGAACAAAAGCTTGTATCTTCAATCATTCAACCAAATTAGGTCACGAGAACCCCTTTGATCATGTGGAGTCTTGTGCCACATTGTATACACTTGGAATATACTTGTCAAAAGTTTGTCTAGATGAGGAAGGAGCAAAAGCATGATATTATGTCGTACGTGCTTCTAGAAATGGAACTAGGCGAAGGTACACCCGCTGTTGATCATTGGCTATGACTTTATCTACTAGCCATTCGAGTTGACTCTTCGAGAATGCTACTTTGATTTGATACATCCTATGGAATTGGACTTTAATGGATCTCAAGCTCAAGCTCATGTGCTAGCCGTTGTCACAAAGGTGGATCCTTAACCTACAGGCGAGTTATATCATCTTGTTGGCTTGTGAGAAAAGCACCCACAAGAGTTTAACACCCCATTTGGATGGTAACTGGAGTACATTCCACAAATATATATATATATATATATATATATATATATATATATAAAAGATTCATTTGAGTCTAAGTTATTGTTTGTTTAAGTTGTTACTAAGCATAAGGTATTACCTATATTCGCAAACTAACATTAAATAGATTGACTTGAAACAAAACACAACCTAGTGTGTTCGGATTATGTTTGTTCTCTTTGATGCGAATAAATATATAGGTCATGTTCAGGTTCAATAATTCAACCATCAAACCATAGTCCTTTGACTCAAAAAGCTGGCATAATTGACACACTACGTTTCACTGGTCGGTTAGTGATGGAATTAAAATTGGTATTTCTATCACAACAGTGAAAGACAGTTTCGGGTATACTGATCCTAAATATTGTTGGACCCAACAGTTGACAGAGAAGTCTGATGTGTATTCTTTCGGGGTGGTTCTTTTTGAAGTGTTATGCGCAAGGCCTGCCATCGTGCAATGGGTGAAAGATGAAGAAGTGAGTTTGGTGGAATGGGGCAAGACTTGCTATCGAAAAGGAAGCCAACATGAAATCATTGATCCGAAACTAAATGGTGAGATCGCGCCCGGGTGTTTGATGAAGTTCGGAGAGGTGGCTAGTAGTTGCTTGCATGAGGAAGGGAGTGAACGACCTGCAATGGAGGAAGTAGTTTGGGGACCGGAGTTTGAATTGCAACTACAAGAAGCTCTTGAGAAAACAAATGATCATGAGATGATGTTAGAAAAACAACAAGTACCAAATTAAAATGCATTCATTATATACAGTAGCAATTACTTTTTAATAATCCTCGCAAGTAAAAATATATTGACTTAGTTTAGAGTACGTTCATTACTTAAAAAAAGTAAAATAATTGGACTATGACAAATAGTTTATAGAAAAGAAACAACGAGGTCGAGACTTTTTTTTTTTTTTTTTTTTCGAAGTTTAGTCTTATCCTTCTAATAATTTAAAGATATTCCATAAATAGTTTAAATTGATATTAAGCTCTTGCGTTACAACGGGTGATGACCTGCTGTTTGGGTCATACAAATAGCTAGGGTAAGTAAGGTATCGTATCTACGGGGAGCATGTGGTTAGTGTTACACGATTCGTATAATTATTTAACTAACTTACTAATGAAATTATCACTTTGACCGTAATGAATGTGGACGAGAATAATTAAACTAAACAACTGTTTAAAAACAAAACTAAAGAGATGATCACACTCGAGTTTCAGGTATGGAAAAGAATTGTGTCATCTAGGTTTGAACAAAATAAAAATCACATAAACATAATTAGTTTGTTATTACTGTTGAAGTATGATTACCAATTAGATAATGGTTTATGTAAATAAGATAGTTAAACTAACTAATACCAAAACTTGATTATATCCTTAATAAACATAAGCTATGACAATGCCCTAATCAATCATCACTAATTAATAATGCATAGACTAATAATTCGATGATTAATCAATTAGCTGACAAAACTATTTTAATCAATGAAAATAACAAACATATAAAGAGAGATGATCAAACAATTAAAGTTTAAGTCCACAATAGATAAAAACCAAAATAAACACCAATTCTATCACTAACCCTATACCCGGATAATAATTACGGATAAACTAACCGCTCATACTTATTGAATCTTCTAATGCGATTGAATGCCTTATGTGAATTTCCAGCAGCCAAAAGGTCTTGCAATCTGCCGTCAAAATGCTCTTTTAATCCATCTATTACTCTTGCGCAAGCCCAATCGATAGCCTCATTTAGTTTGGGCCTTTTTACATTGCAATCCATTATTTGATCTTTAATCTTATTCACGTGGGCTTGCTCTTTTGTTTTACTTGGATATCTTTGATTTTAACACAACAAGATTTTACTAATTAGTAAATCATATGTGTAGAAAAACTATGAAATAAGAATAAATACGTTTATACCATACTAAAAGTTAGCTTATTATCATTTGTAATTTATATGTTAAACTTCAAATATATTTTAATACAAATAAATAATTTTAACCAATCATCTCAAGTTTAGTCAAAATACACCATGTTAACTTGTAATCTATTAAAATCTTTAAACTTTGAATATGAACCGATTAAGCATATAGTAAGTCTTAAAAATATATAATTAAATATAAATAAAGCGTACAAATCACTCGTCTATCAGCGGGAGCGTAAAACTATGAAAAAAGAATAACATAACGTTGTCATGAACCCACGTGTTAAATGTAAGAAAAACAAAAGTTGGACGTCGTTTACAACATTTCATACATATTTAGTAAATCTAAAAAAAACATTCAAATTAGAAAAAATAAAATAAAATAAATAAAACAGAGAGGTGAAGAAAACACAAAAAAGCTGTGATGACTTGTTCATCTATATTTCGATGACTTGTATATTATCACAAACAAATCGTTTTAAAGCAAAACTTACAGTAAAACATATGTAAAAATAAACTCTGTTGGAAACGGTATACATAGAATTTTATATGAAATCATATATTAATATTTATTTGTGAAAAAAAAAACAAAAAGGAATGATGCAGGCAGCCCTGATGGCGACACGATTCTACCCAATGATTCAGTACCACCCGAACTGTGACCTGACCCGAAACTAAGATCAAAGCTAGCTGGCCGATTATTTGGGTTTTCTTTATTATTTGAAATTTTAATTTATCTTGTTTCGATTTTGTTTGGCTGTGTGTTTATCTTTTCAAGTTCACTACCTTTCTTTTTTTTTTTTTTATGATCGAGACTAGTTAAGATGGTTCTTCTTTCGGATTGAAAAAAACTAGTTGATTTATTTTGAACAAGAATTCGTGTTTTTGATCTTCCAAGTACTGAATTCTAGATCCAACTTGATTGCTTAGGAAAACTGCATCAGTTCTACTCACCATGTAAACTAAGAGAGCCTTCTACCTTTCGACACTGCTTTTGTATGTGTATGCATGAATGTTATATGGTTAAGATAACACATATCCACCTCCGAAAAGAATCGTATATTTACTGTTAAAAAAACCACACCGAGTATGAAAGAAACTCATTAATGGACTCATCTACAAATATTAAGTACATTTCCAGTCTACACAAACGAGGAAGTATTATGAAAATAAATGGTAAATGTTAGCAAATTAACACCACATAAAAGAACAGACGATACCAAAACAAATAAATTAAAACATATTACATGTGAAAATATGATGAGTGACAACATGCATGAAGGAGAATTCAAATATTGTGTCTAGCAATAACATTATCTTTTGGTTAATATGATGCTTATGTTGATAATATTGGAACAAATTAATCAAGAAATAATATGTTTTAGAAAGCTATTAAAAAATCAAACTGTGACTTCTTAATTATGTTAGTTTCGTTAGTTTTTAACCATAAATGTATGTGTATAAATACCTTAACAGTATGTCATTTGTATGTGTGGAATCTCATTTGTATTTGTGTGTATCATCAAGTTTCCCACCCTTAAAGTGATAAGTTTCCTTTCGCTCGTGCTTGATTTGTTTATACGAACTGAGCTAATCGGCTCGTTTACAACCGACCCAAAAAATCAAGCGAGCATTTTTTTGAGCATTAATCTGAGCGAACTTCGAGCGAGCGACAAACAATCTTTACAACCATGATATTAATAGTCATATGGCGTAGTGTACCACATAATTTAAATTTACAAAAAGAGACAATGAATATGTTTGGTCTCGAGTTTATATGTTTTAAAAAGCAACAACATTTTATAGTACAATCATGTTTATGAATGATAATTCAGGTAAAAAACAATCGCTTAGTAGCTTAGTGTTTTACTTTTAGATTTAATGTTAAATTTTGTATTGGGTTGATTATTTACTATGTATAAATTTAAATTGTATTCTTATATATAGTGGACCAAATATAATAGAGTGGTATGTATAAAACTATAAATATGCATATTTGTATGTATATATAATTATATATAAAAAAATTAAATCATAAAATGTTCGAGCCGAATCAAACCGAACGGATCTTTGTTCGTGTTTGGGTCGTTTACAAATCGAACCGAGCCAATCGGCTCATTTACAATCAACCGGTAAATCGAACGAGCATTTTCCGAGCGATCGTCAAGCGAGTGTCGAGCGATTTGAACAACTCTAACTACCTCTAATACTTGAGTGAGTCTTCTCGAAATGATATGTCAACCGTCCTTACTAATTTTAACACTCCAAACCTGAATCATCCAATAATGCTATCAATAAAAAAACTTATCACTTTGAGAAACCCTTCAAGTTAAATCTTAACCTAAAAATTTTAAAATCTCAAACTTAAATCATCACATACATATCATTAGACTCTCTAGATATACGTGTATATCACTGCTATAAAATTAGAAAGTGGCGGAAAAGGAACCAAAAATTCTCGAATGGCCCACACGTAATTAACAGTGTGAGCTGGTATGTCGTTGTCAAATAAAATGAAAAAAAAAAGACCCAAAACAAGCACCATCTCACACGCTAATAAATGTCAATAAAGGTGCATCATGCTTTTCTATTTGACTATAAAAATATTAGAGCCACAAATATTATATTCCATTTTTAATATGATTTTTCATTTATCTTTTAAAATTTCAAAAGTGAAATCGTCAAACACAAATGGGTTAAAACTTCAAAGTAGACGAAATTGTTTTTCTAACTGGTCACAATCTGTTAAGTTGATTACGCAACTATATATATTAGTTCTAAGTCGACTTTAATTAAAAATAAGTATTTCTTTAAGAATCACTATTAATTATTTAATTTATAACATATTAATTAAATAGATGAAGTTATAATTTATTTCATCCATCAACATATTTACTTTTAAATAAACTAATCTCAAAATATTTAATAACTTTTCATTTAAAACCACATTAAATATTTCCACATAAATGTTTGTAAGTTTACTTTTTCCCTACATGAGACGGTTTTTTATATAAAGTTCTTTCAAAATGTCTATTTTTAAAAACTATCATTTACAATGTCTTTATGGTAAATGGAGCCCGAACATACGATAGAGACGCACAAACATATCATAGAGGCGTTTGAACCTACTATAGAGGCGCTGGACTATACATAGAGACCCCCTACCGTACCATACACACGGCCGAATACTATAGAGGCAGCAGACCGTACTATAGAGGTGCCCAACACTTCTATAGAAGCGTCCGACCATGTAAAAGATAAAAAAAAGTTAAAAAAATAACATTAGAGGCGGATACGACAATGACATAATGTTAGATGTGCACCTATGCCTTGTCCAGTAGAAGCATTTTGAAGATAATTAAAAAAAACAATTCAAGATTTTCTTGAGAAAAAAAACATATACGAATTTTCTTTAATTTTAATCTGACACCGGGTTATAGACTCGTATATTACATTAATATCTTAATACCCTCAGCTACCACACACACCATGTGTCTAAGAAGGGTCTAGAAAGAATATTTGGACAAAGTAATATTTTAACTCAAAAACATCACACATCCTGTACAGCAATTATCCAGTGAGTTGATTGTGCAACTTATTGTTATTATTCTTTTATATTCACACACTCTTTTTAAACACAACTTTCAGCCCTCATCACTCATTTCTTTCCCCACCACCAAATCTTTCTTTCGATCATTACGAAACAAACAAATCATCAAACACTCAATCAAATCAATGGATTGCTTCAGATCCCTCACCAGATTCTCAGCTTCCGCCATTGTTATCGTCATATTTCTTTCTTCATTTCAGTTCACTTGCACAGGTGCGCACTTTTATAGTTTGAGTCGAATTTTCTTTTATTATTGTATTGCTTGAGTTCTCGAAGCTTCTGGTTGCCATTTTGGTCGAATTGATTCTGGGGTTATTGGGAATTTGATTGATTTGAGGTTTTTTGATCAATGCTTCAATTCGGTGGTGTGATTGACTGATGGGTGTGAAAGATTATAAATTTGTAGTCATTGATTAATGGGGTTGTTATTGGATGATCAAATTGGCTTCTGGGTTGCGAGAGTTGAAAAGGGTTTTGATCTTTTTGGGGATTTCTGATTCAGAGGCTTTGTTGACTAATGGGTTTAAGAAATTTCAAACATTGATGAATATTGTGATGAAAACTTAGTGGATTTTGGTGGTTGTTCTTTGATTAATGCTGAAATGGTTTGAATTCTTGTTGTTTTCTTGATGATCTAGCTCATCTGAAAGATAATTATATAGTCAAGTGAAATTTCTATTATATTCTAGATTGATCATCAACCCTGATTTGTATGTCTGATTATCTTGAAATCATAGAACAAACTACAAAGAACAAATTATTATCTTTTTAGGGTAGACTTTTGTCATTAAAGATCAATTATTGACTTGGTCATAAAGGTTTTCATAGAACTAAAGCTTTCTTCATCATTACTGCAAAAGTAGCTTAATACATATTGATGATGAAGCTCAATATTTTAAAGGTCCTAATTGTTTTTCTCAAGCATCGACTTACTCATAGTTCATAAACTTTGCTATCTAGCATCCTGGATCCATCAAGATTAACACAATTTGTTATGCTAGTGGTTATGTCTTTTGAAAAATTTGCGGTTTGAAGGAGCTCGTTTAATGGATTATTTATCAAACCCTCTTCTTCTTTACTTGCAGAAGCCTACGATGCGCTTGACCCGAATGGAAATATCACAATCAAGTGGGACATTATTAGTTGGACCCCGGATGGCTATGTTGTAAGTATCCATAAGTCAAGGTTCCCTCATTATGAATTTTATGATCGTAAAAAATATATAACAATTTAATACCTCTGGTGTTACTAATGACCATTGATATGATCAATTAGGGAGCCAAAATGTCTATGAATCGAGTGTAATTTACTAATTGTCTGCTATTTTCTTTGTTCAAGAGTTGGAGAGCAAAAGTTACTTGATATATGATTTTTGAACTCCACTGTTAACTAAATTATTTAATTTATAATTTGTGTAGGCTGTTGTTACTATATACAACTTCCAACAATATCGCCACATTTCAGCTCCAGGGTGGACCCTCGGTTGGACCTGGGCTAAGAAGGAGGTGATATGGAGCATGATGGGCGGTCAAGCCACTGATCAAGGAGATTGTTCA
Source organism: Flaveria robusta (assembly GCA_025506415.1). Lineage (NCBI taxonomy): Eukaryota > Viridiplantae > Streptophyta > Magnoliopsida > Asterales > Asteraceae > Flaveria > Flaveria robusta. The sequence continues at coordinate 12,113,562 of CM046459.1, read as the reverse complement.
AGATACAAAACTTCACCTCCGCATTGCTGCAAGAAAACACCTACAATTGTTGATTTACTACCTGGGACTCCTTACAATCAACAGATAGCAAATTGTTGTAAAGGTGGAGTTATCAACTCATGGGCCCAGGACCCCGACAATCATGCCAGCTCGTTTCAGCTTAGTGTCGGGGCAGCTGGGACCTCTAACAAGACGGTTAAGCCGCCCAAGAACTTCACATTGCTTGCACCGGGTCCCGGGTATACATGTGGACCTGCTGTTGTTGGTAAACCATCAAAGTTCTTAAGTGCAGATGGAAGAAGAGTGACTCAGGCTATGAGTGAGTATTCTTTTATCAATCTTGTATTCGTAACAATGTGAATTACAATTTTACCCTTTTTCCTAATTCGGTGTGTTGGTTTGCAGTGACGTGGAATGTTACATGTACATATTCTCAGTTTCTTGCTCAGAAAACCCCTACTTGTTGTGTGTCTCTCTCGTCGTTCTACAATGAGACGATTGTGCCATGCCCGACATGCACTTGTGGATGCCAAAACAATGCTACACACCCCGGAAGTTGTGTGAAGTACGTTTTAATTTCTTAAAAATTAGACTCCAATCTTAAATCTTATCTTTTTTTCTATTTATCATTGCATCTAATTTTTCTTTAAATTTCCTGACTGTTTGCAGCGCAAATTCACCATATCTAGCTTCGGTTGTTAATGGACCTGGTAAAAACAGCCTAACACCCCTGGTTCAGTGCACGAAACATATGTGCCCAATTCGTGTTCATTGGCACGTGAAGCTTAACTACAAGGAATACTGGCGGGTGAAAGTCACGGTTACAAATTTCAATTACAGGATGAACTACTCACAATGGAATTTAGTCATTCAACACCCTAACTTTGACAACCTTACTCAAATTTTCAGCTTTAACTACAAACCATTGACCCCTTACTCTTCTATAAGTAAATAATCACTTTCTTGATGATTAATTAATGCATGAAGTTTAAAACACATCTAATGGTGATTTGTGACTTATTTCTCTACAGATGACACTGCTATGCTATGGGGAGTTAAGTTCTATAATGATTTTCTTAACCAAGCTGGACCGATGGGGAATGTTCAATCAGAATTACTTTTCCGAAAAGACAAAGCGACTTTTACCTTTGAAAAGGGCTGGGCTTTTCCACGTAGAGTTTATTTTAATGGTGATAATTGCGTTATGCCACCACCAGACGCCTACCCGCATCTCCCAAATGCTAGTTCTCGTGTTAAATTCTCAATACTTGTTTTGTTTATGTCATCTTTGACCTTCTTTCTCTTTGAGTAACTGATCCAGGTATGTGTTCATATTAGAACAAGAAAACTGATGCAATATTGTGGTTGAATTCACCTCTTTTGTAGCGTGCATCATTTTGTAAAGTGCTTGAATCTTTAGTGTTTTTTAAATTCTAGTAAAAAGTAACAATATTTACTTTTTATTCTAGCTTGTAATATTATTCGCAAATTTAGAACTTCTCATGGTAACTTTTCTCATGTTAAATCGTATCTCTCAACAAATACAAAATCTTTGTAGTTCAATAGGTGATTAAAAGAGTAAGAACATAACCAATGAGACCAATAATGTTAACTGGCCAACTAGGATTTCATGCGCTGAGTTTGGTAGGAACGGGTATGATTCCGGTGGAGGAAGCATACATTCTTCACCATTGAAGTAGACTTTCCTAGGAAACGCCCAACCTTGCTTGAAAGTGAATGTATTTTGGTCCTTCTGTAGTAGCAACTCTGACTGTACATTTCCGGTTGGCCCTGCTTCCATTAAAAGATCATTGAAGAATTTCATCCCATAGAACATGCCGGTATCATCTGCACACCCAAAATACCACATTAGCTAATAGATACACACACACTACATCATGGTCAGCTAAATTGCTAACTTTTGGAGGCACGACAATAATAGGAGTCTAGTTAAGGAAACTTTGTCAAGTGAAGAAAATATGGTTTCTCTCGTGTTCTCACATTAGTACCGGACATATCATCTATTAGGCATCACTTACTTATAGATCCGTAGGGAACGAGGGGCTTATAGTTGAAGCTAAAAACTTGAGTAACATTATTAAGATTAGGATGCTGAATCACAAGCGTCCACTGTGTGTAGTTCATCCTATAGTTGAAGTTCGTTATCGCCACCTTTGCCCGCCAATAGTCCTTATAGTTTTGCTTTACGTGCCAGTGAACCCTCACGGGACACATATGGCGAGTGCATTGAAGCAATGGTGAATTGTCTTTTCTTGGTGTATTAACTCCAACAACACTTAAAAGCTTAGAGTCACTCCTACAAGCATAATCCGAAACAATAGGTGTTAGAACCTATAAAAACCACAACTTATGTTTAAGAAATTATAATCTTACTTGACACATTTGTTCTTATTTTCACAACCACACGCACACGTAGGACAAGGGGTGATTGTTTCGTTGTAGAATGATGAGAAAGACACGCAGCAACTTGGGTGTTTTGATGCCAAAAACCGTGAATACGTGCACGTCACATTCCATGTCACTGCGTGTACATAAGCCACTCATTAGTCTTTGACCTCAAGTCAAAGTCAAACTACACGTAATTTAGGAAAGGCCTCGAGACAAAGTCAAACTACATGTAATTTAGGAAAGGAACTCTTACTTAACGCTTGAGTTTTTCTTCGGCGATCAGGAGTGAGAAAAGTAGTTGAAGGAACAACCTTTGCAGGCCCACATGTATACCCTGGTCCAGGACCGAGAAGAGTGAAATTCTTCGGTAGTTTGACCGTCTTGTTTGAAGTTCCAGCTAGCCCAACGCTGACTTGGAAGGCCGAAACAGAAGCCGATGGATCTTGACCCCATGCCGCCACAACCCCGCCTTTGCAACAGTTGGAGAATTGCTGGTTGTATGGGACACCAGGCAGCAAGTCCACAACCGTAGGGCTCTTCTTACAACAATGTGGCACATTGGCTTTGAACTTTGAACAGTCTCCTTGTTCGGTGGTCTGCGCCCCAACCATGGACCATATCACTTCTTTCTTAGCCCATGTCCATCCTAGGGTCCACCCTGGTGCTTGAATGTGTCGGTACATCTGGAAATTGTTCATCGTTACAGCTGCCTGTAGACAAACATCAAGAAAACATCAAATCTTCAAGATAAACTCAAGAAAACATCAAATCTTCAAGATAAACTCAAGAAAACATCAAAACTTCAAGATAAACTCAAGAAAACATCAAGAATCACTAAAATTAACATGCTTTTTTACCACATAACCATCTGCAGTCCAAGACATTATATCCCATCTGATCGTTATGTTTCCAGTTGGATCTAGAGGATCATAAGCAGCTGCAAAACGATCATAATGTTAGAAAAGTCATGTTCTTGAAGGCATAAAGATTTGAAAACATGTAATACCCGAAAAAGAACATAGCACAAGAAAGATCCAGGTATAGACGACGATTCTCATATCAACGTTTTGTGTTTCTTGAAACGAAACCTCAAAACGCAGAATGAGCAAATTCACTGGTTCTTTGGTAGGATGTAGCAGGTCTTAATATGTTATAGATCTTGAGGATGGTTCACCTACTGGTTGTTAGATTTTGAAGTGTTTATATATATATAACATGCGTGCGCCCGCACATTGTGTAATTTATAAATTTGTTTGTTGAAGTATCTGTTTCTTGAAGCAAAGACTTTATGTGATGGGGTGAAGCAAAGAAAAGAAAAAAAGACTGCAGTTATCATCCCAACAGCCACATGTGTCAAGAATGTGACAGTTGATCTGATTTCATTATACTCAAACCATCACATTACTACTACAAGTCCTTTTCGCATTAGAAGCTTCATTGGACGTTTGGACATGTGATAATTGGGTTTGGGTTCGGGTTGTTGTTGATGATTTATGGGGAATAATCGTCATTTCACGTGAAAGCGACATGCTAACCTTATGATTATGTGATTTTAAAGTAAAAGATTGAGTAATCAAACAAAATTCTTTTGGTTTCTTGATAGTTCTTTAGATATATCTCTTGCTTGAATGAGGTCCACAGTGAGTGTTTTGGATGATTATTGTGGCTTATCGAAAGTCACTACAGTAATTCATGATTCAAAACAGTTGTTCATCTAATGTTCATAAAGGTTGCTAGAGTGTAGGATCTTAGTATCTTCTTCTCAACAAATTTTTAGATTTTATTTTAGTTTCTTTGGGATCTCTTTATTTCATAAGATAGAAGTAAGGTTTGCTTTCATCTCATCTTCCTGTAAACTTTACTGTACAAGTGTGATTTTTGCTGTGTTGGTGTGTATATTTTAGTTTTTCACCTTCTTTTAGTAGTATAATAATTGAGTGGTTTTGAAATACCTTTTTTTGTAGAGTCTTTGAAGCCTCTTTTTTTTTTTTTTTTTTTTTTTTATTTTTTTATTTTTTTACAAATTTTAGCATTCTTGTATTTATGTTGATAAATACGGAATATTTATCTTTGATCTAGAAATTAGATAAGATTTGTTATGTTTCGATGCCATTCTTTCTTCTTGTCTGTCTTTATAATCTTACATCCAAATTTTTCTTCCTATTTAGCTTCGTGATCTCAAAATGGGACATATACGATAATGATTAGCGGGTGGTTACCTCCTGCCTATCGGTTTACGAGTTGTTCTTTAGAAACACTTTTGAAATTTCAGCTCTTTTAGAATTTGATTGAACTTTGTATTCTAAGCTCTTGGGGTTTGTCTTAGACCTTACAAAGCTCTATTAATCTATAGACTCTGAATTCTTCACTTGTCTTCTCGAAATCTTCAGGTTGGGATATATAGATATCTTCTTATCAGATTGAGATAACCGATTCACTTTCGGGTTTTAACAGTCTTCCAGATTGAGTTAGGAACGAAATTAAACTTAAATACGGCTTACCACCCTCAGATTGATGGACAAAATGAGTGTACAATCCAAACTCCCGAAGATAAGCTTCGGGTCTGTGTGATTGACTTTAGAGGAAGTTGAGATAATCACAAGACCTTAGTAGGATTCATTTATAACAATAGTTACCATTCCAACATTAAAGTCGCACCCTACGAGGCACCATATGGAAGAAAGTGTTGAATGACCATGTGCTGGATGGGACTAGACGATAGTTAGTTATCCAAACCTGAAATAGTTCACGAAACAACTGACAAAATAAAACAAATTAAGGAAAGAAGGAAAAGCGATTATACGGGCAAATGTCTGAAACCAAATTTGTTATTGCTATGAGAGCATGCACAATCTCAATAACTCTCGTCACTAGTCGAGCATTGTGTTTGTTTATCGTTCCATCTGCATTCTTCTTAACTTTAAACACGCATTCTAAACTAATAATTTTTATGCCTTCCGGTGGTGCGATTAGCGTACATGTCATGTTTTTTGTGGGTCAATTGTGGAGCTCAAAACATAGTCATTAATCTTGTTGGAAGGACGAATATTCGAGTAGATCTTCGCAAGCTCGAGTGGGCTACTCTTTTGGGCTGAAATGGGCTGTTTTGCACTCTTATTTGGGCTGAAACTGGGCTGTTTTGGGCCTGTTCGTGGGTCTTGAACTTCCCAGTATGCACTATGCTTGCTGCCCGCTACTTCGGGCCATGTTGTTATTCTGGGCTGGTCCGGGCGCTGACTGCAGTTTTCATTTCAGGCCCAGACCCGATATCGTCGATCCCTTTCCTCTCGACTTTGAACATTCCCGGTTCCTGATGTTCTCTTCATTTTGTTCATCCTAATTCCGCCCGGCCTTATCATTAAATATCACATCGCGGCTAACAATAATCTTTTGGTTTTTTCGATTATATAGAGGGTATGCCTTAAAACCTGACACGGTTTCAAGTTAGACATGTGGTATTGATCTATCATCGAGTTTATGCTTTAAATCTTTAAATTCTATAAACATTAAGGATAAGTTTAAATTTATCCATCCTTGTAACAAATGAATTATAATAGTATATAGAAGTTATAATTTTAATGAATTTGGTTCTTTATCTTAAATTATTATGTACAAGAAAAAATACGTATTCATATTTTTCTTTTCTCTAAATGTCTATATAAATAACAAGGCTTCTAAATTGTATACTACCACATTTAAACGTCTTTGGCTTTTGCCACCAACAAAGTTTCACCCTCAACTTTCAAATCGATAATTTTACCCTTTTACTATTGGTAAGATACGTTTTAACTCATTAATTATTTTATTAATTTGAGTGAATTATTGTTTTTCTTCTTATGATTTGGTTATATTTATCATTTTTTTGCATTTGGCTCCATAAGGTTTTACAAAATTGTCATTTCATCCAAAATATTAACTCTGTTAATTCAAATGTTAGACCATCTATCATTAAAAATGGTAATTATGTAATTTTGCATATAAAGATAAAATCTTAATTTATGTTAACGTGTTGGTCTTAAAATTCATTCACGTGTTATTGTTTCATTTAAAACACCCTAATGAAACCTTTCATCATGATTGAATATGAGACCATCAGCTTTATCAATGGGGGAGGAGAATGGACCTCGTTTTTGGGGCAGTCAGAAACCCATTGAAAAGGGGTTGTATAATAGATATCATAGCCTCTAAACGTCATCTCCTCTATATCGTGATTTAGTTCCCGTCAATTATGGTTATGTAATTGTGGGATTTTGTTTTGTTTTTATAGAATAATTTTATCAATTTACATGTTTAACAATTTAAATTAATTGAGTTAACTTTTTAAGATATAAATGACAACTTTTTAAAACCTTAAGGAGCTAGATGCAAAAAAAAAAAAATGTATGAGAATGACAATTGTAACCAAATCATAAGAAGAAAAACAACAATTCATTCTTTGATTTTTCTTTAATAAATTCCGTCCACTAAATTTTCTTAAAAAACTAATTAGTGCTTGTGTTAAATTTTTTTCTAGAAGTCTCGGTATAAATTTACTTAGAAAAAGAGTTGTATTTTCAAAAGATTATTTTTTCAAGTATTATAGATTACATCGAGTGCTGGTATCGTTATAAATAAACTGATAACGATTTAAGAACATCGGTACCATATATAAATGTTTTCTATATCTATTTGGATCTCTAGAATCGCGTTGTCGTAACATCATACTTTCTTATATATATTTAATCATGTTAATGTTACTGTTCTAACACGTGTAATGAACTCCATAAACATAAGGCATCATGCATGCGGAGTAATTTCTAATTTCATAATATGATGTACAACAAGCCATAACGCGTATAAACCGTTGACCATGGTTCAGTGCCTATTCGTCACGTTAAGTTGTAAACAAACCAATTAGCTGAAGCACCTGGTTTTCGTTTTCTTCAACATGTAATTTTCTATTCAAAAATACGAATTTTTTAATTCGTCGTTTTACTTTGATCTTTTCAGTAATAATTAAACCCCATGATGCCTAAGAAAGTTCTGTGGAAATTAGAATATGATTAATAATAGTTGTTTGACGGTATTATAACTTTTAGATAAACATTTGAACTCAAAATGAGTATTACTTTTCTATTGTTTGACGTAGGAATCATTAAGAAGCTATATTTGGATCGGTAATAGGTATAGTGTGTTTGGTTCACTTAAAATACATATTTTGTTGATTCATGAAGTCTCCTAATAGGTAAGTTTTAAAAACATATTAAATGATACAGATGTTATATCTTATTTGGTCAGGCCTTATAATGGCTCTGTACAAAGTTATCAAACAGCCTTTAAGATGATAATTTTGATGAATACAAATACGACAAGAAATAATAAGGTCTTGGATTATAATATCTATCTCGGTTGATTAATAGTCTGGTAATCTTTTATAACTTGATCATAAATTGCCAAGCTAATTACTATCTGTTAACTTGTTTGACTTAATAGTTATCTGGGTTATGCGGATCGTGTTTAGATTACTAGACTTTAAGTGTGTTTAGGTTATTGTTAATGCCTTTAATACAATAAATATATTGGATGTTTAGCGAGTAAATAAAATTAAATAATTAAATAGGTTAAACAAGTCAAACAATCAAATTGTTAGATTGACACAAACACAACCTGTTTAACTAAACATATGTGTTTGATCCTTAAAAGTTTAATAGACCCTGCCTGTTAAACTTAATCCATATGTATAAATTTTATGTTAGGTTTTTGTCATGTCTTAAATTCACAGACTACAAGTACCGAGGTTTATAATGTATTCTTAACATGATAGAAGGTATTATTATACTAAAATTTAAACGTTTAAAAATAAATTGAAATAGTTAAACATAAATGCTTAAAAATTTTAAAATAATATGCAAATTTAGACCTTTAATGTATTAATATGTATAAAGAATTAATTAAAACGTTTTATAGCTAGTCGTGTTCATGTCAACAGCGAGCACATGTGTTGTTTTCTTGTTCATGTATAATGTTTGGGGCTTGATTATCGAATTGATGTAAAACTTTCTGGTTTGTATATAATTCTACCCGTTAACCCTAGAACAAGATCTGTTTGGCAATCCTACAAAATTTTCGTTAACATGCCCCACTATTTTATATTAAATTATGTTATATTTAAATTTTAACATGAATGGATCATATTTACTAGCATAGGTCAAATACATATAATAAATAATTTTGGTTTTAAAAATTTTATCATTTATAAATCACGGAATTACAACGTTAAAATTTTCAATTGGCCTGGCCAAAGTTAACTCAAGTCGGTATTAAAAAGCAAAGTAAATATTTATCTAAATACATTATTATTGTTTCTCATAATTTCACAAACCCAAATCTGTTGGCTTGAATATTCAACTTCGTATAGTCAAACCCAGTGACCATCACTTTGTATAAATACTTATAAACGTTTCTACACATTCTTCATCCTCACATTTCCAAATTCATTCTATAATGTTTTCTGAAATCTTTGAGTACCAAAACTAGCGAAAAACTCTTAAAAAATGCCGCGTTGGGTGAGACCCGAGGTAAACATGATCGTATCAATAGTTACTGTATACAAAACAACTTCGCAACGGTATATTATTATTTTGGCTTAAATATATTTATCTATTCGGTTGATTAACTTATGTTATTAGTAATATTGACATATTGTTGTATGTTGTGCTTTTAGCAGATAGAATCAGTTGATCTTTGTGTTATATATATATATATATATATATATATATATATATATATATATATATATATATATATATATATAATATAGTGCATGCTTTAAGAAGGTATAATTAATTTGAACCATGTAGGTGTATCCTCTTATGGCTGCGATGACTTTTGTGACGAGCATGTGTGTTTTCCAGCTTACTAGAAATGTTTTCATGAACCCTGATGTCAGGTAATATATTATTATTATCTTAAGTAAAACATGTAGATTAATGTTGTACAATTTTAATAACATAGTTATTATACTTATATAATTAAAAAGATATGATTAATACTAACACATACGCACACAGTTAAACATATTTGAGTAAAAGTAATTTAGGATAGTTACATTATATATATTATTGGTATGAATGAATGAGATGTTACAAGCAGTGACCTCGATCTATGTGAGAATTTTTGAATTAATCAGTGTATGATTTACAGGGTAAACAAGGCGCATCGTACCACTGCTGTACTCGAAAATCATGACGAGGGTGAAAAATATGCTGAGCATGGCCTTCGTAGATTTTTGCGCACACGACCACCAGAGGTCATGCCGAGTGTCAACTCCTTCTTCTCCGACACCAAATAGACATCGATGGAGTCTCTTTTTGATTTGAGTTGATTTTGTTGCATCATTGTTACCTGTGTATTAATTTTTAGTCTTGTTTGATCTTTTATAATTTTAGTTATGAAGGTTTTCTTGTATAAATGTGTGGCGTTCCACAGTATAAATTCGATAATTTAATATGCTAATAATTAAATTTGATAATTTAATATACTAATAATTGTGCTAGCTTGTTTGTTTGTCATTTTTTTGGTTTTGGGAGCATATTAATAACTAGGTTAGATACACGTGTGTTATATAGGTTTAAATAGTAAACATCGTATACAAGAACATGAAATTATGAATATGAATTTATGACTCATAAAACATACCTATATTTGAGAAGATGGAACCGTGGTCGGAAGCTGTGGTCGCTCCCCTAATAAGTCCATGACACTATCAATACGTGTGGTAGAAAGGCTAGCTCAACAGCGACCCTTTACGTCCCAAGAGGTATTTCAATAAAAAGTCATCCCATCACTATTCATTGGAGTAAATGCCAAACTAACAAAACCGGCTGATCTTGTTAAAATTGCACCCAAAAATGTTTAAATCGGTCTAGCTCGAACTGGTGGATTGTTGTGCGATATAACGTTTAGATTTAATTTTTGGACTTCCTGTATATGGTGTACGTCACCACCCTCGCAGGTGTTTACCATTTTGTGTAAGATACATAATATGGTCTTTTGAGTTGTGAAAAAAAGCAAAAATCATTTCTGACGTGACACCAACACCTATTTATCTACTATAATAAAATAATAATTTGGGTGACACGTGGCGGCGTCACATTTTTTTTTATCAAAATTTTCCCGCTTCTCTATCCTATTAAATGATTATCTTAATTATCAATAATATTATTTAACTTTTTTTAAAATAAAAATAGTTTTTTAGTAAATTTAAAACAAGATCTTGTTATTAATGTTATTTCTAAAATTAATTTTTATAAAAAATTTTTTTTACAAAACATCAAACTTTTTTAAAATTAGTGTTCTTAAAAAGTTAATTTTTTATAAACGAAAAATAGTTAAAATTTAAATTTATAGTAAGAAAATTTTTTAAAATGATATTTTTAATACGGTTTGTTTTGAAACAACATTATTTATTTACTTATTTTTTTTAAAACAAAAAGGTTTAAAACAAAAGTTAAAAGTTGATATAATTGATTTATTACATATTATTCTTACTATACGTAATTTTAATCATATTTTATCGTAAAATATCGTTTTATACTTAATAAATTTTTATAATATTTAACATTTTATTTGTTCAGTCTGCGTAATACACGGGTTTATTAAAGCTAATATGTTAAATATGTATTTGATATTCGAGTGAAAACATATATCTTTGGATGTTGGCATTTGTTAAGGGTTAAAATTCGCTTAAATGATATATATGATTTTATAACATTGATGATGGAAACAACAAAACATATTTCATATTTCTTGGTCCATGTTTAGTGGTTGTAAAGACGATTGCTCAAAGTTGTTTTTCTTTAATGAAACTTATGAAGTCGGATTAGCGCAATAAGATTAGTAATGAATTTTCCTACCGATTGCTACAGCTTTCCTAAAAAAGAATCCCTTAACAATGTACAAAAACATTACATTTGCAGAAGATAAGAACTTATAAATATATTATTTTACCCATTTGTAATAACATTTTTCTAGTTAAATTTATTAACTTATTTTTAATGATCTAATTCGATGCAACTCTTAACAAATATGTAAATTCAGTAAAAACAAACACAAGGCAAAGCAACAAAATCGAAATTTACATTTACTTTTGAACAAATCCCACCAGTCACACATCCTTGAATTGTTATCATATGAATACACTTAACTATGAAGTTTTTCTCTTATTCACAACCAAAGCGCCTAAAACACAATGGTGGTATTAAAGGCAAAACATTTCTTATTTTTTATGAACCCTATATGTTATATGAATTATGTGTGTTGATCCCCATACTTAACGTATCTAATTTGATGAAAGTTATATTTCAAGATACTTGTATGAATATATGTTAAAGGAATTATAGAGTGAGTTAATTGTTATTCTAATTCTCTTACCCCAAAATCTTTTATGTTTTAATCATGTTAAAAGAATAATAGACTGTAATATCTTCTTCAAATAAGTATTCTTATTAATTTGAGACTTGTATAGTTTTTTCTTGTTGAACACCATCAAATTTTCCTAAAATTGTCACTTAATCATAACAATAATGTTTGTACTAAAGTTCTTAGACTGTATGAAGATGGTGAGGTTTCGATCAATAAGAACGAAAGCAAAACTGAAACTTGAACATAGATTAATCGTCTTGAAAAGCAAACAAAACTTCAAGATCATTAAGAAATGGAAGCCGGACCTTCTGTCTTTTGACGCTTCACTTGGGGATCTTCGACTTCTTGTTCTTGATTGTTAAGAAGCTCGTTGACCACCTCTTCGCCCAATAAAGAGACGTGCTTGCTGGTTATGGTGCGACCAGCCCTCAGTTTCGGGCCCCAGTGTCTTTCAGGGTTTGGAAGAAAACGTGCAACCTTCTTGGCTTGAGCTTTGCTAAGAGATGCAACCGCTCGTGCAAAATTAGCCTGTTAGACAAATCAAAGAAAAAAACCATAAACATATTTTGTAAAAACTATTAAAAAGAGATGGATCCGATAGATGTATAAATTTAATTAAGAGTTGTTAGGCACCTGAAGAACGGGTTCTTTGGCTAGGATTACACTTCCTGACTGATCAGGCGATTGCTCCTTCACGGGATGATTTTTAACCTTGATAAAGAAAAAGATTAGTTTCAAGAAAGTACGCTAAAAATGCATTCTTGAATGATCGTTTAATGATTAACCGAACTAGCTAATATGAAAAGTGCTCACCCAACAACGCATGATATCCCATATGACATTCATAGGAGCGTCGGATTTTAATCCCAAAGGGTTTACGTGAGTCCCAGAGATACGATATCCGGCATTGATCACAGCAGACCTGAATATTACAGCTGATGGGGAGGTGCATTTAAGGGTTCCACATAGGTTGTGCAAACTCAGGAACAGAGGAACATCAGGCAGTTCCTGAATGTTTGGAGTTCAAGTGACTATGTAATCAGGGAAAAGATAATGCAAAACGGGTCAAAATTCGAAATATTTGAATCAAAGACGATGACCCGACCTCTGAAATTGTTGTCAGAACAGCAGAAATCCGATTAAAGGCGGGATACCGATGCTTCATAGCTTTCACATCGGCTAATATTGATGCCACCCAATCTTGATCATGAATGGGATCAGACCAAATGGGTCCTCCCATGTTATATTTCTTTCCACAATCGCTGCACTCTTGTGGGACCACCGGCCCAAACCCCGGAAGATATCTGACACTAGTATTCTTCAAAAAAAACCGCAGTATTAGAAAGAATGTTAACTATAAACAAACTCAAGATGGTCAAAAGTAAGCATGGCAAAACAGGCGCGGGTCAAAAAGGGCCGTTTTAAGAAAGTATATTTTTACTTAAAAGTGTTACTTATTTGAAGGTTGCCAAAAAGAGGCATACCTTAGAAACAGTCCTCCCAATTGGCTGGAGATGAAAGGAATCACAACCAACACATTGATATACATATGAGAGCTTAAGAGGTGTACTCTTCATTGCGCTTGCTGATCTGCATTTATTTTGTAACTACGTAAAGCTGCTATAAAATGGTCATTATCATATACTAATGATTGCAAAAAGGATACTCACGTGTAAACTCGAACAAATACGCGAAGATAAAAGTCCATCTGAACAGATAACACAGGGACAATGTATCGCTTGTACCGATTTGCATGACTCTGCAATCAAAGATGGTATCAAGAGCTTTAAAAACCTAACTACAGCTACCCAAAGATTAAATATATTAAAATAATATGCCAATTTAAGAGTTTGTTATTCTATTGTTTGATATTGTATTACACTCATATATAACAAAACAATTTAAATTATGAATAAACAAAACAAATTTACTTTTCTAGAGAAGTACCTCAATGCATGCAAGAACTATCCGCAAAGCCATTTCGTGACAGTATTTCCCTTTCAAAGGGTACGAACCATATCTAGCTCATGATTAAGCATTATATGAGACCATTAATGTCTTTTAACAATCGGGTATCGCATAATACCAGCTATGTAATTCATCATTCTTCAAATATCAAATAAAATAAAATAAAGAATTTTACTTTGAATAGCAGACTTCTCCATTGCTTCCACATAGAACTGCCATATCTGTTGCTGTGCACATTAGCAACCCGCCATCTGCAATTGATTGAACTGCAGAGTCCAGGAACACAGAGGGTGAACCATATGGATCAAGATCAACCTGATAATCAAAAAATTATGGTTATAAATTATACTGATAGATTTATAAGTTGATTGTTGATGGATAAACATATATACATACCACATCGAATTCCTTAGGATGAGTAAGCATATACACTCGAGCATCAGCGAGATTTGATTCCACCTTCGCACTGGCGACTGAACCATTAAATTTTATGTTTCTCCTGCAAGCTTCAACAGATGCTACACAAAATCCATAAATATCAAATTGTAAAAAAGACACAATTTTTCATGAATATAGTTCTTCAAAGACTGAATATTAAGGACTCAATACAATAATATTTTTTTGTTAATAAATAATAAGACATCATGACCCACCTTTATCATTGTCCAGTGCCACAACTTGCCCGATCCCTTCAACTTCTCTCGCGTATCTAAGAGCTCTTAGTCCCGAAGCAGAAAGAGCCTAAATCCAAGGATAACCTTACATTAACTAGCAATAAAATTTAAAGTAAGCAAGCTCTGCTTCTATCATAATATAGCCGTTACACACAAGAAATATGAAATGGGAACCTCAAGAACTCTTGGTGGCTTCAGTTGCCCTTGGCCTCTTCTCTCTATTGGTTTCTCTGGTTCATCACCATTGCTACATGGTTCACCCTCTAGTATCTCCTTCGAAGTTATACATTCACCGTTGTAGCTTCCATTAGAAGCATGATTTTCTGATATTTTTGATGCTTTATTCATTCTTTTAGACAACAATGCTTCATGTTCTTCTATTCGTTTTGAAACGAATGTCCTCAGTACAGCAATTGACATGTCTCTGTTATTAACCTGATGTTCAAATAACCGTGACGTCACATCTGTTCTTAACCATATTTCGAAAAAGTTTTGCAGCTAAAAATTATCTTTTCCACTCACTGCGAAACTTAAAATTCCTAAATGTTCATTCATGTATGGGTAAAACTAATCTTAAAATTCCCCGAATCTTATTGAGCTTTACAGTTAATACAAATTCAAAGATGTAGGTGGTAAAAGACTATTTGTCAAAACAAAATCCAAAGGCAATTCTTCATATATCTGATGAGTATTGCAACTTTTGACTTTGCACATAATTTAAGTCAAACATTTGATTACTTGTCAAATATCTAAAATATCCTTAATAAAGCAATCAAAGAAGTCAGATACACTCAAAACAACGCCATTATTAATCGATAAATGGGCAATCTTGACTTGAGAGCATGCCAAAATGAGAAGTACTATAAAGTCATGGGACATTTAGAGAAGATAATATTTCAATTTGCACTGTCTCCAATTTTGTTTCTACTTTTGGGTCAGTGTTGGTTAAGTTTTAGCGGCTAGACAAATCAGGCGCCCGTCTAACTTCATCAGCGCCTAAACTAAGGTGAACGCCTCGCCTGCACTCTTATAAAATGGTCACCCTGCGTGTCTCCAAGGCACATAGGACCCACCTCACCCAAACGCCTAGGCACAAGGCGCACACGCGGCACGCCTTTGACTACGTGAATTCGATGGCATGTTTGGCCAGCTAGTAGGAATATAACGACTTCTAATATGAATATTACTACTATAAAACTGAGTTCAACTTCAGTAATTCATTCCATTCTATGATAGAGACCCTCCCAGTCCATGGTATGTAAACCAGCTAAACCATTCCAAATTCTTCCCTAATTCAAGCACACTAAACCGTCACGCGACACTTAACCTCTACGCGTTACTCTAATCTTGCAAATGCAACTAAAAAGAAACATAAGATTAAATGGAACAAAAACACCTAGAGAACTTCACAATGAGAGCTTAGCAAGTAGTTTATGGCATAATGGCAAATGATGCATCCTGTTAATACTACCAGCCTATGCAAACCCACACATAGAATCTAAGAATCATACCAACTAAAGTAACAAACTTTAACCATAAAGAACCACAATACATCACACCCACAAAAGATTTTCACCAATCAACATCCCCAACATCACAAACATGTGACAAATAAGTACAAGATTAACCTGCGCTTTATTGTAAAAGACTTCGTTTTTCTTGTGCATCAAAATCTCAGCTTCACCTTCTTTAATGATGGTGTAATCTTTGAGATCAAAAGGAGGCGGCGTCGTTCCATTAATCTGTTGCTTCACTTCTTCCCCTGTTTTTGTATCTTCAACACTCCCCATTTATGGGATTCTTGTTGTACTCCGCCGGTGGTGTTGGTGGTGCGGCGGCCGGAGAAAGGGGACGGTGGCGATTCGACGGTTGACGGTGGTGGTGATATCAGTAAGATTGTTGGAAAGTATCGGTTTTTGGGGAAGAAGTGGAAGCATTTAAGTTGAGCAGTTTATAAAGGGAAAATTGAAAAACCCTATTTTGCAATTCTAATAAACTTTCTTCACGTTTCACCAAATAAACACTAAAAATACGAGAATCATAAGAAGCCCAGTAAATCTTATCAATAGTCAAACTACGGATAAGGTCTTTAAGATGAGATATAAGCAAATCTTGTTTCTATCATAATAGATAAAAAGACTAGTTTCAGAGAGACCCTCGGCTTTAAAACAAACAAAAAAGAATATAAAAAACCAAGAAGAGTTTAAATGCAAACAAAAATTTTTTTAAACTCTTACATTTAATATAAGTTACTGATTGGTTAAGATCAATGGTTTTTTATGATGTTGAAAATGGTTCCACTCAAATATAAATCTGTCTTTTTTATTTTATTAAAAAACTAGAATAATAGATCTTAACCAAAAAAAACCTAGAATAATAGATCTTAACCATCTAATGGATTAGATATAATTTAATAGTTTTCTTAATTTCTTTTTATTTGTATTTAAACTCTTCCCTAGATAACACAAAGCAAAAGAGAGCATAACGACAGTAAAGTAAAATCATCATAAGCTTTCTGAAATCAAATTACAATGTTAGCTTTTCTTTAAAAGAATATTATTATTCTTTTATTGTACCGTGGAGGTACATGACTACTTAATCTATTACCTCTTTGGTTATAATCATATAATTTGGCTTTGTATTCTCTTTGGTGTATTTTAGAACTTATCTTGGTTTTAGAGAGGAGGGAGTGGAGTTTTGATGGTCAGTGTCATGAGGGTGAGATGGGAGGTGAAATATGTTGCATGTGAACAGTGACGGAGCTTGAACACTCTCGTATGGGAGACAGGACTCTCGTATGGGGGGCAGGGGAGAAATTGTTTCTTTTTATGGGGGGGGGGGGGGGCGAACTTGAATTTTATATAAAAATTTACACTAACGGGCCAAAAATTTACACTAAAGTTTAACACTACCGACGAAAAAAAGAGAGGAGGCGGCCCCCCTCCCCTCCCTGGTCCCAACTATGCTCCGCCAATGCTGGTGAATTGAAATATGTAGTATTTAAAACCATCCATGGTTTCCAGGTGGTTTTTGATTTTGTGATGGTTTTTATTTGATATATGAACCTCACTCACATATGGGGCTTGTGTGGCATTAATATATGATTAAACTTGACCACATCATCAGTTGAGCTCGCATATGTGAAGCCAACTCATGTATCCTATATTTTCCATTAAATCTGTAACACCAAACTAAAAACACATTTAACGCCTACTAAACTATTGTCTCTTTTCCGACATACGTGAATGGTGTTCATGTATGTTAACATGGGTTTTTTCAAACTTTGATCATTATAAGATTTTATTATAAGATTTGACCATTTAAAAATCTAGAAAAACTTATAGTCACAACATGTTGTCACTATAATATGATCTATCCTGGCAAAAGCTATTGTCGCTGTAGTTGTTGTTATCTTGTCCTTATAGGGCCAGGTTCTTGTTGTGAATCCATCGGTGACCACTTGTTAAAATGCAACAATGATTTTTCGTTAAACTCTTTATGCATGTCATGTTTTCGATGGGTTACGGACGATACCCACCTTCACAATGAATTTCCCTACGGATTTGTGCGTCACTGAATGCGCTCTTTTTTTTATTGTTTGTGATGTCATGAGTTAATTTGTTGGTGTTGCGGATGTATACCTCATGGAATTGATGATAATTTCTTCGTTTGTTTAGAATAGGAAACACTAATGCCATCTAATAAGAAGAATGAAATTCAAATGTACTTACGTTAACAATTTTGTATACAATGCCGCTCAAGTAAAAGAAAACTAAATGTTGAAGATTTTCATGATAACTCATTCTGAAAAACAACTAATCTTGTATTGAAATATATGTATTTCAATTCAATATCAAAAATAAAACAACTCATTCCTAAAAATATGTTACTTTACAAGTTTACAAAAAAAAACATATGTAATTCTCCCAAAACTTTATTATCATCGTTATTTTAAATAACAAACCGGCTTTGTTATATATTATTGCCACAAAACATTTTTTTTAAGTTTAATCAATATCTGTAATTTGTATATTTTAAAATTGAAAAGATAGCATTTATGCAATAGAAAAGAAGTTTTGTCCGTTGTAATTATCAAATGGCATGGACCCCTAGCTTTCCAACTCATAAAATGATTAGTTTCCAAAATCATAGCCACCTCTACCAAAGAACTAGTGTGCCCTTGTACGATGGTCCATAAGGTGACACATTTTTGGTGGGGGTTGTTGAAATGTTTATTAATGAGTCAACGTAATAGAATAATCTACAGGGTGCTGTGAGATTTTTATTCACGGGTTAATGGTGATATGATATCTTATGTTTATAAATTTTTTGATATGATACATGTCATGTATATTTTAAAACAGAGAATGACATTTATAATGGTCCAAATAAATTTATAAACATAAGATGAAGATCATGTGGTGTACATATATAGTGATAGGATATTTTGTTTACTTACATGACAACAATATTGATTTGACAATGATGGTACAAATAGATTGTACAAGGTCGATGATTTACCTCACACATATCTCATCACATCTAAAATTCACTCATTTGTTATTTGATTTCTATGCGCGTGTCTATATGTATGTATGTCACAACATTTGTCGAAGAATAAAAAAAATATATAAATCATTTAAATTTTTCTGGAGTTTATGGTTTTTAAAATCTATCGTTCTTATATAAACATGCGTAAGTTAAACACAATAAAATATCAAACTAATTAGTGTGTTAATATAGTTCTAATTTTGTATCATTTACCTACATATATATGCGTAGGTTATATTGACTACACATATGTAGGTTACATACATAAACAAACAATTAAACTCGTTTGTTCATATTTTCTTTTTGAATTATAAGAAAGAGAAGGGAGAAACAAAACCATGCATTGCATTTGTATTTTTTTAAATAAAAAGATATATGGTTTATTTTAAGATATGATTCAAATAAAAAAAGTTTTAAATCTAAATCGGTAATGAAGTATTCTCAACTATTAATTTTTTTTAATCAATGATTGAGATTAAATTATAAAAGAAAAGTTTGTTAGAGAGTTATTTTAAGGATAATTATTTTTGTTGACTTTTTCAAGTTCTCTTATTTTTTTAAACGTTCATAACATTTTATATGCGACATTACATTTTTATGAAAATTATATCATAAAAACAAGTGTTTTTTATCTTTAAAACGACTACAGTATCATTATATAAAATATAATAATTTTTTTTACGTTTTCAAGCTCATATGAGTTTTGCTCGTCATTGTGTCTTTAGTGCAATTAATTAATTCTTTTTCTTAGTTATTATGTTTCTAAAGTGATTAATTCATAAAAAAAATATAATAGTGAATAATAATATTGTATGTTTCTAATATGTAAAACACAATGATAAATTAACAACTAATTAATTTAATATATTAAAAACAATGATAAAATAATAAAAATAATATAAAACATAAAACACAATTATAAAATGATTCATTTGTTTTTTGATAGTCATTGTGCTATTTTGAACACAATGAGTATTGAAAAATATATTGATAAAATGACATAATTGTGTACTTTTAATTGTAAAACACAATGATAGATAACAATAAATTTATATAATTTATAAAGAATAATAATAAAAATAACATATTGTGTTATCTTGAGCACTATAAGTTAAAAAAACATTGGTGAAATATCATTTTTATGTATTTTTAATTGTTAAACAAAATAAAATATAATAAATTTATATATCTATAAAAATAATGACAAATATAACAAAAAATGGTCTAAACGTAAACACAATTATAAATATAAATATAAATATAAATATAAATATAAATATAAATATAAATATAAATATAAATATAAATATAAATATAAATATAGATATAGATATAAATATAAATATAAATATAAATATAAATATAAATATAAATATAAATATAAATATAACAAATGATGAAAAATATGATACAATTAACTGATATTTGACGCATTGAACGTTTTAGATATAATAAGATAACGTTTTTGACACAATTATCAAAATGATCTCATCTTTAAAATAATAGAAGGACACGTGTTAAACCTATAATTCTTCTTAGATTTTTTAGATTAAATACCCATTTTAGTATAAACATACTCTTATTTTTATTTTCATAATTATTGGTGTTTCTCCTAAATCACACACACGAGGGAAAAGCTGCAAGCTAATAGTATGTTTACATTACAAAAGTTCCCCGCTTTTAAGACTTTTAGTCACTAAAGACTAACATTACTAGTCCCATATTATACATAAGGTAGCTAAGTACCATATTTTATTATAGTCTAAAGCTTGTGCTCAACTAAACATTGCTAAACCAACTCGAATACAAGTTTTCTAATGTTATAATTAGCTCAGGAAAATTTTAGCTTGACGTGAGATATCAAATAAATTAAAATTTTAAAACAACCAACCATGACAACTATTCCTTAATAAAACACAATTGATTCTAGATCTAAATCACCTCATAGAGTTATTTCAATAGATCACAAGTTAAAAAGTCTCTTTTTTCAATTACTTTTACCATTTTTACTAAACTTCAACAACATGAATATTCTTTTCTTTTTTCATTAGCTGCGTTCCTTAGAAATTAAACACACATGCACCTTTCTGCATCTAAGAGAACTAGCTTCAAGAATTTCACATCAACTTTCGTACTTATAGCTTTGTTAAGATGCGATAAAGATTCTAATAATCTTCCTTGAAACGAAATGAAAGCACTAAATATGACACCTTAGATGAGAGATACTCAAATCTAATATGATAAGAAGAACTCATGCCCCCTTCAAATCATTCCAAGCTCTATTACCAAATATTGATATACAGACCTTTAAACGCTATAATTTAACAAGAACATACATAAATCGATCCAATACAACATGAAGGAAGACAACACAGATTTACCAACTTAGTTTAGACTGTTTTGAAACAAAAATTATAGGATTGAAAGATGTGAAACAAAGACTCTTCTTTTTTAACCCTAAAACCCTCTACTAAAGAAACTCAAACATGTAAATAAAAACTCAAAAAACAAGTAAACGTGACCATGATCTAACCCCACCATGTAATACTAGTAAAACATAAAATAAACAAGTTAAAATTATATAAATTAACTGGACATGTGACTCATAACTTATGATTTGAAAATAGGGCTGTTCACAAGCCGAACCGAGCGAAGCCAGCTTGGCCAGGTTCGGATTCAAAACCGAGCTGGAAATATCAGCTCGAGCTCAGCTCGGTTTTTAACCGAGTTGGCTCGACTCGCACCTACGGTTCTTAAGGTTTTTGATTCCAAGAAAGATAAAGAAAAAAAGAGGATTAAACATTATTTAAAAATATCAAATACAAAATAAATTCAGCATACTACATAACTGATTTATATCAATTTTCACTAAATATATATTTAATTAAAGATTCTAAGTAGGGGTGTAAACGAGCCGAGCCGAGCCCGAGCTCGCTTAGGCTCGAGCTCGGCTCGTTTTGGTTTTAGGAAGCTCGAGCTCGAGCTCGGCTCGTTTATAGTTTTATTTATAAAGCTCGAGCTCGGCTCGACAGAAAATTTTCAAGCTCGGGCTCGGCTCGTTTATTGTTAAATTATTAAATTATTATTTTTTTATAATTACTTTTATAATTATTTATAATCATACTTTTTATATATAACATAATATATATTATTTAACTATTTTTTATCATAATAATATATTTAATAATATAATTTACGTAAATATGTATTTATATATATTTAATATGCAAATAAAAAACTATATAAACAAAAAGCTCGTTTAGGCTCGCGAACCAGCTCGAGCTCGATTTTTGAAGATCGGGCTCGAGCTCGTTTAGTAAACGAGCAATAATCTGAGCTCGAGCTCCGGCTCGAGCTCGTTTAAGCTCGGCTTGATTCAAGCTTTTTTCGAGCCGATCCCGAGTAGCTTGCGAGCCGGCTTGGCTTGTTTACACCCCTAATTCTAAGTTCCACTTAAAAAAGATACAAATAACTAAATCATCATCAAAACTGAACGAACCAAATCTGCAACACTACATAACATCCGGTAGTTTATAAGAAATTAAAAGTATGTTTAAATAATTCGTTTTAATATGCAAAAATATTAAAACAACACGTAAAGCAATCCAATATAAACATTATAACTTAATATTTTAACATTAGAAGTAGCTAAAAACTATATATTATATTTTTAACAAATAAGTAAATGTCATGATATGTGTAATATATATAAAAATAATATATAATACAAGTAAAATAATCCAAATTATACCGAGCCGAGCTAACAAACGATCTAAACCTAGCCAACTTGACTCGACTCAATTTAAAACAAAAACATTTCGAACGAACTTTTTTCGAACGAGTTTTGAGCCACGAGCTTTTTGGACAACCCTATATATAAACAAACCGATTAGACCAACAAAACACATGACAAACAAAACTTAACAAATAATTATTTAACAAAAACATCCAATTTCCAAAACATGATTTTAAGATTTTACATTGCTAATTTACCGAGCAAAAAGAAACCGTACGGAAAATGAAAAAAGTATTAAAAAAATAAAAGAAACCCTATGAAATCAACCTCTCACAGGACGACACGTGTGGTACCTATTTAAGGTTAGTGACATATGTTGATATCTTTTATCTGTAAAATCATAATAAGTCATATCCACTCACAAACGCACCCACACGCGCTCATTTCCATCATCTACTCACATAAGCTTTGCCTACACGCGCTTGAAATGCGAGTGGGATTACCCTACATTAGATGATTTTTGCTTGTGTTACTCAAATAGGTTAAAAAGCATTAAGCTTTGAAGATAGAAACAACACCAACCCTAAATTTCATTGGGTATGAATTATTAAACCAAAAAACCATCAAAACCCTAAAGAAAGAGAGTATATCATTTAAAAATCAAACCCATCTTTCTTTATGTATCTTTTGGATGAAAATTTTCAAGATTTTATGTATCATCATCTGCTCATTTGTTGAAAATATTCAAGATTTCTTGTATTATCTTGATGCAGTATTTCATCCTCTACTCATCTTTTGAAAATATTCAAGCTTTCTGTATGATCTTGTTGCGGAATCATCATCTTCTGCTCATTTTTTGAAAATATTCAAGATTTCTTGTATGATCTTGTTGCAGCATCATCATCTTCTCTTCATGTTTTGAAAATATTCAAGATTTCTTGCTATCTTGTATGATCTTGTTGCAGAAATCATCATCTTTCTGCTCATCTATAGAAAATATTCAAGATTTCTTGTATGATCTTGTTGCAGCTTCTTCATCTTCTGCTCATTTTGTGAAAAATTTCAAGTTTTTTGTATGATCTTGTTGCAGTATCATCATCTTCTGCTTACGTAGAAAATATTCAAGATTTCATCTATGATCTTGTTGCAGTATCATCATCTTCTCATATTTTGAAAACCTTTAAAACTTTTGTATGTTCTTGTTAAAGTATCATCCCCTTCTGCTCATCTTTTGAAAAATTGCAAGACTTTTTTATGATCTTCTTGCAGTATCATCATCATCTGCTCATCTTCTAAAAAATTTCAGGATTTTTGAAACATTTTGTTGCAGTATCATCATCTTCTGCTCATCTTCTGAAAATATTCAAGATTTCTTGCATAACCTTGTACTGATTTGACTCAACCAAGTGTTGAAATTTGAAGATTAATTTGGTGTTTTTAATTTTGAATAACTATGGGGAGGGGAAGGGTGGAACTGAAGAGGATTGAAAATAAGATAAACAGGCAGGTGACTTTTGCAAAAAGAAGAAATGGGCTTCTGAAGAAGGCATATGAACTCTCAGTTCTTTGTGATGCTGAGGTTGCTCTCATCATCTTCTCGAATCGTGGAAAGCTTTATGAGTTCTGCAGCACCTCCAAGTACACTTTTTACTGTGTGTTATGTAGATCTGAGATGAGTTGATGAGTTATTATGTATTTCTTGATATATAATCATGTGTTTAGCCTCTTTTAGTTTAGTGGTATTTGCTTGCAAGAAATCCCACAAGTTGAATGAATCAAATGGTTTGAGTTTTGCTAGAGTTGAAATTATGCTTAGTACTGATTTGAGAATTAAGTTAAAGAAGTAAAAAGTGTGTAAAAGAAGTATATAAAGCAAGAAATTGGGTAGGATATGTATAATTTTGATTATAGTTTCTTTTGTAGATTGTTGTGTAACTTAAATGAATTAACTTTCAGTTCTTACGATCTTATAACTAGCTAGGAGTTTGCTATACACACCACTGACAATCTAATCTCACATCATTTTTAAACGGTTGTATGAGATCGATTGTTTTAAAGACATGTTGAAAATTAGGGCTCGTGTCATAACCACCTACTTATCAAACGGCTTTGAAAATTCATCAAACGGTTGTCTAAAGGTTAGCCACCTACCTTTAAATGGCCGATTGAGTTTTTCTCCAAGTTTAAGGATGATGTAAGAATAGTAAGACCCTAAGACAACAATAATGGTTTTTATGCAAGTCTTGTTGCATCAAGACCGATGAATCTTCGTGTTTTGAAGGACACAACATTCATCAATCTTGATCTTGACCAATCTTTCATTTCTCAAATAATTTTCTTTTGGTTTTAGTCTTGTTTGTGTTAAAGGTTAAAGTCTCATTAAACTGAAAAAGATGGATTTGATAGATAATATGATTCATTAATCTAATGTGTAGTTATTTTTTTTGAAAAAACCTTAGTGGGATTGGAGCTACAAGTTCATTGAAGGCTAATGAATAAGTTCTTTATTTATATATATTATATCTTGGAACCCTAATTGTCAGCACATATTTCAAAGACATTGATTCAACAACAGATTTGTTGTGTACTTTCTTGTTTCAAATCGATGTGACATATAAGTATATCCATCATCTAAGACTCATTGGTTACTTTGTATTGCTCATGAACATGTTTATTGTGTTTTATTTATTTTTTAAATTTTACAAGATTTATAGAAACAGAAGTTATATCTTTAACTTATCTTTATCTCAGCATGCTCAAGATGCTCGAACGGTATCAGAGTTGCACCTATAGTTCAATGGAAGTCAATCGATCCGCCAATGATGCCGAGGTATATATAATTTGCAGTTTTTATTTCTTTGTACTAACTGATTATGGATTAAATAAGTGACACTTGTTTCTTAAACGATTTTATATTGTTTGATTATGTAGCAAAGCAGCTACAAGGAGTATGTGAAACTGAAAGCTAGATATGAGTCTTTACAACAATATCAAAGGCAAGTAGCGCACGTGTGGCGTGTGCACTAGAATGATTGGATATTTACGAGTATAATAAGACTAAAACGTTGGTTATATGTTGAATCTTGAATGTTTATATCACAGACAACTTTTCGGGGAAGACCTGAGCCCCTTGAATCTTAAAGAGCTTGAGCAACTCGAGCGCCAGCTTGACTCAACTTTGAGGCAAATCCGGTCCATAAGGGTATTTTAGTATCTTTCCACTTAACTTCATAATCTAAGGGGATGTTTGGACGTGGGTCCGCGTAATTAGTGATTTTTAGAAATTTTAGATATTTATACACGTTAATAATATAGATTTTGTGTAGCGGTCTTAATAAGTAACATTAGAGATTTTGTCTAGCTGTCTAATACTTATTAGACGCACATCCAAACACCCCCGTAAATAAACTATAAGTTCCTTACATTTCTCTATTTGGATCTCTCTTTAAACCCACAACGTTAATAATAGAGATTTTGTCTAGCGGTCTAATACTTATAGATTTTGTCTAGCGGTCTAATAAGTAAGGTTAATAATCAACATATGTGTGATCTTATACCTCATATGCAGACTCAATCGATGTTGGATCGGCTTTCTGATCTTCAAGCAAAGGTATCAAATTTCAAGATTCAAGATTTGAATCATAAAACTGTATTTACATAACTTAGTACAAATGATCTCATCAAATTTGCAGGAAAGGATGTGGCTTGAAGCTAACAAATCTTTGCAGAATAAAGTAAGAACATCCATACATATATAGATGTATATAGTCACATTTAATACAAAATAACTAAAGAAAATGATATAAATTTTTGATTCTTGTAGATAGAAGAATATTATGCAGAAAACCAAGCAGGACCATCATGGGCAGCTGGAGGTGAAAATGGTAATTCATTTGGGCAACACCCTCAGAACCATGGTCAACATCCTCAACATGAAGGCTTCTTCCAGCCTCTTGACTGCACAAATTTGCAAATTGGGTAATTCTTGAGACCAAAATATATTAATTTGTATTTCCCATGTATTGCTATATTAAATTCAGATCTATCTGTTAAGTATTAGAGACCAAAAGGAGGTACTTTAGTACTTACAGTTAACTGTGAGTTAATTGACATAGAAGTCTGGTACCCAAGAAATTCACAAATATAATAGCAAATTTTCTTATTGGGATTATTATAACAATATGTCCTTTTTGCTCATAAGGGGCATACAACTTTGTTTCTGGTTGTTTGAACGGAAACCTAATGGGAGGCACCCATCCTTAAATTACGTCCACTCGAGCACATTTAACGATGAAGTTTTCCTATTATCCATAGCAGACATGGGCGGAGCTTCATAGGGGCTTTTGGGGGGGGGGGGGGGGGGCTTCCTGTTTTTTTCGCCAGTAGTGTTAAATTTTAGTCTGATATTGTAAATTTTTGACCAGATAGTGTAAATTTTTATATAAATAACGAGTTCGCCCCCATTAAAAAAATTAATTTCGCCCCCGCCCCCTTTTATAAAAGAATTCAAGCTCCACCACTGATAGCAGAATTGCCTTCTCATGACCCTATATCCCTAAATTGCCTAGAGTGTCATAGATATTCTAGAATTTCTCATCCTTACAATTTGCCCCTTGTTAAGTGATAGTAATGTTAAATTCAGTAATTGATGGATAGTTTAAACATTTCAGTTCTAATATTTATTCGACGAGTCAATAGTTGGAATATTTATGAAATATCATACGATTATACCGGATGTGGATTTTTAGTTAATATTACCAACGTATAATTATAACTAAAACCAAATACTTAGTTATGATAAAATGATTAAAGTAAGGTAAAGTTACTATCTTTTAAAGTTATTGAAGCAACATTTTACTTGCTTTCTAAAGATTAACAACTTTAATCCTCAAAAGTCATAATCACATGGTTAATCTTTAGACTCCAATTGATTTACAGGTATAACCCAATAGGTTCAAGCCAGGTACCAGCATCAACAAGTGGACAAAATGTCAATGGAATAATCCCTGGATGGATGCTTTGATTTTGACTTTGACATGGTCAATGAAGCTGCAAACCGGTCAACTCTTTCCTTTTTGTGATATAAAATCCACAATAAACATGATCTTTAATAATTTTGGATGAATTCTGGAACATGCATGTAAGAACCTACCCCTTTCTATTTACATACTTCAAAGTTGATTTATGTTTGCACATTTTAGGGTGGTTGACTTCATTCTCAACTCTTTTCTTGTCTTTTATTTTTCTTATTTGTGATCTGAGTTTACTGGAAACTTTAAAAAAAAAAAAATTAGTTTTAAATTCTTCATTTGATATATAAAAATAAATAACTGTGATATATTGTGTCATCGTTAGGTAATTAGACATTTAATAGCTTATTATTTTTATTGAAATTGTATATTGTTCTCCTGTTGAAATAAGTATGTATTTTTGAAAAGAAAGGTTTGAATCTTTCCTTCTTTGGTCAATATTACTGATATCGTATTCAACTTCTTGAAGTTTCATGTATCATCTCTATTATGAGATTGTACAAATTTTTGTCAGATCAAATATGGTAAAATTCTTCAATCCTTTATATGTTAATAATAATCAATTAATAAAAAAAACTGAAATGAAATAAGTATATGATGTAACCATTTAGTGTAGAAGGTTAGATTCTTCGATAGAAAATCACAAGTATGCTACGTTGAATATATTTTTAAAAAACATGTAACGTATATCAATAAAAAAATAACATTTTTACATCTCTAAAATTTACTCTTTACAGATATGTTTTTTTCTTATATGAAACTTCCTTAATCCCAATATGAAAAGGTTATAATGAAATATTGGTTTCTTTATATTAAACCATAAGAAATTGTTTGATATATATGTAAATGAATTATGAAAGTATATTTATATTTTTTTGTTACAGACTTACACATGACCATTATTTATAAGCTGAACTTACATTATTCTTTTTAGTTTTTATTTTGCCTAATAATCCTTGTAAAACAAAGTTACGAATGTCCAGTACACATATATAATTTGAAAAGATATAAATTCAAGCCTACTGGATTTTTTGAAGTATGCTTTTGTGAATATTATTCTTCCTATTTCTTTAAAATTTATGTAGATGATTGTTAACATGGTTCGATTAAAATATAAAAAGGTAAAAATTTTTGTAAAAAGTCAGTTAAAAAAATGGAAATAAAAACTATAGAGTTGGTTGATGAAATATAAAAAAGATGATAATGGGTTAATTGGATTAGAAAAAACAAGAGGAAAAAAATTCGAAGAAGTTTGATTGTAAATAAAAAACATTCATTTTGATAAATATTTTTCAAATCATTCATTTTAGTAAATATTTTTTCTATGTACACTTTTTTGGAAAACATTGTAAAACATACTGTTACCCTCACAACCTACTGAAAGACCTAATTTGGTGGTCTACATCCCTAACAACCATTAAGTCAAATCCCTAAACCACCCAAATCGAGTGTATATTAATTCATTATGATAACAAAATCAATAGCTTTCTGTAGTGTGACTCAAATCTCAAACATGTGTTAGTTTACGAGTGTGTTGTGATGTGTGAAAACCTTAGCTGTTTTAGCAAATAGAGTTCTATAATCATTAAAAACTCCTCCACTCAACATCGTTGTATTATTCTTAACAGATGAGTAATGGTGATGAAAAGGCGTTGCAACATAATCACCATATAGGTTATCAGGTGATCACTACAATAATTGGTTATTTATAGTGATGCAGTTTGTAATAAAACTTTAAAATAAAATTTAAATATAACAATAATATTAATATTAACTTTTTAAACATTACCAAATAACAATTAAACTTAATGAAATCAAGACATCACATATTTCTCCCTAATCTATTGCTTAATTTTAGAATATGTTTTTACAATCCTGTAGAATTAGTTTACAACGACTAGTTGGGGGATAGGGGAAAGGCCCAAAACGCCCCCTATCACACCCACATGGACAGTGTTCATAGTGTGATAGGGTGATGTGGCATCCCATGACTCTCCATTACATATGGTCTTGCAAGACCAAGGTTCTATAGTACTAAGGAAGAAAATGAAAGCTCGAAGAGATGACTTATAAATAGATACTTATTAGTTTAAATTGTTATTAAAGTTTTATAGTATGGATAAAAAAATATTAATCTTCTTATTCAGTGATGTACTTTTGGGTAATTAAATTATAATAATTAAAATTATTGTTAGTAGTTTAATCAATTATACTTTAACTTTTACTTTTGTTGTTAAGATAAACTTCAATAGTATAATTATCATGGATATATACTTGAATTACACTCATATTGTATAATAGAAATAAAAATAGTGTAAGAAATCAAACAAATCAATGTTTAATTTTTGTAAATTTACCCTATTAGTATAGTTAATTTAAAATTAAAAATAAATATAATATACAAGTCATCAAAAAAACATTAGGTACAAGTTATTAATGCGCCCTAATCAATTTAAAAAAAAGAATAATTTAAACTTATCTAACCCCTACCTCAAGGCTCAAATCATCCATGAAAGCCCTTCTAAACAGGGCCATCCACCATACATGAGACCCCTCCAATGGCGCCCTTACCTATGGTGGTTACACGTCATCCCTCACGGTGCCCATTGGTGATGATTCAAACTTCAAAGACATCTGGTTTGATTAGTAATCACATGCCCCTCTATCGGACTTGTGTTCGAGTCCTATAATCCTATTATTGTTATTTCTTTTACGACTAAACATTCCAAACAAAGAATAATCAAAATATTATGGTTGCTGGTCGGAGACATGTTTTGAACCCTTGACCTTTGATACATAAGGGCACAAGAAGTTAGTTCTAGTTATAAGCTAGTAGCCAATAATCACTTAAACTTGCAGACAATACTTTTTTCTCCAAAAGAAGGTTTTATAGGGCCAGAAGTCATTTTAAAAATAAGTTTCCAACATGACACACAAGGTGTTTAAAACCTTTAAATTTGCAGCAAAACAACAACAATCAGCAAACCATACAATAGTAGCTTCTTGTCTATATGTGAGTTATACAAAATCAGTTAAAGTAACCCTTTAATTTGAACATATTTGTGATCAAGTGATCCAATTGTACATTATACAAAACCTCTTGGATACAGATGTTGTTCTCCCCATGAATACATATACACTATGTATGGTTTATGTGTGTGAGAAACAGAGTTTCATTGGGTTCAAATGGTTAAAAAACTAGGATTCAGCATTTTGGGGAACTTGTAACTGCCTTCTTACGAGTGCGGTGTAAATCCCGTTCATGCTAAGAAGTTCTTCATGAGTTCCACTTTCTGCAATTTGACCATCAGATATCACAGCTACAGTGTCTGCACTCTTCACAGTCGATAGCCTGTGCGCTATAACTAAGACTGTTCTTCCTCGCATTAGAGAGTCCATTGCATCCTATTCATATGAAAACACACACCGTAATCAATTCACGAGGCTCCCTATGTTTGTGAAAATGCGTATTTTGGCTTGTTTGGTCACCTGAACAAGATACTCGCTTTCAGCATCTAAAGCGCTAGTGGCTTCATCCAATAGTAAAACTCTAGGATTCATCAAGAGTGCTCTAGCAATAGCAATTCTTTGTTTTTGACCTCCTGATAACCTCAATCCCCGTTCTCCCACCACCGTTTGGTACTTTTCTGGAAACGACGACACAAAATCGTGGGCGTTTGCCATTTTCTTGTGTTATCCCACTTCAAGTAGTAAGCTTTCAAGAACTTATGAATCCGGAAAATATGATTTGGAAATGAAAAAAGAGCTTACAGCTACATTTTCGATGTCAGAAATGCTAGCTTTCCCATCAAACCCATATGCAATGTTATCTTCTATAGAACAGTTGAACAAAACAGGCTCCTGGCTCACTATACTCACCTTTAGCGCAAAATAAACATAAAAAAAAGTCAAAGTCGACATATTGACAAATGTGTGATCATAAATGTTTAAAAATGTGAATTAGCATACCTTTTTGTGTAGAAACTCGTGTGATATTTCAGGTAAACGAACCCCATTTAGCAAAACCTTTCCATTTACCGGATCATAAAATCTTTCTATCAAATTTGCTATGGTGGTCTGTGCAAAAGCACATATTTCATCAACATTTGACGACTCAAGTATCTTGAAATCACAAAGATAGTGATAGTTATTTCGTTACAATACCTTTCCACCACCACTAGGACCTACCAGGGCTATCTTTGAACCAGGTCTCAGTTTTAAAGTAATCCCCTAGCAATTTATTTCGTTAGTTCATGAACCAGTGACCGACTGTGCGTTGACTTTGACTAACCAAAGAAAGTGATCTTTTTTCCTAAATTTATTACCTTAAGAACCATATGGTTGGGGCGAGATGGGTAAGCAAACCAAACATCATCTAGTTCAACATCTCCATCTGGATTACTACAGTTATAAACCTTAATCAAATAACTAACTAATAAATGATTGTGATACGCAGTAGATATAACAAAGAATCTGACCCCACAGGACACTGGTCCCCTGCTTTTTCCATGCTCGACACACGGTCTAGAAGCTGAAAAACTCTCCTACTTGCACCTGCAGCTTTCATAGCAGTTGTATATAGTCCGGATAACGAAGATATAGAAGCGCCAACTGCAAGCAGAAGTTTGATTAATATTATTATCAGGATATTCAATATATGTTAAAGTAAATATATTTGACAGAAGTTGAAAATGTAGTACCGGTGAGGCTGTAGAGAATGAAGGATGTAAGAGAGCCAGCAGTCATGGAGCCTATAATGGTCAAATAAGCTCCATATAACACCACTGTAATTACAGACAACGTTGACGCTCCACTCATACCACCAGAGAATAAACCCGTGACTTTCTGTCATGTAAACAGAAATGGGATACAGATTATTGAATATAAAAGTGATAGATTATGCTAAAAAGATAAAAACACTTACTGCTTGTCGGAGCCCGAGCTTTAACGTCTCATCTACTTTTTCAGAGTAGGTTGAAATTGCATAAGATTCTTGTGCAAACGACCTCACTGTTCTAATGGCCCCAAAAGATTCCTGAACATAATATATGAAAAGTCAACCAAAAGTAACAACCAGAGGATGTAACAACAGCTGATAGAAGACACACACCTCTGCAATTGAGGCAGCAACTGCGGCTGCAGCTTGTGTTGCATGTGAGAGTTCCCGAAGATACCTTCCAAAATAGCGTACCGCTACAGATATTATTGGTACAACAACCAATGCCAACACTTCATAACACAAGAAGCAAAAATATTATATATTATTTATAAATAATGTTACTATATTTTGTAATAGTGAAGAACCCTTTTGGGAAAACTCATACAAACTCACCATTCACCATAACCAGTTAAAAAGTGGGATTAGGTAAAACACAACTTACATTGAGCATATGACCTTCAAGGGGCTTAACGCAAGAAACTAGTGGAAGTTGGATCTGAACCTGAGACCCTTGCTAGAAGGGAATAAGGCGCTTACCAGTACGTCACCACTTAAAGGTTAAACAACAATAATAATAATGTTCATTTTGCATGAAATGATGTTGAAATTTAGAATTTACATGTTAACTTCCAAGAAGACGAGAACATGAAGCCAAGACCGATAAGTGCAGTGGTCAAGTTTCTCAGTGCTTCTGAGAGATTAGTAGTTGCAGCATTTTTTATTATTTGGGTGTCCTCAGATAGTCTGCTGAGTAGCTCCCCTGTTCGAGTAACATCATAGAAGGCTATTTCCTGAACCAAAAAGTTGCATATTGTTGAATTTTTCCATTGTAGCTACAGGTAGCAAAATGGGTGGGGCGAGTAATAGGTCAAAACGGGTCGCGTTGACTCACCTGCTGCATAAGGTGACTGAACAATTGCTTTCTCAAACGAGCAACAACCCGTTCACTAGCAGAAGAAAACAACCATGCTCGGAGTGCTGTTGACAATGAACTAAGAACAAAAGGTTATATAGAATTTTTATTAAAAAAACCATGATTCTCAGTGCTTTATATAGAAAATAAACTAACCCAACAACCACCACCAACACAACAGCTAGTATAGTGTCCTTTACAGCATTCAGAGCTTCTATCTGCTCTTCGGGCGACTTTATATCTCTTGATACAATGTCGATAATCTTCCCACCAAAAGATGGCTGACAATGAAAACATCAATAACACACTTTATAATTAGCAGAAACCAAATTTCACTTTCATAATATTTTCTTCAAATAATTCTACCAACTCAGAAATGGCATACAATTAGCAGGCTCGAGGTGGAAGCGATCAGTAATGCAATGGTGGCAATTATGAGGGTCCCTGCATCAGGTTTTGCCTGCAATATAAGATCAAGAAAATGATTACTAAATATTAAAACTTAGGATAAGATAAAATAACAAAGGCCCGTGTTACAGTATGGTGATCTTACTAAAAGTAAAACTCTGGAAAATCCAACATTTGCTGCCTAAATTCACAAAAACAATATGGTTTGTAAGCAAGATATTGCTCAAGTATAAGTTTTAAAAAATGAAACCGAAAATGATGGTCACCTGTACTGCATCTCCATGCTCAAGATCAGTTGCAGGACTATTAGATGTCCCGGTTCCATCATCATTTCTCTTTACCTAAAATCATAAAATATACCAACTTCACAATAAGTAGAAATAAGTTAAAACAAATCTAAATCCACAAAATATAAAAAAAATGAACATGATTTCTGCTCATCATATTAGATGACAGAAGAATAGATGCTTAAGGGGTGTTTCGACCATTTGGATGTGTGTTTTTCAATGTAATCACATGAAATAGAATCTCCCATAATCATCATAGACAACATAATAACTAATTAATAACATAATATAGAACATTAGGATCCCTTTCATTCACCAATACGCGATTACCGGGCGTTTGGATGTGTGTTTTTCAAGTGACTATAAGAATTGGATACTATAATCAAATAATTAACACCTTAAAGCCTGGATAGTTAGTTTATTACTGAACTGATTATTGCAACTTTAAACAACTACTATCAATTTAATGGTGCATCCACCCCCCCCCCCCCCCCCCCCCCAAATAAAACTTCTTATCATCTTTATACTAACATAACACAACCTACATTTACATAATTCACCCAACAACATCCCATATTACACCATA
The DNA here is from genome assembly GCA_025506415.1 of Flaveria robusta. Classification (NCBI taxonomy): domain Eukaryota; kingdom Viridiplantae; phylum Streptophyta; class Magnoliopsida; order Asterales; family Asteraceae; genus Flaveria; species Flaveria robusta. Next base: position 12,078,659 of record CM046459.1, on the reverse strand, counting down.
AACTCCAACAGTAATCCCCCAAAATCCCAATTTAGAGCTACCACCTTTTAGGGTTTTCTTCCATAATCAAGATTGAAGTTAAAGAACACTAATCAAAGTAAAATCACCAAACCCCACGATTAAAGTTTGATAATTTCAGAGATAGAACAATAAATACAAAAGAATGATGCATGATCGATGAAGAAAGAAAGAGAATCTTACATCTTTTTTTATAAGAGGAACTCTGTCACCACCAGAAGATATAATCGATCGACTCGTCCAATCCAAATGCTTCTTCTTTCCCATTTCACAAGATTTGAATAAACTCTAGAAAAACATAGATTTTGCAGGAGAATATATGTATATGTTAAGAAGAAAGAAAAAAGCTTTCTTTTATCGATCAAGGACGCATTGAAAAAAGTGTAGTTTTAGGAATGTTTTAACTTTTTGTTTTCAAGTCTTTCTTTATATTTTTAAGACGAAGACACACTCTAAAGTCTATACTCACACGCGCAATAATTTCATTAAAAAATCGCTAGACAAAAGATTATGAGCAAATGCTTTAACTTATTATAATGGATATATATTAAAAAAATAATCATATCTATACTATTATATAAAACATATAGGGAGGATACAATTGTAATTTTATTCAAAGTGTAAGACACCTAAGATAACTTTTTAAACATAATATACAAGTGTGTTATGCAATAGTTCTTAAATTGCCCTTATTAAATATACTTCTTCTAATTAATGCATTATTTAATTCACTAAATTAAGTATTATTTTATTAATAATGCTTTTAAAATAATAATTAAATTTACATTTACTATTTATATATTTAGAACTATATATTATTAAAATTAAGTATTATATATACAACTGTATAATACATATTAGAAGAATAAGATGGTAATTTTATTTAAAATGTAAGACATCTATACAATATTTTAAGCATAGAGTACAAGTGGTTTATGCAATAATTTCACTTTTGTTCCCATTTAATTAACTTTTTCTAATTATTGTTTTTTATGTAATACACATTATTAATACATTATTTAATAATATGATATTATTTAATTCACTTCATTAAGTTTTATTTTATTTATAATAATATAAATTGACATTTAAATTTATAATTACTAATCATGTTTTTAAAACTAACATTTTATTTTATTTATAATAATATAAATTCATATTTAATTTTATAATCATTGATCATATTTTTTTTAACTAACTACTATTTAAATTAAGTATTATTTTATTTAAATACTTATATCTATACTACTTTATAATAAATCTCTCTAGATAGATATGTAATTTTGCCAAACATACAAGTTTTGAATCAATATGTACAAAGGAGTGTAAGACATTTAAGAAGGGTAGAATAGCAAATTGATTAAGATTTTAAGATACTTTACGGACAATATGATAAATTTATCAATTAAATTTTATATACCTTGGTATTTTTACCTTTGTCTTTTTCATGTATTTAATAAATATTATTGTTACATTATTTAATAATATGATACTATAAATTGACATTTAAATTTATATTAGTAATTATATTTTTATAACTAAATATTATTTAAATTAAGTATTATTTTATTTAAATATTTAAGTATATAACTTTTATATATATATATATATATATATATCTTCATGTTTATAATAACTATAATACTAATATTTTTCTAGAGGCATATTGTGAGTTTAATAATTTTAATATATATCTATATATATCTTTTATAATAAAAGTGAAAGCAGGATTGAATTATAATTTTACATATGGATTAAGACACCCATATGAAAAGTCATGCTTAAATTTTAAAAAATTAACCATTTTATTTCATTTATACCCTTACAATAAAATATAATATATGATGCTTATAATATAAATGCTAAAGCATATACACGTGACCAAACAAAACCGTCATTTACTTTCAATTCGGTTCATTTACTACGATTGAGCGGTAATCCCTCTTTTCATTTTCCTTGTCGGTTGTTAAAAGCTCAATAACAATAAACATGGTAATTCGTTGTGATAATTTATCCATTAACTTTCTCCGCTTTATGCAAATTACCATCGAAAGTTGCCTCCGATGATTATAAAACTCTAATCTATATTAATAAAGCGAAACCCCTAAAATCTTGGTAATAAGTGATTTCCGACCACAAATACCACCCATGCTTTCACTAATCTTGTTGGGATAATATAATTGTCTTAAAGACTTTTGTAATATACGTAATTGTTTTCTTTCATTCAATTTTTTCAGTAATTATATTTTGATTTTTTAATTTACATCATAACGCACCGAGCCGATACTGACTAAAATCGAAATTTCAAAAAATCATACAATAGTCGTACCGCCGCAACGCGCGGGATTACCACTAGTGCTATAAGAATTTATAGAAAAATTTGATTTTTTCCGCTAAATTATATAGATATATATTAAAAAACGACCATATGCTATAGGAATTTATATAAAATTCTGATTTTTCTACTAAAGTATATTGGTTTTAGATTTGGGAATATTTGACTTTTGCCATTAAAGTATATTGGTTTTAGACTTCGACCACTTAAATCATGATTCATTTTTTATTTTTTGTAATTTCTACCTCCTTTTATATATAATTTATGTATATATAATTTATGCTTTTAGTTCATTTAATTTTCTAATAATTTTGTTTTTAATAACTTTTCTTCGATAATTTTTTAAAGCATGGAATACACGACTTTCTTTATTATTATTATTATTTTTTCAATGTTTTAATATCATTTTATTTGAAAATACCAGACAAAATTGCACGCTATAGAATTGATTACGTCAAATGATGGAAAATGTTTCGGTGGTTATAGTTTAAGTAATAAAACAAAAGTCAAAAGGTGAATCTTACATTCTTTTTAACGAAGGGAACTTTGTCACTTCCTGAGGACAAAATCGAGCGAGTTGTCCAATCCAGATGCTTTTTCTTCCCCATTACTTTTACAAGAATAGAATAAACCCTACACAAACATATAGTGCACAACAACTTGTTAATAATGGAGATTCGTTTCATCACTGGTGGAGCTTGAATCACATTATAAGAGGTCGGGAGACGAACTATATATATATATATAAAATTTATACTATCGGGCCAAAAACTAACATTACTGATGAAAAAAAGATTTGGGGGTTGGGGGGGGGGGGACGTTTCTTATCTCTAGACACAAATTACAAAAGAATTTTTAGCGGAAAAATATAATCCAATTAGTTGATAAGGACACAGGCAAACACAAAGTAGTATATTTACTAAGTTTGGCCTACTTGTACTTAATTCATGTGAAGTGAGGTATCAAAATAATCTTATAGATGTTCGTTCAAGTTGTACTCGAGTCTCATGACTTTATCATTTTTATGCGTACCTTAACTATTGTTGCATAATTAAGCCCTTAAACTTATAAAACTCAATAGATAATGTTTTTTAATTTAATTTTGCTTAAAAAGGGTAATTTTTAGTTAACTTTCTTTTTAGAATTTTAGATTTGATTCAATTTACATCCAAAATAAGTATCGATGTATCATGTATGTATGCACGCATATGCATGTATGCACGCCCGTACACACACATTTATGTATATAGCTTAAATTGGAGGACCCTAAGCCTCCATCCACAAGGCTTAAACTCACCTTTATCTTGCCTCCAAAATGCAACCATATATGCTAATAACCAGGGCCGACTTAACGTTTTTTTAAGGTCACAATCAAACTAAAAAATGGGGCCATTTTCAAACTCTTTTTTTATTAAAACCATTCTTTTTTATTCGAGCTTAGGACAAGCAATAATAAACTAATACTCTTATAGTTGGTGGGGATATTTTTTTTAAAATTATATATTGTATGTATAGATATTTAGATTAAATATATTCTTTTAGCTTTAAATGATGCAAATTCGCTAGATTGAAGGCTCAACTAAATTAATAAAGTATACATTGTCATAGGAGGGTACGATTTTATTGGATTGTAGGTCCAACTAAATTAATATAATATATAGTCCACTCAAATTTTTTACACATATAAACTTATTTTAGAATTTTAAAGGCCCTTTAAAATTAAGGGCTCAAAACTTTAACTTTACTAGCTTTAGGCTTGGACTGGCCTTGCTAATAACTTGTACTTTTGAGATCTCGGGTTCCTTTTGGCCTCTATCATTTACATCTTCTCCATCGATCATTGCTTATTTGCGAGAGCTACATGTACTTTTGACCCCATATTTAAGCTCATAGTTATCTTTTGTATTTTTATTAGAAAATAAAAAGATTAAAAAAAATAAATGTGTATAAACTTTCATAAAAGTTGTATATAAATGAGTCAGAACTTTTTTTTAATTAATAATGTATCAATATCATATCAAGCCGACCATGATCCGACCCAATTGATCAGCAAACTTTCAAACATAGAATCAATCTTTGTTTCTATTTTCAACCTTTTGATCTTGGTTTACACAACCATCATAATAAACTTAGCGATGAACGGCATTTGAATCACACTTGTAATATCTTTTAGACCAAATAACTTAGGAACACAATTAAACTAGATTGCATTAGATGTAATCCCTTAAAATAATTGTTGATGATTAGGCTTTGTTACACCTTTTGTTATCTAAATCATCTTATGTAAAACACTCAAAACTAATGAATCAAAATCATAATAATTAGTGAAGCCCATAGACGAACTAGAACCTTGTAACAACAACCATTACTTCACCATAACATCCATCATCAATTTAAAAGCCGAGTTTGGATCTTACCTTAATGTGTGAAGCCCATAAACGAACTAGAACCTTGAAACAACCATTACTTCATCATGTTTGTACATCGAGAAGTAGATTTTATATAGAATCTATTGCACACCTTGTGCATGGTTTCGAACTATTGGATCATCACCTTCAAAAGATTTTCAAACATAGATATAGTTCTTACAAAAATCTAAAAGATTGTGTTTTTAAAAACTACATTAAAAATACCTTTTTCATAACACAATTAGCTATTAAACTCTTAAGATAACAAAAACCTAACTTGAAGTCACTTATTGGGTAAATCAAAAAGTAACTTTCTGTTTTGCCCACCAAAAGTCAGTAGTTTATAAGTTTATTTAGTAAAGAGGTTTTTGGTCTTAATAACTTTAGCTCTATGCCAAGTTTTTCCATCACTTACACCAAATTTCATAATTGCTTGGATTAACTAGGGATGGACATATGGATAATAAGTGTTTGCATCTATTTAATACATGCCATCTACTATTCATATTCCTCGATCCGATGAGACGACAAATGAGTATCTTTTATATATCAAAGTCCCGTCATTGTCAAAGAGAGTTATATTAGACATCATTGAAATACTGACTTTAACATAAAAATGATAATTAGTTTGTTATAGAAAGAAATACATTGTGACAAAATAGAGGATGTTTTTTTTTTTTTACAAAAAACATATAAAGACACCGTTAGTTTGATGGAAAAAATATCCTGATAAACACATGACGTTTATGATATAGAATGTGAAGAGAGTTGTATAATATCCATCAAAGATTTTGTAACTCTAACCATCTTGAACTTTTCAGATTTGTGATGATGTTGACTCTTTTATTGTGCACTTTTTGTTCTTAATTTTAGTCAAATAATTAAGAAAGAACAATCTCTTTATTTTCTACAACTCCAGTAAAATAACTTAAAAGAACCAAGAATACTCACTGAGTTTCTTTATCATGTTACCACCAAACTATTTTTCTTTTCTGGAACTTTTGAGGTGATTGTTTTGTTGATAATTTTAGTGTTATCAACACGTGTTTTAATATGTTGGATTAACTTTTTGATCTAAAAAATAACATTAAAAATTAAACGAGTTAGGTGTCCGCCCAGGAGCAGACCTAGGAAATTCTTTCTCCAGGGTTAAGTCTGGTTCTTGATTAGCCATGTATATCTCAACTCGATGTTAGAATCTTAGGTTCGGGTTGGTCAGGTCACATAAAAAAAATACAATAACATTAAAAGACAACTAACAAAAATACGATTTTATTATAAAATAAAAAAATATTATATTTATAATTTTTGTTTACAAGTCTTCATCTCTTGAAAAATACTCATTATATCATCAATAGAAACCTTCTTAAAAAATTCTTTCTCAATGTAACAAATATAGGTATCGTTTGAGATATTCTTTAAAAGACATTTTAGAGAAATTTAGAGAATGTTAATGAATTAATGAAATGTGAGAGTTTTTAGTTAAAAAATGTGTATAAGTATTTAATACATAATAAACCTTAGTGATTATATTTGAGATTACTTAACTAAAACAAGCTATTAATTTAGTTTTTTGTGTGTTAAACATTTAAAAAAAATTGGGTTTAGAAGTCGTAAATTTTTTGATAGGGGTCAATGTTAAAAAAGTGTGGGGTCAATAAAAAACCATCAATACACGTCACACCTAGGGAAAAAAAGTTTTGAAGGGTCAGTTGATCCCTCCCCTACCTTCTTAAGTCCGCCCATGGGTGTCCCGTGAGTACTTGCTCAATTTAATTCTAATGTTATTTGGATTTTATTATATTATTATTTTTAATTGGGCTATTAATATAACTAGTTGCATTCCGAGACGCGCGTTGCGCGAATTTTGGATATTGATGCAACATGGTGAATCAAAAGTGCGTTATATACATAACATTTACTTCAAGTTCAAAAGAGGCTAGCCCTCATTTTGCCTTTTCTTTTATCCGAGACCTTGTTTTCTCCCCTTTTTGAATGTGGCTGTATCATCTCCTGCATAAGGGATGGTATTTAGTAATTTTGCAGCAGCTGTTTCATTGCCTAGTTCTAGCTTAGATAATTAAAATGCAAACTAACAACAAATCAACGATTTAGGTTAATGCTTTCAATGTCACCCGTAAACTACTGCAATATCTATTGGGGTACTACCCTTACCCTGGGTGTTTGTTTTTTGGGTTTTGTAGGAACATATTGGTGAGGAAAAGAGAGTGACATTGTTTTTTGGTTGGGCTTACAGGTGCGCTAGGTAAGCAGAATGGTCGCACCTTGTTGGCATTGGATATGTGGATAATGGCTGTAACAAGCTATAAAATATATGAAAAGTCAAAGCAATTGAGTAATTTAGATGGTGATCAACTAAACAACATAAATACAGTAACTAATTGACACTGAAGGCATTGTGTATCCATCCATGGATATAATTTCCTACAGATGTGTCACATACCTACTAACCATTTAAAATAAAGATTCACCACCAACATTAACTTTGCCAAAGAACTTTGTTGAGCTGTAATAACAAAATATAACATTTAAAATACAAATGAATTGAAAGGTAGGAATTTTGTGAGTCATAGTATATTCAACCCTTTATGCTTTAAGTTCAGTCATTGGTTCCACAAATGCTCTACATTCTCTCAAGATTGAAACATATATGAATAGAATAATAAGTTGTAACGAAAGACTTAAAGTTCATCAATAATAATAACAGGGTGCATCAATTAAAATTACCACCATCTTATGGGTTGTGCAGAAGGACTATAGTTTGATAGTCAATATGAAAGGTTCATGATAATCAACATCATTATGGTATATAAAAAAAGGGTAGTGTTTGATAGGTACACTTGCCGTAATTTACCAATCTCTTTTCCTGAACATGCGTTAGTTATTGCAGGAGCTTCTTTAGTTATACAACTACATATAATAAACTCTTAATGCAAACACTTGAAAGCCATAATAGTACCTCTTTTTTATTAGTGATCTATTTTGTAAACACCTAGTAGACATGTTTTTCACCCTTGCCCTTTATGAACATTAATCTCACAGTGGTTGCATGAGCAAGAATATGCCCTGATGTTGGTTTCTTTGGATCTAATATAAACACCACATCACCTGGATCAACGATAACTACAATAATAATTTGACCATTTAAGTTTCCATCAATGGAAACCACTTAAAAACTATGTCAAACACATTAACGGAAACCACTATAAATGCAATTGTTACGGAAATGATTGAAAATATTACCATACATATAGGCATAACTGAATGTATCAACATCGCCGACATTCATGGGTCATTCTCTCTTCCATTGAGCGGTCATGCAAATCTTCAAATGAAATTTGACCCCAAATATCGCCAATCAAAACTGTACACAAACAAACACAAAACAACAAATTCAGACCCTGATAAAATTCAAAAATCGGCGTAAAATTTAGATCTTTCTGTCGGCACCAATTCTCCATCTATCTATTTCTCATTTTCTCTCTCTAGCCACGTAGTACTTCAGGCGACACGTGGTAGAATTAAGGCAATCTTTACCTTCTCACCGTGGATAAAAGGTTGGACGGACTTGATTGAAAATTCTACTATTCATTCCATTGTCTTTTTAATAGATGTATAATTAAATGAATATATAGATTTGGGCTTATAGGTTCACTTTATTTCTTTTGTTTTGAATCTTGTTTGATCACAAGAAAGAAAGTTGATCGAGGGCTCAGTTTCTTTGATCTTCTCGGTCTCTCGAACAAAAGGGAAAAGTGGGCTATGGTCCTTTGTCTCTATTTCTCGAACAAAACCAAAACCAGAGGAAAATTGGTTATTTTCTCTCCATCGATTTTATCTTCATAGTTTAAAAATCTAATCCTACTCCTTTAATTTTTTCTTAGTCTAATCCGATTAAAACGTTGAGTATACTCTCAAATGGTTTTAATATGATAGTGTTCTATCACGATTCTAAATTTTATCTAAGGATTGATATTGCTCGTTGGTCTCTATTTCTAATCGCTAGACATAATGGAATCTGTTTCGGTTTCAATACGTCGGGTTCAAATCAGCACTTCGGTTTCATGTTGCTGAGTTTCAAAGGAATAATTTTGTTGTTAATTGACTGGGTTCAAAAGTTAAAAGATATTGTTTATTGAAAAATTGGATTTAATGATACAAACTATTGACTATTTGTCACTATTAATCCTAACTAACAATTTGACCAGTATTAATCCTAATTTTCGATTTTGTTACCAACAACAGTCCAGTTTAACTGTTTGTTAACTCCGTTGGTTTTTTTATGATGTAGCACGTAACGTTGCTCGTGACATAACATATGACATGGTATATTACATAAATCAAATTAAAAATATAAATATATCAGTCAATTTTTATGTTAGTAATTAAAATGGCAAAAAAATAAGTTTTTTTTATTGAAATGACAAATTTAACGAAAAGTTAGGGACGGAAATGTCAATTTACTCTTAAATAAATAATAAAGTTTTAATAAGCGTAAACAAAGTTACTCCAAGCTTTCTTCAACCATAAAAACGATTAAGTTTTAATATTTCTTAAGTAGTAATTTTTTTTAATTTTAAATTACTTACGCAAAACATATATGAACCTTGGTTATGATCTGATTCTTATGTACGTTTTTCAAGTTGACTTAAATGAAACATTATGAAACCTGGTTATTACGTAGTAATTTTTTCCTTCACAATTATTTTTTTTTTGTGTTAACTTGTAAAACCAATCACTTAATAGTAAAAATTAGCTCACTTAATCATAAAGAAAGATTTAAGATTTACATAACCAGTTCACAAGATTGAAAGAAAACCGAAACTTGAGTGTGGCTTATTACTTTAGTGGAACATCGAATAAACCTGGTTAATATTAGGTGAAATATTCTCATTAGAGAAGTATTCATATAATAACATTTATTATAACTATTATGTTGTCATATGATATAAGCAAATGTTTACTTTTTAATATGTACTCTCATTCTCATTAGCTGAAGCTATGAAATCCTTGTTGTATGCTTTACCTTTCACTGTTGATGTCATTCGTTTGGTTGTTTGTTAGTTAATTTGGAATATTTATATTTGCTTTGTGTTTAACTGAATTCAATTACTTCTTTTAGACCATCTCCAATAGATGGTTTTCACATCCCAAAAACAACCATATGAACATTTATCAAGTTTTTTTTTTTATTGGAGGGGATGTTTTTGAGACACAAGTTATTCCTCATGAACTATCAAAAATGAGTTGGTGTGAGACCTTATGTGGTTATGTGTGCTACATATATAAAATATTAGAGAGAGAAAAAATGATTGGTTAATAATAAAAAAGATGGTAGTGATACGGTAATGTTTTTAAGTTTTATTATTGTAGGGATTTTTCAAGATTTTAAAGATTGGGTGTTTTTTAATAAATCAGTTAACTAGGCTCGTTTTTTTACCATTTTTAATACTTTCTATTGGATGCTCTTATATAAATACTAGCTTTAGTAAACTCGTGTGTTACACGGGTAAATAAATAAAATCAAATAGAATAAAATTTTATTAATTATAATTTTTTTTTAATATTAGACATGATTAAAATCTTCCTTATTATAAATAGAATGAAAATTTTGTTTCATAACAAACGTTTGAAAAAATATATTTTTAAAACTTTTTTAATATAACTTTCCATTTTAATTAATTTTTGTTTATAAAAATTTTACTTTTTTAAAAACACTAAATTTAAAATATTTCGTATTTTTTAAAAATTTAATTTTTTAGAAATATTTCATATTTTATAAAAAAATGTTTCTTTAGAATTAACATTTATAAAAAGATCTATTTCTTATTTAATTAAAAAAGTATTTTAATCTAAAAAATAATTAAATAATATAATTAGTATTTAATGTGATTATCAATACTACTATATAATAGAGAAAGCATGACTAGATTTGTAATTTTACATCAATTTTAAGATGACATATGAAAAGTTGCAAGCTTTAATGTGTAATGTCATAAAATTTATTCCTATTATCCCCTTTTAAGCTTTAAATACTTATACTCTATCATTTTCTAATTAAATTTAAAGTAGAACTATTATGTTTAAGGTGATCTTAATCTATCTGTATCTATACTATTATATAATACAACTTTTTGAACTTGTAATTTGAATTCATTTTTGAAACACTTACTAACAATTTTGTTACATTTGGTATAAATGATTATGCATAAACAACTTGTTATCTATAAATTTGTTCATCCCTATAGTAATATAGATATGTTTGATATCACACATTAATCAAATAAAAACGTAAAATGAGAGTTATCACAATAAGGAAAAATTAGCTAAAAACACAATCTTAAAAATATTTATACCCCCGGCGCATCGCGCGAGTTTCACCCACTAGTTTAATAGAAAAAAGAAACATGAAAAATTTGATGAAAAAAAATAAGATGATGATATGTGTCCCTCTTATTTATTCTTTTATTAGAATACTAAGATATGGATTTATTTTCAATCCAAACACAAATTATTGGTCACAGAGTCAGGATTTAACTTCAATCAACAACTGGAAATGAAGGAGACAAGCGCGCATGACACAATCTAGTTTGCTTACAATAATGACAAGTTTTAATAAATTAATTTAAGAAATGTTATAATTTGAGTACATTTTAGTCTTCCTTTCTCATCTATCAATACACTTTCAGATGTAATATTAAAATATGCTGAAGTAATGTGTCTTCTCGTGTGTTAGTGTATTTTTCAGGTTAAAAAAAGTTACTTAGACCATATTTTATCATATTTAAATTGACAGGCTATGACATTACTATGTGTACTAAATGCCAACTCAACATAATGTTATCTCGAAGACTTGACCTACACATTACCGTATGTGTTTTATAGCGCGCTCGTGGACCGGCGGGAGACCAAAACACTACTGTGAATACTTCCTAGCTAGATTTTACTCAAATATTTGTGAACAAAACATCATTGCTAGAAAGAAACTTATGTCAATAACGTGCTAATCATTTGAACATATAGGAAGGTTGGACAACACAAGGCTACCACATACAAAGATGAGAATTTCATGACTACTTTCGGTTGATTTTAATTCTGAAACCATCAAATTCAACATACTATTTTTTTCAAAGCCTTGATTTGAAAGAATGACAATAAAGAAAACCACCATTGAGGATCGAGAATGTTGACAATGGGACACGCATGCATGCCTATTTTCAAACATAATTAAGTTCAAGACCACCAAATTCAACATAATAATTACCATTATTTTAGACACACTGGTTTTCAATCATAGTAAATTCAGTTGCTGTGCATAGTATATATATTATCGACGATATAACATGTGTCAAACTGGTATCATCAACAAATGACATAAAAGTCTATGCGAAAATCTTATCTGAAATATTATCCCAAGTATCATCGTCCGATAACCGAGGATTATTTCATCAAATTCAGTTTCCACACCCAACAAACAAAAGTCGATTCACTTGTGTTGGTGGTTCGTCGACAATTCTCTCAACTTCATAGATTATGATATCATTCGCTAATCACCGACATATTATTATCAGCTATTGTAGTTTTTCATTTTCCGTTTTTATGTTTAGTTGGATCTTTTGCTAATCGGATATCGTTCATTGATAATTGGTCCTTAGTAAAACTTGCTTTTTAGTAGGGTTTATGTTTTTTCAAAAGAAACACGTCTACTTAGAATAAAAATAACATAATCCAAAAAAAAATTTGAATAAACGAAAGAAAGTGTATGTTTTTTGGTTGTGGTCTTTTCACATCATGTCTTCATTGTCGTGCTCCCTAAACCACCAACTAAGTTAACATCACATCTAACTTTCCATTTTTTATTTAAATATGACATTTATGACAGCTTCACATTCAAATAATATTTAGGGAAAAATAATAGCAAATTTGACCGGGTTTGATTTAGTTATCTATGATAAATTATAATCAATTATTTGAATTGCTTTTTAGATTTCTAGACTAAGTTTGAAAAATACTTTGCTACAAGTTAACATTTTTTGAACCAACCCGACCTGTTATGACATGAAGAAACAAATTTGTTAATTTCTAAGTTACAATGATAAGACCTGTAATACATTATTTTTAAAAAGTAAAAATTAAAACAAAACTTTTCTTACATATAGTATCTTCCTTCCATTTCTTTTCATTAAAAAAAAAAAAAAAAAAAAAAAAAAAAAAAAAACTCTGGACCACAATTAAATTTTTTTTCCTTCCACTTTTCTTTTTTTTCTTTAGAACTCGGAAACATAACGTAAGAAGTTGTTAACTGACTTCAAGTTACAGACAACATAACATGCTTTAAGGGTTGGCGTATTAAGGCTCACCTGATGAACCAAGGCATTTGTTTTATGTGGCTCAACCACTCATTACAACTTGTTCAAAGGTTCTCTGGATTGGGAATCACAAACAATCAATCGACTGTATTATTTAGATGAACTATTGGTTGTCCTTTCCTTCGTTTTGTATCCCTCTTCAAATCATCTATTATCTCATCATAAACGTTTTCACCCTCTGGCTTAAAACTAAACTCGAAAAGGAAAAAAACCCTTGTTTACAAATCTAAGAACATTTGAATATGCTAGACTAAATTACATGGATGGTTATTGTGTGACGGTTATATTTTAATTTTCATTCTTAACCATGATAAATTACCAATACTATCCATTCGTTGAATGTAACATTGTTTAAAATGTCACATTTCGTCTTACAATAAAAAGTAATTAAATAATAAACTAAAAACAAAATAATAGTAAACTCAATTACATGTTTGGCTCTTAATTAAACACGTGTGTATGTATATACGTATGAGTGCATAAATGACCTTTTATCGGAAGATGAGAATTGTTTCTTTTTCCTAAGGAATTAGTTCCCTGGGGCACTTAACTTTTATGCTCTTTCACTTCTTTTCAAGTGATAAAAAGGGACTAAAGAGAAGCTTAATCTGCAAATAACAATCACTTAACAACTTGTAGACCTTGTTTAGTGGTCGCACTATCTTCATCCCCTTTTAGAAGTCTAGAAGAATGTGCAATAAGTTACCTCCCATTAAATATCCTAATAAAACACACCAATCATATTTTCTTGACAACTTGTATGAATCACTCGGTGATTTGGTTTTTGAAAGGGAGTTGTCATGTTATAAATCATGTAAGTAATGATTTTAACTAATTACCTTACCTAAATAGTCAATGATTTCTTTTATTTATTCTCTTACAAATTTGATTATCTTGAATTAAAATACGTACTTTTATCTAGTTACATCAATGGCACAAACTATGACAAGTTTTACGTTAATTATGACGTGTTAGTGTGTTATTGGTTGTCAATCTATCAGTACAAAAGTAACTAGATATTACTTAGACATTGTCCATTTGTCCGGTATTAATCAAGTTTCATTTTATTAAAAGATTAATAATGATCAATTAAATTACTTTTTGAAATATAATAATATCTACTTTGGTAGTGTATTGTGATTTTCCATATAATTTTTGGAACATAGTAAGGTTAGTTTGAATGAAAGGCTAAATGGTTGTTGAATGTCTAATGAAACAAAGGCAAGCAATCCTCATGTGAGACCTTTACGCATGTGGTCATGCTCCCAAGACCAACCATCAGAGTCAACCACCTCCACAAAAACAGGTTTACTTGGATATATGGATATATACAAAGTACAAAAGTACAAGTAGATTAAGCATGCATGCATTAATCACTTGTACTTTAATAATCATGTAAATGAACAATCATTGTACTGCTTATGTACATGGATGCCCATGATCATCAATGTATTCTATTCCTTTATTTCTAACAGAGTAACAGTGCTTTCCACAAGCTAGTATCAATTGTACCAGCCTTTTTAGGGCATGCTAACTGAAATCCCATGATTATTGATTGAATTCATTTATCTTTTAGAGTGTGATAAACGCTCAAGGATGGCTACCTAGGCAGCTATGAACGAGAAACCTACAGACGTCACATTATGAGGCCACGTCTGTGGCCATTTTTGGCTTTTTGTTCGTCTCAACAGATGACAACGGATAGGATGGATGGCCTCATTTGAATTTTCTTTTCTTTATCTATTTTTATTTTTTATACAACTTAAGTAATTTTAATTTAATCTAATAACTTATATAATTTATAAAAGATATATATAGGAGAAGGTTAAACTAAAAACTATTTTGTTTAAGAAGGCAAAAAATGTAATGACTTTTTTTAAATTTTGTTGTCTGTTTTAAAATTTATAATATTTGATTGACATTTGTATTGTCTGTTTTAAAAATTATACTAGATGAATAACTTTTGTGTTGTCTAATTGAATTTTATATTGTCTTTTTGAATTTGTGTTGAGTGTTTTATACTAGCAAATTCGATTTTTTTAGTTAAGGGAATTGGTTTATCATCAATAATAGATCCAACTATAAGACAAGTTGCTTCCAACACCACGGGAATGATTACAATTAGAGTTCGTTTGAACTGGTTTAAGGTAACTATAATTATTCTCAAAATACTTAGGTAATAATTAATTCTTATTCAAACTCGAGAAAATACGTATGAGAAATGATGATAACCTAGAAGAGGTAAGAATGCGTTGAATGATAATTTAATTACCTTAGAAAATCCTTAGAACACCATCAACAAACCTTAAAAACTCATATTTAATCCGTTGTCATATACTAAAACACTTGTCTTTTAAAAACCTTACCAATAAAAAAGGCGTAAAAACATAAAAAACAACACTAAGGGGGTGTTTGTTTTTCCCAAAAAACTCTTCCCCAACTCTTCATCTGCGCGTACGCAGACGCGGGAAGAGGTTTTTCCATTGCAGACTGTTTGATTTTCGGAAGACTTTTCGTTAAAAAAGGTCTTCCTGATGTCTGCCTTATGCAGACATAAACCATTAACTTCTAGGATCTTCTAACCTCTTCTCACTCAACCCTTAAAACAAATAACTTGAACCTCCTTTCCCGTTGCACCGCCGGCCAACACATCCTACCCAGCGACCGCCGGCCACCGCGCACCCCTAGCACCGCCGGCCAACACGACCACCGCAGCGACCGCCGGCCACCGCGCACCCCTAGCACCGCCGGCCAACACGACCACCGCAGCGACCGCCGGCCACCGCGCAACCCTAGCACCGCCGGCTAACACAGCCATTGCAGCCTGCGTCCCCCCCATCGCCGCCTTCTCACGCGAACCCGCCCCCTTCAGCGGCTTCCTCCAGCCATCGCCGCCCACTTCAGTGCCTTCCTCCAGTATGTGATTTAAGGTTTAGGTTTTGTTTGAAAAACAAACAGTCTTTTTTTTGCAGACTGCAGAAATTTGGTCCACCTCTTCTGCTGCAAATGTCTGCAGAAGTGGTCCGCAGACTGCAGACATTTTACCTCTTAAAAAACAAACAGCACCTAAACCATCACCACTTTTATTAAAACCCAACCCAACCCAATATCCCCATCCTTGGTCCCACTTTCTTCATTTTTGAGCGCTCATACGTGTGAACGAGCCCTCCGGAAACAAAGCCACTAAATGGTTAGAAATGCAAAAAATGACTGATGTGGCATTCTTTAGGGGCTAAAACGCAATATTGGTGATGGTCTTAGGCGAAAAATCATTTTCGCAAGTGACTAGGCACATGTTTAGCGAAAATATCCCTACATTACACATGGTATTATTTTAAAATATCAAATTAAATAAAATATAAGGATAGTTTACTAATGGGTAAATATTATAAAAACCAACATGCTTTCAGTTTTTTCACACGAAAGTCCTTGTATAATTTTTTGCACGTAAAAGACCAACATACTTTCTGTTTTGTATCATAAAAGTCACTCAACACTTTTTGCACATAAAAAACCAACAGACTTTCTGTTTTTCACATAAAAACCCCTCAATAATTATTTACACATTTAAGTCATTTCACTTTTCAAATTCGATCAAATTCTAAAAAGAAACTAAAACAACTTTTACACCGATTGTTTTATTTGCGTGTATTTTCCGCCCCTACATGGTTCGTTTAAGTTATAGGATCTCGAGTTCGGATTGTTTAAGCGTTTAAGTATTTGCGTGTATTATTAATTGTTTTATACAAATTTATATAATTTATACAATACTGCAATAACCGGAACCGATTATGAGCGAACATCATCATTGCCAATATTGGTATTATCGGAACTGGTATAAATATTCGCTTTTGTGATTTTTAATTAGCCGAGCCAACAATGAACAAATTCATGTCGCGTAATACGGGGAAAGCGGCCAAACTCATGTTCGTATAGTGCGCGAAAAAACACTATTTATTTAAAGAAGAGTAACTCATACACTCTATAATCTTATTCCTAAATCTACACTTTTATTAACTATGAGACTTAAACCTTAACCATTTGAAAATAACATCTTCAATTGATATTTTAGCATTTTAATACCGACATGCTATAATTTGCTAATCTTAACTTAGTGTCATCCATAATATAAAAATAGATAACTTGCACTTTCAATTAGTGAAGCAAGAGAAGCAATATATAAAGTAGAGTTAGAGTACAATAGGTAGTGTACTTATACAGAAAAATGGTAACAACGTGTTAAATAACTAACTTTTCTAAACAGAAAATTCAATCTTTTTATAAGACGAAATAAATGAATGGCAGGCTACATCATGTTAGCAACTAGCAAATAAGGCAATTTGTAAAATTAAACAAGAGAAAAAATTAATAATTTATACACCCAAAAAATACTTATTTTATAACATATAAAGCCGACTCGAAAATTATCAAACTTGTTTTGGACCAACTAAAATGAGCTAGAAATGACTCTAACTTAACACCGGCATGCCTTTTGATCCGTTATTCCTAACGATCTATAAAATGTAAACGAAAACAACGCTACGGAGTACGGACCAGGCTCTCAAATCCAAATTCCTTCACTTGGTAGCTTTCTCTAAATTTTGTGATTTGACCGAAAACACGAATGTATAGCGAATTTAGCGTTTATTTAGTCATTTAGTTTTGATTATCAAGTTTTAATTTTGATTTTCCAAGATTTGATAATATAACATCCTCCAAATTTAAAATATTCCCATAACATACCATTTGATGTGATAGTTTTTCTCATTGAAAAACATATCAATTCTCTTATCAATAATGCATTATTATTTTTATGCTTCAATATCTCCCAATGGAATGCACTACAAAAGGGACATCTAATCTGCAAATTGACAATATCACAATACAAAATGTACATGCACTTTAGTATAATTTAGCCTCCTCAACTGACACACTCCACATGACTTCAGACCCCATCCACATTACTTTGTCCACATGGCTGTCCAAATCTGACCAATCCTAACTCTCAAAAACCATATAAGTATTATATTATATAATATAATATGCCATCAAATTTCCCTCTTAATAAGGAAATTTGCCTCCATTTCATCTCCCAAATATAATAATCCAACCATACTTCCATATATTGCCTCAAAATCCCCTTCAATATATACCTCTAGCACCCTCTTTTGAAGACCAAAATAAACCATATTCCAAATCTTACTTTTTTCTCCCATTCTTTCTTCTATGGTACCCGAAACCCGACCTAATCCACCAGGCCTGTTTTCTTTCAAAAATGACTCGAAGCCATGATCATCTGGTCAAAAAAAGTAACATCATATCACTAGTTTTTTTTGTTTTTTTTTTTTTTTTTTTTTTTTTTAAGTTTCTTATGAAAAAGTGGAGGTAAACTAGTTAGTTTTGCACATTCTTTGTGCAGCTTTGCAGAAAAAACTACAAGTGTATGTACAGTTGAACAAGAAAAGAATCTTCTTTTTATGTTTTGATGCTTATTTTTTAATTTAAAAGAAAAGAAGGTTTTTATTGTGAAACAAGAGTGGTGGTAGAGTGAATGGCTACTAAGGTTGTGTGCACAGTTAGGGAAGATAAACTGCAGAAGCAGTCAGGATGCATGAATGGGATTTTTCATCTCCTTGACCGCGGTTACCTTCTCGGTCTACACCGCCATTCGCGGAACCAGAACAGGTTAACTCAAGGTACAAATTTAACTATATGAACTGAACCAATATGTTCTTATTCTTTGTTCTGGTGTGTGATCATCAACTGTTGTGATTTTTACTTACTCTTCATGTCACAAGTTATGATCACCATTTTAACTACTACTATAATTATTTGTCAGTAATTGGAAAAATATTAAAAGCGGCCATGCTGAGTAAAAATATTAAATTGGATTATATTACATCGAGAGCCGTTCCATTACTTAATTACTAAATTTAAGTATAGAATTAGGAGAACCGCACAACGTAAAGTATAACATTTACAGCAGTTATGTGACTGCATAACGCTTTTTTTTGTGTGTCTACTTAATCTGGTGTATGTACAAGTGCTTATGCGATTTTCGCAATTCTCTACGTAAAATTGAATTTGTATTCAATGTGCCCATGCATGGTGGCACAATCAAAATCGTGAAAAGCGGTTCTCATTATATTTTTATTCTTAACTAAAACCATAGGCGGAGAATATAAGGGGCCGGGGGTCCCCCGCCCCCTTCTTTTTTTCGTCAGTACTGTTAATTTTCGGTCCGGTAGTGTAAATTTATATATATATATATATATATATATATATATATATATATATATATATATATATATATATATCGAGTTCGCCCCTTCTAAAAAATTTAATTTCGCCCCCGCCTCCCTATAGAAGAGCTCAAGCTCTGCCACTGACTAAAACCCTATTCAATGTTTTATGTATGTATATTTGCTAGGAGTATGACCAAGGAAGTTTACAGAGCATGAAGTTAAATTGTCAAATATATAGCATTTACCATGTATATAATGACTAAAAATTCTTCATTCTAGCTGTAATAACAATATAGTTTATATAACTAATGACACATACTAAGAATTATGAATTAATGTGTAGGTCAAGGTGAAAATAGTGAAAAGGAGTTGAAGAAATCATCAGAAAAAGCCAAGGTAAAGACCAAGAATGAAACAAGTAGTTTTTGCCATATCTAAACATCAACAGAAATATAAATGTTTAACTGAAATTTGAAACTGCAGGAGAAAAACCAAAAGAAGATGATGATGATGATGATGATAGAAAAGAATCGAGCCTCCGTTGAATCATCAAGAAACTCGTCTTCTTCCTCTTGCTCATCTACCACTTTCTCATCTTTTGATTGTAGTAAAAGGGTCCAAACCGAATCGCTACTTTCGTCTGAACCCACGTCCCCTAACTTGTGTCAACCGCCAGCCGATATCAGAGATGTGGTTAAGGACTCAATGACTAGAGTGATCCGTGTGACGAAAGATGAACGATCCAATCCTGTCATGAAGCACATTGATTCTCCAAGGCCTTTCATACAGAAAGACTCCATTCAATATGATAGAAAAGATCAAAACCTTGAAAAGGTTCAAAAGATTTCATCCGCGGTAAAAGAAGTCAAGGACGCATCGCGATATTCTTGTGATGAAAGGGAATCACAATATTCATTGAAGTCAAGTTTCAAAGTGAAAGAGCTTCCAAGGCTGTCATTAGATAGTAAACAAAACTCAAAAGAGAATTCTATGAACGAGTCAAGAAGCGAGCCAGGAAGCAATAAGAGACCGTCATCTGGTATTGTGGCTCGGTTAATGGGTCTGGATACTTTAACAGACTCCATTTGTGAAGTTGAGACCTTGAAGATTAAACCAGCTTCTAATGACCAATTGAGTTCACGATCTCCAAGGGAGCGCTCGAAGACTAAACCAGCCTTGCCGCAGGTTGAAAGTAGTGACTGCGGTTCCAAAAAGCCTTATGTTTATGGTGAGATGGAGAAAAGATTTAGTGCACTTGAGTTTAAAACATCAGGGAATGATCTCAGAGCACTCAAGCAGATAGTTGAAGCAATGCAAATGACAAAAACAGAGTTTGAGAACAAAGAGCAGTTTCTGCATAACCAAAAAAACGACCAGCCAGGTTCGCCCACGGTCAAGGGTACTAACTCACCAAAGAGACGTGAACACCTGAACCGGCATGCTAAACCAGCTAAGGTGGCTACAGAGCCTATGATGGTCACAGGTCTTCATGGTGCTAACCGTAAGTCTAGAAAGCAGGTAAAAGATCCAACTGCAAGAAATATTAAGGCAGATGGTAGGACATCAAGATCACTAGAGGACCTGACTGGAGAGAAGCCCGCCTCGAGCCCAAGACTTCAAAGGTCAAAGAATGGTAATGATAAGCAACATGTTAACGGGCCGTCATGTGATTCGAGCAGAATCAAAAGGCAATCCAGATTGAAGACAAGACACCCGAAAATCAAGCCCATAAATCCAATGCAAAAGAATGACCAATCATGTATGCACATAAACGAAACAAGAACCATAGGCCGAGATGGCGATGCAGTTAATTCACACAAATCAGAAAGTAAACAGGAAGTCGCGCGTGTAAGTGAGGTTGGTTCAGTTAATTTGTCTAAAAAACACATTTATACATACATGTTTTTGTAACAAATGCAGTTATTGTAACATATGTCAGCTTTGCCTTTGCAGAATAACTTTGCAGAAAGATTGATAGAAGATAAGCCCATGGTTGAACCTGCAAAACTTACCATGGAACAAACGAGCCCCGTCTCAGTTCTTGACGCGTTCTATGTGGAAGATATACCATCTCCAGTAAAGAACAAACCAGATGCATTTAATGGTACATTTCTTGTCTATGCTCAACCTGCCCTATTGATATATGGTACTACAAAATCGGTTAACTGTTCATGACTATAAAACAATCAAAAAGGTTAAAATCGGTTAACTGTTTATGTGTATCTCCTTTCAGATTATGAAAATTTACTCATTGATGAAACGGAATGGAATCAAGTGGCGATCTATAACTTGGTGAACGATACAGATGCAATTGAGTTCCATAAAACTGAATTATTGAACTCCAATGATGGTGAGAGTGCAAACTCTCAATGCAAAAGCTCAAGTTGGGACCATAAATACATCAGAAAGATACTTTTTGCATCGGGTTTTCTAAACGATCCAGATTCTGCCATGAGGATAGCTCAGCTTCATTCAACTGGCAGTTTGATAAAGCCTGAGTTGTTCCATATTCTGGAGAAAACAAACGACGAACGCCACGAAAAGAACCAAAGTTCTAAATCCAATGAGAAAGTCAGAAGAAAATTGGTATTTGATTCTGTGAACGATATTCTTTTCCACAAGTTAGTCCTGTCAGGCCATTGTGGAAAAAGATGTGGGAGATTTGTGAATGCAGAAAAGCTACTGACCGAATTGCTGTTAGAGATAGATAATCTCCAAAGTAGCTCTGAGAGATGTTTATATGATGAGGATGATGAAGTAAAGATCCTTGTAAGTGCAGATTTGAATAAAAATTCACATGATTGGGAAGCGTATTGTTATGAGGTTCCAGGTCTTGTTCTAGACATAGAGCGCCATATTTTCAAAGACTTGATTGATGAGATCGTGAACGATGATGCAGCGTGTGTGCAAGTTCGACAGAGGAGACATCATAGGCGGTTGTTTTCCATGTAAAAGCAACAATGAGTAGTGAAAGTATGAATTTGGATGCATATGAGCTATAGTCTTAAGTTAACCACTTTTGTGTGCATGTTAAAACTTTTTTGCCTCTGTAAGTTATCTCACATAAGCATGTTGTCACGAACCGCCAAGTTCAACACGTCGGTCATGAATGTTACTTGTTCCTATTTAGTCTTGTAGTTGCTTACTTTTAGAAACCATAGTAGGGATACATGCTAGCACAACCACCCATGTGACCTTAATGTTCGCCAGGACACGATAAAGTTCTAGTTTAGAATAATATGGCCAAGATTTTACTGTATTTAGTTATTCAAAGGCATGATATTAACTTCAGAAATATCAAGCATATACACTTTCAAATTAGCGAAACTAAGCGAGATTTCTTGTTAATAAACATGTGTAGTTAAACCCAACTTCCAAAATGATCATCGAAATCTGCGACCCAACACCATACACAACCTTGATTTCAGCCAAGCTGGCGACTTGGCATATATTCAGCCAACAACAGCCTCCATGGGCGTATTGCTTTTTAGACTGGCGTATGATACGCCACATATAGCAGAATTGGGTATTTTCCTCCTTTCAAACACCATTGCAGTACAACACAACTTATGATGTTACATTTGGGTTCTTAAACAGCATGATTGTTAAGTTTTTAACTAGATCATCTTAACCATCAATTTGGGTAGAAATTCAACTATGTGACTCCATTTTACAATTAGTAATTTTACATATTATGAGCACATACTCCATTTGTAATGCATAATCCACATACTTATCACATACACAATCGTGATTTATACTTCACATTTTAATAACATTTTAATCACATTCACCATTATGATTTCAAAAGTCACAAATGAGATTTTAAATTTTTAGCACATATTTTTCACCAAATCCTCATACAACTCAAAAACAATTCATACAAATGGGTTTGATGGTGGTTGAACCCATGAGGTAGTTTAGAGTAGAGTTTCAGCCTGATTCATATTTTGCCAACAATAATTCAGCTAGGGAAAGTGGTGAGAGACGCGACCACCATGGTGTAGACATCGATTGCTACAATAATAAACATGATAAAAACCTCAACCAGTCTTCAAGAAAATTTGACCCGTTTCAACTTAATATCCACCTAAATCTTTTCACTCTGCATTCTTTTGATAAAAAAACACCTACGTTACGATGCATACACGTACAAAAGATTGTTGACCACACATAAATTTCGAATACCAGGTACCTGAGGTGATTGAAAATTTCCGGATTGTTTTTCAGACCCATTTCCAACAGATGCAGCAAATCAACATTGACCTTCTTATTCAACCAAAAGCGACTCTTTGGCGCAATTGACCATTGTGAGCAAGCCGTTCCAACTTGATCTCCATTTATATCTGAATTACTTTATATGGAGACCCCTGCTCAGATTCCATAAGTTCTTATAATCTTTTTAAATTATTTACTGAGTTCAATTCTAATTACCCATGTTATCACTCACTGCATAACCCTGATGATATCAATTTAGACAAAGCAGAAACCTTTTGCCATATCATATTAAGATATGTGGATGTTCTTTCCAAGAGCCAAATGATTTGTTTTTCACACAAACCAAAAATGTAATATAAGGTGTTCGAGCAGGAGGTAAAGTATTCAAAGATTTTGTTTTAACCAAGCAATAGACCTTGAGAGGTATAAGGTTATGGGAATATAGAGTATATCGGTCAAATACACAACACTTATACTATATAGTGGCCACAAATTACGTTGCTCCAACAGCAAAGGGGCAAACTATATCCGTAAGAAATTGTATGCATGTAACAGTATAGTCCATATAATGGCATACTACAGATATATAAATCCTGAATCGCTGAATTCTGTATACTACACCCCCAACAATGATGATAATATAAATAAGAAAAAAGATCAAGCCTCCATTAAATCATCAAGAATTTCATTACCTTCTTGCTCATCTACAACAAACTTCTCGTCTTTTGATTGCAGTAAAAGAGTTCAAACAAAATGCCAATCACCATCCCCAAACAGACGAATTCTTTTCTAAAATTTACAATATATCATGATGAATTACAAAGTTTGTGTCTTATCAATGCTTTGGTGACCCAGACCCGTAAACCCATTAAACCTACTTCAGGTTCCTAGTGCTTTGTTACATTTGTCAATGATTACTCTCATTCTACTTGGGTTTATTTGTTAAAATCAAAAGGTTCGCATTTGTCTTATTATTAATGTTACATTACAACACAACCTGACTTCTTATCTATCAAAACCATGTAAAGACATCAAGAAAGAGTGTTTTCTAAATGATCTTAGCTGAAGAATGACCAATATTAAAAACATCGATGAGTCATTAACACATTATGTGTTAGAACACTATTGCAGGATAGCATTTATATAAACGCAACATATATTCATTTGGGAAATAGGCCATGCGCCACACACAATGTTGATTAATCATATATTTGGTTCTTTAGGTGAATAAAACCTATTCTGTGTTCTTCCCTTTGTTTCTGCCATCAACCAAAATTTTCAGAAGTGCATATTGTGTTCATGATCTCCCTCGAGAAGGATCTAAACTTGAACCTATATCTGTTAAAAAACTGTTCATTGGTTATTCCTATAGGCTATATCCAAAAAGGGTATAGATCCACACAGTTCAAATGTGTTTTATTGGCTACACTCATGCTCAAAAATGGCAACATGATATAGTCCTTCTCTTAATAGGTATTTTGCTAACGTCACCATTCACGAGTCTAGGCCGTACACCCCTACAAGAACTTCTACATTATGATGATTGTCCAATCAAGTATTCTAATGGTGGTTTCAATATCTATCGAGAAGTCATGAAATCCAATTAACAATACTGAAAGAATTACGCATACCAGTCAAGATTTTATTATATCAGTTGGAAAAAGGTTTTATAAAATCGGTTAAAAAACGGCGAAGGTTACATTGTCATGAACACTTAACACTAACATCCATGCATGTTAATTTTTTCGATCGTGCAACCAGGAAGTACCATATCACAAGTAAAATAAACAATCTAGAACAATAACATGTTCAGAGCAAAGAATTTCAATTGAAAAGAATTAGCATTGACTAAAAGCTCATTATGGAAACTACAAACATACCTTAACGAAAACATGTTAATGCGAAAACATTCCCTTCTAGACGACATGCGTCCCTCACTTTGACTACTCCAGAACTAGCACCCACTGCTAGGATTCCAAACTAGTATACAAACTCTAATCTAGTTTTCCTAATTTACAACTGAATCTTTTTCGGTATGTTCTTCAATATCCATTGGCACCTTTGGAGGTTTCTCTATTCTCTTTTCTTCTTCATCCCTCACCTCATCATTTGTAAACCAAGCTGCAAGTTTTTCTTTTCCTTCGTCATTGGGCCGAATTGCAGTACTCAATGACGTTTTTCCGATGTGAAGTTTCATTTGCACCCGAGGTCTGTTCTTCAAAACAACCATTCCACTACCTTCCTCAGTACCAAAACCAAGGCTCTTAACTTCCTCGTTCGTTGGAGCAGATTGATCCAACTCAGAAACATGATTGACATGATTTTGCACAATGTCTTCTTCCTTAAGTTTAGCAGGAAGTGAAACTGAAGAAATCTCCTTCTCCCCGGGCTTTAGAGGTGCAGCAAGAAAAGGATTAAACGCTTGCTCCCTTCTGGCATTATCCCCATGCTCACCAACCACAGGAAATACAGACTCGTTACGTGCCCTAAACTGCTCCAATTTCGACAACGGTGGATCTAGAATCTTCTGTTCTTGCTCAATACTATCAGGCATCATTTGAGTTTCTTCTGTTACAGTTGAAGGTAGACTAGTATTAGTTTTAGTATCAAGAAACATGGGCAGCCAAGGTGGGATATCATCCATTGGTGGCGCTTCTCCAGCTTGCAAAAAACTTGGCGTTGACTTCCGCTCTTTAACTACTGGAAACGAAGGAATCGAATAAGCAAAACCTATTTCTTCAGACAGGTTAACATACTGTGAAAGATCTTTAACGATCCCCGACCCCAACAAACAATTATCTCTATCAGATCCTCCTACAAACCCCTGTGACAGATTCAAATCTTCCAGCCCTTGAACTACATCAAATGCGTTACATTCAGTCCTACCCGCTAAATTAGCATAAAAACTCGATATCTTCCCTATCTCACGAACATACTTGCAGGCAACATCAGAAAATGTATCAAGTGCAGACTGCTGAAACCCTTGAAATCCTACACTCTCACACACTTGTGCGACCGCAATCCTCGCAATCGCCTGTGCAAACTCATCATTCTTCCCATTCTTCCTCCTCTTCTTCAAACAAGATTCAACCCCTTTTGAACAACCCTCTCCACCTCCACCATCGCTCATATTAGCAACTTCATATCACTTCATTCCCACATCTTCAACATACCAGAAACACAAAACAAAATCCCAAATCTTCGAACCCAAAAACAAAACCCTAATTCTTGAAACCCTTCAAACAACCAATCCACTCAAACCCAACAAAATTAAACACTATCCCAGCGATAAAAACACACCCTTTTATCATTCAACGTAAATCTGTTCAAATTAACATCTGAAAGATCGAAAGAAATGAACTTACAAGTGGTATGCGCATCGGGGGTGAGTAATTCGATGAATTCAAGAACAAGAAATGAAAAACTTCAAGAAATTAGCGTCTGAAAGATCGAGAGTTGATGTTTGAATTTGAAGAGGGGGGAATTGATCGAACAGCCAAAAGGGTTTTGAATAAACCTTCGAGCACGACCCGGATCCGAAGAAGATGACCCGAGTTGTAGAGAGAGAGTGGTGTAGTGAGATTGAAAGAGAGGGTCGTATTTGGTTTTATAGGAAGTGAAGGGGGGTGGGGTTGATGTGGAAATTGTAAATTACATAAAAAGTCCCTGTAGTTGTTATATTGTGAAGGTTAGTATGAAATCTTTCACACTTTTTAGTCTTGAGTTAAATTTTTTTTTTTTGTTTAATTAGACTAATCCTGGTTTTTTCATTAGCA
Source organism: Flaveria robusta (assembly GCA_025506415.1). NCBI lineage: Eukaryota > Viridiplantae > Streptophyta > Magnoliopsida > Asterales > Asteraceae > Flaveria > Flaveria robusta. The sequence goes on along the minus strand of CM046459.1, from coordinate 12,051,269 downwards.
TTTTAGTTGAATGAGAAAAAATTTAAGTAAACAGTGGTAATGAAAAAACCTCAGATAATGAAAAAATTTAAGTAAACAGTGTTAATGAAAAAACCTCAGATAATTCACACTTTTTAGTCTTGAGTTAAATTTTTTTTTTTTTGAGTTAATATCCTGGTTTTTTTTTGTTTAATTATAAAAGTATAATTATAAAGGCTTTTGTTTCTCTTTTATTAACTATCTCTCTCATCTCTCCTATTGCTCCCTAAAACTCTCAGATAATTCATAATAGCATCAACACGAGTAGTATATGATAGTGATAAAAAGTGTTGTGATGTATGCAATCACATAGGTCGTGAAATGTACACACTTTTTAATAACTACTTAATCATTAATTATAAATTATTATTCTTAATTGTTTTAAGACAAATATTTATAAATGGTATTTTAACAAAATAAATTATTAAAAGTATTAAGATTATTAAAATAAATAAGAAAAAACATTAGTTTTAATATTATTTTTTTATATATCTCAAAACTTAAATTCTAATTACTAGAAAGAAAAAATTTTGATACTTAAACGATACAAAATATTAATATCAATACTACATTTCATATTTTTCACGAATCTTTTTCTTAATTTCCTACGTCATTTTCTAATCCCAGCTTTGCTTCACGTAAATGGTACTCATCTTAAGTAGTTTTCCTAATAATATAATAAATTATTATTCTTATTTATTTATGTGTCCTCTCTTTGGTGGCGGTAGGGGTTGTGTTTTAGAAATAATTTCGTCAGATTCCGGTTGAGTTTTGGGAATAACTTCTAAGTTAGGTGATGGATGGTGTATCCGAAAACCCCTCCAAAATAGATTTCGAAAAACTCTCCAAAATAGGTTTCAAATAGTGAACATGAGCATGGGAGACAGTCGTGTCGATGATTGGGGCCAATAACAAATGTTTGGGTCGAAACGTTATATTGTATTTGGTTTGAATTAATGGATTGATTCTGGTTGTGAAGAACTTGATTGAAAGGATTGTTAAATGAATTTATGGTGATAGTGTTTGGAGAAGAAAATGCGTTTTCTAGATAAGAATTGTACTTTTTCTTAATTTTGGGTAAAAATATGTTGCTTAAATTATGTATTTATAGTGTTTAAAAAGGATTAAGAATAGCCTTTCTTTATTTTAGGTAGCAAACTCCTACTTTTGTCTTGTAAAATTCAACCTGCAAGGATCAAAAATTCTTTCACGATTTCCCACGTCCACGTCCTTGTCACATGGTTGGGATTAGATCGTTTTTTTAGATGGCATACACATGAACATAGTGCATTTAAGCAATAATAACTACAAACACAAACTAAAATAGTATATTGAAGTATAGCATACACACATAACAAATCTTAAAGAGTTTTTGGATTTCAATAATCTCAACTTTCAATTATTGGTCGAGATTAATCCCAACTCAATAAATGTTTACAGATACTCTCAACTTTGACTTATTTTTTCTTTAATAATCCTTTACTAACCTAGAGTTAACATCGTTAGTTTTTTGATGACGTGGACTATTTATATGGCCAAAATACTAAGTAGAAAGTTGAAATCAACCATCAAGTCCGTAAATCTGAAACTTATGCATCCTGAAACCCATCAATTTTCACATCCTGATTTGAACCACTTGACTCGTTGGAGGTAGATTTCAGGTGACAATGAAGGCTAAACACTAAAAAATAGACCTGATAGAAGTTGGGGCGGCGGTGGAGCTGAATAATAGCTCAATGTTTGCCACAATTTATCATAAAAAAAAACGGTGGTTAACTCTCAGTTAGTATGCGATTGTTGGAGGAAATAAATTCAAAGTTGAAAGTGTCTGTAAATATTTCCTGAGTTGAAATCAATCCTGATCAATAAATGAAAGTTTGAGATTATTAAAATCCAATAACCTAATCTTAAATGTCCAATACATTAAACACAGGGTGCACGTGCCAAAAAAAGTATTTGTTTTCAACATGATGTGGTATTGTGAGACTTGCAACTCTTAAAGTTGTTGGAACCACAAATTAACCCACATGATACGTGCATTAATTATTTCACAATGTAGATTTAATGTGCGATGTCCTATTTACTTCATATTTCAGTATCTTATAAGACATGATTTCATTTTATTAGCATTTTAGATGAGGAGAAATGTTTCATAAGAAATAATCAGAGTTGTAAGCTCTAAATGAACAGAAACAAATAGACGCATGCATTATGTGTTTGCATTACGTCCTTATAAATGTTTTCATGGTCGAATTAGATAGGTTGGTCAGGTTGATTGAACTAGAAACTGAAAGAGCTATATTTTCAGGGTTTTTTTTAAGCTAATAGTGTATATCTATTTAATGAAAACCTAATGTTGTTGGTCTAAATGGTAACCCCAAAATTCACTTTTTTGCACATTATGGTATTTAAGCTTGATTTATGTATCATTTCTATAGATTTATTAAAATTTTTAATAATTTGAATTAATATATATGACGGTATAGTTTTTAGGATCGATCTAACCACACGAGTTGTATAATCAAACCTCTAGGGTTGGTGGTTCATTGTCAATTTAAAGACATTACCCTCAAGCCATTTTGCTTTACACCCGAAAGGCGCACTCTCATGTTATCTTAGCTCTCTCGTTTTCGTTAATGACCACAACAATTTTTCCTGATGACATAGCCTACATGATTTTCCTATAGTTTTTTGATAGTCACATAGAATTTCAAAACAACATTTATCTTCTCGAGTAGTAACACCAAACTCATATCTAACTTATATTAATCTAATAAGGAGATGATGGACCATTATATATCACAAGAAGAAATAAGAAGAGAGAGCATAAAAGATGAGTTAATAATTACAAACAAAGAGACAACACCAAGAACTATATAAACGATCATACGTAAAGCTTCTATGTTGTTCCGTAATTAATGAATGTTTAATAAATGATGACGGAAAAACAATTACAAAATTTATAGCAGATCCTCTCCAAGTAGATGAAGATATAACATTAGAGCATAAATATTAGATATTAATTTTATTAGTATTAGCTCACAAGTCCATTAAACATTTAGGGTTTGGATTTCATTCTTCATGTATTGCAATGCATTATTTATTAAAAATAAATTAGTATTTTACCATCATACAATGAAAATATCATTTCGCTAGAATCTTACTAACAAAACATGCCAAAAATGTAATTGTTGTCAATATGATGTGATTATGTGAAGCTTAAAACCCTTGTTGTCGACTCGACAAACTAGCCTACAAGACACTTCAATTACTAAGTTAATTATTGCAAATTTGAAGTGTGACGCTCTATCTACTCTGAATTTCAGCATCTTATAAGACATTTTTAAGAATAAACTACATTTCATCGCGGTTTTCTCAATCTTAACATGGTTAATATGTATTGTTCTAATCATGTATTTGGTTAAATGTTGAGGTAAAGTGGAATATGAAGGTTAGGTATAAAGTGCAAAGGGTTAAAGCTCAGGATAGTAGAACTTAAGAAGTATAAGATCGAAGGGCTAAAGTTGACATATCTTTGAAGCTTCAGCCTAGATACTTTAAAGTCCTGTGATGCATTCGTTTTGAAAATGACACTGAATTTCTTTCATTTTCTATGGCTTTCAAACAAAATAATTGGGCTATAGACAAGGAACACTCTTTTGAAATTCTAACCCTTGTTGCTACTCTCTAGTATTTTGTGATGTTTATGCGTTTGTTATAGCAGTAAACAAAATAAAATTACAATATTAAAATAAATTAGTTTATGTTAAACTAATCTTGTGACTCTTCTAGTATACTTGAAAACAAAGTAAAAATGACACTAAAAAATTAGCCTCACATGTCCTCATCAATGTTAGTTATAATGATAAATTGTAAATGTATTATATTTAAAATCAAAATTTAAGATCAAACCATAAACCAAAAATCATAATAATAATCAAAGCATAAAAAATTATTCAATTCATATAAAAACGTACACCAAAAATCCAATTTATAAACTTGCACTTCTTGTGTCTCGTAAATCAATATCCTAAACCAATTCATAAAAGATTACCAATTTAAGTTTGCACTTTTCGTTCTCGACTCTCGTATTGCCTTCAACCTTTCTGCCGATTGTCGCAATTTGAGTTTGGATTGTGACCGCAAAATTAACTTTTTGTTTATTTAGTTATAAAATATTATTTGGGTTAAATGCGCATTAGATGGACTAAAAGTGTAGAACTTACTGAATTTAATTGTGTCAGAATTTAATTGGCAATTTAGTTTTTTACAAGTTTTTCTTTTAAAATAATTTAAATATTTTATATATAAAGAATTTATTTTTTAAATTTTGGTCTCCTTATAAAAATAGGTCACTTTGGGCTGCTTTGGATTAAATTGGTTTTATTAATCCTTTGTTGTTTTGTTAATGGGCTTCTTGGATTAACTCGGAGAAATGGGCTGTGTACTACTATGGGCTGGATAGTTTCTGTGGGCTTGGCGACTTGCTGCCCCTAAACCTGTTTCCTCTACATGCTATAATACCTTAACAACATAATTCGCTGCTTTTTTTTTTTTTTTGAAAGGCCAACAAAATTTTATTCATAAACAGACTAACAAATAGTTAGCCAATTACATAGTAACATACACCATAAAAGTTGACAATCAAATCCCCAAACTAGATACATCAAATACACTCCATTGATCCCATGTACTTACTTGAATATTAGATCAATATTTTAACCAAAGAAAACTAAGGACTTTGATTTCTCCAACTATTTTTCCGATGCTAGATGATTTTTGGTCGAAAACCGTCTCATTTCGACATCTCCATAGACACCAAATGGTGGTTTGTATCACCGTATATATTAATTTCTTCCATCTTGAAGATCCTCGAGCAATTGAATGATATTGAAAAATGTCATTCACATGAAATAAGTAGAAAGAAGGCAACTTTCACCATGAGGCGATAATGTCCCAAACCAATTGTGAGAAGGGGCATGAAACAAATACATGTTCCAAGGATTCCTCACAACTATCACATAAAACACAGTTTGAAGTCGTGATGTTAACATGTCTTCGAATCAGAGAATCAATTGTTGGCGGTCTTCCCAAACATGTTCTCCAACAAAGAAAGTTGACTTTAATTGGAGTCCGGTTGTTCCATTGAAAATGGATACCATGATTTGTGTAAGTCGCCGATTGCATTGCCTCCCTTAAGCTTTTAACAGAGAACAAGCCTGAAGAGTGGAGATCCCATACGCAATTAGATTCGTCCACTGAGTCCGAGTGAGGCCGAATAAGACCGGAAAGATCCAGGCCACATGTTCCGAGTTCTCTATAGATATTAAATATTTGTTTCCAAGGGCCGGGTTGTGAAATTTTAACTGGAATGAAATTCCAAGATCTAGAGTTATGATGGAAGCACCAAATAACCTTTCTCCATAATCCATTTACTTCCGTTTTAAATCGCCACCACCACTTGGCTAACATAGCTATATTAGCCTCACGGAGTGATCCTATACCCAATCCACCATTGTCTTTCGGTGCTATTACATTGTTCCAAGAGACCCAGTTGATCTTTTTTTGATCCGACGATCCACCCCACAAGAATTCTCTACGCAATCGTTCCAAATCATTGATGATTTTTGTGGGAGCCTTGTATAACGAAAAATAATAAGTGGGCAATGAATTAAGAACCAATCGAATTAGTGTTATTCGGCCACCGAAGGAGAGGTTTTTTGATTTCCAAATTGGTAAACGCTTCCTGAATGTGTCTACTATTGGTCTCCAATGTTTAATTAGATTCATGTTTGCTCCCACTTGTAACCCCAAATACTTGAATGGAAAAGATCCGATTTGACAATGAAGTATATTAGCCATTTCCTCCATTTGATTAGTTTCCACACAAACTCCATAGAGACGACTTTTGGCAAGGTTAACTCGTTAACTCGCTGCTACATTAGCACTCGATGATGCATGTAGCCTAGCTTGTCAAATCATATTTACAAGCGAACCCGACCCGACCCGTGTCTGATCCGCACACAAAACTTAACTGTTATTTGGCAGTTTTTCATAGTTTAGTAACTCCCATGAGTGTTGGACTAATTAGTGTAATAAAAAAATCTATGTGACTAGGCTATGAATCTATGAAGATGGTCTAAGTTGTGATTATCTATTTATCTTTAAGACCGGTGAAATAAACATCCAATCGACCGCCTTGTTAAATGCTCATGCTATATGAATATATCGATTTCATATTAAAATTTGGTATACTAAAAAAGTGAAACAAAAATACATTCATGATTAACACATTCAAAAATACATTGCTTGTGAAATTTGTTCCTTATGATCGATCTGTTATTTTGTTACTACATCTTAAACAAAACAAAACAAAACAAATTATAAATCAACAATAAATAAGCAATATGTAGACATGTAGGCGTGTGTAAAAAGTATGATACGGTTCATATGTAAATATATTATCTTGGTTTTAAAAGGGGCAAGACACCACGAAATAGGGGTGTGCTAATGCCGATTCGGTTCGGTTATTGAGCTCCACCGAAACTGAAATCGGTGATTCGGTTATTGAAATTCAAGCAACCGAAACCGAAACCGAAACCGAGTATCGGTTCGGTTTTTGGTCGGTTTTAGTTATTTTCAGTTTGTTAATTTTGATGTTATAAGTTTGGTTATGAGCTCGGTTTTATTGTTTAGAAGTGTTTCGAACATGTTTCAAGCATAGAAATACATGAAAATGCATAAAAATACATGAAATACATATGAAGATATGTTTAAATATGTAAAATAAATGGAAAACATATAAAAAAAATACATGAATATATGATTATTGGTTCAGTTTCAGTTATTTCGGTTATCGTATAAAGGAAAAACCGAAACCGCAACCGTAGAATCAGTCGTTGTGCAGCATGTTGATAACATTGACCCCAATCATGTTCAGTTCTTTCTACCCCCACCACAACCCCCAATTTCATTCATTTTGAACACTATTAACTACAATTCGTTGAATGAAATGTTTGATCTTGGGTGTGAGAATGTTGTTCTTAAGGGGTTTGGTGATTTAAGGGCACAATTGCAAACAGGAGGGTCGAATTTGAGCTTATGGGTGTGTTTGGTATTGCTTATTTTAATTGAAAATGACTTTTAATAAAAAAAGACTTATTAACTTACGATTTTTCAGAAGTAGTTTTTAAAAAAATATTTAGATTAGCCTATAAACTAAAAAGTTGTAACATGACCAAAAAAAACATGATTTTAAAAATAAACGGGTTCGCAGCAGACACATGTGATTAAAAAGGACTACAAAACTTAGATCAACTTTGTAATTTTCTAAACTTGAGCACCAAAAAAACAGAATTAACAAAGTAGGGGTGAGTAACGGGTCGGAACCGAGCCGAACCGAACCGGAACGACCTGCCCTTGACCCAAAACCGATAAGAGGATATATAAAGAACGGAGAACCAGACCATTTGCATACGGTTCGGGCCAGATCGAACCGAGTTAAACGGGTCGGTTCAACACGATATGGTGGTCCGGACCGCAAACATTTTTTAGACTCGTGCTTTTTGCTGGGAGAAAAATAAAACTTAAAAATATATATGAAATCAACAAATGTGTTTTTTAGACTCGTTATTATAAAATAGATAAATTGGTAACGTAAAAAAATACAAACCATATGTTAGGTTTGACGGGTGTAGCCCCTGTCCGTCTTGGGCTTGGGCGATTCGAAGACTAGATCGAAGGGTTGAGTGGGACGGCCACACACTCAACTTTAGTGGCCCGTTTTATTATTATTATCATTTTTTGTAACTTGTTGAGAAAGAAAAAAAAAAAACTCTAGTTGCCTCCCTATATATATTAATGTTATTATACCCTGTAAACTTGAGCACCTCAATAAAAGAAGAAGACCCTGTTCGTTGCCCCGTGAACGTAGGTTACACACCGTAGCCGAACCACGTTAAATCATTGTGTTCATCTTGTCGTTTTACATCTTGATTATTATTACATCTTGATCATATATGACGTGTCGCATAACATAGAGAAGTAAAGTGTTGTTCACCTAAACAAATAAGGTTTGTTATTTTAATTGTTATTTGATATTGCAAGTATTGGTTTATTCGTTTGGTGTTATTGGTTTCATTCAAGTAGGTTTCATCATCAAAGGTTAGTTGGCAGTTTGATCTATTTCCATTGCATTACTCGTTATTACTTCTCGTTTAAATCAACGTTTTAGAAATTGATTAGAAATACCAACAAGTTCTTAAGGCCCGAGCCATAGTATTGTATCGATTTCTGTAGCCCTAACCGAGTACTCGGGTCAGCCGCATACACGTAACACCTAACACCATACACTAATTGTCATCATGACCACCCTTTGTGAGCTAATTTAGGTGTAACATACAATAACGTTCATCTATAACCGACTAAAAATGTATTAAACTGATAACTTCTTTTTATGCTAGTAAAACAATTTATACTTTTTAATGTTTAAATGTAACCTATTTGGCATCTAAAAAGCAAAAACCAACTTATATTTTCTTTTACCTAATTGTAAACGGGCCAGACCGAAACCGAGCCCTACCCGCGGATTTGGACCTTAACCTGTGACATCCGTCACTTTCAAGTCCGTCAATTAACCCGAATCTTGTCATCTTTTGATTATGCATTTATTTGATGTTCATGTAATTAATACGTTTATAACTGCGTCTTTAACGTCGTTAGCTAGATACGTTCAATTCAAACTCATAAAATAATAAAATTGGAATGGTGTTCTATATAATTATCGATATTACTATTATTATGTACTATTAATATCAATATTATTATTATTATTATTATTATTATTATAAATATTATTATAATTATTCTTCTTAATAATAAAATTGTTATATATATATATATATATATATATATATATATATATAATGTCATTTGCATAAAAATCTATCAAATAGCGCTCGCGAAGTCGCGATCTTTGGACGCGTTAATATCTATCCGCGTTACGTATTTGTTCATATATCAAGTTTCACCAATGGGCTCGTTAACGTTAACGTTAAAACCTTTTTTGGGTTAAATTAAATTAGGAATAATAGTGTGGGGTTTAAAAATATAATTAGTAAACTATAAGGAATTAATTACTAAATAGTTCAGGGGCTAAAGTGTAAATAGTTATATATAAATCTTTCACATTGTCGTACCCAACCCTAAAATATCCCCCTGCCGTCGAAGATCACCGCGGACGCCCCCTCCCATCGCGACCAAGCTCATCTCCGGCCAAGCACTCACCGTCGACCGCCGTTTGTGACCACATGATCGCTTGGAACTCTCCTTCGGGGGTTTTCGTCACTCCATAACGTATACCGCAGGTATGTATTCGTTTCGCCGCCTCGTTTCTCTTCGTTTCATTATGTTCGGTTTTGTTTCCTTGGTTCGGGTTAGCACGGTTGTTTACGGCGATATACGGTGGTGGAGCGGTGGTGTGCGGCGGGTGTTTGTATGTATATATATTGTGTGCGTATACGGATGTCGTGTGTGTACATGTGATCAGAGAGAGTGTGTGTGTGTATTCTGTTAGTGTGTGCGTGAGTTATGTGTTGTGTGTGTGAATTTTGTGTGAAATTGGTGTGTGTTGGGAAGACACTACACATGGCTGCTGTGCATGTATTATTTATTTATATATGTTAATTATATAGAATTTTATATATGTATGTTGCATCGTTGTGTGCTTCATATATATAAATATGTATGTATGTTACTTATATATATATACATGTGTGTCAGATAAATAATATTGTGTGTAATCATACGAGTATATTTATAATATGGTTTGGTTATATACGTGTTATTGTGTTCTAGTTATGAGTAGGACGCGTTGGGTCTAATTAATCGAGTAATCAAATTATTATATATATATATATATATATATATATTATATATATATATATATATTATACATATATATAAACAAATACATTTATTTTAAATGTGAGTCGCACGTCGAACCCGAACCAACCCGAGAAAGATTGAATATGCTATGATGCCTATTGGGTGTGTGTTACAAGTTCAATTATATATTGCAATAGGTGTGTGACTGGTTGGGTTTACGCTCGTTGCTAGAAGCCTTTGCCGCAATATTTTTCGTATCATTTCAAGGTGAGTTTCGCGGCCCCGTTTTCATTTTAACTGTTTACAAACTTGGAGGAAAAGTATGCTCACTCTTTTTATGCTGTGAACTCATTTATTCTTGGGACTGTTGTGTTTCTTGTTTTGTAAAGTATATATCTGGTACATGCATGAGTTGCTGTGTGGTTCTTTATTCACAACTATTTAATTTCGGTGTGGAACCGACGGACAGGTATTGATAGTACTATTGGGCTGACACCCCCACCCTTGTTTGTTAGTATACTAGTTGGGACTAACAGTGGCCAGGAACAGGCCCTAGGGTGAATATGTTCAGACAAGATCTGTGTGTACGTCGTAGGTTTACTTATGATGCTCATGTTTATATGTGATATTGCTTGCTTATAACTGTTTACATTATGTCCTACAAAACTGTTACACAACATCAATTATGTTTACTACTTAAACCTGCGAACTCACCAACAATATGTTGACCTTTTTGAGCATATCTTTTCAGGTAGCAATCATTGAGGATAGCTAGGGATGCTGCCTTAGCAACGACCCTAGGATTTACATTATTTAAACTTACTGGATATCTTTGACAATTATGTTGGATTTCTCCTTGTTATTCATATTTTGTTCACTTGCTCCCGGGTTGTGGGATTTATATTTCTTTTGACTATTTGGCTATGTTTGTCGTGGAATTGACTAACTACGACACAAGTCTCCATTTGTGTCCGGTGACGTCATGACACGTTGACTTTTCATCATTTAATGCATCTCTATTAATTAACAATGTGTTATGACGATCTCGTCCGTTACATCCTCGTGTTTCCGCTATAAGTGGGGGTGTGACATAACCGACCTGCAACCGTTTACACAAAGAAAGCAGAACCGTGGACCGGAACCGCCAACCTATACACGGGTCGGTCTTGGTATTCACGGGTCGGTTCACGAGTCTTAACCTGGTCGACTCGCAAAGTACACATCCCTAAAACAAAGAAAGCTTTCATGTAATTAACTCAACTCAAAAATACGTGTACTCTTCCGTTGGTTACGCACGTGCAAAACAACTTTATTAAATAGTTTTTGCAAAAAGAGCTGTGTAAGAGGCTATTTGGCAGCCTCTTAATGGTTCAGATGTCTGAATAGTTTAGCATTTAATGGTTCAGACTGTTTGTTCGCGAGCAAATGTCTGAATGGTTTAGACATTTGCCTTTAAATGGTTAAACATTATACTAATGCTGAATGATTAAAAGGTTTAATGCTGAATGGTTAAGACCTCTTATCTGAATTGGTCAGACATTTGCCTTTGAATAGTTAAGCGATATACTAGCTCTTAATGGTTCAGACCTTTTAATGGTTCAGCACTTAATAGTTCAGACCTCTTATTGTTTCAACACTTAATCATTCAGATATTGCTAAACAGCCCCTAAAATATTAAATACTACTTTATTAAATCTGAGTAGGTAAACATCACTTTATGTGAAATCTCAATTGATTTTTTCTAATTTTCTAATTATAGTAAAAAACATTGGTTTTAAATTTAACTAGTATTTATCCGCGACGAACGTTGCGCGTCGAAAAACCAGATTTTTTGTTGGGTGCAACTGAACACTAAAAGTGACAACCGAACCAATACAATCGACGCCGTTTATGTATATTAAAGGTTGGCACATAACCGATGGAAAGTTGCGGCTGCAAACTAGAAATGGCTGCCAAGCAGAGACAACCAACACTAGTTTCGTTGAATCATCATAGCCACAAAGTAACCGAAGTCAACACTACTTCCAACTCCTAACAAAAAAACAGTGCCTCAGTTTCATTTAGTTGTTGTGACTGCAAATCCCACACAAATCATAGATTTTGCCTAGTATCAAAAGAACATTACGTTCTTTATTTCTTTCCATCTTTTTTTTAGAGAAATAGGAAACATAGCAAGCACCACGGCCGGCGGTCGGCGTCGATTTTAGGAAAAACATCGAAGGAAACGGGAAGACCAAAAAAATACGTTGGAACAGAAAATGGTCAAGCCGGAAACCCCAACGGAAAATGGTCAAGCCGGAAACCCCAACGCATCCACACGACTATTGCCGGCTACCACACACCAGATCCATCACATGCACCACACGTCGGCGTTGGATTTCGAGCAAGCCAGAGAGGTCACCACCTCCATGGCTGGAAACCCTTAAACCCCTTTCGTAAAATACGTTGGAACCCACAACACACAAAAGTAAAATTGTGTTATAAAGGTATAAGGAGGGGGCAAAATGCAAAACACGAAACTTTAGTGGCAAGTAAGAACATAAATATCTATATTCCTTTCCACTTCTTTTTAAATATATAGGGTAATAAACGACTCCATCGTTCGGATTATCGTTCAACGGTATTATTTTCCTTTCATTTATTGTTGTTTTTTATAACAAATTGCAGTACTTATTTATTAACATGTTTTTTAAGCACACCAATTAGCATGGTTAATTAACTTGGAGTCCCATCAATGTTTGTTTACAAAACATTATTATCAAAAGAAACCAAAAAAGAGTGAAATTGGAACAAGATGACCCTTTTTTTATTTATTTTTATTTCTTTGGACTTCGCAAGAATTTCTTTTTTTTTGAAAAAAAAATAATGACAAAAAGAAAAACATGATTTAAACATCTTATTAATAGTTTTTTTTAGGTAAACCAATATCAATTATATGTTACACACTATCAACTACTTTCCATATGATTTGAACCTGAGTTTATTTTAAAAAAAAACTTTAACTCTTACCATTATTCTACAACCCAAGTAACTTTCAAAAGTTCTGATTAATATTGTAATATTAAAATACCAATCGTGTAATTAACTTTTAGGGGGTATTTGGTTGGAAGGAATGGAATGGAATTGAGAAACTAGTATAATTTTCAAGCAAAATTATGTTTAAGTGGGTAATGAAATGTAAAATCCAAGGGAATGTTTCACCTTAAATTCCCTTGCTTGTGGGATTTTAAATTCCCTCTCTAGGTGGAAGGATTTTGAAATCTCACAACCAAGAGAATTTGAGGTGAAACATTCTCTTGGGTTTACTTTTAATTGCTAACTCAAACACAATTTTACTTGAAAATTATACTAGTTTCTCAATTCCGTTCCATTTCATTCCATTCCTTCCAACCAAACGTCCCCTTAAAGTTAAATAGTTTAATCTTACCATGATATATGATTGACTATAAATTTTTAGGGTGTCATATCCCGATCAATTGTTTTCAGCTAGCTTCTTATAATAACATTATTATGGGGTCTCAATCATATTTCATTGATTATATACAAACATTTAAGAAAAAAACAAGCGTCTTGTGAACGAACGTCATAAAATCACATGTTTTGATATTTTATTATTCATTTGGTCACTAACAAAAATAATTGGGCAGATGTAACTGTGATAATATATTATGAGGACAACGAAAATGAATCTCACACTAATGTATGTATTATATAATTGAGTAGTTGTAACCTCAACCATTTATATCCGAAGGGCTAGGAGTGTAAACACTCACAGTGAAACAAAAATGAAAAACATTCATGTTCTAGCGATACCTTATCCGGCACAAGGCCATGTGATTCCTCTTATGGAGGCATCACGGTGCCTCACTAGCAACGGCCTCAAGGTCACGTTTGTGAACACAGAGTTCATTCACAAACGTGTCATGAGTTCATGTTCTAAGACAGATGGTCCGAGTGATTTGATGCAGATGGTTTCTATCCCAGATGGGATGGAACCATGTGACGATAGGAGTGACCTTCGGAAGTTGACAGAAACAATGTTCCAACACATGCCCGCCAAACTCGAAGAGCTAATAAACAAGATTAACAAAAATGACGACGAGAAAATTATGTGCATTATTGCTGATTATTTCATGGGATGGGTCATAAGAGTTGCACAGAAGATGGGGATTAGACTAGCAGCTTTTTGTCCCACCTCTGCTGCAGTTTTGGCTGTAACCATGAGTGTTCAAAAGCTAATGGATGAGGAAGTTATAAATTGTAATGGTAAGATAACTTTTTACTCACTTACATAACTAAATATTTAGCCTAATGCTGTGAAATGCTTTTTTAGATTTTCTAAAAATATTAAATATTACAAGTCATTAAAAAAATAATATAATTGAAGATGAATTATTGTAAAAGAAAGAAGAAAAAAATCAATGTTATAGTTCACACCTTCAAGAAGTTGATTTGATGAGTTGATCTTTTCTTTCAGGAGTACCTTTGAAGAAAACAGTTCAACTGTCAACCTCAATGCCATTCATGGATCCTGCACATTTTTTATGGGCGTGTGTAGGCGGGTCAACGACCAACCAAATCATTTTCGATTTTCCGATTCTTGATGGTAAGGAGGCAGCAGAAGCAGCGGACCATATAATTTGCAATTCAACTATAGAGCTAGAGCCCGTGGCGTTCGCACTATTTCCAAAGATGTTGCCAATTGGTCCACTTTTGACAACCAACAAATCCACAAGGCAAGTAGGCCACTTTTGGAATGAGGACTCCACTTGCCTAGCATGGCTTGATCAACAACCGCTTTGCTCGGTCATCTATCTGGCGTTTGGGAGCTTCACGATCTTTGACCAGTGCCAATTTCAAGAACTGGCGCTTGCCCTTGAGGATACCAAAAGGCCGTTCTTATGGGTTGTTCGGCCTGGTACAAGTGGCAGTATGGACTATGTCTACCCAACTGGCTACATAGATAGAGTAGGAACTCGTGGGAAAATCGTCAGTTGGGCACCTCAACAGGAGGTCCTAAGCCATCCGTCAGTGGCTTGCTTCATGAGTCACTGCGGTTGGAACTCTACAATGGAAGGTGTGAGCAATGGCGTCACGTTCTTATGTTGGCCGTATTTTGCTGATCAGTTTTTTAACAAGACATACATATGTGACATGTGGAAAAATGGTGTGGGTTTGAACAAAGATGATAAAGGTATTGTTACACGAGGAGAAATCAAGATTAAAGTGGAGCAACTGCTTAACAACAACATAATCAAAGAAAATGCCTTCAAATTGCAAAAAAATGTGATGGATTGCTTGCGAGCGGGAAATTCCTCAAACAAAAATTTAAACAAATTCATCGATTGGTTAAAGGAAGGAAATGATCAAACTCGTGTGAATACTGAAACCCGCAAATAATAATGCTCAATCTTTAATTTAGGTTGTGCATCACAATATCTATCTAGATTATATTATTTTCATGTATGTTTTCTATTAATTGTGTATTTATGTTATTCTCATGTATCTTTTCTATTCCATTGTTTTCTTGTATTTTTGTTTGTTAAAAAGCATGGTTACTTAATCTATCAAGTTTCTTATTTTATGATATATCCGTAATTTATACTCTAAATTAAGTTGACCATCACCTTGACTATATTGTCGGTAATTACTAACGAAAAACATAATATCCAAAGATAAATAAAAAATAATTTTATAGATATCCATCAGTAGTTATTGATGGATCACCACGAACAGAACTGTTGGCGATCCGTTGGACATTGACGACCATTGGTGGTGATAACCCGTTAGTAAACTTTTTACCCTTGCCATGTTCCCTGACGATCTATATATAACTAACTGATTATCGAAAAATACCAATTTCATGAAGGGAATTTTGAGGGATGTGCCCATTGCTACTCTTAAATAGTGTACTAAGGTCATTAATAATGACAAAGCTGGTGTTAGCTATGATTACAAGAAATAAAATATTGACATTTAACAGAATTTGTGTGAGTAGTCGGTCATATTAATAAGTTTATCATTTTTCTAGAGTAAATTTTATGGTCGGTCCTCGTGGTTTTATTAAAGTCTTGAATTTTATCCCTAATCTTTAAAACTTATAGATTTGGTTCTCAAATTTTAATTTCTCTTTTTGTTTCGATCTAAGATTTTAACTTTTGTTAAATTTAAATGTTAATAAAAGGGTATTAATGTCTTTTCCTTTTCAAAACATTTGTTTATTTTGAGAATTAAGACTATTTCCTTATAAAATTCCTCGTATATTTAATTATATTAAGAAACTTAATTATCTTTTAAAAAGTTTTCAATCATCTTGATACGTTCAAAGTTTTGAGAATTAATTTTGATGATATAAGTTTGGTTATGAGCTCGGTTTCATTGTTTAGAAGTGTTTCAAACATGTTCCAAGAATAGAAATACATAAAAATACATGAAATATGTATGAAGATATGTTTAAATATTTGAAAATAAATAGAAAACATACAAAAGAAATACATGAATATATGATGATCCGTTCTGTTTCGGTTATTTTGGTTATGGTATAAAGAAAAATTGAAATCGCAACTGCAGAATCAACCAGTATGTTGATAACATTCACCCAAATCATGTTCAGTTCTTTCTACCCCCACCACAACCCCCCAAATTCATTCATTTTGAACACTGTTAACAGCAATTCGTTGAATGAAATGTTTGATCTTGGGTGTGGGAATGTTGTTCTTTAGGGGTTTGGTGATTAAAGGCCACAATTGCAAGGAGGGTCGAATTTGAGCTTATGGGCGTGTTTAGAACTACTTATTTTAGTTGAAAATGACTTTTAATAAAAGAAATACTTATTAACTTACGAAATTTCAGAAGTACTTTTTAACAAAATGTTTGGATTAACTTATAAACTAAAAAGTTGTAAAATGACAAAAAAAACATGATTTAAAAAAATAAACGAGTTCGCAGCAGACACATGTGATTAAAAAGGACTACAAAACTTAGATCAAGTTTGTAATTTTTTAAAATTGAGCATCGAAAATAAAAACAGGATTAAACAAAGAAAGCTTTCATGTAATTAACTCAACTAGAAAATATGTTTACTCTTCCGTTGGATTACGCACGTGCAGAACAACTTTATTAAATAGTTTATGCAAAAATAATTGTGTAAGAAATTAAATACTACTTTATCAAATCTGAGTTGGTAAACATCACTCTATGTGATATATGAATTGATTTTTTCCTAATTTTCTAATTTTAGTAAAAAAACATTGGTTTTAAATTTTATAAACGACTCCATCGTTCGGATTATCATGCAACTGTATTATTTTCCTTTCATTTATTGCTATTTTTTATTAACAAATTGCAGTACTTATTTATTAACACGTTTTTTAAGCACACCAATTAGCATGGTTAATTAACTTGGGAGTCCCATCAATGTTTGTTTTCAAAACATTATTATCAAAAGGAGCCAAAAAAGAGTGAAAAGGGTCCATTGCTCACGCTAATCAAAATCTGTTTAATTTATATACATAAAGTTTATTATTTTGATATTCAGATTCAAAAGAGATGAAATTAGAACAAGTTGACCATTTTTCATTTATTTCATTTCTTTGAACTTTGTACGAATTTCTTTTTTTTCTGAAAAAATAAATAATAAAAAGAAAAACACAATTTGAACATATTTATAGTTTTCTTAGGTAAACCAAAATCACTCCTAAGTTACACACTATAAACTACTTTCTATCATATTTAAACCCGAGTCTATTTTAAAATTTTTTTAACTTTTACCATTATTTTATAATTAACCCAAGTGGGCTTTCAAAAGTTTTGATTAATATTGTAATATTATAATACCAACCGTGTAATTAACTCTTAAAATTAACTGGTAATAAACTAATAATATTATTCTTACCATGATGATTGACTATAAATTTTTAGGGTGTTATATCTCATATTGTTTTCTTTCATCTAAAGCTAGCTTCTTATAATAACATTACTATGGGTTTCAATCATATTTCATTATTTATTTACAAACATTTAAGAAAAAAACAAGCGTCTTGTGACCCAATGTCGTAAAAATCACATGTTTTGATATATTATTATTCATTTGGTCACTAACAAAAATAATTGGGCAGATGTCACTGTGATACTATATGTTTATCAGGACAAAGAAAATGAATGTAACACTAATTTATGTATTATATAGTTGAGTAGTTGTAACCTCAACCATTTATATCCAAAGGGCTAGGAGTCACAATAAACACTCACAGTGAAACAAAAATGAAAAACATTCATGTTCTAGTGATACCTTATCCGGCACAAGGCCACGTGATTCCTCTTATGGAGGCCGCACGATGCCTCACTAGCAACGGCCTCAAGGTCACATTTGTGAACACAAAGTTCATTCACAAGCGTGTCATGAGTGCATGTTTTGAGACTGATGGTCCGAGCAATTTGATGCAGATGGTTTCTATCCCAGATGGGATGGAACCATGTGACGATAGGAGTGACCTTGGGAAGTTGACGAAAACAATGTTCCAACTCATGCCCGCCAAACTAGAAGCGCTAATAATTGAGATTAACAAAAATGACGACGAGAAAATTACATGCATTATTGCGGATTATTTCATGGGATGGGTCATAAGAGTTGCACAGAAGAGGGGGATTAGACTAGCTGCTTTTTGTCCCAGCTCTGCTGCAGTTTTGGCTGTGACCATGAGTGTTCAAAGGCTAATGGATGAGGAAGTTATAAACTGTAATGGTATGATAATGAATTATTGTAAAAGAAAGAAGAAAATAAAATCAATGTTATAGTTCACACCTTCAGGAAGTTGATTTGATCATGATGAGTTGATCTTTTCTTTCAGGAGTACCTTTGAAGCAAAGAGTTCAACTATCAACCTCAATGCCATTCATGGATCCTGCACATTTTTTATGGGCGTGTGTCGGCGACTCAACGACCAACCAAATCATCTTCGATTTTGCGATTCTGGATGGTAAGGAAGCAGCCGAAGCAGCGGATCACATAATTTGCAATTCAACTATAGAGCTAGAGCCCGGGGCGTTCGCTCTATATCCTAAGATGTTACCAATTGGTCCACTTTTGGCAACCAACAAATCCACAAGGCTAAGAGGCCACTTTTGGAGTGAAGACTCCACTTGCCTAACATGGCTTGATCAACAACCGCTCTGTTCGGTCATCTACGTAGCGTTTGGGAGCTTCACGATCTTTGACCAACACCAGTTTCAAGAACTGGCGCTGGCACTTGAGGATACCAAAAGGCCATTCTTATGGGTTGTTCGGCCTGGTACAAGTGGCAGTATGGACTATGTCTACCCAACTGGCTACATGGATAGAGTAGGAACTCGTGGGAAAATCGTGAGCTGGGCACCTCAGCAGGAGGTCCTAAGCCATCTGTCAGTGGCTTGCTTCATGAGTCACTGCGGTTGGAACTCTACAATGGAAGGTGTGAGCAATGGCGTTCCGTTCTTATGTTGGCCGTATTTTGCTGATCAGTTTTTTAACAAGACATACATATGTGACATGTGGAAAAATGGTGTGGGTTTGAACAAAGATGATAAAGGTATTGTTACACGAGGGGAAATCAAGATTAAAGTGGAGCAATTGCTCAACAACAACATAATCAAAGAAAATGCCTTCAAATTGCAAAAAAATGTGATGGATTGCATGCGAGTAGGAAATTCCTCAAACAAAAATTTAAACAAATTCATCGATTGGTTAAAGGAAGGAAGTGATCATGCTCGTGTGAATACTTAAACCCGCAAATAATAATGCTCAATCTTTAAGTTAGGTTGTGGTTCACAAAATCTATCTAGATTATATTATTTTTCATGTATGTTTTCTATTAATTGTGTATTTATGTTATTCTCATGTATCTTTTCTTTTGTTCAAAAAGCATGGTTACTTAATCTATCAAGTTTCTTATTTTATCCATAATTTATACTCTAAATTAAGTGGACTATCACCATGACTATATTGTCGGTAATTGCTGACGAAAAACATAATATCCAAAGATAAATCAAAAATAATTTTATAGATATCCACAGTAGTTATTGATGGATCACTAAGGACAGAGCTGTTGGCAATCCGTTCGACATTAACAACCATCGGTGGTGATAACCCGTCTGTAAACTCTTTACCCTTGCCATGTTCCCTAACGATATATATATAATCGTTTGATTATCGACAAATACCAATTTCTTGAAGAGAATTTTGAGGGATGTGCCCATCGCTGCTCTTAAATAGTGTACTAAGTTCATTAATAATGACAAAGTTGGTATTAGCTATGATTATAAGAAATAAACTATCGACATTTAATAGAGAATTTGTGTGAGTAGTTGGTCATATTAATAAGTTTATCATTTTTTAGAGTAAATTTTATGGTTGGTCCTCGTGGTTTTATTAAACTCTTGAATTTTATCCCTAATCTTTAAAATTTACAGATTTGGTTCTCAAATTTTAATTTCTCTTTCTGTTTCGGTCTAAGATTTTAACTTTTGTTAAATTTAAATGTTAATAAAAGGGTATTAATGTCTTTTCCTTTTCACAACATTTGTCTATTTTGAGAATTAAGACTATTTCCTTATAAAATTCCTCTTATATTTAATTATATTAAGAAACTTAATTATCTTTTAAAAAGTTTTCAATCATCTTGAAACATTCAAAGTTTTAAAAACTAAAATTATAGAAAAATGTATGTCAACTTAGTTTATGCTTCCCTTGGGAAAATACAATTACTCCTTGCCACTAAACTTCTTAAATCTGAACGAGTTTAACTTTTATCAACAATATTACGACGTTGAGTTTAACTTCTAGCAACACTATTATGGCATGCACTCAAAAACATGGCCCCTTCCATTGTTTCTTTATACCATATGTAAGTTTTGATTGTGAAAAATGATAACTACATTAGTGTAGATAAACTTTAACTACACGCACTAACAAAACCATTTACATAAAAATAACTTTGTTACTTAATTTTATCTCATAAAAATTTAATTCAAGACCGCTTAGAACCTTTAATTAATAGTATTTTGATATTCAAGATCATTGATAGAGCCGCTTAGTACCTGTAGAGCATAACCCCATATAATAAAACAAGGTTAGACAAATGACCAAAGAATAAATATCATAACAACTAAAAAAAGAAAGGATATTTGTTTAGTTACGAATATTTAGTGTATGCAACAGTACAAATGTAAATTAAGTTATATTAAAAACATAATATTTTAAATCCAAAATGTTAGCAAATGTTTTAAAAATAAAGATGAAAATACCCTTTTATTAACATTTACGTTGCGTTTGGTTGGAAGGAATGGAATGGAATGGAATGTAATTAAGAAACTAGTATAATTTTCAAACAAAATTATGCTTAAGTGGGTAATGAAATATAAAACCCAAGGGAATGTTTCAGCATAAATTCCCTTGGTTGTGGGATTTCAAATTCCCTCTCTAGGTGGAAGGATTTTGAAATCCCACAACCAAGGGAATTTGAGATGAAACATTCCCTTGGGTTTGCTTTTAATTGCTCACTCAAACACAATTTTACTTGAAAATTATACTAGTTTCTCAATTCCATTCCATTCCATTTCATTACTTCCAACCAAACGCCCCCTTAGATTTAACAAAAGTTAGGTTCTTGGACTAATAAAGAAAGAAAAAATGAAGATCGAGGATTATATCTGTAAGCTTTAAAGATTAGAGACTAAATCCAAGACTTAGATGAATTCACAGTTTAAAGATTAGGGACTAAATCCAAGACTTAGATGAATTCACAGTTTAAAGATTAGGGATTAAATCCAAGACTTAGATGAATTGACACGGATCAACTATAAAATTTACTCTTTTTATATCATGAGATTTCATTGTTCTTAAACTTACAACAATGCTTGCATCACTTATCATGTTGCTCTTACATTTGATGGTAGAAAGGATAATATCTGTTACATGCTAGTGTGGTACCACACTCTTTTAAGCAACAAGACGTAAAAGGGATGCAAAACTTTCAATTAAAACATAGTATCCCTTTTTTAAGGCAGGCTAGTGGTTATTTGTTAGCAACAATAAATTAGCAATTATTCTTCAATACCAAGGTTTGAACCTTATACCTCTAAGAGAGACAGAAAGGCAAAGCTCCCACCTCTCCCTTGACCACTAGACTAAAAGATCATTGGTTATCAAAACACAATATCTAAGTGAAGATACTGATATATATATATATATATACATATATACATATATATATATATACATATATATATATACATATATATATATATACATATATATATATAGGGATCCTTTGAAAACCATGTTATAAATGAAAACCATGAAAACTATGGGTTACATATATGTAAGTACGTATTACAAAGTGTACAACTAAGAGTTACGTATATGTAGGGGTTATGTATATATAAATACGTGTTACCAAGTGTACAACTACGAGTTGCGTACATGTCACTCATACAAGTTACGTATACGTAAGTCGTTTCGTCATCATTGTTGTTTATTGTAGTTTAAACTAAAATATATATAATTACCTCAAAAAATAAGATTGGAGTTCAATTAAATATACTTTAAACAATTAAAAGATTAAATCAATTATCAATAATGTGATTTGGTAGTGATGGTTTTCACGATTTTCAATTATAAACATGATTTTCATTTGATCCCTCTCCTATATATATATATATATATATATATATATATATATATATATATATATATATATATATATATATATATATATATATATATATATATAATAGGAAAATGTTTTTTTGTAAACCCATCATATTTGTGAAAACCCTTTAACTAAATTTGAACTATTGATTTGCTTCTTACTTTTTGATCTAATGGACAAGAATTTTGATAATATTATATTAATTGATAAATTTATCTACTTAGACTTGAGGTTATATTAGTAATTTTATCATCATATTAATTATTCTGCAAAAGCAACACATGATATCTTTTAATCAAAAAAATAAACATCAAATCAATACTTTTTTATTTATTTAATTTTTTGTTCTTTAAATCTATTTCTTGACTTATTTAATTATTTATAAATCTCTTTTTTATTTAATCAATTAGTTTATAACTTATATATCTTACAAATTAAATCATCCTTGAAATATATGCATATTTAATTTAAATATAACAGATTTCTAATATAATGTAAATGAAATATAATATAAATTAAATATAATATAATATAGTGTAATAATTTAATGTAATTAAATTAATGTTAGCAACAAAAGGAATTTTATTTGTTAAAGTAACAAGTACATTACATTAGTTACATTACATTAATTACAATAGTCTTATGTTAATATAATGTTATAAAACAACAAATATAATATTACTTAGCATCCGGTAACACTAGTTATGTTATCTACATTAGTGTACATTAACACAGTGTTTTCAAGCCCGGATCGGACCGGCCGGTCCAACCGGTCCAACCGTGAATCGGTGAGGTGAACGATCCGATCTACCCTGATTCGTTTAGTGTTCACAAAACCGGCCTGTTGGAAGCGAGTCGCCGGTCGGAACGGAAAACCGGTCGTCCGGTCGGAGCGGCGTACACCAAGCAGCTTGTATTTTACTCACGTTTTTGTCAGATCTACCTCAAGTAGCTTCGATTTACACCACAGATGAAGCGACGGTACACATGTTGGCGTAGGCGGTGGTGCCATGGAGCACGTGATGAAATCGGAGGAACATAAGAGTGGAGAAGAAAAGGAATTGAAGAAAAATTTTAGACAGATGAAAGGAAGGTTGCAGGCTTGCAGCTAATCAAAACAAAAGTTGAAAAACAGGTAAAGGCATTGGGACTTATAAGTGAACTTGAGTACTTTTACTGACAATTCCAAGAGATTAAAGCTGTAATGCATATTATATAAAAATAAAGCTTTAAATTTTATTGAATAGGATTAAAGATTACGATTGAATAATCTTCCTATTATTAATAAAATGTTTTAAATTTGTAACAGGTATTATTTATAAATTTTATGTGCATTTATATATAATATTACATATAATTTTTTCCGGTTGTTAAATCCGGTTAGACCGGTCCGACCATCGAACCGGTAAGAAGACCGGTTTGATTTCCGATCCGGTTCTGAAAACATTGCATTAACATCAAATTTCAACATTTATTGTATATTTATATTTATAATTAATTACATAAAAGTATTATAAAAATAACCTTTTTAATTTGTTTATGTTTATAATTAGTTATGTTTATATTTATACCTACATTGACATAAATTTTTAACCTTTTTTATATGAAAAAGGGTAATATTAAATCATAGTACGATAAAAAAATATGATGTCTTAGGCTAATAGGGAAAAGAAAGCATTAAATGAGTGTCTGACAAAATGATATAAATACCCTTCAATATTTCTTTTCATGAAGTTGATGTGGCAAGCTCCTATTGGTTACTTACAGTTAACAGGTTCGAACACAATCAATTATTAGGGTAAAGTTCAAATGAAAACACACTTTATTTGTGAGAACCTTTTAACTAAGTATGAACCATTGATTTTTTTAAATATTATAATCTAGTGGACAAGAATTTTCGTGAATATTTTATTATTTGACACTTTCAATTAGTAAGGCAGGAGGGTTATATTGGTATAATTACCCCATCATTAAATTCTTATTACCTTTTACTATAAAAGCAAACATCTAATCATTATTTACTCAACACACTAAACAATGATTGACTATAAACAAAAATAATTACACAAAATATGAAGGGAGTTATTATAATTATTTTACCACAGGGGACAATAATATATATGTGATTACATTCACTTATACTACATCATTGAGACAAAAATTGCTGTATAATACATTAAATTACACTAGTATAGCTAAGCAATTATAGTACAATACAATAACATACACAAAACGGTCTAAATTTACTCCAAATTATTTAACTTAAAAGGAGTGTTATAAAATATGTCTTGGAAGACAAAAATTAAACAACTAATGAAACATAAAAAGATACTATTATGATGAATTCAAAATTTTCATGTTGAAAGGGTACTATTATGATTAAACAACTAATGTTTATATTTATACCTACGTTGACATAAAATTTTAACTTTTTTTATATGAAAAGGGGTAATATCAAATCATAGTACGATAAAAAAATATGATGTGTCAGGCAAAGTTAATAGGGAAAAGAAAGCATTAAATGAGTGTCTAACAGACAAAATGACATAAATACCCTCCTATATTTCTTTTCATGAAGTTGATGTGGCAAGCATCTATTGGCTACTTACTAGTTAACAGGTTCTTACAATTAAATAGTGTTAACATATAAACATAATCCTATATAAATATATATACATATACATAGAGAATGGTTCAAATGAGAAATATTAGTTTTTATAAAAAATCATTAATCTTATGTAGTTTATTGATTTATTTTAGAAGTAATGAGATCATGTCATGTGTCAATTTGGTATTTTTAATAGAAAAAAACAATTTGGTCATTTAATAAATTAAATAAAATTTAGGTTGAATATGATAGTGACAAGTGTCACCATCTAACTTTCTCTTTCCTTCATATATTTTTCCTTTTTTATAAAAATAAGTTTACATCTAATTTTTTATACATTTATAACTTTTGTATAGTCTATTGTTTTTTTATAAAAGTTACACTATTAAACTCGAATCATTTTTCTCTTTAATTCTCATATAGTCTTGATGTTTTTTTGTTATTTAGTTTGAACGCCTGTAGTTACATCATTGTAACTAGCTTTTGCAACACATAAAAAACATTTACAACATTTTAAAACCACATGTTAAACCACTATAACGAAACTACACAATACATCATTATATTGTAATTACACTACTATGAATAACACTTACATCGTAATTGCATTACACTCAAAATTGAAAATACGCCACTACAAAAAACAACCCCTACAACATAATCCACCTGGAAAACATATTAAAATCACTCAAAGTAACAAACTGATTACTTTGGTGAACATATACATTACAAGAACTTTAAATTTTAAATGAGCTACTATAAAACTAATGTAAAACTAAGAACAAATTTGAAAATATACTTTGGAAAAATCTTCAAAATAAAAAATAAACTGATGTAAACCAATGTAAAAATAAGTTAGTGTGAACCAATATAAACCAATGTTTTTTTCAATGAAAACCAATGTAACCTAAGAAAAAATGCACTAACAAAACTTAAAGCTATCGTAAATCAATGCAAACTAAAAATATATACACTAACAAAGCCTAAGACTTTATAAACCAATATAAACTAAGAACATATGGAGTAACACCATAACAATCGGTAGCATAACATCTCATAACAATCCAACCATCACCATAAGAAGACAACATATTTGTAGTTATTTATA
Organism: Flaveria robusta; assembly: GCA_025506415.1. NCBI lineage: Eukaryota > Viridiplantae > Streptophyta > Magnoliopsida > Asterales > Asteraceae > Flaveria > Flaveria robusta. The sequence goes on along the minus strand of CM046459.1, from coordinate 12,024,964 downwards.
GTGAATTACTTTATATTTGTAGTTACTTATGGTGAATTACTTCAATGTAAAAAAGGTGTAACATCGATGTAAAACACATAATCATATACAACATACCATTTCTTAAAGAATAGATAGATGTAGTTGAGAAACTTAAGTTAAGAACCCAAATCTTGATTCTTGCTTGAGCATATTTATTAATGCATTGGAGTACCTACAAAATCAAAAAGAAAAAACATAAAAAAACATAAGAAACACAAGACCTTGTTACAATAAAATTATTTAAGGGGAACACTACATCACGTTTATTGGAACGCAAATTTTAATATTTACAGTGCATTACATTATACTATAATTACTTATGATGAATTGCACTAAAGCTAGATAACGATCTACTAGAACTTCCATCTTGGTGACCACCCAAAATAAATTCCTTTTGTGCATTTCAGGTGCTGAAGTCATCGCCAAATAATATCCAAACAAACTAAATCAGACAAATAATATCCTGATGGTGCACTACCATCTTCATATTTAAACAAATAACAACAACTGTTATTCAAAATAGAACATTTTCCATTAGCATATTGGATTTCAACAAAACATCTTTGTCTGAACAAGAGACTAAAGAAGATCTTGATGAACTTAAAAGGTTATAATGCACAAGCGGAGCCTGTTTTGGTTAAAAAAACAAACACACATGCACAAGGTATTATCAATCAATCATAAAAAAATATATGATTTGAATAATAAAGCCTGTTACACATAAAAATCTATAAAAAAAATTAACATATTAAAAACCAACCAAGATCAAGAAAGAGAACCCAAATCTAAACTGAGATGGTCGTGCTGACAAAGATGATGGCAGTGGTGGCAAAAATGACGCCATCAGGTGGCCTGCGGCGATGTGGTGGCGGTTGATATCGGTTTAGATGATGTGATGGTGGTCCGATTCAATAAAAGAAACAAAAATCACACTTATCTAAACCTGAAATACATCAAGACATAAAAAATGTGTTCTTGTTTCAGATAGAAAGTTGATAGTGTTCTTGTTTGAGAGATAAAGATAATAATAGGGTGTTGGGTTAGTGGGTGGTAGTGGGGTTATTAGATGGTGGTAACTAACAAATCAGAAAAGATACATATATCCAAAATGACTCAAATGCCTTTGAGATCATCCTAGCTATTCAATTAAAATCTAGAATTTTTAATATTAAATTAAGGTTATTATAGGGTTAAAGAGTTATTACAATTTTGATGGGTTAGCACATGATCCAATCCCTATACATATATATATATATATATATATATATATATATATATATATATATATATATATATATATATAGGGGATGGTTCAAATGTAAACCAAAATAAATTGTGTAAACCAATAAACCAAATCTTCACCTTTGATTTACGAGATCAATGGCTCATATTTGTTTGACTTTTTGTACACGTGTTCCAATAAAAGTACAACTTTTTATTATTTTATTAAAAAAAAAATATTAGCCATTGATCTTTATAAATCAAAGGTGTAAATTTAGTTTATTGGTTTACATAATTTCTCTTGGTTTACATTTGAACCCAATCCTATAAATTTGGTTTATGAAAGATTTATTTCTCCGTAACTCTCAAAAGTGAGTTGGTATGGGGTCCATGTACTATATTAGTGAGGGAGAGAAAGAGAAAAGAAATGTGTGGTTAAAAATAAAAAGATGAGGGTGGTGTGGAAATGTTTTTAAGTTCTTTAATTGGAGGGTACTTTGAAGATTTTAAAAACTTGGTATTTTTTGATGTTTCAGTTGAGAAGAAACGTTTTTCGTTGTTTAAAATCGGTAGACTGAATAAATATGTATAAGTGATCAAATTGTAATATTTTTAAAACTAGATTACTATTCTGTGATATTTTTCTTTTTTTATTATTATCTATTTAATCATGAAAATACTATTGTGACTATTTGATTATCAAGTTTATTAGCTGGCATTTATTTTTAATAACACAGATTATGTTTTCAAAGTATTGGAAGTCCAATGTGAAAATCATGAAACCAAGCATTCTTCTTGGTGTATATGCTTATCATCATGTTAGAATATATCTTCTGGTCACATGTCTACTTTTACTCGACTAAATCAGAAATATATTCATACTTTATGTGAATCCATACATAAATAATAGTGCATACGCACATCTATACATGATATGATCTCACGTATCACATTAGTTTAAGTCGTTATTAAGTTATTTGTTTCTAACACGGTTATATAGTTGAAAGGTTATAATACACCCGAAAAAATGACTATTTCGGTGATTGTAGATTCAAACAATGGAAACTTGACAAATCCGTCAAAGACGCCAGACAAAATTTTCAATCGCTAGACAAAATAGTCTCCATCAAGTGTGTCTTATGGCCATTGTCATCTTTAATACATCAGAACTAATGATGCTTAAATATTACATATTTTGACATGAATTGACAATGTCAATGAAGGCTGCAGGCCTGCTTCACTTCAATGTATATGTTATTTAGTATAAGTTAACAGATAATAATATTAACACATGCAACCTAAACAACAATCAAGTGTAGAAATCACTAGCTAAGACTCCAAAAAATGGAAGATCAAGATAATAACATTAGAAAGACACATGTGCTAGTTATACCTTTCATAGCACAAGGTCATGTGATTCCTTTACTGGAGCTCGCGCAGTGTCTAACCGAGCATGGAGTGAAGGTCACATTTGTGAACACAGAGGTAAACCATAAACTCGTAATGAAGACGTGGTTGGAAAGGGACTGTTTTGGCCCTTTGATGCACCTGGTGTCGGTCCCAGATGGGATGGAACCATGGGAGGACCGAAACAACTTTGTACGGGTAGTGGAAGCCATGGACCAAGTCATGCCTGCAAAGCTAGAAGAGCTCATAGAAACGATTAACGAAACGGATGATGATAAGATTAGTTGTGTTATTGCGGATATGTGCATGCCATGGGCCATACATGTTGCTGAGAAGTTGAGTATACGACGAGTTATCTTCTGGTCTTCTCCTGCTGCAGCATTATCTACAATATTAAGCATTCAGCAGCTGATTAATGATGGAATCATTGACAATGATGGTAAAAAAAACAAGTAGTTCTTGTTAAACTTGGCAAAAGCATTTAGTTCATGATGCAGATCGCAGGCTCGAACTTTGCAAAAGCTCAATAAGAGCGCGAGCCAAGCCTGTATAATTTGAACTAGTGTTTTATACTTTTATGCTTGAGTTTGAGCTTGTTTTTGGTGCTCAAACTCAAACAAGCTCGAGTCAAACTTGAGGTCAAGCGGCTTCATAACTGCTCGACTAGTTTGCAATCCTAATTAAATTGGCAATTTCAACTTTTTTATATGAAAACGAGTTAATTTAGGTAGTTTTATCATTAACAATTAGATAAAAATAAATAAATAATGAAATGAGTTGAACCGCTCAACAGTCAGCTAACAGCCAAAAAAGTGTTTGTGCGTCTCCCCAACCTTACCCATTTTGGCCCACGCGTAAAACTGCTCATTTTTATATTGATACTCAACCCGTCTGTTTGTCATCGCTAGTTTTGATGCTAAACTAGAGGTGACAAATGTGCGGTTTGAATATATTCTAACTGTAACTAACCATTCTCATTTTACCTGTGTGGGACCTTATGCTTACAGGAGTTCCTTTACATGAAAATGCATTCCAACTGTCACCAACCATGCCATCCATGAGAGCTATAGAGTTTGGATGGACCTGCATGGGCAGCTTGGACACAATAAAAAAGCTTTTTAACTACACACTAAAAGCTGCTGAAGCGGCGAAAGCCGCACCGTGGGCACTTTGTAACTCGACTAACGAGCTGGAGTCTGCAACATTCGACATGTTTCCCAATCTGGTGCCAATCGGTCCACTTTTGGCAAGCAATCGCCTCGTAAAGCAAGCGGGCCACTTTTGGAAAGAAGACATGACTTGTCTCGAATGGCTCGATCAGCAGCCTGCGTACTCGGTCATCTATGTGGCGTTTGGCAGCTTCACAATCTTTAATCAAACTCAGTTTCAAGAACTGGCACTTGGTCTTGAACTCACCAACAGGCCGTTCTTGTGGGTCGTGAGGCCAGGGTTAACCAATGAGAGTTCTAACCCCTACCCAGATGGATATATGGGCCGAATACGCGCTCGTGGGAAGATAGTGACCTGGGCCCCACAACAAGAGGTGCTAGCTCACTGTTCTATTGCTTGTTTCTTGAGCCATTGTGGCTGGAACTCTACTTTGGAAGGCGTGAGTCGTGGGGTCCCGTTTCTTTGTTGGCCTTATTTTGCTGATCAGTTGCTAAACACAACTTACATTTGCGATCTCTGGATGAACGGGCTAGGATTTGAAAAAAATGAAAATGGTATCATTAGTAGAGATGAAATCAAGAATAAAGTAGATCAGTTGATTAACAACAATGAATTCAAAACAAGGGCCATTGATCTCAAAGAAAAGGTTATGAACAGTATCAAAGAAGATGGATGTTCATACAAGAACTTTAAACGCTTTATCAAATGGATAAAGGAGAAAGATGATATTGGCAAGAACTATATGAAACCATAAATGGATATGTAGAAAATTGTTAAGTATCTATATGGTCAAAGGTCTCTGATATATTTCTAGTATCATAATGAAAATATATGTTCGAATGGTGTATCGCTTTTTCACTGATCAATACAATGTCTCCTTGCTTATATAAAAGCCAACGAGTTTTTGAAATCGCTAGACTACATAATTTTCACCTGCAACATCTCTAGAGATCCATATCTCATTATCCTTATTTATAAATTTTGGGTATTTTATTGTTACCTGTGTAATCATGGGAATACTATGAGTGACCAATTTGATTTTCAAGTTTATTAGCTTCATTTATTTTTTATAACACAAATTTGTTTTCGAAGATCATGGAGTCCGATGAGCAAATCATAAAATCAGTCATTCTTTCTGTGTATAAGTGTATGATCATGTTAGAATAATATCTTTGATCACATATCTAATTTGCATCCACTAAACCTGAAATATTTTCATTCTTCATATGAATCCATACATGAATAATAATAATACATACGCACATCTATACATTATATGATCTCACGTATCACATTAGACGCGATTATATAGTTGAAAAGTTATAAGACACTCAAGAAAATTATTAATTCCATTATTGTTTGTAGATTAAAACAATGGAAACTTGACGAATCAATCAAAGACGCCGGACAAAATTTTCAACCGCTAGACAAATAGTCTCCATCAAGTGTGTCTTATGGCTATTGTCTTCTTCAATACATCAGAATTAATGATGCTTAAATATTACATATTTTGACACGAATTGACATTGTCAATGAAGGCTGCAGGCCAGCTTTACTTCAATGCATATGTTCTCAAGTATAAGTTAAAAGATAATAACATTAACACATGCAACCTAAACAACATTCAAGTTTAGAAATCACTAGCTAAGACTTCTAAAATGGAAGCTCAAAATAATAACATCAGAAAGACACATGTGCTAGTTATACCTTTCATAGCACAAGGTCATGTGATTCCTTTACTGGAGCTCGCGAGGTGTCTAACCGAGCATGGAGTGAAGGTCACATTTGTGAACACAGAGGTGAACCACAAACTCGTAATGAAGACGTGGTTGGAGAGGGGTTGTTTTGGCCCTTTGATGCACATGGCGTCGGTCCCAGATGGGATGGAACCATGGGAGGACCGAAACAACTTTGTGCGGGTAGTGGAAGTCATGGACCAAGTCATGCCTGCAAAGCTAGAAGAGCTCATAGAAACGATTAACGAAACAGATGATAATAAGATTAGTTGTGTTATTGCGGATATGGGCATGCCATGGGCCATACATGTTGCCGAGAAGTTGAGAATTCAAAGAGTCATATTCTGGTCTGCTCCTGCTGCTGCATTATCTGCAATATTAAGCATTCAGAAGCTGATCAATGATGGAATCATTGATAGTGACGGTAAGAAGAAAAAAATAGCTCTTGTTAAGGGTAATGTTGCACGAGAGTTGAGCAGAGCTCGAGCTTGACAAACATCTTTGGGTTGGGCTCAAGCTCAGCCCAACAGCTCGTAGAGCCTTCATGAACGACTCAAAAGTTGCCTAACAGCTGGTGTTCGTGCGTCTCCCCAACCTGACCCGTTTTAACCCACCCATAAAATTTCTCATTTTCATATTGATACTCAGCCCGTCTGTTTGTCATTTCTAGTTTTGATGCTAAACTAGAAGTGACAAACGGTGGGTTGGATATATTCTAACTATCACTAACCATTCTTATATTACTTACGACAGGAGTTCCTTTACATGAGAATACTTTTCAACTATCACCAACCATGCCATTTATGAGAGCTGCAGAGTTTGGATGGACTTGTATGGGTAGCTTGGACACAATAAAAATCCTTTTTAAGTTCACACTAAAAGCTGTCGAAGCTGCGAAAGCAGCACAGTGGCAAATTTGCAACTCGACTAATGAACTGGAGTCTGCAGCATTCAACATGTTTCCCAATCTGGCGCCTATCGGTCCTCTTTTGGCAAGCAACCGGCTCGCAAAGCAAGCGGGCCACTTTTGGAAAGAAGACATGACTTGTCTCGAATGGCTCGATCAGCAGCCCGCGTGCTCGGTCATCTATGTGGCGTTTGGCAGCTTCACAATCTTTAATCAAACTCAGCTTCAAGAATTGGCACTTGGCCTTGAACTCACCAACAGGCCATTCTTGTGGGTCGTGAGACCAGGGTTAACCAATGAGAGTTCTAACCCCTACCCAGATGGGTTTATGGACCGAATACGCACTCGTGGGAAGATAGTGAGCTGGGCACCACAACAAGAGGTGCTAGCTCACTGTTCTATTGCTTGCTTCTTGAGCCATTGTGGTTGGAACTCTACTTTGGAAGGTGTGAGCCAAGGGATCCCATTTCTTTGTTGGCCTTACTTTGCTGATCAGTTGCTTAACAAGACTTATATTTGTGATGTCTGGATGAACGGGTTGGGATTCAAAAAAGATGAAGATGGTATCATCAGTAGAGATGAAATCAAGAATAAAGTAGATCAGCTGGTCAACAACAAAGAATTCAAAACAAGGGCCATTGACCTTAAGGAAAAGGTTATGAACAGTATCAGAGAAGATGGATGTTCATATACAAACTTTAAACGCTTTATCAAATGGATGAAGGAGAAAGATGATAATGGCGAGAACTACACGAAACCACATATTGGTATTTAGGAAAGTGTTCAGTATCTGTATGGTCTCTATACTTGCGGATGATCTTAATAGACAATATCAAAAATAAACAGCGTGTAGAAAACTTGCATTTGTGATGACCTAGTGTTTTTGTATGCTGGGTTCAGGGGGGAAAAGATATAGTTTTCATAGCGAAAACCTTTAACCACATGTTCAAAAAACAACGAACCAAACCCAAATTTGGTGAGTTGGCTGGAACGGCCAGTTTTATTCATTTCAAGTTCCAAAAAATGGTTAAAAGGTTAGACAGTTGAATCACATTTAACATTGATAGAAATAAGATCATTGATCAAACAGTTATGAACATATAGGTTGAAACTGAAGATAACAGAAAGCCAACTTCTCAATTAATTCAAACAGGATTAAAGTGGATTAACTCATCCAGGTACTGATATTCCAAACACAAGCCAGATCCACAAATTCACCAAACAGACAACTCAAAACAAAAAAAAACAATCAAAACTTGTTCTTTCCTGCTAAATTTATAAGCTACATAACTTCAAAGTTATGACTGGAATCAAACAGCAACCGCAATTCGGCCAGCAACTTGATCAAGATCTCTCCTGCCATTTGAAGTGATCCTCCTCCCTCTGTAACATCACAAAACATAATTTCTTAAAGAAAAAATCTACCACGAGGACGTGTTATTATAACTAAATCTAAGTGAAAAGAAAAAACATCATGAAAAGAAATATATCAAATGATCTTGGTGTCATCTTCGTTTGACTTGGGTAATCACTCAACGTAAGTTAACAAAAAGTGTGCATGTGTATGACCCATTCATATGACAGAGAGCAACAATGGATACTTGAACAAATAAGTAAAGAAGACTCACCCCTTGGGATCCATATCAATGATTTTCATGGTTTCCAATTGTTGAAGAATGTGACGAATGATACCACCGCTGCTTTTGCAGAAATGTGGTGGAGCACTACCATTCCTCTTACGTCCACCATAGACTCTCTGGAATGCACCAACACCAAGACCACCCCTCAAGTATACTTTTCTAGCAATGGAAGCTGCACAACAAAAGAATAGCAAGTTCAGGTTTCTTTTTATTATTTGCTTCCGTATAAATGTTGCAGCAAAATAGATTCAACGGCGTTTAAACTTAGATTGACATGCACAAAACTTACCAGCTCGGATGTAATACCAGTCAGGATCATAAGGTGCAAGTTCCTTGAAAGTACCAGTCTTCACGATATCAGTCCATTCAGGAAGCTCCATCTATGCAAGATAAAAATTATCAATATAATCAATTACAAACTTAAAATAACAACAAAATACATACAACAATTAAGAAAAATCAGGCATCTAGATGATCAAATGTTAACACCAAAGGTACTCGCCCAAAAAGAAGAACAATAAAACACATGATTGATCCCATGACAATTTTACATAGCACCGCTCAAATGGTTTTGCTAGTTCCACTCTGTCTTTGGATTTAAACACAGATTACTAAAAATTATTCTCAAGAAATAACTTTTCAAGTTAAATCCATCTATTTAACCATTATAGTAATTGAAAAAAAAAACTTTTCATGCTCTTAGACCTAAGTGAAAGCAATTCAAAATAGCATAAATATCAATCACTCAAACCCAACCTATATAAACTTCATAGACTCAGAATGCATACAGCATACTCAATTCAAGACATCAAGAACAAAAAACTTGACCACTAAACAGTGAAGCCACCAAAAAAATGATAGCAATTGGAGCCAAATTCACCAAACAAAACCACAATTAACTCACAAATATAAAATACTACGAACATCAAACAAACTATGTACGTGTTAAGGTAGTTAATTCGAGATTGACACAATAAAAAATTTAAAAAAACAAAACAAAAACAAAGCTGCTCAATCACTCTAGATTAAGAAGTCATAACCTAGCTACGGTACAGCAACCATGAGATCACAAACAGAAGCAGACATAGATCCTTACAATGAAACAACAAAACTTGAAATCATTTAAGGAACTGATTCTAGATTGATACATTCAAAGGAAATCTGATAAATCAATCTAAAACTACAAAAATTGAAATCAAAATGTGATGTATTATACCTTTCCAGATCGTTTGAGATGAGCGGCATAACCCTTAACGAATTCATGAGGGGAAACATCCTTCACAGTTCTCGCAGTCGCCATTGTTGCTGCCTGTTGGCGCTTTACACCTGCACGAAGATAAATTTGCTGGCTAGGGTTTCAATGTTTCATCAGAGGTTTCGTTTCAACTTTTATAGATGCTGAATTTGGGCCTGTGCCCAAACCGCCAGTATCTTAACAAGTAATGGGCCTAAGTTTTTCCCATAAGATCATAATGATTAATGAGGATTAATAAACAAGGTGGGCAAATCGGGTCCGGCCCAATACCCGAAACCGGGTTGAAACCGGGTTGGGCCCAACCGGGTTTTTTCGTATCCGGTTTTTGGTGAAACCGGGTTCGAACCCGGGTCGGGTTCACCTAATGCAAAACCCTACCCGGCATACCCGGGTCGGGTCGGGTCGGGTCGGGTCCGGGTCGGGTCCAAAACCGGGTTCAAATCGGGTTTAGTTTTTTTTTTTTTTTTTTTCTTCTTCTCCTCTTTTCTTGTGTGTGTCCCCAAAATCGGGTTCAAATCGGCTCCGAAACCGGGTTCAAATCGGGTCCAAAACCGGGTCGGGTCCGAAACCGGGTTCGGGTCGGGTTCACTAAAAAACTCAAAATCTAAAACCGGTTCCAACCCTACGGTTTCAAACGGGTCCAACCCGGGTACACCTCCCATTGGGTACTACCCGTACCCGGGTCCGGGTCGGGTCCACCGGGTCGGGTTCGGACCCGGTTTTTATGCCCATCTCTAAACAATTGTATATTTGTATTGTTTTTACTAAACCCGTGAATTAAACGGTTTAAATAAACAAAATATTAAATATAACTAAAATTTATGAATTAAGATGAAAAAAATTTAAAATAAAATATAATTAAAATTATGTAAGAGTAAAAACTATAAATAATAAAACAATAATATCAATGTTTTAAACTTTTTTTTATTTTTTAAAAATTAATTAATATTTTGTATCAAAACAAACTATTTTAATAAAAAAATGTCATTCTTAAAATTTTCTTACTATAACTTCTAATTTAAAAAAAAATTTGTTTATAAAAATGTTGTTTTAAATATTACCAATTTTAAAGTATTTCGTATTTTTTTTAAAAAAAGTTTGATGTTTTAGAAAAATTTATTTTTGTAAAAGTTTGTTTCTTTATAAATAATTTTAATAAAAAGATATATTTCTTAATTTATTAAAAAACTATTATTAATATAAAAAAATTATATAATATTATTAATAATTAATATAGTTATTTAATAGGATAGAGAATTGAGAAAATTTTGATAACAATTAATGTGGAGTTGGCACGTGTCACCTATAAATACCTTTTTTTTAGATTAAGAATATTTGTGTGCTTGTATAATGTATATCATATGGCATATGCGACTATGTGGCATGGGCCATTCAAAAGAGTAAGAAGGTTTAACTTCTGGTATAAACTAAAAATTAAGCAGCGTGATGTAACACGTTTGTAAACTTTGTTATGCGCATTACAGCGGTTACATTAATGTCGCTTAAGTAGATAAAAGAAACATGTAACATTGCGGTTCTAGAGATCAAACATATGTAAAAAACAGTATTATAATAGTACTAGATTTCTTTGATTGGTAGAGGTTTAATTTTTCAAGGTAAATGTTACAAATATTCTCTGGATTCGAGAATTCCAACTTGGAAAAAAGGTATGAACACATATTTATATTATTTCAAATGGATGTTTCGAATATTTATCTAACTTTTTTGTGAATTTTACTCGAAAATGCTATATTAAAATATATTCAAGTTTTACAGTTAAATTCTACTTGTTACTAATGATGGATATTTTCCCTCAATGATGACACAACTTTACTACTTTAGGTACTAGTGATCTATATATTTTAAAGATCCTGTGATCAAAGTCTAGACAAGGGTAAAAGGGCTACATCTTCTGTTGCTAGCGTTTATGGAGCCCATCATTGCTCCTGGTGTAAACGATGATGTCTCGATAGATGATACGTTTGTTAGTGGTAAAGTTCATGGCATTACGGATGGGCGAGAGAAAAGCCATTTCGATCGAAGTGTCTTCGTGTTTCTAAAACTTTCAACACAGAGGTTGCTCAAGAATGGGCTCCGGGTGAATGGGATTTCTTTGCGGATCAGGGCAAGGAACTCGGGTTGGATCCAGTACTGTTGACCTCCTTTTCAAATCGGGTTGGATCCTTATTTTGTTTGGATTATGGTTTTTGGGCTGCTGGACCAATTCTGTACTTAGGCCCATGTGATTTTGCCTACTTACTACTCTCATTGCATTGTGGCCCACATTTGACTCCTTTTGTTGCTTTTAAGTTTTAACTTTTAAGCACCTTATGCAAGCCTTTTGAGCTTATTTTATAAAATTACAAAATATCCTTTCATTCAACTTACAATATAACCCACTTGACTTTAAGAGAAACTTACCATTAGCGTTTTCAGAACCGGTCTGACCCCCGGTTCAAACGGTCCCACCGGTTCAACGTCAAAACGGTTTAAACACCGAACCGGATTGGATTGTAGTCTGGTTTCCGGTCCAAACGGTTTGGTCTGGTTTTCAAAAAAATAAATACCATTTAGAGACTATGCCAGATTTAACACATGACAAACACATAATGTCTTTTTCTCCTTTTATTTTTAAAATTTGATTAGAAGCTCATGTAGTCATGTATTGCATGGGTTGAATCAAAATATTAAATTAAATAGTTAGGATGAGAGGTAATTATAAAATATATCTCATTTGTAATATTGATAATTTTTTTAGAATTAGAATAAAAAATTATATATATTTTGAAACAACTTTTTAATTGGATCCTTTCTGCCTTCAAATTTGTCTTTAGTTTGTAGAACTTAAAATATATGAGTGAACAATTGTATAAATGATAAATAAAATTTTAAACTATAAAATATGTAGATGTAATTGAAATGAATTATTAATTTAGTTATCTACAATAATAAAGTTAATTAATATAAAATTTTTATCTAGTTTGCCTAAAATGGGGTAAAATATAATAAGAGTATTATTTAATTTACTTAAATCTTTCTAATCTAATAAAAGAATAATTAATGGTGACATGTGTCATCACCACATTACTGATCATCAAAATTTTTCCGTTTATCTATCTTATTAATTACTAATAATTTTATTTAATTCTTTTTTAGATGAAAAATAGTAATTAGATAAATTGAGCAAGAAAATTTTATATTAATGTTATTTAAAATAAACAAATTCTTATAAAAAGAAATTTTTCTAAATCAAACCTTTTGAATACGAAATATTTTAAAATTTGTGTTTTTAAAAACTAAAGTTATAGTATAGAAATTTTTCAAAATGATATTCTTTTCTGAACGGTTTGTTTTGAAAAAATATTTAATTTATGTTTTGACAAAAAAACAAAAAAAAAGTTTAAAAAAAAGTTTAAAAAGTTAATATAATTATTTATCACTTATAGTATATACTATATGTAATTTCAATTGTATCTTATCTTAGAATATCATTTTAGAATTAATAATTTTTTATTTTATTTAATATTTTATTTATTTAATCTGTGTAATACACGGGTTTACTAAAGGTAGTTAGTTAATAAGTTTGAGTGGTAAAGTAAGGGCGAGGAGTAACCATATAATGACATGTGTCAACTTTTTTATTATTTTATTATATACTATATATATATATATATATATATATATATATATATATATAATGTTGCGATGTGTTTACTATTTTATTATATATGATATTTTCTAAAATTTTAAATATAATGTTGCGACGTGTTATTTTTATCTGCGTTTCAACTTAAATTTTATTCAAGACCGAATTATTTGTGATAATATACAAGTTATCAAAGTTTTAACGTACAAGTCATTAAAGTTGCTTCAATGTTTGTTTCTTTACTGTTTTTATTCCCTTCTAACAACCTTTAACATATGATGTTTCATAAAATTGTAAATCCGTCACTACGACGTGCTTATTGTTATCAACGTTTTGACATGAATGTAATTCATATGATGAATATTAATGTGATGGTCGTCGAACCTTATAAATTTAACATATTCGCCGTAGCGGTGTAGGATGCAGGTTTCGCCTACTGGTCATCTAGGAATGTGCTTGAGAAGACCTGGCTACTAGTAATCTCCCTTTGATCAATTGATGTTGATAGGTTTGAACAAGTTTGTGTATACCCTTCTTTGGTTCATTTTGTTTCACATGTTTAATGTTTTGTACTTGTCATTTTGGTTTTAATGTTTAATGTTGATAGCATGTCTTGATTTGGTACTGTGTTGCCACCATTTTGTGGATAGGTTTCTTTCAAGATTCCTAGTCTTGATTAGAGGCTCCCCAAAGCCTAGTTCGGGGTTGCCAAGTTAGGTTGTCTCTAGGGGTATTTTTTTTTTTCCTGTTTTATCTGTTCCTTTATTTTTAATGATATTTGTCAAGTAAAATCCATTTACCAAGAAAAAGTATTCTTTTATATCTTACTTTTATGCTAGTTTGTTTTACTATAGTTAGAATCCTTTATGCATGATTGCTATCATTAGCATTAGTTCCATATGTATTCTCTAGCGTGTGTTTTCACCACAGTTGTAGCGCTTTCTTTTCTTAAATGATCGTGACACCTTATAACCATCTCCATGCCTTGGTCTAATATTTTTCTTTATCTATTGATCTACATAAGAATTTATCACTCATTTCTAATACTACTTACAAGTCCATATAAAACCAATATAAAGAGATCAAACACAAAATTCTATGATATTTATAAGTTTTACTGATAACTGAAATTACAAGTTTAATTTATAGAATAAACCAACAATCGAATAACTCACGTTAGATGTATTAAATTTTCTCTCTTTTAGCATCTTTTTTGGAAAACTCATAAGTATTCTAATACAGATTATCTTTGTTAAGCCCCCTTTTCAATATCATGGTTGATACATGTACATTACATAAGCAAAGAACGTATATTTTTTAAAATAATTGAAAAGAGTTATAAAATGTAATAGATGATGCAATAACCAAAACTTTTGCTTTTTAATGTCAACTAGTAATTTAAACTCGCGCGATGCGGCGGTGATGTTAAAATTAGGGGTGTGCAATTGGTTTGAACCTGCTGGAACCAAATCGTAACCCGGAACCGGATAGCCTAAATCTAAATACCGGAACCGAACCTTATGATAACCTAGTCGGTTCGATTCTTGACAGAGTAACCGGTTGCGCTTTTGTTTAAGAACCGGTATGGAACCAGTTTTTTTATGAGCTTAAAATAACGATCTGGTGTGATCATCACTTAAGAAAAAGCAAAATATTAATGGGTTGCATGTTCATCCCTAGAATGTGTTCATGAACCCTATAAAAATATTTATACTTTTATAGCCAATTTTTGTAAGGATCATTTGCTTTGATTTGTGAAATTTAGAAGTTAAAGCATGTCGTAAAAAAAATGATGTATTAGAATTTAAGTATAAATACCTTCATAAACTTTTTAGGTTTACAATTTCTAAATCTTACTTCATAAATAGATTATTATTTTATTAGAATTTAAACTTCTCATAGGTTATCCGATTTTTACATACCTAGTTCAAAACCAATCCCGAACTGCACCGAGAACCGTTTAGGCATATTATAGGAACCGGAAACCAAACCTATAATAATACAACCGGTTCTAGATGCTTCAGTCCAGCCAGTTCTAGCGGTTCCGGTTGAAAAGAATCGATTCTTGCTCACCCCTAGTTAAAATAGTAAAACCTGGTTTTCACGATTTTTACAATATTTTTTGCGTCGTAGAAAAAACCATGACTTTTAAATAAAAACATATTTAGTAAAATTTCACTTATAAAAAACACTAATATGAAATAATAATAAAAAAAATTTAGAAAGGAACGTTAAAAAAGATGTAAAATTAAATTCATGAAATAGTAAAGTGGAGTTAATTATATTTTATTGCATATAATGGCATAAAAATTGAAATTACAAAACAAATTATAAAAGTGAGTAAAAAGGAGGAGCATTTAAGAATCGAACTTTCGGCTGCAATGAACTAAAACAAACGTTGTACCAGTGAGGCTAAAGTGATCTTTGATCAAATTCCAGAAAACAATAATAAGACATAATCAGGAAAAACAATAAAAAAATAGAAAAACATCACCGACTTTAGTAAATGAGAGTAAGTAAATGATTGCTTAAAGATATATTCTGAAAATAATGATGAATTTTGTGGTCCTCTTATTCATGCTTGAACATGCAAAGAGATAGGGACCTCATGGAAAAGAGTGGTGAATGTATCTAAACCAAACCCTTTAGATCATATAGAATCCATTGTGTGTGCATATACACATGAGTGAGAGAAAAGAGAAGAAGAAAAGATGAGTAAATAAGATTTTTTAGAAGATAAGAAGTAATATCCCTAACACAAAAAATTTCTTTTATAACTTTTGATGTTAAATATCAATAGTGTATTTTGTTTTGATTGATCATGATTTATTATCATTGTTGTTATGTATAATCTTATTTATACATGTAAATATTTTAAGAAATACCAGAGTCTATATACAATAAATAAGTAAATGAGAGTGTTATTTGTTGTAATTCTATAAGATTTTATTTATTTTTTCGGTTTTTCTTTCTTAGCTTCATAAATAATAAGTAAGGTTGTTTCCACATTTGCTTTTTTAATGATTAAATCTTTATTACTATAATTTATTTTTTAATTTTTTTCACCTAATAAATAATTTTGTATCATGTTTTTCTTTTTAAATTCTTAAATTAACTATTTAATTCATTTTTAATAAGTTTTTATTTAACACATGTAATACAAAAGTTTTTAGCCTAGTTTTGTTTTAAATATACAAAATGATTATGTAACCATCACTCTACTTTATTTTCTAACTCCGATTATGTCTGTCAGACGATACAAACAACGGCATTATGTTGTTTTCTACTTAAGAACTAATTTTGTTTTGTCAATCGAGTATTAATTGAGTTTCATTTATGTAAGTGTTGAAATTTAAAAAGAAACAAGAAAAAAACAAGTTACATATTAAATAATTCTTTAAACAATTACCTATCTCTTAAACAATTTCGTCATTTATATTACTTTTGAGAAAATAAAAATATTTTACATGACAATCACCCTATCTCTTAAATTCAAGGGCTAGCCGGAGTGGACGGCCAACCATCAAAATAACAAAACGGATTTTTGTATATCTTTATTATTAAATTATGTTCGTCATTGAACGAGTTTTCCTCAATTCTTATATAAAGCAAATCAAATATATGAGGTATTGAATGGTTCTAATAATCATTACTTTATCTTAATAATAGTATATTAAACAGTTAGATGATCAAGATTGCTTTAATGAACAAATTGGAGATTTTAGATTTATTCTACCAAATCTATGAGGAATTTAATATTAGAAACTCAGATATATAAAAGTAATAAAACTTGAAATGGTCGGTTTTGAAGTCTTAACGAACGTGGAATGCATACTTATTACTTCCCGAGGAAAAAGGAGAGTTTGGTGAGCAAATTATCGTCCTACCAATTTATCACGATATTTTGGTTATTTTATCGTCTCAAGGATTTAACATTGTTCAGAGGTTAGCATGTGCCCCTTATCTCTCTATATGATGGATATTGAATTCCTAACCCATCAACTTTTTTATCCTACCCTACTAGTGGCTTTCGGGATCTTTAAAAGGATTTTGACACCTTTCACAAGTGTTCTATCTTGTTTTCAAGACTAGGGAGCAGGAAAAGATCAATGGATTGACCGGAAACATCACACTACTGTTTCAAGACAAGAAAGTCGAAAATCAAGTGAGGCAGGACATGAAGAATATCTTCCACCCTAATAATGGCTATGTTTAATGGCAATAAAGAAAAATTATATTTGATTAGTATCATCATTTTCTAGAGCACGTAAAAATGTTAAAACGGTATGTATTTTTATTAGAGCATCTTCAGTGAGGACATCCCTCTCGATCTGTGAGGGATGTGCCATTGATCTAGATGAGAGCAATAAGAAAAAGGTAGGGTGCGTTCATGTGGACGATCATCATCTGCGGTGGACCATGAGGGGAGAGGAGAGAGAGATGATAAAGAAATCTAATTTTAGGAGGACCATATGTGACATGATTGACGGAGTTGTTGCAATGCCTACAAGAGGTTCCTCGATTAGATATTTTGAGGGTAATTATAGGATTATGTGTAACATGGAATAAGAGTTATAGGATTGTGGCGCACTTGCACTCTAAACGAAGGTATTTACTGAGGTATTTACTTGGTTAGCTAGATAGATTATTTCATACTTTAAGGACTATTAACATTGTTTATGATGCTAATTTCTAAAAAGGTTATAGGACTATGAGCCTTTACTATAAGTTTTTATTAATTCACATCAATTATAACTTTGTATGCTAAAATATCATTAGACTCATATGGTATTAGTATTTATAAGTATCCTTAGGTTCGATACTTGGTTCTTGCCACTGACTATACTACATAAGTATAAGTTCTTTTATGTGTGTATGTAGTTTCATTATGGTCTTTGCCATTTTATAAATTTAAAGCTTTATGCGTGTTGGGAAATCTTCATCAAAGGTATATATCGTACACATGACATCACTAGGGTTAAACTTATAAAATTCAAGAATATTGTCGAAAGAGAGTGTTAAAGGGGATGGAGTGTATTGATGATTAAATGGAGAAACTCTATCACCATTTAAGGTTTTGGCTAATGAATTTGGTCAATCCACCCTACTAGACTTGACTACACCCATTTTCATTATGACCCTTGATATATAAATTAAAACAAACAAACCTTTTTTTGCCTAACCCTATATTCGACTCGTTGATCATGATATTTTCAATCAAAGCTCCAAAAGGAAGAACTTAACCCTATCATAGCACGATGCGATACATCTTAGGTGTTTTGTCATCATATTAGTAGTAGCCTTTATAGCGTTAGTGCTTTGTTTAAAACTTTTTTCTTAACCTTGTAACTTACATAAATAGTCCTACGAGTTTAGAAAACAGAGTTAATTACATAGGTGATATATGTAATATTAAACAATTGATATTTTAGTACTTCTATATAAAATTAAAATGAACACTATTGTAAATTATTATCAGATCTCAAATATGTTACAAAAACAAAATCACATAACTTTTTAAACTTGGACTCTAAACACATAAAGCAAAGTAATTTTTTAAGAACAACCATCTCGCACACTCTAATTCTAATTTTAAATTTACATCTTTTGCCCATTATGAAACTTGACCCCTCTTAACCACATGGGAAGGACATGTTTTAATGTAACTAGTACAACTAGCCAGAAGTTTTTTGTTGTAAAATAGGTAATTAAATCTTTGTTATAAGTCAACAATCTATCATTTTATAATTGACCTGATAAGTAAAGGTGTAAAAAAACAGTTTGGATTCCTAAACTGGTTTAGAACTCGATCGGGTACCAAAAAGAAATAAAAATGGTTTGATCTCAACCCCAACTCGTCGGATTTTGACTAGTTTGTGTCCTTATGTGAAAAAAATGGTTTCAACCCAGTACGGTTTGACAAACTAGTTTCAAACCAGTTTATAAACCAATTTTGACCATTTTAAAAACTAGCAGTTATATACCCGTTTTTGACCTTTGGTGGGGTTAAACTAGTCATTTGTTTGTTTTTGTTTTTACTGTTTTTAACCCCCTAATGTTAGTATAAATATCAAATATGCAGTGTGTGCAATGTTTTATCACAATACTTAAAAACACTCTCTATTCATTCTTAAAACTTGATGTGGATGTTCCAGTCAGGGTAAATTCATGTCATAGCCGTCAACCTCAACCGTGCATCGTTTACGACATGTACTTGAACTTATCTCTGATTTGAACATATGCACATCTAAAACAACGACAACAATTCGATGATGATCTTTACGACTTGTATTTGTTTCTATGCATTTCAATCTATGTCATAGTTTTTAAGTATTAAATAAAAAAATCATTTTAGTAGGAATTTTAATAAAAAAAATTAGAAAAACCGATTTTTTCCCGCCCCGGGTTCAACACGATCCAACCCGGTTCGGATAGGGTTCGCAAATTTCTCACCAAAAACCAGTTTATACCTAAACCATAAACTGCGTTTTGCTTAATAAAAACCAAACCGGTTTAAAAAAAAGGATTTATACACGTCAATCCATAAGTTCACTCTCGACCCGATAATTTGAATTACGATAATAAACGAGAACTCACATGTGAAACCCACTATACAAAATACACGTTCATCTTCTTTCTCTTCCCCTCAACAAACCCACAAATACACAACAACAAAACCCATAAAACCGCTATTCCAATACGTTGCTTCTACGATCCCTTTCGTCAATTAGTGTTCTTGATCCACCAAGTTCCCCTAATTCAACCCCATTGATGTTATAACTTATAAACCCTTTAATCTTAACTTCGCGGTGAAGCTAATTGGAAAAGGTATTCGAAACAGAAAAGGTATGCTGCAAGTTAGCCGATTGTTCAGTTTCATCTTTTTGGGTATTCTTTTAATGTTCTGTTTCTGTGATTAAATGCAATCTGGAGAGAGTATGAGAGATCATCTGAGCTGTTTTCTTTTAATTCCCCGTTTCTTATTGGCAGTGTTTTGATCGCTTTATAATGATGACTGTAAAGGGTTTGTTCATTGTTGTGTTGTTAATTGGATTGCTTCATATGGGTTTGAGTTTTCGATTTAGTTCGACCATGTGATTCAAAAATTTGCAGAAGATTTGAGGTATATTCGAATGGATTCACGTTGTGTTCTTTGATCAATTTGAATGCTGATTTATTGTGTGTTTTCGTTTGTTGATTGATGTTTGTTTTGGTTTTGATTAGAAGTTTCAGTGGTAATGATTATAGTGATGAAAATGCGTATTGCTTTTGGTTATGAATACAGATTCAATTTTCTGTCCAGATCCATCTTTCATTTCTGTGATTTTGTTGATTGTATGCATAAACACATATTATTACACTATGCATTGTGTATACAGATGGTCATAATTAGATCGATTTTGGTCAAAAGTTTTCGATAAATTTTGGTATTGAACCATCAATTGAAGAACTTTTGCCACCCAAAACAGTAATTACAAATCATTTTGTGGATTTCCCCCCAATTTTTATTTAGGTTTGTGGCTGCAGGATGATGCTAGCAGCTGGTTTACACTTTATACCCTCAAACAATGAAGGTTTTTGGTTTTTGTTGCTACAAAGTATAAACTCAATCCTTTGCAAGAGGGGTTTTTTTCGAAAAAAGATCATGTAAAACACACCGGACGGGTTTAATTTTGATGACTACCTTTGCAAGAGGGATTTTTTCACAAAAATGATCATGTAAAACACACCGAACGGGGCTAATTTTGATGACTACCGAGTAATTTAATGATTTCTTGATCCTCTATATAAAGTTTTAATCTTTTCTAGTCTTTGGATATACGCATTCGTTCACCAGAATAATAACAATGCATTTGTTTTCTTTCAGGTCAGTCGTTTCTGAAGTCTTAAGTTTTGTTTGAATGAATACTCCAAGTGAAGAAACCCCTGAAGATGGGAATCAGAGAAGGAAATCCATAGGTGGTGGTAGTGGTGGTGGTGGTTCAAGTCTTGCTGGCGGCAAAACCAGACGGTACTCCATTGGTGTAACAAGTTCTCGAAAGAGTATTGGTGAAGAAGGTAATATTATTCCTAATTATCTCAGAGCTTCCACTGGTTCTTGTCATGATTTCTGTAAATATGGCAAGAAACATGAACACTCGAAGTCGACAGTTCCTATAAAGTTCAAAACAACTGCGAGTGTCAATAGAGAAAAATTTACAAAAACTGTAGTTTCACTAGAAAAAAAGAAAACAACACGCAAGTCTTCCACAGATCCTGAAGTTTTAACCCCTGCTGAACTCGATAAAGAAGCCAAAAAGGTTGTTTTGTTACCATCTAAGAAACCACAAGTTTCGAAACAGAGTTCATCAGCAAATGGAAATGCAACAAAGAATGAGCGTAAAACGTTTCAACGGTCTACTTCTATTGTGAAAACAAGTCCAGTGGTGGTGAATCGTGATGCTAGTTCAGAAGGGTCTAATGGTGGGATTAAAAAGGTGGACACAAAAACTGCCAAAAAGACAGGTACGGCACCTAAAACTAGCGGTGTTAAGAAAGTTGCTCCTAAAGCTACCGTGAATGAATCACAGTCACTTAAAGCTTCTGTTAGTAGAGCTGCAAGTTTGCAGGGGACTAAATATAGGGGCGTTAAACAGGTGTCTCCTCTAAAAGATCAAAACAGAATGCAGAAAACTGAGCCTAAACAAACAATTGATGACAAGATTAAAACCAAAACCTTACAAAGTGTTGAGGCTGAACCCGAGGTCAAACCTGAGATCATGGAGTTTGACCTTATTCAGTCATCAACGGAATCGATCAATGATCCGATCTGCAACAGTTCTGAGTCTTCTTTGGGAAAAAAGATTGTGGAAGAAGAGTCAATGATCACACATCCAGTTTATGAAAGCTCTGACCTTTTTTCAGATAAAGATCATATTGTTTCAGATAAAGATCATCTAGAAGAATCATCAACAGCACCTGCTGTTGTTGGAAGCTCACAATCTTGTTCAGACAAAGAGGTATTAGAAGAAGAGTCGCTAATCGCACCTCCTTTGTCTGAAACCTCTGAATCTTTTTATGATGACGAGGTTCTAGAAGGGGAGTCTGAATACACCGATGATGAAGAGGTTGAAGTTTCAGAAGAAGGGTCTGAAACCGCTGATAATGATATTAATGAAATGGAAACTTCTGTTGAGAATCACAACAAGATCTCAAGAAAGGGTAGAACGGTAGTTTCAGAAAACAAAGATGATAAAGCGGTAAAGCTAAGGTTCAGGAGGGGAAGGATTCTTGATCTTCAGTCTGGGAATAACGGGCCTAGAAGGCTCAAGTTCAGAAGAAGAGTTACCGAGGCTAATGAAGATGGGCAAAGTATTGCAAGAAGAACTTATAAAAGCAAAACTTTAGACCTTCAGACTGAGGTTAACGGTCCTAGAAAGCTCAACTTCACAGAAGGGAAAGTAATTGAGGGTAATGAACAGAAACATCGCGTATCTAGAAGTAGTTTTGAAAAGAAACATGTTGAAGAAAAACAAGATTCCGTCAACGGCCCTGAAAGCGTTGTATTGAAGCATCAAGGTGAGCAGGGAAAGAAAGATGCTCAAGGTTTGTTCAACAATGTCATAGAAGAAACAGCAAGTAAGCTTGTTGAAACCAGGAAGAGTAAAGTGAAGGCATTGGTTGGTGCTTTTGAAACAGTGATCTCTCTTCAAGACGGTAAACCTTCTTCCACGTGACATAAAAATGTTTCCTTTTTTTCACAAGAAATCAGGTTCTGTAAAGAAAATGTAGATGAAGAGCCTGGTGATTGTGATGGGAGTTTGACACAAACAAATAGGATGATTTGAGGACAGTTCTTCGCGCTGGTTTTAACTGAGGTGAGTGGCTGCTTACGCGTTTTTTTGTTTTTTTTGTTTTTACCTTGTCTCTGAATAAATCAAGTGACAATCTTATGAGTCTTTGACTATTAGGTTTAGTAATGAAAACTTGTGCACATAATTTAGTTTTGGTTTTGGTTTTGCATTGCATTGATCAAGTCGACGGTTTGTAACGGCAATCTTACATTGATATTATGGGTTTTTGTTTCTTTTTTGACGGAGTTATGTTCATATGGTTCTTCTGTGTCTGAATCATGTTGTGATCATTCAAGCCACTTAGATTGAGCTATGGAAATTATTCTTCTGTCTTTGTTGCGCTTGAATCGCTTGGTGGTCAAATCATGTGTGTTATCTAACAGCGTAGGCTGGACTTTCAGTCGAAAGTTATGATGGCGAGTATGCTTTGTTGATGTAGAACATATGGTTTGTTGAAAGTTGAAACATTTTACATCAATCAAACACTTTACCAATTCATGTGAGATGTAGAACTTGATAAGTATGATCATCATTTCTTCTTGTGAAGCCAAAAAAATAAAAACTAAAAAATAAATAAATAAATAAATAACTTTTTCATGTGTTTAAGTGTTTAACCAATAATGTTCAATTAAAAGTTTCTTTTTTATTCAAATCGTAGCTACTAACTCAAATTTAACTCGTGACCTACTGTATTATGAGAATACACAATGATTGATTGATATAACCAAGAGGGATTATTATGAATACACTTAATGTACGGAGAACAACAAATATAAAAGCGTGAATAACATTCATTAATTAACTTGATAGTTTTAAATTCCCATTAAATCTTGTGAGTCATACTTGAGAAAAGAGTTCTTACGTGTGAATAAACTCTTATAACAACCCAACAAAGAAAATTTAGGGGATGACAAAATGGAATTGTTTGTGCAACAATACGGGCAATTCAAATTTTCAAACATCATTGATAATTTCATTAGACTATGCGTAGTGGTTGTTAGTTAAAATATCACCTAAATGTCATGTAGTTAAAAACATTTCATTAAAGCCTCTTTCAAATCAAGTGTAGTGATTAACTAGTGATTGAAGCCACTATTAATGCAATAATATAAGAAAACTTATGTTTGGCTTCCGTTAAGGGCTTAAATCCCCTTTTAATTATTTTGCAGTGGTGTTTGAAGTCTTAATTGTGTCCTTGTCATCATGTTTGGAGCCCTCAAATTGTCTACTGTGCAATTACGTATAGTCTTACCAACTTAAATCTCTTGTAACTACTTTATGCAAATGAAAAAAGATATTTTTTACATGTTTATTTCCTTAAGATCAGTAATTATATATTTTTTAAGGCAAAAAATCAATTACATATTTTCACTTCCTAAAAAACTTATATATATGTTTTAAGAAGAGGAATATGTAATTGTTTTTTTGATTTAAGAAAATTTGTAATTAATGATATTAGAAGGGTAAATAAATTCCTAGATGTCTTTCAACAAAAACTTAATGAGTTAAGCATTATTCGAATGTATGCATCCCTTTAGTTCAAACGAATTATGAACTTACCTGTTTTTCACAGAGAGATCAAAAAATTCAAGTATTTCACCTGTTTTCTAAACTAAAGGGATCGTACTTTTTTTTCTTTTATTTTTTTAGTAGTAGGGTTTTATTTATTTGGCTTTTTCTTTAAAAACATATATTCTTTGTTACCTTTAATTTCATTAACTTTGAATTTTTTCTTTAAGAAAAAATCCCTCTATATATTATTTTTATCAACAATTCAACGTGAAAATTTTTTTATAAAAGATTTTTTATTTTATTAAAATCCCACTTAACATAAAAATGTATAAAATTTTTGAACATCGATTTAACACACCATTGTGTTACTTCATTTAAGTTCTTTGTTGAATTTATTCAATATTTTTACATGATTTTAATGAGTCGTGTTACTTCGCAACGCACGGTGTTGAGTTAATCGGTTTCGTTCATGGGTCACAGGTCAAATGGTTCACGGGGTCATTTGAACAGGTCATCAATTGTCTAAACATTAATGTGATTTAGTCAACAGTTTGACCGAGTAATATGGAGAATACGTGGGGATCATGAAGACCAACAAAGAGGTGGAGATCATGGTTTTGGCGGATTAATTTTACGTGGGTTTTCATTATGCTAACAATTTCCTATATAAGCAGATAGAAGGAATTTAGTTTAATTAAGCACTTTTCATTTTAGTCTTGTTCCTTATTTGAGTTTGAGAAATAGCCAATGAGTCCTAGATCAACTGGTTTATGAGTAAGCATCCTATGACTTTTCAAAGTGGAGGTCATGGGTTGGAGTCACACTAGATGCAATATGCTCCAAGTGGTCCAAGGGTTTTACCATAGTGGGCCTTTGGGTGGTGGGTTTCCCTTGTAATGGTGGGCGAGCCGGGTCAACAGCACTGTCTGTGTTCGCGAACGTGGGTGGCCTTTCGCCAATGGGTTTACCCGGGTGACCGGGCTTAAAAATTATTCGTTGGCCGTTCAAAAAAAAAAAAAAAGTTTGAGAAATAAAACACAGAAAACTCGTTTCAAGTGTGTGTTGAGTGTGTGTTTTGAGGCTTGATATCCAACACACAACACATGATTTTCATATAAAAACCAAAATCAACATTTCCTAGTACATAGATCCCAACAACCTTACACGTGACTTGGGTGAGTTCACCTCCCCTCCAACAACCCAAAGGCACAAACCATTTTAGTTCATTAAAGTTGTACACTCCTAGTAATCCTGTGGATATTCTTTAGTCGAACTTTTGTCTATTGATGCCATTATAACAGCTAGCATCTTGATTCCCACCCATCTTGAGTTGTGTTCAGGGCCGGCCCAATAAGGTTATTGGGTCAGGCGGTGGCCTAAGGCCTACACATGTTGAGGGCCTCAAGTTTTTTCAGTGTTTGGGCTATGGTAATTATAGTTTTGGGTTAGCTACTATATTTTGGGCTAACTGTTTTGTTTTGGGCCAGACTAGGCTTGGTATTAATTTTAATTTTTAAAACTTGGGCCTGCTAGGATACTTAGGGCATGTTTAAAAAAAAACTAGAAAAAAAGCTAGGAAAATAAGCTTTATATAAATGTTTCGTATGTTTTTTAAATATATAAAAAGTAGATTAAAATTTTTTAACTCCGTCAAATATAAGCTATTTAGTTTATTTATGCCGGTTCCAAGCCCGGATAAAGGAGGAGGGTTTTTATTAAAAACTTCAGAAAAAGACCTCCAAAATTAATCCCGCCTTAGACCACTAAAATGGTTGAGCTGGCCCTGGTTGTGTTGAAACAACTTCTTCTTATCTATGTTGCCAAACCAATTTTTGTGAATTATCTTACACCCATATAAAATGTGAGTTTATTCACTCATCTGTTGTCTTTTGGTGATATAGGTTTTTTTTTTTTTTTTTTTTTTTTTTTTTTTTTTGTAATAAGAAGTTCTAATGTGTTGTCAATTAGCTAATATTTTATGGTATTTTCGTCATTTTGCCATGTGCAGACAATGGTCATAACCAAGCAGTATAGATGCATACACTTTGCTAACTGTGTGCACACAAGGGCATTAAGTGAAGATATCATTTTCCTAATTCTTCAACATTTAAACTGGAATCCTAAAATAATCGCGACACTATCTACTAAACTGGAATCCTAAAATGATGCATGATCTTCAATCCAGTGGCAACCATATTGTTGATGGAAACTGAGGTGCACTCAGGAAGCTTCTTATCTGTTGTTTAGGATGCATAAAAAATGGTTTATTTAATAAAATTCACATTTCAGGCCACTTTGCTTACGGGATTCAGTTATCTAGAACTTCTGGTAAAAGCTTTCTTTAGCCAAACTGTCAAAGCGACGTCTTGTATGAATTCGACCCGTGTGAGCATTTGGACCAAGGAGAAGAAGGGGACGTGGGCTTTTTTCGACGGGTATTCAAGTCGTTTGATACATCAAAGGTGCGTAAGATGCTTATTAGAAGGGGAGCTAAATTTCACCTTACAGAATTTTGTCTCTATTGCAAAGGGAAGCTTTGGAGCATGTTGCAGGCGAAGATGATCCCACAAAGTGTCAGCTGTCGGTTGGGTGCGTATGAAGATTGCATCGAGTATCATGTGCGTCTCAATGGACATGGTCTTGGTATTTATACCCTTTACCCTTATCTGATTCAGAAGAGGTGTCGGGATTTGATTAATCTGATAGCCTAACAGTTTATTCAGGTAAACCACTATGCTAAATTACTATATAGTTTGCATGATCTCTTAGTTAACCAGGTGAATACATTGTTCATATGGTTCATGTTTCTTGATCAGGTGGAGTACATGTTTGGTGACTGATGGGCTATGCAGTTTGTTGCCTTTTCAACTTGTTTATATATCTTTTGTTAAACGCGATGCTGGTTCTTGAACTATTAGATGGATCCAAAATGATGTTGGTGTCACTTATGTGAGTGTAAAAGGTTGATGGCTATGTGCTCTGGTGTACATGTAGTTTTGTTTATGTATTTGGAAGTAAATGCAGGTAACGTTGGATCAGGCCCCAATTAAACACACAAACAAAACACACAGTTTACTGCTTACAATCTCACATTTTCATTCATAAATAAACTTACATTAAATAGAAAGAAATAACACTTTCACCTAAAGAAAAGGAAAACTACCAACCCACTAATCAAACTTTGACTCAACAAACTAATAATAAACATGTGACTAAATAAAACTCCTACCGACTTATGACCTGTTGATATGGATCCACAACTTTGACCCTTATTCAATAACCGACTATTAAACCCATCAAAATTAATTCAACAGGTTCGACGTGTAACACATTATACAAATTGGGTTAATAAAACAGATTAATAGGTTTTGACTCAACATTTCAACATATGATTGTAATGTTTGTTTGTTTGACAACTAAAAAGGAATTGCATGCATTGCATTGTCATTTTATTTTGAGTAATATATCAATTTCTTTCAATAATTTTCAATTAATTGTTTATAAAGGTTGTTCGTTGTATATTGTTGTTTGTTGTATATTGTTGTTCGTTGTATGCCTTTGCTATATATAATGATTGTTTAGTATGTTTTCCCTGATTGAGTATTGCTAGTGTGTGCTTATAGAGGTAAATTGTATGGTATTAATAATCCTTAGCCCAATTAGTTAAGGTGAGGTACCATTACATGTAAATATTGGAAGATCATGGGTTTAAATCTCACTCTGACCAAAATGCTTAGAGTTAAGCCAGTGGGTTTTCTTAGCAATGGGTTTCCTACGGAGAGGGTTGGGGGTGCGGTCCCGGCTGGAAAACAGATAGGTGGACCCGATTAATATAACATCTATCTTCCGAAACTGGGTCGCATATTTGCCGTTAAAAAAAAAAGGTAAATTGTATGGTGATTGTCATGCTGAGTATTGTGTTTGCTCCTTATTCGGTGATTTAATTCTAGTGTGTTCATTGGAGCCTAGGGTCTCGTGAAAGAATACTTTTTATCCCTTGAGATAACAGTACACTTTGCATGCATCTCATTCAATTAAATTGAAATCTTATGGTTATGGTATCATAAAAGACTACTCTCTCTTTCATATAACGGGAAACCTCTTTGTAAAAAAAAGGTTACTATCGGTAAAAGCAAGTATTAAGTTAAGCTTTACATGCATGTAATAGTGATTTAATTTTAGGTCAATAATTATTTAAATATAAATACTTTATTTGTAGAATAAAATATATTTTAGCTTTAGTACATCAACAAAAATAAATACGAGAAGTTTGAAGGTACAGAAATTGTGATATGATATTAAAGTAAAATAAAACTAATATATATAAATAAACATATAAAAATTGTCACTATAAGCTAAACCTTAAATTAAGAAATAAATTATCCAAAAAAATATATTAGAAAAATATTATATTTTTATAATATTTTCGTGTGCGATTATAAATTAACTTCAATATAAAAATATTTTGAGTTATGATACAATATATTGAAAATCCCTATATACATCTCTATTTATATCATTTAATTTATTTTTATTTTATAGCTCCATTAAAATCTCCATCCTCATCTTCGTAGTGATTTTTAAATATAGAAATTTACTATTATCAATTTCTATTATTTTTGTGTATGTTAAAAAAAATAAAATAAAATAAATATTTATGAGTGAAATAAAGATATGAATAATGAAATTTCCAAGGCTAAACAAGTTTGGAGAAAAACTTTCATAAATTAATTGAGTAAATTACGTTTTTAATCAAAACACATGAATTAAAAACGTAATTAACTCAAAATATGTAATTAAACTACAGAGATGAAGATTAAGATGCTATTGTAAATTTAAAAGGTCTTTCTCCTTGTAACCCTAGGCGCAGTAACAAAACTTGAACAAATATATAAGGTTTGTTAGTGTGTGTTTGAGATTGTTTATTTATTTATTTATTTTTTACTTATTAACTTTTAAGAAGTTAATAAGTCAGAAAAAGTGTTTGGTAAACCCAAAATGATTTTCAAACTTACTTTTCATATACCGTAAAAAATAGGTTTTGAAAAGTAAAAATTAAGTTACTTATTAACTTTTGAAAACTTATTTTAATTAAAATTTTTATTATACCCCTCTACTACCTCTTATTAACTCCACTCGTTTTTAAAAATATGTTCTTTTTGATCATTTTATAACATTTTAATTTATAAGCTAATTCAAACATCTTTTTTAAAAACTTATTTTAAATATAATAATTTAATAAATAATTTTTATCAAAAATTATTTTCAATCAAAATAAACAACTCCAAAAACAACCTTAAAAACCATGAGACCCAAATCAAAGATTCTGAAGTCGGGAGTCAATACGCTCACAAATTACTTCTTGTTAGCGAAAAAAAGGGTTCGTGCGGCCTGTTGCGATATAGGCTTCCTCACAAGTCATATGCTCCTCATCACTCACATCCGTTTTCCCTTTTCTGTTTAGATTTATCCCAAATTAACACCATTGTAAGTGTTTTTTCTACCTCGAGATTGCATATATTACAACTTTACTAGTTTATATGTAACACTTGAAATTGAAACTCGAAAGCTGTTTCTGTTTGGGCCAGATAACTTTAGTAGTTTTTGTTTTCAATTGGGCAAATGGGTGTAAGCAGAAAGACATGTAGAGGATTTCATCATATTCCAATTTTTCAAAGATTCCTGCATAAGAAACTTTATCTGTATGAAACTGTATAATTGAATGCTTAAAAGTGGTTGCTTGTTGCAATTATTTGATGAATCTATTGTTTGTGGAAGCTTGTTGTTGCTTAGATTAAGGGTTTTTCACAACTCTCTGGTTTCTATTTTTATGCCCAATATATATGATTTGTAACTGGTTTTTCTTTTTTTCTTTTTGGTTAAGTAAACATGAACAATTTTGAAGACCACAAGTCCTGGGAAATCATTTACATCCCAGATAAACCACCCTTTCCTCCTCACCAACAACCCACAGGTAACTCCTTCAACCTGAGTTTATACTTTATAGTATGTGGTTGAGTCCTTATACTTTCACAAATTCATAGTTTCTTTGTACTGAATTTTGTATACTGTGCAGTCAGAGCTTATGCTGCTGTAATTGATCCTAAGCATGCCAACACTCTCATCAGGTATTTGCATAACTCTTTATGTTTCCACATCTTTCTTCTTTACTTACATTATTGATTGTTAATCAATCTTTTTGGATTGATTTGAATGGTTTAATGTTCAGGAAGTTAAATCAGATATTGCCATTAGAGAATCTACGCCATGTCAAACGCGTGCGAAAGCAACACCTTGATGGAGGTTTTCTCCTGTCTTACAATTAAATTAGATTTACCTTGCATGTTTGATGCATGCATTATGCATACATATATAGTACTTGGTAAGCACTTTAGTTTTTGGAGCTGGGGTCTCACTTGGAGTAGCCTCTCTACACCCTAGGATAGAGGGAAGGTTTGCTTTCATCCCAACCTCCCCACACCTTTACCAATAGCTATGCTATGTGTGGGATTTTACCGGGTATGTTTGTTTGTTTGTTCAATGCCACATAAAGCATATCTGGCTCATGTTACCAAACTATCAGTTGATTGCCAACTGCTAAATTTTGAAAAGAATGTAACTTAGTTGATTTAGTTACCATAAAGTATCATTTCACTATTGAAAAGCATTTGGTTTGCCTCTATTTAAAATATTCCGTATCTCATACTTAGAGTTTTGTGGCTCTTACCAGGATCCCCTTATTTGTCAGTGATCTTATGTTTAGCTGGTGAAAATGATAGCCAATTGGATATCATACCTCCGGAGGTGGTTGAGCTAATAGATTCTTATCAGTTGGAAACTTTCACTACAAAAGTAAGATGTAATATTCATGTGTCCAGCTTTATACTATTGGTTCATTAAAAGATGTGATTTGTTGTTGTAAGATGGCCATCTTTTGACAAATTTTGTTCCTTTCAACTTTAGGTATGCAGATATGCTCCACTATCGAAAGAAGAATGGGTTGAACAATGTAAAATATGGCCAACGTCTTTTCATCCACCAACCTAGTACGTCATTTTAAGTCAAACCTGTTTCATCTATTTCATGTTCCCTTATATTGCTTAGACTATATTAGATCTGATCTGATCATCTATATGCTAGATTAAGCTAAAGTTGTGTGAAAGGCAGAATGCTTTGCATTTAACTATACCTATGACTTGACAGCATGCTAAAAGATCTGTAACAAACTGAATTAAAATTAGTAGGGATTTCTATTAGATGATATTCAAGTGTATCTGGTTGCTACTAACTGTGGATTAGGTATTTATTTTCCATTTCTGAATCTATTACTGTATAATTTCTTTATATTCTATACATATGTCTGTGTATATTATATTTAAGGTTGTATACTTATTTTTAGCATCAATGGTTGCCCTTGCACAATTGCAAATATATATTTACTTATCAGTTCTCCATTTCATGCTAAAATATTAGTATGTGACTCTTATAATAACTTTGGGATTGAATATCTAAAATCGAGTCACCATTGTATTATATCATTTTACTTCTTGAAATAGATGGATATTTAACTTGAATCACATAATCTTGTCTTAGTTTATTTTTTGGATGTTTGGTTAAAACTGTAGCAACATCATCGGCATTACTGGGTTTTCAAAAGAGGAATCACACTCTGTTTGCACGTTCATGAAGCTAGCACTTGATATGGCAAAAAGTGAATGCCAGGTAAATTTTCAAGTTACATTCCAAGTTTATTTTGTAGGCTTCTATTGTCTTGTAAGTTTATTACTACATGATCAAGAGTCGCTTGGTTTAGCAAGGGCGCTTAGGAAAACACATCAGAGGCAAAATGGCGCGCCTCATGTGGTTTTGGGTCAAGTTTGGTCAAATTAGGGTCTGTGATAGGTTTATACGTAAGAAAAACCAAGGGGATAAAGAAACCATGAAAGATTTACCTGTAATTAAATCTTGTTTAGTTGTACATAGACTCGCTTCGCGTCGCCTTATGCTCTTTTAAACCAAGGTCAACTTGCTATTGTAATTTTTTTTTGTCTTGTGCATTTTTATTTTTGGTGCTTTGTTTTCATATGCTCTATAACTTATCCTCATTATGGAAAACGGATTAGGTTTATTAAGTGCTCATTTTTAATGCGTTTATACAAGTAATCAAAATGGACTCAAGTAATTTGGAGACTAATACCAATGATATCTTTATTGATCTTTTGTTCAAATCATTGAAATTCATTGTTGATATATGACAAGTGGAATGCATGGTTGACTTGTTGATGGGCATCATATTTTGTTTAAACAGATTGATAAAAAGATGATGCTATGAAGTTTCATGAAGCCATATTTCCTCGACATATGCTATGTAGCAAATAAATGATTATGAGAGTGTTTTAAAAAAGTAGAGTATTAAAACAAATTTTATCTACTTTAGAGTTTAGAAGCAGAGGAAATGAATATTTGATTGTTTGAAGAATTTGTTTTTGGACTAAACTAAAGTATGTCATTTAATTTTAAATGGAGTAAAGACCATGAGAAATCTCAAACTCCCCACCTAAAAATTTTGTTGCAGGAATGTTTGTTTGCATAAATTCCAATTTAATGTAAAAAATGATCTGCGAAGTTAAACAGAGATATTTAAAGACTTGATCCCAATATCTCTGGAGCCTATGCTTTCAATTAAAATAACTATATCTACTAATTTGTTGAAATATATAAGAAAATAAGCCCAATTTCTCTACATCATTCATATCAATCTTTCTATGTTCAACCAGCTTAATCCCCGAGTCAGATATCTTGGCTACTAGTCATCAATATACACATGTAGGCATTTGAAAAATTAGTTTTTATTATGAATATCAGAAAAGGGACCTTGAGCATTGGCTTTGCTGAGGCTGGTGTTTTTAGTTGCTTTTACTTCCTATGTTCTGAAACAATTCTCCATTTTGATTTTTGATCTCACTTAGTTACTTCTAATAGATTTTATGGATTTTGTTGATAATTTCTTAGCTTTTTCTGTTAGCATAATCTGTTCTATAGTTTGATAAGAATAATAGTTCTAAAGTTTTGTAATAATGGTGGAACCATGGAAGTTGTGCAGATGGTGAATGCTGCTGTTATAGTTGATCCTTCAACCAACGAGGTGATTGCCCGTGCATGCGATCAGGTCTATTCTTGCAGCTGTCCCATAAATCATGAAGTCACTAAAATTCATGACAATATGCTTTTGAATTCTTCAGCTACAGAAGAACCTGAATTGTTTTATGATGGGGTTTCTTGTTTGAATCCTTGGGGATGGTCCAATCAGATGTCATGTGATAGCTGGCATCCTTTAAGGCATGCTGCCATTGTAGCAGTTGAAAATTCTTCAGCCAGAGATAGAAATCTCTTTCCTGGCAGTCGACATGATCTTGCTGAAATTGATCATGTGGAGCCTGATTCGACATATCCTTCTCCAAAGAAACAAAAAACCAAATCCATGCATGTAAGCTCCTTGCTTCTCTTTTACTTGTTTCCAAATAGGTTTGATTATAAATTGCAAATTGGGATGCATGGGCAGTTGGGTAACAGGTCAAACAAGTTGCCTTTTGGGGCTGGTCAAGATTGGTATACTTTTATTTTGTTTTCTTTAAGGCAAAGTTAATCTGTGATCCCAATTTTGACAATGTGGGGAACAAGATATTCTCATCAATAGGAATCAATGTTAGTGTCTTTGAAATTTGAACTTGCACTCTTATTGATAAGGGCAACCTTTTGTTCCCCACACTATCAAATTTGGGATCTTTGGTTACCTTTTTTTTCCTAATATTTTTAAAATTTTGAACTCCTTAAGTAATTTTAGTTATTAATTATGGTATCGATACTGTTTCTAAATCAATTATCCAACTTTTTGGAATTAAGCAATTTAGGAGTTTGTATACCCTTGAGTACTATGGATGGCTTTTAGGTTGTAAATTTGATATCATAAAATTTCTGATGGATGATGATGATGATGAGTAGTTGTGGTTATGGCGTTTTTAGGTAAACGAGGTGCTCAACTCTCACTCAAATGGCTGCCATCCTGAATTATCCAGACCATATCTATGTACTGGTTATGACATTTATCTTATTTGGGAACCATGTGCAATGTAAGTTCTTTAGCTGCCATTTGTGCTGCCCATTTCTTCATTCTTATCTGCTTAATTCTTCATATTGATAAAGTTAAGGAATCTTGGATTGACATGGGTGATTTTTGTTCCGCTAAATGAGTGGATCGTGTCTTCTCAAATTATGTAACGTGTCACTGTTATGAAACCCATCCATCGCCTGTGGATGGTTATATATGGCAAATTGGGCTGCATGTGGGTAAACTTCAACCCGAACTCATGTTGGTCTGAACCTGTTTTGACCCGTTGCACCTCTTGTTTTGTCAGGCTTAGAATTACTTATGTGTAAATGGTAGGTATGTATTTAGACTTTGCCATAACAAAAAATGTTGCAATTATGCAACTATATCTAACATTGACCTAACAGTAAAATTATTTGATTCTTGATGTTGCAATAATTTCTTTGAAAGTACACATCTCGACACCCTGGTGTTATAGATAGAACAAAGTTCACAAATCTTATAAACACCGTAGCAACAACAATCAGTGTAGGCAAATTATTGACCACATAAATACCTAGTTCTACTTCTATTACTCTTAAACCCATGTCAATTTTGTTGTTCTTTTTCCCATGGCAGGTGCGCGATGGCACTTGTTCATCAAAGAATAAAGCGTATATTCTATGCTTTCCCAAATCCAAGCGCTGGTGCACTCGGAAGTGTTCACAGATTACAAGGGGAGAAAAGCTTAAATCACCATTATGCTGTTTTCAAAGTTTCAGTACCTCAGGAATCCCTTAATAGAGGTGGTGCAACCGAAAAGCCATCAACTGTGGCACACGTGTAAGTCTATGAGATCATACAGCTTGTTTCCTTGCTTCACGTCCTATTTTACAAAAGGACGATAAAGGTGCACCTATGTGATTTTGTTATGAGTTAGGCCGGGTTAGTCTCTCTTTTTCTTCTAAGCTGATGACCGTTGATCTGCACAACATTTGGTTCTAGCTTTTAATATGATTTCTGTTTAACAATGTGTTGGAGGTGAGGAGATATAGTACTATAGCTTATTACGTTGAACTGGAAAATGAAAATCAGTGTCATTATAGTAGTCTTTTTATAACGAAAGTGTATCAAATCATTCATCTTTTACTACATTTCTTGCGCACTGTCCATAACTGCCCTCTGGTCACCCTCACTCATTACAACCGATCAAACCGCCTTTTGTAATTCATTTTTCAGTCGGTTGATGAAATAAAGACTTCTCTCCCGAATTTTTCATTCATAATATATTGAGTTGTTAAGGATGCAATTTCCCCAAAATTAAAGTTATCATGTTATAGAAACAAGATTTAATTCATATTTTGTTGATGATTCAAGAGTACAGAGAGGGGAGGGAGTGATCATGACCACTTATTCATTTCTTTTTTCTCTACGTAGGCGTCACAACACTCTTATTTAAAGGTGGAAATGACTCATTCGAGTGATTCTACTCGCTCTCCATAATGCACAATATGTATAGCATAATGTTTATGTGTGCCGTCCTATTCGTTCAACTACTACGTCCTCTATAATCATCAAGGACAGTAATGATGAAGTAAAATTTAAAAAGGAAAATAATGCACATTAGGTGTGTGATGAAAGATGAGATTATATGGATTGTATGCTCAAGAACATTACAATGAATCTAATTATTTGTTTAGAAAGATGGGATTATATGTGGATTGTATGTTCTTTTGATGCATTCAATATGAAAATTTTCATTTAGTCAAGCTTTAGAGGATCACAAGGCATTGTTTGTCAAGAATCCTGGGAATAGGGTCTGATCATTTAATCAAAATGATTCTTGAATCTTGAGGATTAATAATCTTTATAGGGGAGATGGTATGATATAATCCTTTCTTTGGTCTTAAGTTAGTTATGGAGAGGACCATAACACTGGTGTTTCATCTTACAAACTAAAATCCAATGTTTACCCTAAAAATAATTGATCAAGCACACACGTTCACAACCACAAAGACAAACCCATATATATGGAAAAGAATATCCTGAAAATTGATATATGAAGGTGGAGATGAAGACGAGAGGAGAATGAGGTGGAAAGAGAGATGAATGAGCATCTGGAGGCGGTGGTTGTCATGATGATGGCGACGTTAGTGACAATGGCGATGTCAGCGACAATGACCGGTAGTGCTCGGTGCCAGTAGAGAAGAGAGATGAGAAAATTACCTAGATTACATGATGACGACGAGAGACTAGCACTTATTGAGGAAATAACGAAAGTAGTGTGTTTTGAGTGTATACTTTTTTAGTCTTGTTAAAATAATTTCACACATATAATCATAACATACGAAATATCATAGTCGCATATCAATTTTGAATTATGTGCCACATAACAAGGATGATAGAATATGTAACTTGAAACGTCATATTATATTAAATTTATACTCCATATATGTTTGTTTTAAAAAATACAAATCAACAATTATAATTCCATATATTATATATATATATACATATATATATATTAAAAATTTAAAATCCTATGTCGGTTTCTATAGTAATATTTTTTTAATTTTTTAATATTTTAAGTTATGTTATATACATTTCAAGCACAAAGCAAACAATAGTTTTTTCTTGGCTTGATGGTTTGGGCATTCCACCCTTACAACCATGGTCCGGGTTAAAGCCTTGTGATATACAACTTTTTTTATTTATTTAAGATAGCCTATAATAACATTTATTTTAGATTGCCTATAATAACATGCATTTTAATTGTTTAGCTCATCTTATGCTATTTGTCCACAATTCTTTGCACTGAGATAACTTGTATAATATTAAATTAGTATGTAGGTTGGCACAATGGTTTTTTAGATTTTCCCTACTTCACTTTTCCTATTATAATCTTTCTTTGAATCATGTCTTGATGAGTTTTGACATGTTTATATTATTATGTTTACAATATATTTATAATATAATAAATTAATAAAGAATACTTGGACCAAGTTTTTAAATAGATATTATTTCTACAAGTTCATCTAACGTTAACTTATCAATAGCTTAATAAACTAATTGTGATTATATTGAGGTCTCCTTGTGCGCTACCACTGTCATCTTCTTTAAAATCACCGGTTGAACAATTATAGGGATTAGGAGGATGAAACATGAATAAAAATGGTGTGTCGGTCCAATAGGGTTGGCCACAATCAATTGTTGATTGGTAACTAACACAAATGAGTTTGAAAATAATAAAACTTGTAACAAAGATCAAAATCTTGAAATAGAAAGACAATCACTCTGTTACAAAAGAACCCCGCAGCAACGTGCGGGGTTCAAATCCTAGTTAGATATAATCATCTTAAAATAAATATATGTTTAAGCGCATGATATAACAATCATAAACATAATTATTCTTACACACAGACTAGACATATAATGTCGGTCATAGTTGTTAGAAGAGTTTCAAATGGCTAAGCTTTTAACGAGACACAAGTTTCAGATGACAAGATTTTCTACTTTAAATGTTACACTAATAAACTAACATTAAAATTGAAAATATGAAAATCCTTTGATGAATGAACATAAAAAAAGTGAACGCAAAAACATGTTACCAAATGTTCAAGAACGTAAATACGTTTGGTTTATTTACGAAGAGTATGGTTATTGGGATACCCCCAATTATAAATCAACACCTAGGATTTCTATACGGGTCATATAGCATGATATGCGTCGTATAGGGGGGTCGTATAGATCTATACGGGGCGTATAATCCCTCTGACAACCCCTCGATTTTTTCCTCCTAGTTAGTGTTGAAATTTGCTATACGCGTCATATAGCACTATATGTATTGTAGAAGGCCAAAAGGGGTCGTATAGGGCTATATGGGACGTATAACTCTTTGATAGCCTCCCCCCCCTAAATTTCCTATTTTTCAATATTTTTGACCCCTATACGCCGTGTTTAGGGCTATACAAGACGTTGATAGAGACCGATTCGAGATGGTCAATCTCCCGACAGACCCGTTGACTGGGTTAGGCTCCAAAAAAAAAGATGAGAGAATAAAGACACAAACTTTTGATCTAATATTCTGCTTTTTTAACAATTCACATACAAACTTTTAAATACGCAAAAGATGAAAACTAACTAAACCGTGTATTACACGTGTTGCATAAATAAATACTAAATAGCTAGTAACTAAAATTTATGAATTATTAAACAATATTTTAAAATATAATATTATTGAAATTACGTAGTAGTAATGACTGTAAATAATAAAACAACGATATCATTTTTTAAACTTTTATTTTTTTTCATTTTTTAAAGTATTTTTTAAACATTTTGTTTCAAAACAAAATATTTTTAAAAATGTTATTTTTAAAATTTTTCTTATGAAAAGTTTAAATTTTAATCATTTTTTGTTCATAAAACAAATTTATCTTTTATAAACACAAGGTTTAAAATATTTCTTATTTTATAAAACACTTGTTTATTTAAAAATTTCATTTATAGAAAGATTTATTTTCTTATTGTATAAAAAAACTAATCTTAAAATGAATTAAATAAAATTATTAGTAGTTAATGCAATTAATTATTAGAAAAGAGAAACGAGAAAATAAAATTTAAAAGCTCTATAATGACGCCATGTATAACAAAAATTTTTTTATTAGTATAGATAGATAGATTTAGATAAAATTGCAAAAAATGTCCTTTACGTTTATATAAAATTATAAGTATCATCATTTATTTTTAAAATGTACTCTAATCATTCTTTATATATACTTTTTACAACAAATTTCGTCCTTTAAGCTACACGAACGTTAAGTTTCTATGTTAAGTTAAGAGCATTTTAGTCTTTAATCCCTTAAAAGACTATTATTAAAATTCTAAACCTAAGTTAAATGATGTTTTTTGTAATTAGCTTTTACTTTAAAAATTGTTATACATATAACTTTTTAATATATATTATTTTATTTTAATATAGATATTAAATACAAATTAATAAATTTGTATCATAACTTTTAATAATATAAATTATAGTTATATAATAAAAAATAACTAATACCTTAATTTTTTAATACTTTTTTAATTATTTAATTAAAATATTCAAGGTTAACTCTATATATTTTAACTTTTAATATTTTTTATAATTTTATATAATTAATATAAAGTTGTTCTATTTCTAAATTTTATATTTAATAAAATAATTATTAATACAAATTTAATAATATAAATTATAATTAGTGAATAAATAATTATTAACTAATTATAATTTATATTATTAAATGTTATGATAAAAATTTGATAATTTGTATTTAATATCTATATTGAAATAAAATAATATATATTAAACAATCATACGTATAACAATTTAAAGTAAAAACTAATTATAAAAAACATCCTTTATCTTAGGTTAGAATTTCAATAATAGTCTTTTAACTGGTAAAAATACTAATATGCCTTTAATTTAATAGAGATACTTAAAGCCTGTTATTATAAAGCACCAAATCTATTACAAAAATACACATAAATGATGATTAAAGTATTTTTAAAAAAAAAATAAAGATACTTGTAATTTTTTAAATTAAAATTAAAAGATGTTTTCTGTAATTTTATCTTAGATTTATATTAGGACAGTTTACGAATTACGACCTGGCAGTTACATATATGCAAAAATCAAATTTTCAAATTAATTTTCCGACGATCCACACTTTGTCTGCTCACTTTCGCAACAGCCTTTCAGAAGAGGTTTCTTGTTGACGATGAAGAAAACCTCTTCTTGATCTTCATCTTCATCTTCTTCACTATCACACACTCACACCTTCTTCAATCTCGCAACAATGGCGTCAACCACCACCGGAGAACCACAACCATCGCCGGAGGAAATCGAAGACATAATGCTACGCAAAATCTTCCTTATGTCACTAACCGATTCAACGGTAAACGACTCACGAGCCGTTTACTTGGAGACGACAGCAGCCGAGATTGTAAGCGAAGGAGGTGAATTGAGACTCTCTAGAGATTTAATCGACCGACTTCTCGTTGATCGTCTGTCAGGTAATTTCGCTTCCGCCGAACCACCGTTTCAATACCTAATTGGAATATATCGTCGTGCGAGTGAAGAAGGAAAGAAGATTAGTAATATGAAGGATGGATCAGTTAAGGATCAGATGGAATCAGTTGTTAATCAGGCGAAGAAGTTATCTGTTGCGTATTGTAGAATTCATTTAGGTAATCCTGGTATGTTTCCTGATCGTGAAATGAGTAAGTCTAAAGTTTCGCCGTTGTTGCCTTTGGTGTTCTCTGAGGTTTCTAGTTCGATTGATGCTTTTGGTGGTGGTGGTAGTAGTAGTGGTGGTGTTTCTTGTCCTGGTTTTTTGGATGAGTTGTTTAGGGATTCGGATTACAATTCGGTGGAACCGATGTTAAAGCAGTTGTATGAAGATTTGAGAGAGATTGTGCTTAAGTGTTCTGCTCTTGGGAACTTTCAGCAGCCGTTGAGGGCTTTGATGTACTTGATAAGTTTTCCGGTTGGTGCTCGAGCGTTGGTGAATCATCCGCGGTGGATTCCGAAAGGTGCTGATTTGAATGGTAGGGTGATTGAGATGACTAGCATCTTGGGTCCGTTTTTTCATGTTAGTGCTCTTACTGATCATGTTAGGTTCAAGGGTCAGCCTGATGTTGGGTGAGTTTGAAATTGTTTTTAGTGAGAATTTGGATTCAGTTCATGAACGTTTATTTCTTTTGATTGTGCAGTGAACAGTGTTTTTCGGAATCATCAACACAACAGCCTGCTGATCGTTTATCTCACTTCAGGACGATTAAAACTGTCATGAATAGCTTATATGATGGTTTGACAGAAGTTCTTAGGTCCCTCCTTGAGAATACAAGCACACGAGAGAATGTGCTGCAGTATATTGCTGAAGTGATCAACAAAAATGCTTCAAGGGCTCATACACAGGTCAACTTTTTATGTGTTGATAGTTTTCTACAAATTTGGTTGGTTATTGTTAAAGCATCTTAAAGATTGCCCACGTGATGTGAAATGAGTATTTCATATGCCTATTTATAAATGCAAATTCTGAACATAATATGAACTAGAAGATAAGAGTGGCTCTGTGTATTCCTGAGGGTTTTCTTTATTTTTTTTAATTTATTGCTGAATATTTGCAACTGGTGATAGGTTAATCCAATATCTTCAGCAAGTTTGGGCATGTTTATGAACCTTAGTGCTGTTATGCTTCGACTGTGTGAGCCTTTCTTGGACGCAAATTCAACAAAGAAAGACCAAATTGATCCTAATTATGTATTTTATGGATCTCGTTTGGATTTCAAGTAAGTTGTTTTTCAGACTGCAGATTGTGTCATATTTTGTATCATCAATGTTATCTTGACCGTCAATCTTAAATCAACACAGAGAATTAACTGCCCTTCATGCATCTTTGGAAGAAGTTACTGAATGGTTGAATAAAAATAATCCGGTTAACACTAGCGATGGAGAAAACAGGTTGCTTCATTCCCAAGAAACAAGTTCTGGTCTGTTACAGAAAAACAACACTGGTCCAAGTCAGCATGAATCAACGAAATACTCATTTATTTGTGAATGCTTCTTTATGACTGCGCGAGTTCTTAACTTAGGGCTGCTGAAAGCTTTTTCAGGCTTCCTGCATTTTTCGCTGGTAATATGCACTCCACAGCCTTTTATGCCTTTAATTTCTTTAACCTACAGCTGGCAAGGTGGGGGCGTCAGGGGGGTTGGGTAACTATTTGAAGCTGGTTCAGGTTGACTTAGTCATTTTTAGTATGGTTAAACCAGATTTTTGTCTTTGTAACTAATAATTGTTGTGTTAAATGTAATTACTAGAACAATTTTGTTACAATAATAATCATAATCTTGGAATAAATTGATTAAGGAGGTTGGTTGCGTTAAAAATAGAATGTTGGGAACTTTACCTTTTCTCCTTTTAGCTAATTTTTCTGATTTGAACCGTTGCAGGTTTATATTTAATGGGTCGAAATTACTACCTACTTTATCCCAGAATTCTGTGGTTGATATATGGGTAAATGTTACTGATCTGCAGGACATCTCAAGATGTGAGGATAGGTTGGCAACCTTAGAAACCATGCAGGAGCAAGCACCTTCACCTCGACTGGACCTGGACATTGCTCAAGTGGAGAAGGAAATCCAATCATTTAGACGGGAAAAACTATGTTACGAAGCTCAGATATTTAGGGTAAACCAATCTTTTCATGTGTTCGTTAGCTGAATTCCTTTTTAAAAAAATATAATGTATCTATACTGAGTTTCTGTATATTAGGATGGAGGGTTTATTCGACAGGCAGTGTCTTTCTACCAGCTAATGGTAGTTTGGTTGGTAGGTTGTGTAGGTGGTTTCAAAATGCCTCTACCACAATCCTGCCCAATGGAATTTGCATGTATGCCTGAACACTTTGTGGAAGATGCTATGGAATTGCTTATTTTTGCTTCTCGACTTCCACGAGTTTTGGATGGTGTTAAGCTGGTAGAAAAGATTTTTAACATTTTTACTGCTATTTGTCCCTTCTTGAGCACTATATTGCTGTTGCTTTATAGTTCTATCTGTCTTTATTTGGTAGGATGATTTTATGAACTTCATTATCATGTTCATGGCAAGCCCAGAGTACATTAGAAATCCCTATTTAAGAGCG
Organism: Flaveria robusta; assembly: GCA_025506415.1. Classification (NCBI taxonomy): domain Eukaryota; kingdom Viridiplantae; phylum Streptophyta; class Magnoliopsida; order Asterales; family Asteraceae; genus Flaveria; species Flaveria robusta. The sequence continues at coordinate 11,981,847 of CM046459.1, read as the reverse complement.
AAAATGGTTGAAGTACTGAATGACTGGATGCCTCGTAGGGGGTACTTTGTATTCTATCATCTTATGTTTTGAATATGAAGATCAAATTTGAAACTTACATTTTTTTGCATCTTCGTGTCTGCAGTGACGAATCATCTGTCCCAAGTACACTTTTTGAGGGGCACCAATTATCTGTCATGTATCTTGTGAGAAATCTTCTGAAACTTTATGTTGATATCGAGTTCACAAGTTCACGCACTCAGGTGATTGTGTCCCAAATTTATCCTCAGAGTTCATGCTATACTTTGCTGTTCCATCAAACTTGCAGTGTTTGACTAATTGTTTGCAATCTGACTTTATGTAGTTCTATGACAAATTTAACATCCGACATAAGATTGCCGAACTTCTAGAGTACCTTTGGCAGGTTCCTGTACACCAGAATGCTTGGAAGCAGGTAATTTAAATCAAGGGTTGCTGCTTATATGCACTTCTAATGACTTTCTGATAGTTTTCTTGTTTGCCTTTTTTTTGGTCCCAGATTGCAAAAGAAGAGGAAAAGGGTGTTTACCTGAACTTTTTGAACTTCTTAATAAACGACAGTATCTTTCTTCTTGATAAAAGTCTCAACAAGATTCTTGAACTCAAAGAACTGGAAGCTGAGATGTCTAACACAGTTGAATGGGAACAAAGGCCTGCACAAGAGAGGCAGGGGAGAACTAGACGTTTCCACTTGCACGAAACTGTTCGTTTTTCATATATACGCGTTGAAATATATACACATTATATTTTAATATACATATAAGGAAATTAGGTTGTTTTGTTTATAGATTATTAGATTTGACATGAAGTTGGGCATGGGAGATGTGAGCATGCTCGCTTTCACCACTAAGCAAATTACAGCTCCTTTCCTGCTACCCGAAATGGTATCTTTTCTTTTCAAGATCATAATGGTATACAAATATTTTTGTTTTATTTTTAAAAAGTGGTTCCTTTTTTTCTTTGCAGGTTGAAAGAGTTGCCAGCATGTTGAATTACTTCCTGTTACAACTAGTGGGCCCACAGAGGAAATCGTTAAGCTTGAAGGATCCTGAGAAATACGAGTTTCGACCAACACAGTTGCTAAAGCAGGTTTGTTTTATTGTCGTTGGATAAATATTTAAGACATTTGACAAACGACCTCTTTCTTAGTAGATTCATCATCGCCAGCGCTTTAGATTATTAAAAACCACCTCTATGTTTTTTATATCTTTCTTAGTATGTTGTTTTTTTAAAAAACGTACCACCCAATGATGTCTAATTATTTTCTCTCTTGAAGATTGTGAATATATATGTGCATCTGGCAAGGGATGATCATGAGAATATTTTCCCATCTGCCATTATAAAGGATGGGCGGTCCTACAAGGATCAGGTGTGTTTGTAAGAAATTTATGTTTTCATAATCGTGGAACAATGGGCCCACACTGTTTCTTTGAAAATAGTATTTTGAGACGTCTGTAATCTGTATTGTGGATCATGTGCAGTTATTCACAGAAGCTGCAAATGTTCTTAGAGGAATAGGTGAAGATCCAAGAATTATACAGGCTTTTGATGATCTTGGTAGAAAGGCTAAGGCTGCAGTATCTGAAGCAATGGATGCTGAAGCTGTTCTTGGAGATATTCCAGATGAATTCCTTGATCCAATCCAGGTAATTTGCTGGATTATTAAAAATGCCAAGCTCGTTTTTGCGTCCTACAGATCATCCAAATTTTAAACAAGTTCTCGGTTAAAGATTTTTGAAAACCGGTTCGTGATTTGTTCCAGTTGGGTTCAAAATTGCAACTGAACCTTTTTCTAACACTTGAAATGATACTCTATTCATTTACCTAAATATATGTGAATTTGGCTTATATTATATCTTCGACGGGTCATACGGTTAAACTTTTAGAAATTAGCTACTAGCTAGTTTAATGGGTTAAAAGTTGTATAAAGTGTCAAATCTTACAACCTTTTAAGTCGCATACCTTATCTGACTCTAACCTCTTTGGACCAACATTAAAAGAACTTGACCCGCACCCCTTGTGACCAATTACCCGACTTACTTATTTTGCATCCATCATTGAATTGGTATGTTCATTGCCTATTTTGTGCCCGCACTGGATTAGATCTGTTTGCCTTTTTGGTTTCATTGTGTGTGCGCGTACACATAAGTATATACGGTGCTGTCCAGTTCTAATCCACCAGACCCCTACAAATTATTTAAAATGGTGTTTGATGTAACAAGCTTTATAAAAGCAAGAACATCTTACAGACAATATGAATTTTGAAACTGCAGTACACTTTGATGAAAGATCCAGTCATCTTACCATCTTCAAGAATCATAGTGGACCGACCAGTGATTCAGAGGCATCTTTTAATCAGCACTGTAAATCTTCAATCATCTCCACTCTTTCATAAAGAACATTTTCTCTTTCATTATTAGATTTCTTCTGTTTCTAACGATTTCATCCAATTGCAGACGGACCCATTCAACCGTTCAGATCTTACACCAGACATGCTGATCCCAGACACAGAACTGAAGCAGAAAATCGAAGAATTTGTAAAGTCGAAACAAATGAAGCAACATGGTGAAGAGATGAGTATAGAAAGCAACTTTAAATCTTCAAATTAATCACCAGATGGTACAGGGCCTTCGATTGATTAGAAACTACTTTTAGACTTCAAATTTTTTGTATGTATAGCATCTAGCTTTTGTTACTATATTAGAGTTGCCATTAAGTTTCAAAACACTAAAAACGATGTAATACTGGACGGATATGTTGATCGAATATAGGACACGATTGCAATCTAACGCGTACCACATGACTAGAAACCTAGCAACGCATTCTCTAACACTGAAAGATTCTGGTCGAAAGCAAATTTCTGATTTCGAGTTCACAGAAGGAGCATTTATAAAGCATTCTTTTGCTAGTATCCCCATGTTTCGGCCTTCTGATGTCATACGAATACTTTTACCGGGATGGGCCGGGTAATGTAACCGAAACATAAACAACTTCTTGATTCAACTAATGTTAAAATCCTGAAACAACTTAAAAAATTCCTCATTCGATTATCATGTTATCGTCTTAAAATACACGATGTCACTCTTAAATGTTCTTTAATAGACATTTTATTTTGATGCTCTAATGTTAAAATCCTAAAACAACTTCCGAAAATTCCTCACTTCTAAAAGATAATCATGCCATCGTCTAAATATATACAGTGTCACTTTTGAATATTCAGGGCATTTTATTTTGATTCAATAGACAATTTTAAAACATGTGATTACAAAAAAAAAATAATATTAAATTGAAAACTCCAGTAAAATGTCAAACAAGAATGTAACATTAGGTATAGTATTTCATTCAGTCAGACATTAGCACGACATAATACATCAATAAATAAAAACTATAAATTCATTCCAATTACATAATAATTTACATATTTTGACTTAAAGTTTAGCGGTTGACTTGGGCCATAGATCACCAAACTTTCTTCTGGCCCATAAGCCCAAGAACCTCTTCCCAAAGCCCAACACTTCCAGCAGTGGCCAGCCCAACTACATCTGGGCTACAAGCAGCAACAGTCCAATACCCAGTCCTGATCTCATCTCTCAACTGTTCTTTCTCCCACCCACAATATCCATCAAAGAATCTAAACTCATCCACACCAACCACATTCCTCTTCACTATCTCAGCTGCACACCCTACACTCTCTTTGGTTCCATAATACAACCCATTCATCACTTCATCAAACACCCCACTATTCCTAACCCCTTCACCCCCTCTCACCAAAAACAACCCGTCTTCGAGGGGCCCGCCAAAGTACAACGGTCGGTCAGCAAATGTCCCCGACACGTCTAATGCATTTGACCTCATCTCCTTGATTGACATGAGCGAAGGGCGGTTGAGTATGATGCCCGTTGGGCCCACTGGGCCCGTTGATAATAAAAGGACCACTGTCCTTTCAAAGATGTGGACCCCGTCTAGTTTTTCAGTTGCAATCAGTAAGCAACCTTTTTCGGGCTCATGTATGACATGAGCCCATTTGTCACCTATTGAAATGGATGGTGATTGGTTCACCAAGCCATTGGGATCGTTAGCAGGAGAAGATTCTTGTGAGCTTAATGCTTGTTCTCCCGCAACCAACCTTGCTCTGAATGATCGCCAATCGGCATCAAGTAACATATTTTCCTCGTCTCTAGATGATGGCGATGGCGAATTTGACTGAGACTGACAACCTATGATAGAAAAATAAACATAAATTTAACCACCACATCAATAACATTACGCATTATTCAACTATCAAAACCATCTTTAACTTTTTGCTACAAACATATTATTCTCACAAAGATTCAAAAGAAAACTTACTTGTAGTAGCATAGTGAGTGCCATTTTTCCTGAACTGAAAGATGGAAGATGATCTCTTGGGTTGCAAAAAGATTCTTGCTTTGATTGAAGGGATGACAGCTTCCATTGATTTAGTGAAGGAATTTGAAGAAAGACAACAAGCCTCCATTGTTCTTGATGCTTTAATCAAATAATGATGGATCAATGCAAGATTTGAGTGCTATATAAATGATGAACAGGATGAATGTGCACCACAAGGTTCACTTTAAGCCTATCCTATAAAAGTAGGATTCCCCTTTTTCCAAATTCTCAGTATGGGCCAGTGGATAATCTTTTACACGTCAGAAGATTCAGCCAATAGGAGGGTTACACGTGGTCCTAAGATAGTTGAAGCAAACTGGCAAATAATTCAGCACTTTATGGTGGATGTGTCATTTTCCTAGCCATTTAGTTCCTGCAGTGATTTGTGGAATATTATTCACAGTTAAAAATGTTCAGCAGCTGTCAAAAACCTTACTAGAGAATTTGAGATCAAATGAGAAAAAGTTCCCTCATGAGTTGTAAGGTACAAGTAAGGACTGCACAGTGGAAGCCTTGCATACCTGTTATAAGAGATGAACATTTTTGACCCATATATGGACAAATGAGTAATTTAAAGTTATATTTTTCTCTAACACGTCAATAAGTAGAATAAAAAAACAGTGTAAATAGATCGTAACGCGCTAAGAATGCTTCATGGATGTATGAAACGTCTGATCATATTATTATTGTAATAATATTGTTTATGTAATCAAATTCAACGCCCAAACCTTCATTATCAGATGTTTATCACGTGAACAATGAGAAAAATGACGCCCCATACGACATATAACACATGTCATATGTTATATGGTTTAACTTGTTTGAAATTGCTTACCAAAGTCCTCGTTTCCAGTCAAATGACTGTGTAACTAAATCTTGGATCAGGATTTCATAAATAGTAGAGCTATGCAAATCATAACTGCCTTATCATACATCATAAGTCAATATCCCACATGCATATTGCATCTCATGTTTGAGCTACCACATTTAGCAAACTTATAAAGACACGACAGCGTATCCTCGCTTCATGCGTTGGTGGACTTGTTAACCAAACACGAGCAAATAAACTCTACACATGTACCTAATGTTACTGATTAGTACCAGTCCCCATCAGATAAAACAAATTGCAGTTGTGTTTTTTCTTTAAATTAATTTATAATATCTTGAAGGAAGAAAGAGTAAATTTTATTGCATTGAAAGCCTAGTTAAATTAATAAAGTGTCTAGCTCATTCAAATTTTTATACATATAAACACAATATATAATACTAGCTTTAACAACTCATGTATTACACAGGTTAAATAAATAAAATATTAAATGTAATAAAATTTTATTAATTATAAAACGATATTATAAGACAAGATATAATTAAATTTACGTATAAGTAAGGTTATAAGTAATAAAAATGATATTAACTTATTAAAATTTTTTGTTTAAAAAAACTAAACATTTTATTTCAAAAAAAAACCGTTTAAAAAAATTTATTATTATAACTCCCAATTTTAATTAATTTTTATATATAAAAATTTACTTTTTACAAACATCAAAATTAAAAGATTTTCATGTTTTAAAAAAATGTATTATTTTATAAAAATTTATTTCTTAATAACATTAATAAAAATAAATTTTTTAATTTATTAAAAAGTATTTTTAGTTTTAAAAAATTAAATAATATTATCAGTAATTATAGTAACTATTAAATATGAGAAAAAATCGATAAAATTTAGTGGGGAGGAATATGATTATGTCACTTGTCCCATTCATTTAATTTTTTATTACAATAGAAAGATTTGAAGACCTTTTAAAATTTGAGGCCTAAGGCTCTAGATTTACTAGCTTTAGGCTTAGTCGACCCTAACTAATAATGTGATGATTGAGCAAGCAACTCAAAGAATATGCATAATTTCTCAAAGGTGAAACTTTAACTTATAGTAATAACTTATGATAACTTTGTAAAATAGTAAACAACTTTTAAAAATGTTCTAATTAGGTAACTCAAGTTTTAAAAGTGTTTCAATTAGGTCTTCAGTTTTCATATTTTATATAAATTAAAAGCCTTAACATGTTTTTTAGCATGTTATATTTTTTGTTTCAGTTAAAAATATTTTTTTTCTATCTTTTGATGCTGATATGGAAGGTTGACGTAAACTTTAGGTATTTTTTTATTTTTTTCATAATTAACATGTTTTTTTATTTTTTAATATAATTTTATATATTGAAAATTCTGACCCCCACGTCTTCTTCACTGTTACTTTCTTGACATAAGAAAATTCGATTATAACTCGATTTGATCATTTAGTGGTGCAATTTGAGAAAAACATGCATGAATGACTAAATTAGAACACTTTAAAATTTGGTTACTATTTTGTGATATTAGAAACAAGAAAAATATAGATGAAATGTGCTTGAAGGGCAAGATGGACATTTGGTTTTTGATAGGAGTTAAAAAAAATCTAAACGGATAATGTTCGTGTTCATTCTTTGATCTGTTTACAAATACATTTTAACAACGTTCTCGTATAGAAATACATTATTGTTCTTGTAGAGCTTTCTTATTTATCCCATCAAGATTCTACTCGAGGAATACTTTAACTTGATGATAAGATTATATATGATTCAAAAACATGTAATATTTATATCTAAACAATGATATACGCAATTAAATTTTTAGGTTAATGATATGTGCAATTGATCAAGTTTTAGAAAAAGATGTATGCAATTATATTTATAAGTTAATTTATATCTATATAATCGATTAAGTTTACAAGAGAAAACACGTAACTCTCACCCGATTAAAATCGAGAAATCAATCTCTCCACAAACAAAATCCACATAGCAAAATCCGAAGTCTTCAAAATGATAGCTGGATGGTAAATAACACTCTCTCCAGCTAAGGTAGTGTTTGGTTTGTTTGAATAACAGAAGTAATGAAATAAATCATTGTGAGTCAATGAAAAAATAAATGTTTGGTTGTTGAATAGAATGAAATTGCTGATAACGTAAGGAATCTCATTTGCTTTAAGCACCTTAAAATCATCCCTTCATCCCCTGGTTTTGTTTTGTTTTGTTTTTTTTTTTATTCCATTACCTCTTCCACCATTCATTCCTACCATTATCACCGTCGGCGTCAGACCACTGCCACAACCCACCACCACTGTTGCTACCAAACACCACCATCAACCACAACCACAAGTACCACCCACTAACAACCACCATATCCACTATCACCTGTCACCACTGTTTTCACCAACCATAACCACTAGTTATGCCCACCAACAACAACCACCACCACCAACCACAACCACCAGTACCACCAACCAACAACCACCATCACAACCACAATCGTTGCTGTCACCTACCACGACCGTTGTCACCAACCACAATCACGAGTACCGCCCACCACCACCATCGTCGCTGTCGCCCACCACCGCTGCCACCAACCATCGCCACCTCCACGTCCACCCACCACCACTGTTGCCACCAACCACAGCCACCGCCACCAACCACAAACACCCTCCAACAACCAAAAACACCATCCACCAATCACAACCACCAACACCCGCCGCCACCACTACCCACCGCCACCACCACCCCGCCACCACCAACCACCAAAGTCATCCCCGTCATCACCACCATGACCACGACCATAACCATTATAATCTATTCCTTCGTTTTTTCTTACCTACCAAACAACACATAGTAATAATTTATTCAATTTTATAAAACAAACAAACAGGAAATTATAATAGAATGTTTCATTTCATTTTTTTTATCGAATCCATTCCTTGATCAATTTTATTTATTCGCCCATTTCATTATCCCATTCCCCGTACCAAACAGACATAATTAGCATGAAATCCTTCCGTATACAAGTCTTAATGATTAATTTCCTAGTTACATAATCGCCGTTAAAATTAAAAAAAAAAAAAAAAAACATAGCAAAATCAGAAACAAATCTTTTCATTAAGTGGGTCCGTTTCATTCCTCAGTTCATCACAACTTCTTAGTTTCCTCTGCATCTCATTCATTCATTCACTCCCTCCTCTGTTTCTTCGATTTCAATGGAAGCTACACTATTAACATCCCCATTTTCTTCCTCCATCTCCTACACCCATTTCTCAAAATCTTCTACTCCATTCGCTCAATTTCGTCTTCCAATGTCGAAAAATCGGAACTTTCAGATACCCAATTTAGGGTTTTCTGTTCAGGCGTCTGCTACTTCATTCAGGTAGTTGTTCATCGCCTATTTCGTTTTAATCTCTTTGCAACTCTGTGATTGTTTCATTTCTTGCAGTTTCCCCCTTTTGTGATCGTTATTCGGTTAGGTTATGGTCTCTATGGGATTAAAGTAAAGTTTGTATCAATCCCCACAGGGAATCTGTTCCTGATTTGATTTATTTTTGGGATTAAAATACTGCATTTTTTTGATTGAAAGTGGTATTGATTTGCAAGGGTTCATTTCAATTCAATCCAGAAATGCCCACATCCTGTGAATGATCCTGATACTTTCTAGATAGGAATATTGTATTTACTTAAAGAGAATAATCAGTTTCTCAAATTTCAAGTTAATAATGAACTCATTTGACTATCAAAGTCAAAGTTTGACTTTTTTTTCTTTTTGATAGCATGAGTAGTGTGGATTATATATGGGTGTTACTTAGTTTGCTTTGTAGGAGAAGTGGATCATGTTTCATTTCAATAGGCTTAATATGTTGTGTTTGATCTAATGATGCAGTCGTCACAAGAATCCTTAGGAACAAGTGATTAGTCTGGTTTGGCGAAGCATATGTCGTTTAATTTATTGATATACTTAGCGGTGGTAATTTTGATTCATTTACTTATGAATGGGTTGATTTGGGTTTGTTTTTTGGTTCCAAACAGGACAAAGTAAACATACTAGCTATTTAGGAAAAAGAGGAATGGGTCAAATAAGTTCAAATTCACCTAAAGTCTTGTCTCAATGCATGCTTTGACTCATTTTATTCAAAGATCCAGTTATTGTTTCACCTTTTATATTGTAGATCTAAGAATGAGCCTAGGGTGGATGAGAGTGAGATGTATACTCTTGATGGTATTAGAAGTTCTTTAATTCGACAAGAAGATAGCATTATATTTAGTCTTTTGGAAAGAGCTCAATATTGTTACAACGAGGACGCATATGACCCAAATGCTTTCTTCATGGATGGCTTCCAAGGTTCTTTGGTTGAGTTTATGGTCAAAGAAACTGAAAAGGTTTATGCTCAGGTAATTCAAACCACAAATTAACATCGCCCCGTATGTAAAAATAATAACAAAATAGACATAACGCCCGTTTTTTAACAGGTTGGAAGATACAAGAGCCCTGACGAGCATCCATTTTTCCCAAATGACTTGCCTGACCCTATGTTACCGCCTTTGCAGTACCCTCAGGTAATGCAGGTTACATAATCGGTTTACGAATTACTTAAGCTAAGATATGTAACCACAAGCTGTATATGCACTCAAACTCAGGTTTCTTTGTAACATTATTAATCATAGGTGCTGCATTCTTGTGCTTATGATATCAATATTAACCACAAAATATGGAATATATACTTCAAGGACCTTCTCCCTAGGCTTGTCAAAGAAGGAAATGATGGTAATTGTGGATCAGCTGCAACTTGTGACTCCAACTGTTTGCAGGTACGCCTACATACGTACGTATTACAAAAGCCCATACTCTAAAGTAACTATATTCTGTATGTATGGTCTATCGTAGAGGCAACAAAACGGGTGGATCAGGTAACTAGTCATTATGGGTTGAGTTGGGATAAACTGAAACAATTCAATAAATATAGGGCCTTACTCATGTGTTTTAGTTTTGGTTTATTATAATATTTAAACAACCATAACAATAACTGTTTAATAAACATTTACATTTACATTGCACATCAACTATTTGTAGGCTCTGTCTAAAAGAATTCACTATGGCAAGTTCGTAGCTGAAGCCAAATTTCGAGCATCACCTGCTGATTATGAAGCTGCCATTAAAGCACAAGTAAGAATCTCTTGTGTAAAACCAAAATGTTTCGAAAAGTCATTGCCATTTCAATTTCTTAGAGGCTATAACGGTAATTACACTTGCAGGACAGAGAAAAGCTGATGAATTTGTTGACGTATCCGGCTGTGGAAGATGCAATTAAGAATAGAGTGAAAACAAAAACCAAGACTTTCGGGCAAGTGGTGATTGTCGGGTTTGGGGAAGATGTGACTGAGCCAGTGTACAAAATAGAACCGAGCTTGGTTGCTGATGTTTATGGAGAGTGGATCATGCCATTGACAAAGGAAGTACAGGTTGACTACTTGTTGAGAAGACTTGATTGAACACAATCATAAGTGTGATTTGTGATTCAAGATTCATTGACTTTAACACCAGATGCAGGAAATGAATCAAATTAATAATTTTTGAAGAAATATTGAAAACATCTGAAGTTAAACTCACTGTGAGTATTTTATTATATGGCTGGAGTATGTGTGTTTTTAAAGTAGAAGAGTCATTGAGTTTAGTCAAGTTGACTCACTAAACCTTCAAAGATAGTGCAGTGATAAGCGCTTGAGTCGCATTAGCAGTCTTATGTTCGAATCCGGCTTTCATTGCCTTTAACCTTCTTTAAGACTACTTTGCAAGCACAAGCTGCGGTTAGTAGGGCGTAGGTGGGGCCTCGTGAGTAAAAGAAAAAAAACTGGTTTTGCTTGTGCAAGATCGGGTCAACGCTAAAACATGCTTGTTTTGGATGAATTTAGAGACTTGATTTCATCTCACCATCATTATATGAATGCACCATTGACGGTTTCTTAGGTGACAGTAACATTAAGAAAACTATGGTAGATGAATGTAGGAAATTCCTTTTTTTTTAATTTTAAATAATATTTTTTTACTTGTTCACTAGAGAAAAAGTTAAAAAAACATTGTACTGTTTTCCATTGTTCTACAAGGGTATGTGGCCAAATGATACCATGTTGATATGGTGTTTTTTTAAAGTGGGAGGGTTAAATGTCCTGTTATGAGTAAATGATTTAAGAGTAGGTTTGAAAAATATAAGTATTTATTAGGTAATTTAATCAAAAGTTAACCTATTTCACGTTTAACATTTAATATACGATATAAATGCAAATGTTTGATTATCTTTACAAAAATCCATACTAGCTTCAACAAGAAGATAGTTTGGACCTCAAAGTGATTTTGAAGGATATCTGTGTTGCAAGAAAGGGTTGCCAAAATGCTCAATGATATGACACGAGCACAATGTCGGACATAGTAGATCCAAATTATAGAGTGGGTTTCGTATAAGCATGGTCGTGCTCGTATGAGCTTGGCTGAGTCTTTCCAGGTGGCACGATCATGCCTACTTAGATTCACTACTACTGTCTTTTGCCAACCGTAGTTTTTATAAATATCAAGTTAGGGTTTAAAATGATTTTAACATCAAAACTATTTCCCTCTCTTAAATGTTACATTTCAATGACGTTTAGACTCGTCTTCTAGACCATAAACAATTTAGCTGAGAGGGACCTTAAGGTATGCTCTTGTTTACCCGAAGTTTAAATAATCATGATATGAAACTAAGTAAGAAATTGGGTAATGGTCATGATTACGTGATTAAGGTATTGATAACCATAAAAGAGTAAGGAGATAGAGTCGTTCACGAGAATCCTAGAAAAATTTTGAGCTCTGAGCGAGTAGATAAAATTAGACCTCTATAGTATAAGGTCAGTAAGCCGTATATAAAAAGTCTATCATACAACAATAATTGTTACACCAATAAACAAAAGTATTATAGTAAAATAATCTAATTTACTTGAGCGAATCGTGATGCTCTCCTAGCATTTTTATAATTAGTTTATATTGGGTAAATGATAGTAAACTAAATTAATTAAAATGTTAATGGACTCTAAGATTTAATAGACTAATATAAGAAAATTGTTATTGGAATTGTTAATGCCCTATAGTTTTTTTTTTAAATTTACATACATATGTAATATAATTTTTTCTTAAGAAAAATTTAAGCCTTTAAAGAGATCAGGCTTTGGGCGGTCGCCCATCCCATCCTCCCATCAGGGGCGCCCCTGTAAGGAAATCTTGGTTTACACAAGGAGATGATCATAAACATTTTAATATATAGAAAGTTTGACCATCCAGAAAATTGGAGTTAATGATGTCGAGATACTCTTGATTTTAAATTGAGAAAGTCTTGATTTATACTTTAGATAGTCGACATTTAAACTATATACATTGATATAATGGTACCATTATATTCCCAGGGGGTGGCCTAGGGGCTTCGATGGTTTTATGTAAGACTAAGGTAGTGGCCTTAGCGGTTGAATGTTAGACTAGGTATCGTATGTTCCAATAATCAATAAACGTAAAATTGAGGCATGGTTATGCATAATGTTCTTTTATGTTATATAAATGAGCTTATACATATTCAAGATAGAAATATAAATATTTGACAAGAGTCAATGTATTAACTCACCAATATTTCCGACTGACGTGTTATTTTAAATTGCGTATCCATGTAAACCTAAGAAGCTAATTAAGGTTCTAAGCGAAAAAAATTCAAGGAAGGCTTGCCTAGTCGTTGTTTGTATCATACTAATTGTAGTAGATTTCTTTTGTTAAGTTTGTGTCAATCGATCCCTTGTAAGTCCTAGTGGAGTGTGAAACATTTAAACTTCAAGAGTAACTAAGTAGAACTTAGGTTTGCTGACCAACTTGTGATATCAAATTACAAATGCTAATAGTTGTACCAAGTCTTTACACTAAACACCTTGAAGTGTAAACACCTTGGAGCAAATCGTAAGACGTCGAATCTGATTAACAAATGATCATTTTTTACAATGATAACATTCGGTAAACATGCTTGACTGTTTCAAAGTACAAACAATAATTTATCATTACGAAATGTTAATACTCTACGAACTAACAAACTTATAATTTTATTTATATTTTAAGGAATGAGGTCCTTGTATCAACTATTAAATTAAAGTAGTTTATTTGCTAGTTAAAACAAAAAACCAACAAAAACTCAAATTTAAAAAGTAACTATTTATACATACATTTTTACATACTACAAAAACTTATGTTTTTTTTTTCAACTGATCGACAAACACACACTCTCTATTTTATATTTTCTTTAAACAACAATCACTAGATTTTTTTTTATCGCAAAACGCATCACTAAAAGGCTGTTTGGCAATATCAGAATGATTAAATGCTGAACCAATAAGAGGTCTGAACCATTAAGTGCTGAACCATTAAGAGATCTGAACCATTAAGAGCTAGTATATCGCTTAACTATTCAAAGGCAAATGTCTGACCAATTCAGATAAGAGTTCTTAACCATTCAGCATTAGACCTCTTAACCATTCAGCATTAGTATAATGCTTAACCATTCAGAGGCAAATGTCTGAACCATTCAAACATTTGCTCGCAAAACAAACAGTCTGAACCATTAAGTGTTGAATCATTCAGACATCTAAATCATTAAAATACTGATTAAGAGGCTGTCAAACAGCCCTTGAATACATGATCTTATTTCATTGGAGAGACCCTTAGAGGCACATTGCGTATGTTATGTGGATATTTTTTATTTAGGGTTTCCCCCCAAAAATACACAAAAAAAACATGCCCTCACAATTATTTTATTCAATTTAAATCAATGCCCCTCATTTCGTTTTATAAAACGAAGCAGATAGCATTCCTCCATTATTTCTACAACAAAAACCCTTGAATTTCGAGCTCCGGTGATTCTCACAGTCCGATGGGGTGGAGCATCTGTGCGATGGCGACGGCGGTGGGTTTGCTATTCTGCGCCACATTAGCGGTGATGTTGCCGGAGGTCTCCGGCAAGCGGTTCATCGTCGGAGGAAACATGGGCTGGACTTCCAACGTTAACTACACTCTTTGGGCCGGAAATCAAACCTTCTACTTTGGAGATTGGCTCTGTATGTATTTCTCTCAGATCTATGGTTTTGTTTTACTAATTGATGTGTTTGTGGATGTGGAATTGTGATTATGTGTTTGTTTTGGTTAATTTGAAGCTCGATAGTGCTAGATCTTCTTGAATGTTGATTAGTTCATTTTGTTGTTGGGATTATTTCGATGAATTGATTTTAACATTTGCTAATGTGAGTGGAGTAACCTAGGATTATAACCTAGGATTTTCACATTTGAAGTTAATGTAAAATGGTGCCCGTTGAGTGCTCAAAGTCGTCTAAAGAATCTTTAAATTTACAGATAAATAATAACATTTTTTTTTCAATTAAATAATATATTTTTATACATTTCTTATTATCTTTTCTCTTTACTTCGCTTACAATCATTTTCAAAAATATTAAAAAATTTATAAAGGTTCAATAGTGAATCTTTAAATTTACAGATGAAGAGTAACATTTTCTCTCTGCTCCACTCATAACCACTCAAAACTATTTCATATGATATAAATACTCACACTTACATATTTTGAGGCATGTGCTGTAAATGCTCTGATCGAGTAACCTAGGATTATAAGTGGGTTAAATATTTAAGATTATTTGGATATTTGAAAATTTTCAAAACCAATACAGGAATCCGAATCCAATAATTTCGGACATCTGACATTTCTTGCATATATAAATTTTGGATATTTCAGGTTTGGATTTTCGAATATTTTAGATTCGTATTTGAATTCGAATATTTTTGCACACCCCTAGTGACGATTTTGCAAAAGAAAATGAACCGTTGAAGCTACTTGGCCACCAAAATCATACCAATTTGTTGTTTTCTAAAACTGTGGCTAGTGATTTTGTCTTGAGTTTTTAATAAAACCGGCTCAACCTAACTATGAGCATCCCAATTTGTGACATGAACAAATACAGATATGAACACCCGACCTGTGAAATGAAAAACAAATGTAAATATTAGCACCATATATGTCAAGATTGCACATTGTATTAGACCTCAAACTAGAAACATTCTCGGGTCTTAACCGTAGTTTCTGTTCTTCCAGTTTTCGTGTATGACCGAAACCAATACGACATACTTGAGGTGAACAAGACCAACTACAAAACCTGCAATGCTGAGCATCCGGTTCACAATTACACAACAGGAGCCGGACGAGACGTGGTGCAACTCAATGTCACCCATGACCGCTACTTCATCAGTAGCAAAGGGTCCTGCTATGGCGGCATGAGGCTGCACGTACACCTCTCTCCACTACCACCACCGCCACGAGCCGCCCCTTCTAAGAGCCACTCTCCAACGTTCGCTGGTCTCAGGAGCCACCTCGTGATCCCTGCTGTCGTCACCATTGCCGCGATATGGGACTCACTGTTACTCTATGTGTGATGCAGAATTCAAAGTGATGCAGATGGCAAACGAAATTGTTGGTCATCAGGAATTGTTTGGGGATTGTATTAATATTCAGTGGGTGTTGAATTTCTTTGTTGTTTATGATCATAGTTTGATCAAAAGATTCATAATTGATTTGTGGGTTTGATTGTGTTGGGTGGATGAATGTGATTGAACATTGATTTAATTGGATTATTATTTTTATAATTTTATGTCACTGCGTGACTTGGTTGATTCTATTCGTTGTTTTTTTTTTCCTTTTTCCACTTATATGTTAGTGATTATGATTAAAAATGCAATCTCAAGTAGTCAGTGAATTGTTTGGTGAAAGCTTGTTTATATCTGTTTGTGTATAAATAAATTAACAAGAACAAAAAAAATGTTTGATTACTTTGGAGCATTTATATCTAGTTCCTTATAATTTTGTAAGTGAAATCCTTATATTATATAGATGGTTATGAGTGAAGGAAAAATATAATGATACTGTTCATTTGTATATTTAAGAAAGCACTGATCAACGCTTGTAGATTTTTTAATATTTTCAAAGTGGTTGTGAGTGAACGAAAGAAAAAATATAATGATAAAAGTATAAAAAATATTATTTAATTGAAAAGAGAGAGAAAAATTATAATTTTTAATGTAATTATAAGTTAGGATAAAAAATGAGATGTGAATGCTCTTAAAAGACCAAGAATAAAGGTCATGTTCCTTCAATTACGTTGTGAGCGTTTGGTAATATGATCATTTATGTTTTTTTATGTATTTTCATGATTATGTACATAATGCTTCACTTTATATTTAATAAATATGATTATGACTAAGTTTGAGATTACAAATGTTGACTTTTATTTTCAAATTGTGGACCGTTTCGTTATATGTTCGTGAAGAAGTTTAGTTCTAAACAAACAATAACATGATTTTTCGTTGAATTATGGGTTCGTAAACAAGTTCAGTTCTAAACAAACAAATATAAACAAAACTTTTTGGTTTGGTATGGTTTGTTTGTTATCTTATTTATTATAGTATTTACGTGAATGTGAGATATGATTAAAAACAGATGGTGAGATGTTATAGTTAGTAGATAAAAATTAAAAAATAAAAATTTTCCCTCTTACCCCCAAACTCGTGAGCAGCCTAACAGAAATTCCGCTCCCTTACTCATACCCGGTACCGCGTGGGGGCGGTGTTTCACGCTTGCGAGCCGCCTAGGTAGCACTCACGCTCATTACTCATGTTTGGACATAACTTTTGTTAAGTTTGGAGTTAATGAGCACATTAAATACTGTTAGATGTAGAAATTTGAACATCTTTCTATTCTAATAAAAGAGTATCTTAGAGTGATACGTGTCGGCATCACATTAATTCTCATCAAAATTTTTCTGTTTTTCTCTCCTATTAAATAATTACCTTAATTATAAATAATATTATTTAATTCTTTTTAGAACAAAAATAGTTTTTAAATAAATTCAAAAAAGATCTTCTTATTAATGTTATTTCTAAAAATAATTTTTATAGAATAAGAATTTTTTATAAAATATCAAACTTTTTTAAAATTAATGTTTTTAAAAAGTTAATTTTTTATAAACAAAAAATAATTAAAATTAAAATTTATAATAAGAAAATTTTTAAAAATGATATTTTTTAATACGGCTTGTTTTGAAACAAAATATTTATTATTTGTTTTGGGAAAAAAGTTTTAAACCAAAAGTTTAAAAAGTTGATATAATTGTTTTATTACATATTGTTCTTACTATACCTAATTTTAATTATATTTTATCGTAAAATACCGTTTTATACTTAATAAAATTTTATTATATTTAATATTTTATTTGTTCAACCCGTGTAATACACGGGTTTATTAAAGCTAGTTTAGTTATATTTTATACTAGTTTTAGTAAACCCGTGTATTACACGTGTTGATCAAATAAAATATTTTATAGAATAAAAATTTATTAATTATAAAACTATATTCTAATATAATATATGGTTAAGGACTATAAGTAGTAAAACAATTATATTAACTTTTTAAACTTTTATTTTAAAACCTTTATTTGTTTTTTCCCAAAAATAAATTAAATATTTTGTTTCAAAACAAACGGTAATAAAAAAATATCTTTAAAAAAGTTTGGTGTTTTTGAAAAGTTACTTATTTTATAAAATTTATTTCCTTAGGAATAAAAATAATAAAAAGATCTATTTTTTAATTTACTTATAAAATTAATTTAGATATAAAACAATTAAATAATATTATTGGTAATTAATGTAAATATTTAATAGGAGAGAAAAGCGGAAAAATTTTGATAAAAATGAATGTGATGATGCCAAGTGTCCCACATAAATATTTTTTTATTAGAGTAGAAATATTTTACTGAGATATTTTTTTTAATTTTTTTCTTGATGTTAGTATATAGCATGTAAGTGTCTAATGTATTGTTAGAGCGTTCCTAAGAGTAAGACCATCTAGTGCTCGAATACAACCATCTCACATTCTCTCTTCTCTCTCTCTTCTTTCGCCCTCCTCCTCCCTTTAATCTCATGTTTTTTCTATAATCCTAGATTTCAGCTACCCTCGTTCTCCCTTGTCCATCTAGGTGCCATCTAAGGTTCAAGATATACAAATACATCCATTGAATGTACTCTTAAAATCATAAAGAGAGAACAAAAAACAATTACTTTTTTAGGATTAAATTAAAAGCCTATACTTTTGGTAATTTTTTTAAAGTATACACTATCTAAAAAGATTCATCAAAAAGGTTTATAAGTATGAGCTCAATTGTAAATGAAATGATCACATACCATCATTTTATACACAAATACTCAATTTCATTAATTAAAAATTTGTGAAATATCGTCATTTAATCTTTTTACTTTATTGAAAACATAAAAAATCATTATCATTAAAGATAAACAAAACCTTTTTATCCCATTTACCATGCATGATGCATGTATCACCTTTAATTGGTAAATTACATGTACCACATTTCACACAAATACCTCCACAAAATTAAAGAAACATGAAAGTGTAGGATATCAAGCACAAAAATAGTGGCAGTATAGCATAAGGGTACATGAAACAAAAGTTATGCGCGTCACTGACTAACTTGCGCCCCTGGTCCATTGTCATCCCGTATTTTTTTATTTTCGTGTGCTATTTATAACATCTAGCATTCTAGACTTCTAGTTTGCGTGTTTTATGAGGTGTGTTTGTGCGTGTGGGAGATATCACAGTTGAAGATTTAGCAAACAATGAAAAGATTAAGTGGCGTTGTATGGCTGAAGACGGTGGTACCGGTGGTGATGACAATGATGCTAACAGGCGCTATGTCTAGAAATCCAGTACGACACCTTGTTGGTGGAAAGGATAAGTGGAAACCTAATGTGAACTACACCAATTGGTCACTTCACGAGACCTTCTATGTCGGCGACTGGCTTTGTAAGCACATCTTGTTCTCTAGTGGTGGCACCATTTAATACGTTAGAATACCATTGTAGTAAATGTTGTTTGGTAGCAATGTAATTATTTCTATACATTTTTTCTCACAAATAATCATCATACACCATTGAAATTGTATTAGAACGTTCAAATCCGAAGTAACATATACAAATTCTATAATGATTAGATACACAAAACTTTTATTATTTATTTGGTTTCTATTAGGTGAAATGGAGTTGCGCCGAACACGAGCTCGTTTAAGCTCAGGCTCAGTTTGGGCTCGTATTGTTTATTATTTAGTATTATTTTTATATTTAATTATATATATATATATATATATATATATATATATAATTATATATTTTGAATATAACGCTAAATATATTATTTAGTTGTTTTTATCATAATTTTATATATAACAATAATTATGTATATAAATATATTTAATGAATTAAATAAAAAATACATAAGTAAAAAGATCATTTGGCTTGCAAGCTGGCTTTAGCTCAATATCTAAATATCGGGCTGGATCTCCATAATTTAATGGGCTTTTTCTTAGCCTCGGGCTCTGTTCGTTTCAAACTTTTTAATCGACCCGATCGCGAGTGACCTACGAACGGCTTGACCCGTTTGCATCCCTATCTCTATATGTGGTTCATGATCCGCTATCAATTTTGCATTCATTCAATTTTTTGACAATAAATCAATTCCTATCTTGATCTAAATCATCTTGATCAAAATTGTTGTTCGATCTGATCTCGTGTTTAAATTAACCTAATGCAGATTTCGTGTACGATAAGTACATGGTTAACGTGTTGGAGGTGAACGAGACCAGCTACGAAAACTGCAACGATCAAGGATTCATCTTTAACATCACGAGAGGCGCGGGCCGTGATGTGTTCGAGCTCACTCAACCTAAGACATATTATTTTCTTTCGAGTGGAGGTTATTGTTACAATGGGATGAAAGTTAGAGTCAATGTGGTTGAATTTGTTCCTGCTCCTCAACCGTCTCCACACAAAAGTGGTGGTAATATGATTACGAGAATTAATCCGATGATCGTGTTGATTGTGATCATTGTGTGTGGGCTGTTTTGTTAAGAATCGAACATGTTTTGCTAACATTTGTGCTGGTGTTTAATCGTTGGTGTATGGATTTGTGTTCTTGATTATCTTGATTTAACTTTTGGCTGACTATATGATAATTGGTGTTGCTATTTGCGCCCTGATCTACTACTACTAGTACCTACCTTGTAATATTAGTATTACTAAAATATGAGGTTAGCTCATTTGGTAAAGGCTTTGCCTCTTAGAGGGGAGGTCCTGGGTTCAAACCCAAGCATTGTGTAATATGGAGTAATTTAGTAGTAGAAGTAGGATAAATTTACCGTTAAAAAATATATATATATATATATATATATTATTATTACTAATCATTAGTTAGTTATTAATGAAACACTCAAAATAAATGCAATATCTTTAATTATTACCTATTATTTAGTTAGAACATTCTCTTAAACTAAATGCAACCACATTTTTACGTAAATCTATACAAAATAAAAAAAATATACTTTAAACAAATATATAATAAATTATACTATATGCTTAAACTAATTAATGCAATAAAAAGAAATGGAAATTATTGTTTCAGCAACACACTGATATTTTTTAACACCAACAATATCATTTTAATTTTGTTCATTTGCCAAGTTGTTAGATTACAATTTGATTGAACCTAAAAACATAAAATTTAGTGAATGTTATTAATATTATAGACTAAGGTGTAAAAAAATTAGACTAGGATGTATTTAGAAATAGCCTATGAAAATAAGTTTTATTAAAATTACGTATTCTATATTATGTGAATTTGGCTTTTCTCTAATAAATTTTGGAAATGATATTCCTATGATATTAGTTTTATGATCTTGTTATTTGATATGCATATAAATTAATTATTTATAGTAGTTGTTTAATCGAAGACATCTATTGAAATCTTATTCTTAAAGGTTTATATAAAGATATATAATGATATAATGATTCGTGAATTAATTAAGTTTTATGCTTTCTATATCAATCATATCTGAGTAAGTCGTTAATATTGGATGTTATATGAAAAACATTGGGGCTCACTTTTTTTGCACAATATTTGAAAATTACTAGTTTTAAGTTAACACATGAAGCTGCAGCCATAAACACAATTTTGAACACTGAAGATGCAAACCAAACAGGGGTCTCAGCAGTACCATAAACAAAACATAACCAATTCATCAACAAGCATAAACACAGGTGTACATAATCACCACATCACTGAAGCGACCCGACCGGTTTTGGAGACCGAAAAGGTTGATTCTGGTGATACGGGGAGTTGGAAATCGATAAACTCCTCATTGGCTGTGCTTTTGACCCGTTTCTACTACTCGAGTTGCTTCCCGTCCGCTCTGACTGCATTGCCTGAAAGTAAGGGGAGGAACAGGCCGTGTCTTTAAGGTGCGGGAGGGGCTTCAGGGCTTCATGAACCTCACTCATGAGCGGTCTAGCTTTTGGGTCCCGGCTAAGACAAAGGGTAGCCAATTGAGCCGCCTTCTGTGCACCTCTTATTGAGAACCGACCCTCTAGACGAGGGTCTATTAGCTTGTAGAACCTTCTCCTCTCCCCGAGATACGGTCGAGCCCATTCCACAAGGTTGTGTTCACCGTTCGGGCGGTTCTTGTCCATTGACCTCCGACCAGTTATCATCTCGAGTAACACCACCCCAAAGCTGTAGACATCACTCTTTGATGTCAAATGTCCTGGCATTCATCACATCATATAAGATAAGAAAAAATGTTAGCAGATCAACCCAACCTGACATGACCCGACCCGACCCGACCCGACCCAACGCAACCCATTGTAACCTATCATAAAAAATAACATATACCCCCAACCAACGTATCGGAACAACAGAAATACTCGTCAAAACCTCGACTCATAGTAACAGAAGCATGAAACATACCCGTCATCACATACTCAGGAGCAGCATAGCCATACGTACCCATCACTCGAGTAGACACATGGGTCTTATCACCTTCCGGTCCATCTTTTGCAAGTCCAAAATCAGAAAGTTTTGCGTTGTAGTCCTAAAAACAAAACGTTACAATTCTTATTATAAAACAATTTATATTATGATATCATGGATAATGTGATACAACTTTAGTGTAGAGCCACAAACCGCATCGAGCAATATATTTGACGTTTTAAAGTCTCGATATATGACTGGTCTTTCGGCTTCCTCGTGGAGGAAAGCAAGACCCTTTGCAGCACCGAGTGCAATTTTCATCCTCATAGCCCAAGGTAGGGGGAGTGACCCTGTTGATCAAATAAATTTTACAACCTCTTAATACTAAAAGATCGGGGCGTGAACTAAAAACAAGCATGGACATACTTCTGAACAGATGATTTTCAAGGCTTCCACGAGGCATAAACTCGTAAACCAGCAGCCTTTGATCATCCTCAATGCAATAGCCGATCAACTTAACCAAATTTTGATGTAAAAGATCACCAAGAAAGTTAACTTCCGCCTGCCAAAAAACCAAAATTAAGTAAAAAGAACCCATGCAGCATATGGTTTTAAGTAGAAGGGGCAATTTCGTTTTATCTCACCCCCGAAAGGTCAAATCATCAAAACTTAAACATTTGCCTAAACTGAAACAGGGTTTGGTTAAAAGTCGCATAATTTGTATTCAAATTGCTTACAACCTTGTACATTGTTTTTATAGAAAAAAAATAGATTATAATGTTAAGAGTATATTTTTGTAATCATATTTAAGATACTACTTGTATAAGTTTTTAAAAAAATGGGCATGAAGTGATAGTGTGAGAACCCAATCACCGCACTATAAAATGACCCGTTCCTTGGCCCGCCCATTTTGCCACCTCTAGTTCTACAAATGGTGAAGGGTCAACGGGTGCATACAAGCCATTCTTTGTGACCCTGGAGTCCATCATGGTTCAGAGTCTTGACAGCAACGGTTAGACCGGTGCCTGCCTTCACAGGTGCAGTCCCGGTCTCGTTGATCCATCCTTTGAAAACACAACCAAAGCCACCCTCACCGAGCAGACTCTCAGGTCTGAAATTTCTTGTTGCTGATTTAAGTTCATTGAAGTTGAATTTCCTAAGTTGAGAAGCAATTTTGAGTTCTTCGGTTATGTTCGGAGTCGATGTAATGCTTTCCCCGTTGCTGGTAGTAGAAGATGAAGCAACTGGAGGAGCTGGTTGGTCTGTACTAGTATCGTTTGTTGATTTACTTTCAGCTGATTCACATAACAAAGTTTAAAACAGAGAATTAATCAGTGAAAAAGTGTTCGCTTGAATGCGCGTTTAAAAAAAATATATTTTTATATAACGTTTAAGTTGTTAACCGTTTATATATATATTTTTCTAATTTAAGATTGTTGCTTTTCAAGGAAATTTATCATTATAATCCACTTACAAATTTGGTTTTGGAAAATGGCAAACGTTGCAAGAGAAGAATGACAAAAACAAAAATAAAATGATGCAGTTTTGTGAAATGATCCGCGACTACTATAACTTTTATATTTAACGATAAGCTGTTCTTTAACTTTGCGCCTATGAATGAATCTCAAAAATTCCAAAGACCATTTTTGCCTGAAACATATAGAATTCCCTAATTTTCCATTACCCCAATCTTGAAGTTCTATGATGTGCTAGGAGCCTAAAAGTATCATGACACATGATGTCCACACGTGCGTTTAAGTTTTAACCCTAAATTATGATCTTGCCAAGTACTAAGAGACAAAGAAACGGGTGGGTGTTTCACGTGCACGGATTAGGTATTTTCAAAATGCTATATTGGGGTGGGACATACATGCATGGAAATGAATTATTGGCAACCTTGTGTTAGTTACTTAGTGCCTAACATGATCACAATTAGACATAACTCACCTTTGTCCTGCTATTTCCTACTATCATTCCAACGCTCATACTAAAACTTTTTACGGAACAGAATTAAGCATATAAACCAATCACGAAGAATTCTAAAGCAAGAAGCGATCTTTCCTTTTTCATTATAAGACGTCAAAAATATAAACTTTTCTTTTGTTGAAAAACTGGATCAAGAAACAAACAAAGCACTTTAATACCAAAAGATCACAATTTACAATGACCCTTAATCCTATATTTATACTAAGCATATACTACTCCTAATCCAACTCAACCTCCATCAACTAACCAAATAAATAAACAAATACAATCCTAGTTTAATACAAATTCCACCAAACAGTTAATAAAACTAAAATTAATACTTATCAAGATTAAAACCATCCCTTACTTCTATTCCCCAATAAGACATACATTTCTATCTGTAGCACCTAAGATGAAACTGATGTTCTAGTTTGTTTGGTTAGCAAGGGCAATTTTGTAAACTTCAACACTCCTTGGTAGATTTTCTTACTAAGGTACTACTGATCACAAAACTCTTGTTTTCTACTTTCCAATTGAACATAAACAACTTAATTTAACACCAAAATAACTTGCAAATTGGGATAAACTGTTACCATTAACAACAAATTCAACATTAAAACTATAAATGCTACCAAATAGACACATATACTCCATACCAAAGACTACAATTTCAGCTAACAAAGATTCAATAAACAAAACAGAATCATATGATCATGTTATCAAACTTCAGTTCATAATATTACCATACTGAGTGCTGCTGCCACTAATGGAGCTCTCAACTTCAGCCCTTGAAGAAATGCACCTTCCAAACAACCTAAACTTAATCCAACACCCTGCATCTTCACCATCATCTTCTTTCTTCTTGCTCTCCTTCAATTTACCCACATTCAAAACCCTAGTTCCAACAGATTCAGGACCCACCCCCATTTTACCCCAAAAGCCTAAATCTCAATTTCCAACTACAAACACCTTCTACACAACCCCAATTCAAAAATTCTCATTTCACCAACCTTCAAAAAAAGCATAAAACTTCTACATAATCATCAACAGGCTTATAAAACGGTGAAAACACAAAAGAACAGAGACCCAGATCACGAATCGGGTCGGTGATTCGAAATGGATTGAGCATCGATGGACCCAGATCATAAAATGGCATGCAATGGCAAAATGTGGAGTAATTGATTCATCTTATGAAGTATGAACCCTAATATTGAGAATGTGGTGAGGATATTGTCACACACAATGGGTGCTTGAAAGAGACAGAGCTAAAGTGAAGATGAGTGAGACGTATAGATACAACATGTAGATATAGATGGAGAATATGTGGTAAAGAAAAGTGTTTTCTCATGAAAAGAGGAATGACAGGGGCAGTTTTCGAAGCAAGAAAAAGAAATCGAGGGACGAAAAGTGGTGTTTCGTATGGATAATTGTTATTTTTTTAATTAAAGTTTAAATTATTATTATTTTAACACATAATAAATGTTATTTTAATTAAATTTATCTATTTGTTTTTCGGCCTGTATTTAAAAAAGACACATGACAGCATCATATATTTTCTCATCAAATTTTTATTTTTTTATTCTATTAAATAATCACATTAATCATTAATAATATTATTTAAATTTTTTTAGATTAAAATATTTTTTTAATAAATTAAAAAAGAGATATTTTTAATAATGTTGTTTCAAAAGAAATAAACTTTTACAAACTGAGAAATTTTTTTAAAACACCAAACTTTCTTAATAGCAAAAAATATTTTTAAATTGGTGCTTTTAAATAGTAAAAATTTATAAATAAAAAAATTAAAATTGAGAGTTATAATAAGAAAGTTTTTAAAAATGATATTTTTTTAAATGTTTATTTTGAAATAAAAATTTTATTTTATTTATAACAAGGAAGGTTTCAATCATATCTTATGTTAGAATATTATTTTATAATTAATAAAATACTATTTTATTTAATATTTTTTATTCAACTCGTAATACATGTGTTTACTAAAACTAATTAGATTTAATATTTCTCTAACTAAATACCTAAAATATTATAAAATTTCTTAATCTTTCACTAGGAGCACTCATATTTGAATCCTATCCTCATCATGTAAGAAATATACATAATATTGTTTTATTTCTCCTCAAACACCATCCCTAAAATTTGAGAATAAGAAATAGTGATTTCATAAATATAATGATTTACTATTCAATCTTTATTTATATTTCTTATGTTATTTTGTTAGTGTGTGTGAGTGAAAGAAAGAAAAGAAATATGTTAATTTTAAAATACAAAAATAATATTTAATTTAATCAAAATAAATATAAGGAATGAGATGTGAAAAGTTTTTTAAAGTTAAATTAATTTTTAGATAAAAATTCTATTAACTAAATTATAAAAATATGAATTAAGAAACTGTTGTAAATGCTCTAAACGTTACTTTAACATGTAAGTTACTCTAATATGCTAGTCACTAACTTTCAACAAGGATCCAAAGTCACTATCTAATTTTGCACAACCCTATTCACAAGTACAAGTCCTAAGCATTGTAGTTGTTTACTTGCACTTTTTAAATATACATCACAAGGATTTCATATTTTCTAACAAGTAATAGGTTCCATATTATTCACTCAAGTAACATATATTTCCGTATCAATAATTACACTAGTTTAACTTATTTAATCTTTATTCCCCACAAATTAATTAAATCATGTTACTTCTTATCAATGACCACAACAAGGTTGATATAATCATATAATTTTAAGTTATCTCCTTCGTCAAAGACACACCCACTACTATTTCAAAATATAACCCAAATTCACTTATTATTGTAAACATTCAATATAATCCAAATAGGATAAACAAACATAAAGAAACATGTTAGGTAGTGCATCAGTGGTATATAAAGTGGCTGACGACGGTATACGGTCTTACACCTTCGTGAGAGAGAGAGAGAGAGAGAGAGAGAAAGAGGGAGAGAGAGAGAGAGAGAGAGAAAGAGGGAGGGAGAACGAGAGAGAGAGAGAGAGAGAGAATGAGAGTGTGTGTGTGTGTGTGAAGACAGTGGTGGTGGATAGATTGGCTGATAGTGGTGTTGTTGTACGTGGTGGAGTGGATGGAATTTCAAATAGTTACAATGACCATAAGGGTGTGGGTGGGGTTTTGAAACTATCGCCATCAGCAAGTGCGGGTATGGGTGGCGTTTCGTACATTAATAGAGACCATGAATGATTTTCGTGATGATCAATGGTGACAAATGCTGTTTAGTGGTGGTTGCGGGAGGTTGCAAGTGGTAGGCGCTTGAATAAAAAAGAAAAGAGTAAACGGGAGAAACTAAGAAAGTTAGGATTAATGGACCTTATTGATCCTTGCAAAGTGTTCATGGGCTGTTTAGTGTACACAAAGCCACATTAGACCATAACAAATTATATTGGTGTTAAATTTAGTGAGTATGACGGTTGGTATACTATAGGACTTGCAATATGTCAGTGCTTTGGTTTTGCTTACAAAAATTATACTAGGCCCATAGCAAATCATTTTGGTCTTGAATTGCATGCATGTCATGATCGGTAGATTAATGGGCTTGTAACGTGTTAATGATTTAATTTAGGTAACACAAAGCCACGATAGGTTGTAACAAGTTATTTTATTTTTAAAGATCCACATGATGATTGGTTTACTTATGAAGCTTAATGTTCCTTGTAATGTGTTAATAGGTTGTATAGGTTACATGAAGCCACAATAGGCCATAGCAAGTTGTTTTTGGTGTTAAATTGCATGCGTATGATAACTAACTAGGTTATAGTCCCGTGTAACACACGCGATAAATAAATTTACTGTTATATGGTTAATAATATAAAAAGTTATGTCTTAAATATTATATATTATACGGATTGAATAAACCCATGTATTATACATTTGAAAATTTGAATTTAAAATATTTAAAATTTTAATTATGGATAGTTATTAATTAACGAATAGTTATTATATCATTCATAACTAAGAGGAGAAAGAAGCAGGAAAACAATTATTAAATGGCATAGAATGGTAACAAGTGTTCGGTTTTATTTTTATTTATTAGTATAGAGATATGTAAAGGGGCCATAATGGACCTTGTAATGGGTTAATTTGTAGATCGAGTCATATTAGGCTAACAAGTCATTTTCTTATAAAAGACGTGTATATACTAATGGGTCTTGTATTGTATTGTGTTAATGAGTTGCTTATACATGAAACTAAAATGATTGATTCACTGAGTGGCTTTGTAATGTGTTAGAAGTTGATTTTGGTTACACACAACAATTTTATGTCATAACAATTATTTTTGCATTATATTACATATCCAGACATTGCACATCTTACTACTCTGATAAAAGAGTAACTATGGTGGACACATGGCACCACCACATTTCACATCACCAAAATTTTCCCGCTTCTCTCTCCTATTAATATCACATTAATTACAAACAATAAATTAAGAAATATATCTTTTTATTAATATTGTTTCTAAAGAAATAGATATTTATAAATTAAGAAACTTTTAAAACATCAAAATTTCTTAAAAATTTTAAATATTCTAACATTGATGTTTTAGGTAAAATTTTTATAAACAAAAATTAATTAAAATTAAGAGTTATAATAAAAAAGTTTTAAAAATTTATATTTTTTAAAATGTTTGTTTTGAAACAAAGTTTTTAATTTTTTTTAAATAAAAAAGTTTAAAACAAATAAATTAAAAAGTTTATATCATTATTTTATTATTTATAGTCCTTATTTATACATATTTTTAATCATATTTTATCTTAAAATATTATTTTATAACTATTAAATTTTTATTATATTTAGTATTTTATTTATTAAACCCGTGTAATACACGGATTTACTAAAACTAATAAAAATACATATATATTTATAGTACCTTGATCTTGAAGATAAAAACATAATAATTAACGGGGTGGCCTCTAATTCTATATAATTAGAAGACATGTCACCACCCATGTGAATTGTAAGAAGACTTAATGTATAGACCACCGCCACTGTTAAACATAGGTAGTCTACCATGCGTTAATTATGACGTCACATACAAAGTTACAAATTCCTAAACCACTATGTATCTTTGCATTTTGATTCCTATCACATAAATTCTAACATTTTAGTTACAACCAAACAAAAAGAGAGACATTCAAATAGAAAGTCTGACACGAGGATGAAGAAATTCAAGTCTAGTTACACGTAAAATTTTTTTTTTAATGTTATATGTGTGTGAAAATCTCGAGTGCCCCTTCTAAAGTTATGCAACCGTTCCACCTTTACCCCCTATGAAATATTTTTCTGGGTACACTACTGGTTAGACTAGTTTACAAGATGACGTTATGTGTACCAAAAACTTGCATGCTCAAAACTCACATGCATACACATGTCGTCTCCTCATTTGCATACATAATACTTTAAATATGCTAAAGAAATGATTATGTAACTATCACAATTTATCTCTCTCACTATCTTGATTATCTTCTATGTAATATATATACATGCATTATCGATTCTTCCAGTTCTCAATATATTATTTGTTATAAAATAAAAGTGCACACTTACGTGTGATACAATGATACAATATAAGTTTATACAAAAATACAAAATTGAATTCAAATTAAATGATCAAACTTTGAATAATTGAAGCTTCAGGGGCTGTGAGAGTCGATGGTAGACAACAACTGCGACAATCGGTCGCTAAGATCGTCAACCTCCCAATGCAAGCTTCTCACATAATTGCAAGTCTCTAGCAGCACTTTTGAGGCAGATGCCTGTACAAAAAATTTCATTCCTAATAAGATTATTTATTTTAAGAATCATCAAAATGTTATATTGTCATCAAAGTACATGAATCATGAATATTGCAGTGTGCTTTAGTCTTCTTCTTCAATTCATGTGACTCAATAGGCATTCACATTACTATAAATTAAATAAAAAGAGAAAGATATACAAATGGATCATGCGTTTTTTATTTTCTCAACTTATTATTAGTTTCTAAGTGAGCGTACAACGTATGTTAGGTTAGGATCCATTATGACATTCACATTATTATAAACTAAATAAAAAGACATACGAAAATGCATTATGTAGTATTACTGTTCACAATTTTATTGTTAGTTCATGCATAGAAGAAGAGGCGTTTTGTAATTTCAAAAATAATTTATATAAAAAGCCACATGATATGATTGCACGTGGTGCCTTGAATGTGATACACTTTTTCTCTCTCATTTTTTTGATAATCTTTTATGCACTGTTTATCGCAATTCTATTACCGGTTTTGAAAAGTACACATCAACAATTCTTGCTAGGTTTATTTTTTTTTCTATTTTTTCAATAAACATAATAAGATGAATTTCATTATGTACACTCTATATAAATTTTACGTATCAAACATTAATGTGATAAAAAAAAACCAAGATTAGTAGTTTTCATGTAAATGCATGACAAAGTTTGCATGTTCGATTAGTCATTGAGAATTTCTTGTCCATGATATAGTTTGATGAGTTTTCAAAGTCAAATTTAATCTTTACAATGTAAACAATTAACAAATGTCTTTCAACTCGAAGAACCAGGCCTTTGGTTAATCCAATAATTCTTACCTTGTTTGAGCGACGATTATGAATCTCAGGAAGAAGTTGTTGCAACTTCGAAAGTAGTTGTATGATTTGATCATCAGTGATCCTCATTGACGGTTGCCTTGATCTTCTGCTTGACATTACGATCGAATTGTGTGTTGATTACAACTATATGTTTGTTGAGTGAGAAAGAATGTGTAAATGAGTATGGTTTAATGGAGATATATATAGATATAATGATAGTTCACAAAGTTTCAACTCAAAATCAACACAACAACTCAGTAATGCAATTAAGAACACAGTGATGTGTGTGAAGCATGGCCAACAATGTTGAATGTGAAGAAGACAAAACTTTAAGAAAATCAAAACAAGTTGTCCATAATTCAAATGGTCCCTTTTTGCATATATTTATATTATTTTAACACTTTATCAATTTAGTTCAATAATTCTTTTTGATTAAATGTGTATGTATAAGATATTTACCACACAATATGTTAATTCTAAGTAAATAAAAAAAATACAATGAAGTTTAGTATTTAAAATGTCCTAAATATATGTGACATGTTTCATTTTTTTAGCTAGTAAAATTCTCAATTATATCATTTATGGTATCATTTTCAATGTATTCATATAATAGTTCTGTTAATAGGCTTTCTAATGTGCTAATGAAATGTTTTAGGTTATAAAAAATTATATTATGTCATAACAAGTTCTTTTGATGTTAAAAACATGTGTATAATGATTAGCATAGTTATGGTGGCGACCTTTATCGTATGTTACTGAGTTGGTCTGGTTATATAAAGTCGTATCAGGCCATAACAAGTTATTTTGATGGTAACGATGATGTATATGATCATTAGTACACTAATTGGCAACTTCTAGTTCTTGTGCATCAACAACTTCCAGATGACGCATGAGAAACCATGCAAACCCATTCACCTGATACGAGCACACATGTAGAAGTTTGCACCAGCATCCACGAGGTTGCCAATTACATAAATGTGAGTTCATTTCGGGCACATCTGATTCTAAGACCTTCCATTCCAACATGGCAGTTACAATTATGTTAAAAAAGCATAAAACGTGTAAAAAAAATGAAGGTTACAAATATATTAAAAAAGATTGATGATTTAACCATCTATGGTAAGTTTAACTACCATATACAAAAACTTTTACCTATGAAAATCCCCTTTGCAAACTATCCTCACTGATAAACTACAGAAAAGTCTCGACAAGAATTTGTCTGAAATCTCATCCTGAATTTTGCAAGGGATAACCGACGGACTTTCTATTGGCAAAATGTTACCACAAACAATGGCCATAACTGGACGTACCTATATTGCATTAGGTGCCCGGTAATCGTTGGTGATAGTCCATTTTTTCTGGTTTTATGTTAGTTGCTATGACTACCAATGAGTACTTCTATATTTTTACTTTACTTTTTGTGTGTTTAGTAGAATTCTTCCGTCCATCAATAATTACTGTTGCATACTATTCGTCGGTGATACTCACTTTTTTAATATGAGAACTCAAACCACATGTTCACATTACATTCAAGTATAAGCCAAACTTCCATTGATAAGTATCAAGTATGGGCTTAAATCCATGTGATATATATGAGAGGCTGCTTTATGTACAAGCTTTGCTTTCATGTATCACCATAAAACGTTTCTAATATATTTTTGCTTTATTTGAAGTTGTTTTATGCTTAAATCATTGTTTAGCATTTCCATTGTTGTGAAAGGTTCGTGTACGGTTTGCTAGGTTTCAATGGTTGTTGAAATAAGTTATGATAGTGGTTGGTTATGGTAAAGGGGATGTTCTTGGTGCTCATGATAGTACATGTGAGACATAGTCATTTATTGTGGTTTAATATATCGTTAAATTTATTAAAGATAGATGGTTTTATTACCGGAGAAGTTGATCACCGATAGGAGAATGTTATCCAAGAAGTTGATCGGAAAATTAAGTTAGATGGGATGTTGTCGGTCCACAAGTTGTCTTTGCAAATTAGATTTTAATAATCGAAACTATAACACTTTCGTTGATAGTAATTTATACTAACAGTTTGACCAATGACATTTTCAAATTTTTTTTATCAAAGGCAATCCAAGTAGCATAGTCTTCACGCATTTACACTTTATTTCTAATCGCGTTCATGCACAATGATGATTTCGAATGAAATGAGAAAATGTACAAACGAAATCGAGTGAAAATTAAACATAAATAAAATATAAATCTATGATGGTTATAATTAATACTGGAACTACACTTGATAACAAAAAGCAAAAAATGATTGTGTTGTTGGTCAAACTATTAGAATGCATTATTATTGGCTAATAGTAGAATTATAAAAATCCAGTTTTTCTAATTATAATGATAAACTTAAAACTAAAAAGTTATTAAAATACTAAATACCAATTACACATGTTACATGAGTTGGTTATAGTTGCATTAGGCGACATTGTTGACCCCTAAAATAAAGCAAACGAATACAAACATAAGCATAAAAATTAATTGTTATTTTTGTCTTTGAATTTTAGTTTGTTTAGTTATTTACATCTAGAAAAGTTTTTTTTATTTTTCTTTAGGTCCCTGACTTTTTAAAAAGTTATCATTTTCATCAAAATTTGTTAACTTAGTTAATTATGTTTGTTAATTTAAGGGCATTTAAGTTATTATACAAATGAAAACTTAAATTAAATGATTTGCATAATAACTTAAATGCCCGTAACAAACATAATTAAAATTTAACGAAATGGATGAAAAATGATAACTTAAAAGTTAAGGACCCAAAAAAGAAAAAAAATGAATAGAAATAACATAAAAAATCAAAACTTAAGGATAAAAATGGCAATTAACATTAAATATAATTTTTACATATAGTTTGACATTATTAGAAAAAATAACCAAGAAATAGTTAAAATAATAATATAAACAAAGTTACTTTGGCTTAGATGTTATCGTCGACTTATTAATAAATAGAAGATGGGGTCGACGGATGGCGATGACATACAAACACAGGGCACAAAGCACATGGCAAATGACCAAATGTTTTCCATAAATGTTTGTAAGAGAAGATTAATAGGAAAAGCATTAAAAAGGAGTATTTTGATTAGATGTACAAAATGATAATATTAACTCGGCAAATTAAATTTCAATAACAAAATTATGCTTTATGACATAAAATAATTCGTATAAACAATATGAGTAATGACACTCACAATATCTATTTTTATACTAAGACAAGCGTACGCAAAAAAGATTATGTCATATGATGTTTAGTGACAAGATATCTGCTTGGACTTTTTTTAATAGAAAATTAGTTTTTAATTATAAAATTAGATTATGATATTTTAACCGACAATAAGTAGTAATGTTTTGATTAATAATACTTCTTTTACTTTTGCTCATTAGCAGTTCCACAGCTAACTTTCTTCATGTGGTGTTTTTAATAAATTGAGGAAATCATATCTCACTCAAACATGAAATCTTTCTTGGTAAATATGTGAAGTATTATTAAATCATTCCACTTAGAAAGTTGCAACAATGAACAATATTAGTGATCGACTGATCGTATCTAATGGCTGATCAGAGCCGGAAATTTTTAAAAGTTATTTGCCTATCATAATATAATAATATTTCGGGCTGGTTCAGGTTGGATTCGGTTTATTGCCCAAAAATATCGTTAAAAATATCCAAACTCTTGAATTTGTATATATATTAAGAACGTATTGAAGCAACTAGTTTGAAAATAGTATTAAAGCGATTTCCAAACTTTTACATAATTATTAATAACACCAATTAGTCTTTAATACTAACAATATTCAACAAGTTTGAGAATAATGTGGTTAAAGTAAATGTAACATTTGATTCTTAATGGCATTTTCATTGAATATGGGCAAAATCAATTGCACATCATTTGGTATTGTTGCGGAGTTTCTACTAATATAGAAACATGTGAGTGGCGAGATCATTTCTACTAAACGTATACGTTTATTTATAACTTTACAAAAACATATTTAACCAATAATAATGATAAATAATACAAGACTAAAGAGAGCAATTTACGTTTGTAAAGTGTATATACGTTTTTAACAAACATATACGTTTTTATTTTTTATTTCTTAAAAATAAGCCTTTTCTATTAACTTTTTAAAAATCATGTTTAATCTTTTTACAAGGGATATGACAATTAGAAAGGGATATGAAAAGTAAGAGTGGATGTATATTCTTTTAGAAATTTAACGGGTGAATATGAAATTTTTATAAAATTATTTTTAAGGGTAAGATATGACAAGCAAGAGAACCCTTTTAATAGTATATATTCATTTGAGTTGTGGGGCTTTGAAACCTATAATATATATACATTGTTTTTGGGCTTTTTACTTAAATAGCCTACCATTGAAGCATTTTGTGGCCCAATCAAAAAGTGGCCCAAGCCCCTGTGATCTAACCCGATACGCCCTTTCACAACACTATAGTACTATAGTAGAAAGATAGAAGCTATGAAAGTGATAACATGTTACTTTAAACTTGGTTAATAAGTTATATACTTGTTTTCAAACTTTTGCTTTACTAATAAGTTATTTTTAGTGTAATATAACCTAATCAGTCAAAGTAAAATATTGAAACAATCTATCGAGTATCGACTACGACTAGGTATTGAAGTTTATTATTATTTTATGACTTATAAAGTTAATTTAGTTATGTTTGGTGATTAGATTTTGTATCTATTATTTTTAACAAAAACAGGCACTTAACTTATGTTTAGTCGGTTAACAATTTAATAAGAATTGTTTAGGTTTAAGAGTTGTAAAGTTTTTTTAGGGGGTTAGCATTCAAAAAAATGTAGGTTTAATCGAGAATCATTAATATGTGTTACGTATTAAAAAAATTATGTGGGGTTGGTTGTGGTTTGAGTCGGTTCAGCTATATTTGGGTTAAGTATGGCCTTGAGCAGATTGTTAAAACATAAAAGAGTATTTTTTATGTGAATTAGATTAAATGATGATAGTAGGCTAAAAAGATTGTTAGAACTTAAAAAGAGAGAAAAAAAAAGTCTTGATGTGAATTAGACCAAATAATGAATGTCTCTTATTTTGGATATAAAAGTTAAAGGTTAATTTAACCAATACAGCAAGTGAGCCATAGAGCAAGCACGTAAGTAAGCCTCCCTTGGCTCGGGCTCGACTTGTCTATAAACGGAGTCATCTAAGATTCGTTCGTTACAAGCTGAGCCAATTCGAGCAAAACTTTTGCGTCTGATTTTCAAGTGAGCCATAAACCACGATCCGTTTGAATAGTCCTACCAGAACGTACAGTAAAATAACAAAGATAATCAAGAATAAAAAAAATATCTAATACCAAATAACCTTACAAATATTACAATAAGATATGTGTCCACCCATACTTCTTGTGTGGGTGATAATTTCCATGAGGCATCAATGAAGCAGAGGGGCGTGTGACATGATCTACACGTCAATCGGAAACAATTTGGGTTTAATACAAACAATTATGGGACCTGCTATTTACACATTACCATGTGATTTCATTAATTTATTTATGTATTGTTTTTATTATTATGTTAGATATATTTTTTAAATTTTATTTAATACGGATGATAACTTATGTTTAAACCCGATTGAATAGTTAGGCTTAGTCCTTGACGAGATTCGTAACCATTGTTGCATAATGAGCCCTAATTTTAATCTAATTTCAGTCTTTAGATTCATGAGGTGTCACATGCCTCTTTCATAATAGATAAACTTTTATTTATAAAATAAATATCAATCGATAAGAATTGGCATCACCTAACAATTATAGGACTTCTGCTTAGACATGTGTTTTTATATATTATGAATTGAATAGAATTTAATTCTTTAGGCAAAGGTAGGTAAATAGTTTATATTTACTATAATATTTTATTTCTTATAAGGCTTATATTATGGGTTTTGTGTATGAAATTTTTACTATTCTATCATTCCTAAGATATGTAACTCGGATATATAACTCATCTTTTATTACTTTAACCAGGTTTTCTTCATTACGTGTTGCATTGGTGATACTGAATATCATAATGTAGATACAAAAACATATCAAAATCGAATTGCTATCAGACCAGCCCAACAAGCCGAGAGCGGCTTGTTTTAGTTTATTTGAAAAATTGTAGTTACCAGTTCAGCCTAATTATCTCATCAAATTTGTATGTAAACCACTAAAATACCTAAACAACCTCTCTTGATAGATTGGTTTAGGCTGTTTGGCAATATGTGCAATTTTCCAACGAGGGGGTTCGAGCCCAAATTCTACGACTATTCTTTCGGCCGGCTTAACAAATATTGGGCCAGTAAGCGGCCCAATTCCAGTACACGTATCGCATTTGTTTTTTTGTTCTAAAGCCAACAGTCTAACACACAGCTTAGAAGCCCAATCGTTGTAAATTTAAAGCCCACTGTTCATAAGTATACATGATTTTTTTCACCATCTTTATAAATTTGATTATATTAGATCAAATGTAGAAATGGACATTGATATTTATACGAATCCTATGCACTGGATAAGTTATTTATATAACCTCAATATGATTTATAAAAACATTTATGCAGTTTTAAGTTGTATATAGAATATAATCTTTAACATTTCGTGTGTTTTGGGCTAGAACATGTGAGCCACGTTGCATTGTTGTTGATTAAATACGACCCCTGGATCCAACAACACAAGAAGGCCCTCACATCATTATGTATATAACTAGTTTCTCTGATTTTATGTACAGTTCAATTTTTTAATATTTATGTTATGTAACTTTAAAAATAGTTTTTCATTTTGCTGCGCGTTGCGTCGCCATCGTACGTGGCGTGATAAAGTACAGATTACGATTGACCAGACTCGTTTATGAATCATATTTACGTCGTAGAATAACTTGAACATATACTGTTGAATGAAAACATATTATATTTGATTCGACCATTTTCCAAAAATTTTGTGTTGAAACGTAGTTTGACTCAAAACATACATACAAAGCACATGCAATGGTGACGTATGCGGCGTGGTAAAGTATAAATTACAATGACACCGACTTATTTCCGAACATACTTTGAAACATAAAGTAACTGGGATTTATATTGTCAAATAAAAATGTATATAAATTTGTTTTGATGCATTTCCAAACAAAATTTACGTTGAAACGTAGAGCAACTCAAAACGTACATAAAAATAAGCATATAAGCTTTTTATATTTGATCCGACTTATTTCTGAACAAAATATAATGTCAAAACATAGATGAAAGACGACATGTTAACTATTTCAAAAAAATGTATAAAAATATCAAGTCCACTGTTACGGTATAAATATAAAAAAAAATGAACAAAAGGATAAATAATTTGGTAAATTCACAAATAAGTTAGAGAAAAAGAAAAAAAAATCCCAGAGTGTGGCATGTGGGTTTCAAAACCCACACTTTATCTTTGGATAAAAAGGACCCTAGCACTTGATCTAGAGGAAAACTTTTGTAAGGTTATAAAACTATTTATATTAGATACTAAAATGAAAGTATCAGGTGTCAATTTAAATATTAAAAAATTTATAAATTTATCATTAGCTATTTTGTAGAGGGGCACTAGAAAACTAATAAACATTTTAAAACCTAATAACATATAGTAGATCGATTAACACAATTAACCAATTTAAGTTAAAAAAAAAAAAAGAACTAAAAATCATAATTTATTTAGGTTTGTAAATAACGATTTTAACCCAGACGACCATCGATTACACCGAATCACCTGCCCCGATCTATTACACAACAACTTAGCACCCTGGTCCTTTGTTTTCTTTTGGCCATGGGTTGTTTCTTTTTTTTTCCCTTTTCTTTTTTCGACCTATCATATATAAATTTCTAATTTAAGGGGTTTATTTTTACTTGTTGTATAAAACATTTGAATCTATGAACCGGTTTCAACTCTAACCTAAAGCCTTGAAAGCTGAGTGGCAAATGAGTTGAGGTTTATTATTGACTCGATTCAAAAGCTTGATGGAGTCAAAGTTTATAGATCTTATTAAACTTTATAAACTAATCATATTAACTTTATAGAATGTAGTTATAAGCTATTCAAGCTAGTTTATATGAAGATAAGATACTTCTTTTTAGCCTTTTCCATATATCTTGCTTCATTTATTTTTAAATTGTTAAACAACCTAATAATTGAGACATGAATAACATGAGATGTCTCCTAATTATTGAAAACAATTCCTTAACCCATTGGTCTTAATCAAAAACCCCATCACTAATGTGGGCCGTAAGACCCAAAAAGCAAACTTTGTGAGCTGAAAATAAGATCAAAAGACCCACATTTTTAAAAGTAAAAGAGGCTTGTGTAAAAAGCTAAACAACACTTGCAAGCTACATGTGATGTGAAAATGTCATGATGATGAATGTATGCTTTTTGCTGTCTTTAACCACTTTCCACCTTTTAACATCCACTACATCACCAGCAACCGGTTGCAAGTTTTAGATTGACGGTGGATAGATGAATCCAGATGCAACTCATATATGTTAAACACAATAATCATCAACCTTGAAGGATGATAAAGTGACATGCATTTGATTTCTTTATTAGCAGATGTCTCAAGTTCGAATCTTACTTCCATAGGTTATCTGTCATAATCTTTTGAAAGCCACATTTTCTAATCTCGTTATTAGCAAAGTATAAGCGAGTTCTATTAGTTTACAAGTAATAGATTCTCATGGACATACATAAAAAATATCAATGATCACCCAGAACAAACTTAAAATCATGTAAAAAAAACACTATCATGTAACTCATTTATGTAAATGAGCCAAACGGATTGATAGACAGGATGACATGTAAACTGGTCGCAATCACGTTGTATACAAAATAATAACACATGTTGCTAACTCTAACATACGTTAAACGAGTTTACCTCATAAAATATGTATTTGTTATTCTAATTTTAAATGGGTTAAAAGGTCAATCTGTATCAATGATAAAGATGTCAGACTGAACACGACATGCTTATTAAACTAGTTTGATTTTTATTTTTAGGGTTTAAGAAACGATTGGTTGGAAGGATTATATATACAACATAACAAACATTGAATTAGAAAATGTAAAGATAACTTATACATCATATAACGATTAGAGACCAAAAACATGCACAATATACTATTTCCTTCTACATAAACAATCAACCCCTTTAATAACAATCTTCATATACGATGTTGTTGTAGTTGCAACAGCCTAGAGTAAGCCCCGTCGGGTCGGCTTACAAGTTCACCATGGCTACCCTGTTCCACGATCCGCCCGTCTTGGACCACACCGATACTATCAACCCCTCGGATTGTTGATAACCGATGAGCCACGAGGACCGTGGTCCGACCCCTCATTAGCCTTTCTAGTGCTTCTTGTAGCACACACTCTGATTCTGCGTCTAGTGCACTAGTGGCCTCATCTAGTAACAGAATTGTTGGGTTTTTTAAAATAGCTCGGGCTATCGCGATTCTTTGTTTTTGTCCACCTGACAGTTGGACCCCCCTCTCCCCGACCGGAGTCTTGTAACCTTCGGGCAAACCGCTAACGAATGTATGCACATTGGCCGCGGTTGCTGCTTCAATAACTTCTGATTCTGTAGCCCCATCTTTCCCATATGCAATGTTTTCCATTATGCTTGTAGCAAACAATGCAGGTTCTTGTTGAACTAAACCGATTTTCAGTCTAAGAGACTTTAGATTCAACCGTCTTATATCTTTCCCATCAATCATAACCATTCCGGCATTCGGGTCATAGAACCGCTCGATCAACGCGATGACCGAGCTTTTGCCCGAGCCACTGGCTCCAACTAGAGCCTGGCTCTGGCCGGCCCGAATTCTAAGACAAAAGTCCTTGAACACAATCACATCAGGTCTAGAAGGGTATGAGAAGTCAACATGTCGAAGCTCGATCTCGCCTCGAATTGTTTCAACCGGGTCGGCATCCGGGTCATCCGGGTCGATTCGGGTTGATCTATCGAGGATCGAGAATACTGACCCGATGGCTTCTCCGCCTCGGATGATCTCTGGGGCTAGGCTGACGGTTTCAGCTACTGAGTTGGCGGTAATGACTAGTACAATAAATACTTTGATGACTTTTGAAAAGGTTGAGAGGCCTTTGGTAACGAGGTGCGCGCCATACCATAGGATTAGCGCTTCGGACGCATAAAGTGCGAGTTGGGAGATACCAAAGAGCATGCCCGAAAACTGGCTACGACGAAGGCTTTGGGTTTGGGGCACACGGAGTTGAGCGGAGAATAGTGAAAGGATTTTTTGTTGAGCGTTAAAGGCTGCAACGGTTCGGATGTTGCTCACTCCTTCACCGGCTATCATGCTAGTCTTGGCATGGGCCTTTGCTGTGTCTCCAGCAAAACCTTTGAGAGAAAGTTGCTGTAAGATCAAGAATTGAGCATGTTACTTTCATAGAATGATTAATAATGTGTTAGTTTCTTCCTATTATTGTAAAAAAAACTCAAACCAGACAAGAAAATTTTAAACCCGAAACAACTGAGACCGGTATGCAAGCTTGGGATTACTTATAAAAATTATAAATTTAGTAGGTTTGAGAAGCGTATGATATTAAGTGATAGCTCATCTCATACCAGTTAACCCGAGTAAAAAATGAGTATATTTATACATTTTATTATTTTAAAATAAACAATAGATGGTATTTTGAAATCTATCTATTATAATAAAAGAAGCTTTTAAAGTGTCACGTGTCAAAATATTATAATTTCTCATATTGATTTTCTCGCTTCTTTCTCTCCTAATAAATGATAATAATAAATAGTAGTTATATTATTTAAAACATTTCCATATTAAAAGATATTGCAAAAATTATAAACTAGATTTTTATATAAAAATGAACAAATTTTATAAAAATATAAGATACAGAATATTTCTTAAACAAAAAACTTTCATAGAAATTCTAACTTTTTTAAAACCGCTTTTTTATTTTAAGGGTGATTAAAAAATAAAAATTATATTTGTAAAACAAAATGTAAAAAAAAAACAATTTCATAAAACGAGAGTTTAAGATGATATTATTGTTGGTTTACTTAAATTACTTATTTATAAGTAATTTAATCATATTTTATCTAATATTATCGTTTTATAATTTTTATTATAA
The DNA here is from genome assembly GCA_025506415.1 of Flaveria robusta. Taxonomy (NCBI): domain Eukaryota; kingdom Viridiplantae; phylum Streptophyta; class Magnoliopsida; order Asterales; family Asteraceae; genus Flaveria; species Flaveria robusta. Next base: position 11,939,910 of record CM046459.1, on the reverse strand, counting down.
ACTATTTAATATTTTATTGATTGAATCCGTGATTACACGGGGTATAAACTAGTGATTTAATAATTAAAAGCTTTACAGGATTCAAACCTATAATTTTTAATTGAAAATTATTTTACCATCAAAATATTTCTTTAAAATATGTTATTTTTCCATGGCCTTTTATTAATAAGACTGTATAGATTTCAAAGATAACTTCTTTTTAAGAACTATCTATTGTTTATTTCTGCAAGACTTAATTTATTATTAAAAGTTTAAAACTCAACCCATATCTTGAAATGACATAACTACCCTTGCTACTAGTGTGAATGGAAGTGGAGAGTGGTTAAAAGTTACTATTCATATCTTGGGACATGAAGTAAATAAAAAACGGTGGAAGGAGTGCTCTTCAATAGACGCGTGGCCACATCAAGAGAAATAGTGGAATAAACTAATTGGTCTGTTAGTCACCCATGTTACATCTAAAGTCTAAACCCACGCAAAAACCATTTGTACCCTACTGCATTACAGACGTGTAAATTACTGTTTATCAACATGCTTTTTTCATATTATAAAATAAGCAAGCGACCAAAGGACACAGATATCTAGTACTGTCATAGAGAACACCAGAACTGAAGTATTCAAAGTCAATGAATTTGACAACACAGGTTCCCATGGAGTGTGGATGCAAATGCATGATAAAAGAAGAAAACAAAACACTAAATAATGCTTCTGACAACCCAAACCCAACCCAACCCAACCCAACCCAAATAGAAGAGTGAAAGTTGACTGTCAAATAGACCATCCAATAATGGTTCGTATAGATCGCAAAGTTCACGGGCTAAGAATCTCTGCCATCCACATCCATCACACTCTCATATCTCTCTTGTTAATAGTGAACAATTTGTACTATATTCAAAATTTTCTACTGTTTAGAAGTGGTTTTTGTTGGCATACAATCAATGGCGATCATATTCGAGAAATTAGTACCAAATATTTGTAGTTGTTGAGTACATTTTGATCTAAAATCAAAAGGAGCATAAAAATTTTCAGAGTTTTTTTGAATTTTCAAATGTTAAAGTGGACATGCTTTATTGAAGTAAGAGAACATATTGTATATGAGTCAGTGGGTATGGTGCTAGTATCGGGAAAGTATGAACCGGAATGCAGGAAGCACATGCTGGGTCCTTGATATCTACCACTTTAGATATACATACGCATATAGATACATAAGTACCCTCTCTTGGCCTAGTGGTTAAGGGGGAGGTGGGAGGCTTTACCTCTCTTGAAGGTCCAAGGTTCAAACCTTGGCATTGGTGAATATTACTAACTTGGTGATACTAACAACTAACCACTAACCAGTCGTTCAAAAAAAAAATACCCTCTTTTTATGACGGGTTTATATAAATTAGTTATAGTGTAAAATTTAAAGTATTTTAGATGAGTGAAACAAAATTACCGAAGTGTGTAAAAAATGTATCTATTCCCATGTGGTAGAGGATCAAGTCTAATAGTGCATAAAATGTATAGATTTAAAAGTAAAATTAAAGAGTTTGTGAGTTTACCATTCTACAAGCACAAATTTAATTTTGTTTTATGTCAAGATAATTATATCCAAAATCAATATTCAAGATTAAGAAATTTGATGCATGTTCTAAAGTATTAAAGCAAGTGTTGGTGAGAGTGTATTTACCTGAGCAAAATGGGCCAGAACAAGAAGAGGGAAAGTGGCAAGAATAAGAAGTGAGACTCTCCATTCCACAATGAATGCAACTACAAATGAAGTGAGAAGAGATGTCATGTTCTGTAATATAACAGATATCCTCTCGGCTATCGCTGATTTGACATCAGCAGCGTCTGTGGCTAGACGGGCTGCAACTAGACTAGAGTTATGCTCCTCTTCATCAAACCATCCAACTTCGTTCCTCAAGATCGCTACACAAGAAAAGAACTTTTTAGAAACTATAAATTGAGTTTTAAAAAATTTAACAAGCAACGATATGCCCACGTCGCCAATCAGGATAATTTGGTCATTTGATGTCAGAAAGAATGTAATGCAGATAAATACCTGAAAGCATCATCCTTCTTACTCTTGTAGTGAGGTTTTCTCCCATAATACTAAAGAAGTAATGCTGGATTAAGTACGCGACAACCGCATATAGACCTGCTCCAACGTAAATGAAAACATACTCTTTGGTCTTTCGCTCCATTCGAGCAGGGTTATCAAAGTAAAAAACTTCAATCATGTTGCTCATCACAATGGCAAAAGTTGGACCAATAAATCCTGATAGAATTGATCCTACAGCACCCATTATTGAATAAGGCCACTCAGGAGCATTCATTTTCAGAAGACGGAAGAAATATCCGCTTGGAGCTGGATTTTTTCTATCAGTTTCAGCATTGGATATCATTTCTATACGGCCATCTGCACCAGTGCTGTACTGATAACTTAAATTTCTTAAGCTTCCAGACCTGAGGCTAAGAGATTTTGTTGACAATGAATGGCTTAATCGTGATGAACGTGTGCGACGAGTTGAAGGGTTTGAAAAGTCTCGGTTTCCCACCATTTCTTGGAATCTAATCAACGAAGCATATGCACCCTGTCTCGAAATCAGTTCTTCGTGTGTTCCTGTTTCCACAATCTGTCCTTGTTGAATAACTGCTATTGAATCAACATTTCTTATGGTGGATAACCGATGTGCAACCACAACTGTTGTCCTTCCGACCATTAAACGGTCAAGAGCTTCCTGAACAATGCTCTCAGAACCTGAATCAAGTGCACTAGTAGCCTCATCAAGGAGCAGGATTTTTGGGTTTTTTAACATTGCTCTAGCGATGGCGATTCTTTGTTTTTGACCACCAGATAGCTGGACCCCACGCTCACCCACCTGCGTGTTGTAGCCATTAGGAAGCATGGTAATGAAGCTATGAGCATTGGCAGCAGAGGCTGCAGCTTCAACTTCTGCTGTAGTTGCATCAGGTTTTCCATAAAGGATGTTTTCAAGGATGGTCGTCGCAAAGAGTGCAGGTTCTTGGTTCACTAAACCAATTTGATCGCGCAACCATCTTAGTTGCAGTGTCTTTATGTCCACATTGTCTAGCAATATTTGGCCTGCATAACCACACAAATTATTTTAAATACAAACAGTTTGACAATTACATTAGACAAACAAGAAAATTCAAGTAATTCACCTTCATTAGGGTCATAAAACCTTTCTATCAGAGAAACAACGGTGCTTTTACCCGACCCACTACCACCAACAACAGCAACCGTCTTTCCAGCAGGGAAGAAAATGGAGAAATTTCTGAAAATAAAGACATCTGGCCTTGAAGGGTAACTGAAAGATATGTCCTTGAACTCGATATTACCGTTGACCTCTGCTAAACACATCCCATCTGTAGAGTCTTGAACTATAGTCGGTTTTTGGTTGATAATTTCCAGTAATTTGTATCCAGCAGCTTTGCCTTTGCTGAATGCTCCAAGATTTGAAAAAGACTGACCCAAACTCCTGTTATGATCCACTTGTTTTGATTAAACTTTGAAGAAGATAGTTAATTGGATTGTGAAACTACATAAGTAAAGTAAAAAGGTCTTACATGCCACCAACAATGGCAGAGAAAATAGCAGTAAATGCTTTTCCACCATCTGTTTGCCCATTCCTGATAAATACACCAGCATACCAGAACACAAGTGCCCATGACATGCATGCAATTCCATATGTACATCCCAGTCCCAAACCCTTTGCCATCCCGGCCTTGTACCCGAGCTTAAGCGTGTGTTGTATTGCATCTGAATATGAGTCTAGTGCCTTTGTCTCGCCCACGTATGAGTACACCGTTCTTACTTGGGCAATAGCCTATAATATTTTTTAAATTAACTAGCTTTAGAAGGTCAACCTTGACATTGAAGTAAGAAAATCATGACTATGTGAGTCATAATTTGAAGATCTATCACAGATCTTAAATGGTTCTTCACAAACACACTATACACACTGTATTGTTATATACGCGGAGAGCATTCACACATAATACACATATATATCGGATAGATTCAAATGACGGTACATAAGGTATTTATACCTATCTATATGGCGGTTACAAGCCAACCGCTATAACTGTTATTTGGTAGTTATTTGGAGGGAAAGAACCGGCACCAAATAACGACCATTCTACCGGGTTTCTTATCTATGACCCATACTATTACTTAAGTATAATACACTTAATATATACTAACTATTAATACATTAACTTAATTCTTATAATGCCAATATTACTTCCAACATAATTTTACCACATAGATGTATATGATCAAATTAATAGTTGATTAATACCACACTAAGGAAACAAAACACTAAAAGTGAGAGAGTAAAAGTAAAGCAACATATGAGGCAAAGTGTTTTATCACTGTAGCGCATGCTGTATAATATATGATCACACAAACTTTGAAACAACTTTAGTAGCATTGGTTCCCATAAAGTAAATAACTAAATTCATCAAGATAGACAAAGTTAAGTGAATATTGAAAGAAATTCTAATGCCATGAAACTTGTGGCAAACTTTAACCATAATTTGTGCCCAAATTAGTTTTAGTTTCTGTTAATAAAGTTTGTCGTGATATTCGTCTCTTAACAAAAAGTAATATATCTAGACTAGAAACAATAAGCAAGACCACCTGTTCGGCTATGATGCCAGCATTGGCGTAGGACTCGCGGCTCTTTGAAGTGAGGCCCGTAAGAGTATACGCGTATAAGCCGCCTGCAAAGGCAATTCCGGGGATGACTGCAACACTTAGAAGAGCTAGCTTCCATGCTGACACAAAACCAACCACTAATCCAGCCAAAAATGTAGATAGATAATGGATGAAGTTTCCCACCTAATGTTGAAGCACAATGATAATGCACCTTAATTATTATAAATACCAATAATTTGAAGCTAACAAATGCATAAAACTATCATATAATGGAAATTATTTAGAAAAAAAATTCCCCCAAATAACAAAATTCTTTGTAATTGATAAATACGGAGCAGGTTAAACTAGACATGCTAACGTGCGCCACAAACATGATAAATGCCATAGAATGCTTTTGCTGGACAATCTTCTTGTAGAAGTGAACTACAAAACTTAAAAGATGATGCCCGGCGCGTGTTAACTCAAGTATGCTAACATGCGCCAGTTAACATCCACACTTTATTGGACCCCACCTCCCGGCCATTAATGGACAAACTAGAGATGATGATTCTTTTTTCCGTTTTATTTCCTCAAAACGAATTCAAACAAGTCGGTGTACGCTCAAAACCGTTCGGGTGCAGACGAAGTACCGTCGTATCACATTTAATGGCTAAAAATAAATGCAAAAAGATTTTTATTTTATTTTTTAATCAGCCAACACACCGTCCTCTAATTTTAAAATCATCACGTCCATATTTTACAAAATTTAAACTCATAAGTTTTTATTATAAAGTTTATCATAAAAATGAAATAAGCTTTTGCTAAACAGACCTACCCCGACTAAATTAGTTACAACATTTTGTTTTTTACTCTCTTAGTGAGCCATCCTCGTACAAATTAGTCATATTATCTTTTTATTTTACACACTAGGGGGTTATAAAGGCAGGTTTAGCCAATCCTAAAAAAATATTACCTTCTCGCTAATGGCATCTTGAACAAGAAGCGTGTCGGTCGAGATACTAAAAACAATATCACCAGTTCTAGCATCTGTATCATAGAACCCAACGTCTTGTTTCAAAACTGCTTCCAAATACCTCTTCCTCAACGCGCTAACTTGTCGTTCTCCAGTATACATCCAACATCCGATCTCTGTTTCATCCTCAATTTTAAACAAAATTAATCAACTAGTTAACTACTAATCACACTTTATTTCATTTTAAATTTAACCTTCAAAAACTATTAAAATTTGCTAGTTATAGAATATGAATATGCAGATTTGTGTAAATTTCAAAAAAATATCCAAATTTTGACAAGTGCGTGACGATAAGGACAATAGATAGCAAGGAACCCACGTGCACCTCATCCTTAGTGAACTGGCTAAAATAATCACTTACAAATAATAAAAATACGAAAGCAATAATATATGCAACGATACTGAACCCGTAGTCAAACATACATATTTTTCTTATAAAGGATTAACACGTAAGTGCAGTCTCTTTTTTTTTTCGTCGGTAGTGTTAAATTTTAGTCCGATAATTTAGATTTTTGGTCCGGTAATGTATATTTTTATATAAATATCAAGTTCGCCCCCTCCCCCCCTAAAAGAATTAATTTCACCCCGTCCCTCTTACAAAATAGTTTAAGCTCCGCCACTTAAAGTGACAATCGAAATTATAAAGAAGAGAATTATCATTTAAGAGTATTGGTATACTTATACTTTTTACGAAAACGTACTCTAATGTTTCAAGCTTTTTATGTTTTTTATATACACATAGAGAGAGAATAACGGATCGAGTTTAGCTTCTCACCTGCATAAGACGATACGCACACCACCAATCCGAGATAAACGAAATACAAAGCATACTGCATTAATTCACACAGCAAACACAATTTCAGATCTGAACCTGCTACAAATCGCATCAAAAATCGAACGATATACACACAACACCTTCAAACTAGCTCATCAGCAATAGCAATAGCAATAGCAATAGCAATAGCAATAACAATAACAATAACATAACCTTAGAAACTTCATGAGTCATGGTGTTCAAATCTGTCTGATGTTTCCCGAATCCATTAACCATTTGACCGAACAAGAGGAAGAAGAACGGCATCGAAGATCCGTGGACAACGGCACCGATGCTACCGACGATCATGAGCAGGTAATCGAGGTTATCGGCGAACGAGAACAGCTGGTGAAACGGCAGCGTTTGCTCCTTCTTCTTCTCCGTTTGCTCCGGCATTGCCTTGCTTGTCTCCGTCGTATCGGCCATTTTTAAAACTCTAGTTGAAGATTGTGTGTGAGTTCTCAGAGGTTGTAGAGGAGGAAGATGATGATGAAGAGGTTAATGGCCATTAACGAAGGGAGAGATGTTGAGGTTAACAATGGCGGAGGTCGGTGGTGGAGAAAGAGATGACAATATGATATGAGTTTACAATGAGCACTTGTTGTGAAATGTGAGTGAGAGAGAGAGAGAGAGAGAGAGAGAGAGAGAGAGAGGTGTTTTGGGTGTAGAGAGAATGTGAAGTTGGGGTATATAAAAACAAGAGGGGTTTCACTTTCACCCTGGTTCATGGCAAGTAATGGGGAAATTTGAAAATTTTTTACACTATATTAAGTATTTATTATTAATAGTACATGTGTATTACGCGAGTTGATAAAGTAGATATATATTATTTATAAGTGTCTAAAACAATGTCATAAATAAAATAATAATTACTTTATGTAAGGAAAAATAAAATTACAACCGAAAGGTTTAAAGTTTAAAAAAACTTATAAATTTAATTTATCAAAATTTTTAAATTTTTTTATGTGTGATTGAAAATCATGTTGACCACTAACCACATTAAAATGATTTTAATCTAATGATTTAATTAAATTACTAAACCACAAGGTTTTTTCTATTTTGACTATATTTTCCGTATGAGATGACCATGATATACATTTCCTAGATTTAATCTAAACTCTAAAGAGTTTAATCAAGTTAATATATTATAAATTTTTTGTAATTTTACTCATGTTTGACATGATGATAATATCAAATCTAACCTTCTTCAAATCAATTATCTTCACTGTTGTATAATCTCTAGCTTTAAAAGCAAGACTTTATGATCCTCAAGCGTGTCATCATCGATTTAATCTAATTATACTAAAATAAAGTATGTTTTAAATTAGTAAAGACATAACGATCCTCACAATGAAATTTTAGAAGAATAAAAAGTTTCAATCAAAAAATCAAACAAAAATTGGTGATTTGAAGTTACGATGCATGCTTTTAAACAAAATCAATAAAATTCAAATTAATACTTTAAATCAAAATCAATGAAAAAAATTAATATTTTTAAGAAACAATCAATACAATAAATATATTCATAATATAAAAACAAATAAAGATTTTAACTTTAAAAATCAATAATAGACCAAACATCCACTCATCTACAACCTCAATAGAATTAGAATTCACATCGTTTTTATTACATGCAATAATTTTTTATATAGGTTAGAAGCTCGTGTATTATACGAGATGAATAAAAACAATGTAATTAGTAATACCTTAGAAATTATAAAACGACTGAACAAATATTGATGATAAACAAAATTTTAAATTCAAAAGTTTGTAAATATATAAAAATATCTTTTTTATATCAATAATTAATTAGAAGGAGAAACAAAAAAATGAGGATGATGAGTAACTAGAGAGTGCCACTTGTCTTGTCACTTAATAAGTAAACAGACGGAAAAATAATGATGAGGAGGCATTAGAGTGTGACACGTTTTTCACCAAAACTTTTATTTATTATAGTATAGATATAGATTTGTTAAATAAATTAAATTTTTTATTCTCAATGGTTATACGAGAGATAATGTGTTTTTTTTATTTAAAAGGTTGAAGGTTAAATTCCTGTAAAATACATGTTTTTTTTTATTTGACAGAAATGAATTAAAAGTAAAATTGCATTATCACAGAATTTTAGTGAATTATCACTAATTATAATCATAAGAATCGCTAAAAAATCAAATGACAAAGTTGAAGTGATTTTTAAAAGGTTGTGACAAAAAAGAGGTTTAAATACAAATGGTGTGTTCTCTCTTAACAATAGCACATGGTACTTAAATGAATACTTTTAAGGAAAATCAACTCAAAAGTCAAAAGGAGGAACAAGATTAGATTCTAGCTTTGATATGTGTATTTGGGTAAAACTGCTTGTTTGTAATAACTAATGAGGTTACCACAATACCACTTGTGGTAACTTACAGCTAACTTTACTTTTGAATTTATAACTATGTAAGATATCAGTTGTAATTGTGAGTTACATTATATACTATATCTAATTCAGATTTGTGTGAACAAGTGTGAGTTACTTAGAGCTTAAGGTAGGTAAAAAAATTGAGCTAATGGAAAAGATTGTTTAAAGTAACTAATGTGTGAATTTTTATTTGCACAAATTTACACTTAAAGTGTAAATTTAACAATGTTTATATCTAGAAATGGTTCTTTGGAAGTGTTTATGTGCAGGTTGAAGATTAAAGAATACTCGAAATTTGGTAGCAAAACGGGCGTAACGAAGATGCAAGGACATAAAAATACCTCTCTAGCATATGTTACGGCCTCCATTGCCTTATCTGGCATATTTTACCCCATAGACATTAGAGGATTTGTACTTTAGGTTGTAAAATATTAAATACAAAAAAATATTTATTAAACAAAAATAAATAAAAGCCATAGTTTTGAAATAATAAGATTTTTATTAAGTATGACATTTTTCAAAAATATATTCTTAGAACGAAATATTTCTTAACATATTTTTAAAACGAGAGTTTTAAAAAACACTTTTTTAAAATAAATGTTTTAAAAATATTTCATTAACTAAAATATCTACTCACACGTAATTTTAATTATATCTTATATCAAAATAATGTTTTATATTTTCTAACTTCTCATTAATTTTTAATAATTTTTATTTAAACTGTGTAATAGACGGGTTTATAAGTTAGTTTTCTATAATACACATGAGTATCGTATTTCTTTAACTTCTTGTTTTCAGAAGGATTAATAGAGCAATATATGTTTAAATGTTTAAGGAAAAAAGATAAGCACTTTCAATTAAAAGGAACAAACAAGTGAATATAATTTTATGTTTATTTATTTTATTTGTAACATCTATTGATATTTTATAATGCTAGCATTTAAGATGATACATGTGATCCATCTGGTAAATTGTAAGGTAATCTAATCTAATTAGAAATATATGTCAGAAAAAAAAATGAGAAATGTGGAAAACACGTGACATGAATATTGTCTTGAGCATTAAGATTTAAGAACGTGCGGCTGGAATGCTAGATGAATTTATAGTGATCTGGGTTTAATCTCCATCCTGTAAAGAATGAACTTGATCTATTAAAAAAAAATCCTGTCAACTACTCGATCAGATTTATTGTTAAAATCTAATTTTAATAGGTAACTTTATATAATAGTAATCAATTTTTAAAAAATATTATAATTAGGTAACTCAAGTTTAAAAAGTATTTTAATTAAGTCACTCGGTTTTTATGTTTTATTTAAATTATAAGTTTTAATATGTTTTTAGCATGTTTTTTTTTTGTTTCAATTAGAAAATATTTTTTTCATTGTTTTGATGCTGATGTGGAACGATGGCGTGTATTTTAGGTACTTTTTTAATTATTTAATATAATTAACATGTTTTGTTTTTTAATTTCATATATTGAAAATTCTGATTTTCACGTCTTATTGTTCATTACTTTGTTGGCATAAAAAAATTCAATGGTGACTCAATTTGATAGTTTGGTGGTTTAATTTGGGGAAAATTATGCATGAGTAACCAAATTACAACATTTTTTGAACTTGATTAATATTCTGTGATACTTTTCTTAATTTTAATAGGTTGATAGTTTTACATGATGGTGCTAAGTTTTTCCGGATTCATCGTTCTATACTTATTTATTTAGCAAGGTCGGTTAGTTTCACTGGCCTTACCATGTGTTACACTCTAGCTTGTCTTCAAACTTTTTCTCTTTTTTTTTTTTTTTTTTTTTTAAAACTTAGTTGGTCTAAAGTAGCATATTTAATGATTATATAAAAAATGTAGTACTTGAGTACCTTTATAAAACAAATTGATAATGATAATATTGGATTGATTTTTTTTTAAACGACAAATCTATCCTACTTATACTCCTAAATTACTTCATATTACACCATGTCTGTGTTTAAACCCAAGACCTCCCTCTAAAAAGCAAAACTTCTACCAAAGTGGGTAATATTGGATTGATTACATTGTCTCCTTAGTATGAAAGCTAATAGGAGAAACTCAATCAAGCGACAAAGAGCATATCATATATAATCTTCGCTCTCAAATTAATGTTCGTCTTTAATTAGTTTGCAGCGTCTGATCTTTTGTGATAATTACGTGGGTTCATTTTTATGAACTTGATTCTTTTTTCTTTTTGAAAGCGTCGTTTTTTCAGGTAGAAAAGACGACAATCTCGCGTTCCGTAGATATACATTGGAATGTGTCTTTTGTTATCTTTTTTCTTTTCACTTTTTTTGTTTTTTATTTCTTGGATTTTTTTGATTATTTTGTTTTTATACCCGATGTGTTATTATGTTATTGTTGAATTTTAACGGTTCGAAGTCAATTATTTTCATGGTTTTTGCCTTTATTTCTTATTATTTTCTTTTTGATTTCCTTTTTTAGTTTAACACTGATTTTTTAGGCTTTTTATTTGTTTCGTTGTATGTTTAGCTTAACACTTCTCCAATAAAACTTGTTAAAAACAAAAATAAAAAAACTAAACAACTGCAAAGCTAATTACATTTGGAAGATAACTGTGCTGCCTATCTCTTATCGGTAGCACCACAATGCTTGTCGCAATGCAGGGAAGTTTACTAGTTAGATGTGTATTAATTTGTTAGAACGGGTCTTAATCTATTACCATTAATCACCAAAACTTGTATGTTACATGATTCGAATCGTTCGCCTCTTAATCGAGGAGACTACTAACCATCAAGTGTCTAGGACGTTGTTCTACTAGGACCTAATTAAATAAACCATAATTTTAAACATAACTTTATTCTTTTAAAATATTTTCAAAGTTAAAAATCAAGTCAAAGGTAACAGTTGAGCTGAGAGCATTTTCGGTGTAAATTGTGATAACATCAATGTTTATAATATGTTATGTTCCTCAATTTAAGGCAAATACTATTGTTTAAAGTGATGCTTTTGGCACTAATTTTATATATTATACTGACTTTTAAAAATATAGTTATATATGTATGTAAGTATTTCTTTTTGTAAATGGATATGTTTTTGTGAATTAAAGAAAGTGGTTATGGTTGTGGTGTTAGGACTTTTGGGGACAAAGGATTAGTTTTAGAAAATTATTTACACCTTGGAATATTTGTGGTACCACATAAAAGGTTTGTTATGAAGGGGCATGTGATGTGCTTTTTAGGATTTTGGACCATTTCATGTTCAATGTAAATTCATTTCTAAATAAAAAATCATGGGAGTTATATAAAAACATTAAAATGTGTTATAAGTGTTTTTTTATTTAAAAGATTTTTGGCTGTGTTTAACTTTTGTTTATTAATGTAGATAATATTAGTGATGTCGCGGGTAAATTTATCCTACCAAATTGGAAAGGATTTTTTAGACAGAATTTTTAGTTTTATAGGTATTTATTAAATAAAAAACAAAGCTAGTATAACAAAAAAAAGAATATGAAAATTTTGAATGCATTAAATGGTATCAATACTACCCTTATGGTACATGTTAGACGAAACAAGTCAAAATAGCTATGTTTACGAAAGCATTACCAATTTGTTATAAAAGTACTGGTATAAGATTAGCTCTTAACCACAATGCGTGTGTTGTAATTTTGTAATGTAAGATTAGAAGGTGAACGAGCTAAATTGAGGTTGATCTCGTCTGTGCTTAACCTTGATTCCTTAACTCAATAATTATTAAGAAATCAACATTTAAACATTGAGTGTAACATCTTTTTACTTGACCTTATATTTGAAATAAATTGATAATTGATGATTAGTGAATCTTGTTGAAATATAGAAAACTAATAATGGAAGTACAAGAAATTGATGGAAGTAATGATTGCATACACAAGCTTTAAATGAAAACAGGGTAAGCTAGCACACATCATGCAAGTCTTCTTTCCAACTAAACAAACAGTGGTACAAATATAGAAAGAGTAAACCAAATGGACCACAAACTGCTGTTCAAAGTATAGTCCTTCCTGGCCAAGTCCACTCACATTTTTTATAATCATGTTGTGTTTTGTTGTTGGATGAATAAATAAATGAGATCGAATTGAAGCTATCATTGGATATGTTTGATTGGAAAAAGTTATATTTTTAATTAAAAATCATGAAACAATAGTGGAAACATAAATTTAAATATTTAATTCTAGGGTTATAATAAAATACCTTTCAAGTTTCTTACAATGAGGACAAGCTATATGAAGTGACGAAGTTATATGCCTTTATTAATAAAAAAAACTTGGTTGGCGAGATGGTCAATGGCAAAAAAATTTGGTAAGTGAAAATTTTAAAATTAATTCACTTGGGCTATTTAATGAGATAAGTACAACATCAATTTGCATGGAGCTTGAGCTATGACTGGAGATACTTGCGCTACGGTCAGTGGGGTTGGGATGTAGCTGGAGATGCTTGGGCTGTGGATAGAGATGTCCGAGTCGTAGTGGGGAAGTGAGTTGCGACTGTGAGATATTTGAGCCAGATCCTACGATCAACGCTTAGTGATTGAGCATGAATTTTCAACTCGAGCGTGATTGATATCTTCAAATAGTTTAATCCAATCATTCCATATATAGAAATTGCCGTGTCACATGAAGATGTATCATTTAGTATGTAACTCAAAAGTGTTTATTTAACCTTTTTATTATATATAAAAATTTTTGGTGTGTTTAGTTGGTTGAAACAAGAGTATAGGTAACTGAAACGAATAAGATAATGAAATAAGCAAGATAATTAGAATTTAATGATTGGAATGGAATAAGTTTTTATAGGAAGGTAATATAATATATGGGCACAATGCATAATTATATTATTAACTTTATAGATTACTAATCGTCAAAGGATAAGTATATGTTCCATAAGTTTCTAAATTATCTACTTTAGCATTTAAGTTTCTAAAAGTTTCAACTTTATCTTTTTACGATTCTAAAAGTTTCAACCATAAACGTTTTTATCCCTTAAAACTTGTTTACTAATTTTAATTTTTCTTTAAACAACTTATCCTTCGTTGGTGTTTATTAAAAACCTTATTTGTTGTTGTGTTTAATTTTTTTTGATTTCCTGCCACAAATTTTGATAAAAACGGGGTTACATTCGAAATAAGGGATTTAGGGTATCGTACGTTACTTCGAGTAAAGATAAACATGCTAGTACCATAAAAATAAAATTGATATCAACAAAAGAACATTGATACTGTATTTAGAACTGAGTCATTGTAACTTTATTCGTTTTTATGTACGTAATCATGCTAATATCATCGGTTGCAAGGCGCATAATAATTTCATAAACCTGTCGCATTGTACGGGCTTAATTTCTAGTTCTATGTAATTTGTAATTAAGGATTCTAATTCATAAATGCATTGAAATTGTAATTTACTCCTTTATATATGACACTAACTTTAAATTGCGTCTTCAAATCATTTCAAAAAAAGATTTTATAAAGACATAAATATACCCACATAACCTTCAGGTCTTTATTGATTTGAATATTTGATGATTTCAGGTTGACTATGATTTGTTTGACTTTGACTTACCAAGAGCTAGATCTTCAATTTATCATCATCATTAAACAACCCAATGAGCACGGGCTCAATTTAATTCTAAATATTATTTGATATATGAAAGTGGGTTGTTGGACTCATATTGAATTGGTATGGATCTAGCCCATAAGGGGGTTTATTAAAACGGGCTATTGGGCTCATTTTGTTTGAAGTAGATCTGGTCCATCAACAGAATCAGTAAACAGAATGTAAACTGATGTTTGAGCTTGAGGCCTAGAGGAGTAGGGGGTTCAATTTTGAGAAAAAAACTGCACTTGTTTTTCTCGGTCAAAACAAAGAAACAAAAAGGGAATTTTTTATTTTTTATTTGGAGTTCTTCTCAATCAGAAAATAAAACAAGAGGTTCGAGAAACTGCTCTCAAGAGTATTCGGATTTAATTTATTCAAGATCTAATCCTACTCCTAGTTCTATAAGAATTTTTAATCTAATTCAATTAATAAGGTGAGTATACTTTTAATGGTTTAATATAATATTGTTCATTATAATTCTAAGATTCATTCGAGATATCATTTTGTTTGAGGATTCTGTTCTTATTCACAATAAGAGTCGTGCTACTTAGTTGGTTCACAAAGATATAAAGAACTTCAACAGTTTCTGTCTCAAAATTTGCAATGCTGCATTTCAATTCTAATTACCTGTTCGATATCACTTCTATTATTCATCTAAAATAACAATAAACCCTTCAGCTTCACCATTTTGAGCTTCAAAGTCTTTGCGAAGAAAGAGTGCATTTCTGTTGCACATTAGTCACCCTATAGAGAACAATAACGAAACTCCAGTTTTTAGTTGAAATAATTATAAGAGACTCTTCTCTAACTACAGCTAGAGGTGATGGTTCAAATAATATTGCTTTTCAAGAAACTTGATTTTTATGTATATAATAAAATCGACAATGTTCAAATTCCAATAGCATTGCCAAATGAGCAATATGGGAGAAGAGAGGATGTAGTTTGATATCTTATCGTTATTTTAGTCCTCCTATTTCGAAGAAAACTTTATAGAATAGTAAGCAAGTTTTAGTAGTAAACTAATTATTTCACTCATATTTTTTTTTGTTTCAGTTAGGTCAATAAAGTTTTAAAAGTGATTCAATTAGGTAATCAATATTTTTATTTGTTCAAATCAGGTCACTATAGTTTTAAAAGTGTTCCAATTAAGTCACTTATATTTTTATAATTTTTTAAATAATTCACAAAATTTTTAAACTAATTTAGTTTTTCATAAATATTGTTGATATTTTTAAACATTTCAAAATTTTTAAAGTTTTTGTAACTTATAAATGACCTAATTAGAACAATTTTAAAACTTCAGTGATTCGATTGGTACACAAATTTTTATGAGTGACTTGATTGATACAAAAAACTTTACGAGTAACCTAATTAGAACAATCTTAAAACTTGATTACTATTTTACAAAGTTACCCCCTATTTCGTAACTACTGTCTTTTAGTTGATTTTCTCGTAACCAAAAGGCAATTGACTTAATGGTATCTAAATGCGTAATAGGTGTTTTCAGATTAAAACAATTTAGGGTTTTCATCTAAACGTTTAATAAGATAAATCTTGGTCTTAGGAATAAAGAATGCTTTGTTTGTGTGAAAATCGAACCGGAAGATGAAGATACCATAATGAAGAATTCGTATGTTTTAGGAATCGGGTCGCAACTACTTTAAAACTGCCTTCGAACAATTTCTTTCTATATTTATAATACATTACGCTCGAGTCTGAATTTCATGCATGAAATTTAAGATATCAAATTTTAATGTAACTAGTATGTATTCATCCACGCGTGTTGCGCGTGTGATGGTTCGGGCCCAGAAAACACTATCAATTGCTGCTGTTAACCATAAATGCTAGTCATGCCAAAACAATTGATATCATCATCGGTTATCATCACAGCCCGGAATACGACATGTAATAACAAACCAAACAACCCAGATGAATAGGCAAAACCCAGAATCAGGGTAACAACCCGAGCAACCAACGGATGAGTAAGGTGAAATGACCTCGGGTAAGTCTCAGATGAGCAGGGTCATCATCATCGACATATTTTTTGAGAATAGGCAAAACCAAAACATCAAAATCCTACATGAACATCATGCCAAAAGTCTCAGATGAGCAAATCTTCATCATCATAGACATAACCAAGGCCAGAAAAAGAGAGAATCAAAGAGAAACAGACGACGAGAAGCCACCACGACAACCAAACCATGACCGCTGACACCCTTAAGGACATGAGAATGGCCGCCCGCTCTACCTCAACCGCAAATAGGAGGCCGAGCGGCGGCTGTCCCCAAGGGAGCGGTCACCATGATGGTGGCCGACGGCCATCAACCATCAAAACAGTCGTCCATAACCAACCAAACACCCACCAAACAGAGATCGGTTGGAGGCCGGACGGCCACCGACACCACCGCACCTAGCCCTTGGACTCTTTAGTCGGAGAGCACAAACCCCAACCAAAGACACACTAAATGGAGATCCATCGGGGCCGAAGAGCCACCACCACCACGAAATCTGTGCATGGGAAAACGAAAGGACGTTTGCCACCACCGGCCACCAGCAACACACCCACACCGCCACCACCGAGCATCCCTAAGGGGAAACGACACGACAACAGAAACACCACCATCGCCAACATCAAAAACAAAATTGGATTTGAGATCAGTCCAACATCAAACAAAGATAGGAGCCTGACATGCAACTGGCATCAACGGCGACGGTGGTGGCGTGCCGACAGTGGTCCAACCGAACAATCTTCCCCGAGGTTCTCATTTCTCTTTCTCTCTCTAAATAATGACTGAAATTACCAAATGAAAATAAAAGGTGTGGTGCTGAGGGGTTAAAATGAAAACACTCAAAAGGTCTGTGGCAAATATTAATAAACATAAAAGCTAACTGCTGATGCAGTTGCTTTATAATGTAATTATAATAAATAATTTTTACCAAAACAAAAAAATTTCAAGCCAGAATCTTTGTCTCTTGAACCTGGCTTTCATGAGCGCTACCCCCCAACTGTCATCAAAAGGATGTTCTTGCTTTGAAACCTCTATTATGTAGAAGTTTGGTCTCTAATTACCAATGATCCTTAGTCAAGTGAAGTCTTGGGTTCAAGTTTCGTTTAGAGTAAAAAAAAAAAAAAAGTTTTGGACTAAGTCAAGATTTTTTCTAGTTGCTGGTTTCCTTCTGAGAGGATTAGGGGTGCGGTTCTGATTATAAAACGAACATGTGAGCCCAATTAAAATAACACTTATCGTTCTAAGTAAGTTCGTGCATTTGTCATTCAAAAAAAGTTTAGAGGTTTGACCCCTAATAACTAATACCGGAAATCATAATGAATTTAAATTAGCGTGCTCCCCGCATCTTTACAACAAACAAATTAACTCGTAATTATTTCAGGGTCTAATATTAAGACACCCCGTTGGATAAATCGACATCCTCCTATACGTCGCGTATGGGTGTCTTAAATTCGTAAAGGTCCATACGCGGCGTATAGGGTCAAAGACACTTAAAACGAGTAAATTCAGGGGGGGGGGCAGTCAGAGGGTTATGCGCCCCATATAGTCCTATACGACCCCCTATACGACATACATAGGGCTATACAACGCGTATAACAAATTTTGACACTGAATTCGAGAAAAAATTCCGGGGGGCTGTCAAAGGGATTATACGCCGCGTATAGAGCTATAAGACCCTCGTATAAGACGCGTATGGTGCTATACGACCCGTATAAAAATCCGGGGTGTTGATTTATAATTTTAAGATGTCTCATCCACACCCTTATTTTATCAGCTAATATTTCATTAAAATGTCTAACAACTACTGGTTAGTATAAGACTATGAGGGTCTGTTTGGTATAAGATAATGAAATGGAATGAATGAGGGAATGAAATGGATGGAAGAATGAAATGAATTAATACATTCAATTGTCCTGTTTGGTTAACCTAATTAATAAATTTTTACTTTGTGTTGTTTGTTAGGTATGAAAAAATAAAAAAAATAAAATATAAAAGTAGTTATGTTAACCTTTCTCCATAAAAAAGCTTATTTTCCGTTGCTATAAAAAAAATTTTTATTATTTTTTTTTATTTTATTTTTTTTTGAACGGCAAATCTATCATACTCATACTCCTAAACTACTCCATATTACACCATGCCTGGGTTTGAACCCAAGACCTTCACTCTAAGAGGGAAAGCCTCTATCAAATGGGTTAGCCCCACATTGGTTGTTATACAATTCTCAAAGCAATATAATATTTTCCGTTGACTATACAATTCTCAAAGCAATATAATACGTTCTGTTAACCTTTCTCCATAAAAAGCTGCTCGATTGTATAGATTTCAACTCACCAAAACAAAAAGTATGAACTCCAATGGCAGTTTTAACAAACTTCTAACAAGCCACAGTAGATTCAACTTCAACTTCGATAAGATGAACACAAAAGAAGAATCTCAAACAGAAAACACCGATCTCAACATTCCGACTAATTATTAACAACATCTACAATCTCCATACTCAAACGAAGCCCTAATTACACTCTAGGTGAACGATCAGATCCACAAAATACTTACAGGCGATGAAACGATTGAACTACAACGAACACGTTGCGATCAATTCAACGCTCAGCTCCGATCGCCGTCGTCTTGCCGCCGAGAGGCGACGTCGGCCGAGAGAACAACGCATCGTTACCGAACTTACAAATAAAACCTCCGGCGACATCCTCTCCGATCTGCCGATCCTCCGCTCGAATCCTCAAAATCGGATCGTGAACACGAGCACGAGAAACGTTAACCTCCTTCATCGTCATCGTCACGGGAAACTTCTTCACGACAACCGATTTCGGAGAGTAGTTTTCAACATCCTCAGAGGATGAAGCGTTACTTTCCAGATCTGGATCAATCTCCTTCAAAACCTTCACTGACGTCACCGGTTTCCGATAGC
This sequence comes from Flaveria robusta, assembly GCA_025506415.1. Lineage (NCBI taxonomy): Eukaryota > Viridiplantae > Streptophyta > Magnoliopsida > Asterales > Asteraceae > Flaveria > Flaveria robusta. Next base: position 11,920,474 of record CM046459.1, on the reverse strand, counting down.
GGAAATCTCCGGCGACGGCGTCGGTGACGGAACTCTTCACGGCGGTCATTGCGACGGTGGAACTGAATGCTGCAGTTTCTCCGACGGTATGTGTGTGCGTCTGTGTGTGTGTATCTATATCTATATATTATATATATATAGAGAGAATTGAGATGATGAATTGGATGATGGTACGGTGGAATTTGAGGTGTGGAGAATTGAATTTGCAGGTGAGTTTGAGAAGATGACAAGTGTGTGTGTGGGTGTGTGGATGAGGTGACGTTTTTGATTGGGTAAAAGGGCTAAAACGACATGTGGGTGATTTTCGAATCGGGTGACGGTGACGGGTCAAGATATGCCGTTTGAGTAGGCATAATACGTGGGAACTTTTGTGCCACGTTTTAAATTGCTGTCGACTGTTTAATGGGTTTGATTTTGGGTGTTTGAAATAGATATAAAGAAGTGATAGATATTTTTTCCGTCCGAATTATAATTTATCGTTTTCAAAACTTTAATATGAGATGTCAACATTCGTTATAACAACATATAATATCTGGTTCTTTTTTTGAAAAAAAAAAAGAGGATATATATATGGAACTCGGATGATCACTTAATATAATTTGTGAACAAACAATATTTAGGGGTTTAGGACATTTGTATATGTATTTTTTTATATTTGGAAATTTATAAAAGAAGAGCCTATAAGTTGAGCATTATGTATTCTAGAATACTGTCGCTATACACATGTATACAAAACTGAAAAAAGTATATAATATGTCTAATACGTTCCTTAAAAGAAACGAGTATAACAACATGAAGCTTAGACCTAAGGGTGTCAAATAGACTAAAAGACGCACCTTTAATATGGGATGTAGTATGAACATATCTAAAGAGAAAGTATGAGCTAAAACCACATATTGAATAAAATGTAGATCAAACATAAGATGTTTTGTATGTTGATAAAACACAAGGTTGACAACTAAGTATGTGGCATTAGTATTGTTACACTAGAAAATAGGTGGTCGAGAGCCAAGAATCTAAAGCTCGTGCATGATAGATTAAATTAGCAAAGCTTTACTGTAGTGTAAGCTAAAGCTCTATACTTAACCTCCTAATAGAACAAGCAACATTGTGATGTTTTTTTGAAACTCCAATTAACAAGATTAGGGTCAAGAAAGACACAATAAACTTGTAGTAGAAAGGCAATCATCCAGGCATCTAACCAAGCCAGCGTTAGAGTATGCATGTAACTCGGGACTCATGGATTGTATAATGGTCAAGCCATGAGATATAGTACCCTTAAGATATCTTAAAATGTGACTGACTGCTTCCCAGTGCCAATTAGTAGGTTTTTATAAAAACTGAAAAACCTTGTTGGTCGCATGTGCAACCTCAAGGCGAATAATGGCAAGTTACTATAATGTTCCAATGGTACTATGATATAATAATGGATTATCCGTAGTTGTTAAGAATATCAAGAAAGCTACTGACCAAAGGAAACCAAAGTAAATAAAGGTCGATAGTTAGTGAGACCAGTCCAATGCAATAGCTCGTGTATGTAGCGCGCTATTATGACAAATGAAGCATGTCATGAAGGATATAGCCTGTACGCCCAAGAAGTAAGATAGAGAGCCTAAGTTATTAAATGTATTTCTGAATGTAAGCGCTTAATAAAATCCATAATGAAATGCGAGGAGTACCTAGTAATAAGAATGCCATCTACATAAACTAAAATACTGTAGATATTTGAACCACACTGCAGACAAAGAGATGTCTTTGATACACATTGTAAAAATCTAATGAAGTAAGAGCAGAGAACAACTTGGAAAACCAAGCTCGACGTGCTTACTTGAGGTCATATATAACCTTCCGTAATAAGCATACATGATATGGTAGAGTGGAGTTAATAAAGCTTGAAGGTTGAGACATATATAAAGTCTCTAATAAATCCCCATGGAGAAAGATATTGTTGATATCCACCTACGAACGACCTAACTGCGAGAATAAAACAAGTCCAATAGTACTAGGTTTAATCATATGGCTAAGCATCTCGGTGTAATAAATCCCCTCTGTGTGATGAAAGGCCTTGGCAACGCAAAAAGCTTTGTAAAGACTGATAGTACCATCAAGATTATTCTTAATCATGGAACCCACTTGTAGCCACATTTTAGCGCCATCACGTGTAGAAACCAAATCCATAGTCCGATTAGAATGTAATGAAGTAACTTCTACACGTATCATAGCCCACTATACTAGCCATTTCTTAGCCAAAAGAAGGTGATAGGTTCAACGGTGGGAGAAGTGGAAGTATGAAGAAGAACATGGTAGAGGAAGTGGTGAAGATGGTGGTGAAAGTGGTGAAGATGATAGTGAAAGAGATATAGATGGTAATATGGATAGGAAGGATGATGGCTAAGAAATGGAGAGGAAGGAATGACAATGAAGGTATATGTGATAGACGGTACATTAGAAGTGGTCATGTTTAAAGGTATATTAAAGATGCTCTTATGAAAGATGACATGACCAAAGGTAAATGTACAAGTGTGACGATCATAACACGAACATCACCACACTAAGGATGATAGATTTCTTCTTCCTAAACACAATTAGTAAATTAATTAAACGGATATACTACCTTTTCCATCTTCTTTTTATCTCTTTCTCAAATAGATAGATTTTTTCAAAACAACTTCAAAACTTCTTCTTGTTTTTGTTAATGTCTCTCCTACCTAATCGCATATTGTATTGACAGAGCAACGCAACAGCAATCGACTATTGAGTATTGACATGCTTTTGTAGCTAGGTTTTTGCCTTGTTAATTTAGGTATTGATTTTCTGCCGTTTTAATATTTTCAGGTTGATAGGTCTTGATCGAGTAGCTCTGATATTAATTGTTGGAATCAATCGGTTTAATAAAAAAATAAACACATGGATTTTGGAGACCCCTTCTTGGATTCTTTCTTATTAGCTTGACTCGACAATAGGTTGTTAACGAACCAAATTTTTAGCGAACTATTGATGAAGCTTTCAAGGGGAAGTTTATTTATGTACGGTCTATTAGACTAGATATTATTTATGTTATGACTTTTTGTTATTGTCTAAATGAAGGTGGTTAACTATTAATGTTGTACTTATATTATAAATACATTATGTAGATCGATTTAATAAGTCATAATTTTTTCTCTGCATTCAGTAAATAAATAAATAAACATGAACAAAGAATTCTGCTAGGTTAGTTAAGTGAGCGAACATAATCAGATCTCACATCATGTCATATATGTGTGTGTACATTCGTTAATATGGCACGCGGAAAAAAACTAGACCGGAGGGTTGAATAGGTTATTTTAAAAAAATAATTTGTATAAAATTTTAGTTTGGAAAAAGTTATTTTTAGTTACTAAATCGAATCAATATGTAATGTGAGTGTAATTTAAATGTAACATGAGGTAAATATATTGCAATCACAGTAATGTAAAGAGTTTAAGGAAATGAATGACAAAACTGATTTATAAAGGTTCAAGATAATGTTATCCAATCCACTTTACGTTCTCTTTCTAATGTTCTGTCTAGAGCTTGCTCAACTAAATCTACTCTTGAATGGAAGAGGACACCTATGTATGGCATCTCATTTTACAAAGAAAGTGATCACTTTGGTTTTACTATTTTCTTAAGAGGAAGTGATCACCTTATACTAAACTCTAGCACTTGATGAATCTTACGAAGCTCATGCTATATTGGTAACGCACTATCACATAAATCATAATCAAGTGAATGAATAAGACGATCAAGTTAAAGCAAAATTTATATTTACACAAAGTTATGAGAAAAAAAAGGTGAGTAGAAGGATGTATGAGGCTCCTATTTATAAGCACAACACAAAACACAAAGAGGAGTGACCATCCCAAGGTTAAAGCCATGATCGATGCATCAACTATTGTTTGCCTATCTCAATTTTCTCATGTTGCTTGTGAACGTCGTGACTAGTTACATCAAACTTTTTCCCCATTTTCCCACTCCATTTCACTAGATTTTTGAGTTCCAAAAAAGCACCATTTGACGACAAATACTTTGCTAATCAAAGTGGTAGTTAATCTTAATGAAACTTATAAAGAAACTAAGATGTTTTTTCTTTTGTAAACATCTGTATTTGTTAGTTATTTTGTGTATTCTATGCAAAATAAAATTTTAAAAACATTCCCAATATAGTAGATTTCATCTACCATCTATTTTTGAAGTTCTATAATTATGCTATTAAGAATGTTGATATTTATATTTTAAAATTGTATATGTTCGTTCATGTTCTTTTACGTTTGTTTGCATGTGTTTGAATTAACGAAGGGATAAAACTAGTTCAATTCCTATATAAACAAACATGAACTAGAGTTTTCGCTCGATTTCGTATTTGTAAACTGTTTGTGAATAAGTCCAATGCTAAAAGAACGAACATGAACAAGACTTCGTTCGATTCATTGACAACGCAACTCGCTAAAAATGAATTACGTATACTTATATCTATAGTAAGCAATAGACCTATCCTACTTGAATATGAAATCAAATAATCAATTAAATAAACAAATTGTTAAGTACTAAGAGGTTGTTTGACAATCTTATGCTGAGTCATTAAAAAATCTAACTGAATAATAGGTAGTTTATGAATCAATTAGCATGTTCATTAAAAGGTTTCATAAACCATTAATATGTTTCCATTGAGTGAACTACATCTAACTAATTCTGAGGTAGCATCTTAATTAAATCAATAAAATGTTAACAAACAAATGAATCCAAAAACTAAAGAATCTTTATTCCTCGTAGCTTCATCACTTTACTTATGTTCTCCCATTTTTTAACTTCCTTTTCTTTTTCTTTTCAGAATTATTGCCAAGGGTTCGTTTTTGTGAGTTTTAGAAGAGAAAGAATGTAAGATGAAGCAGAGAGGTGATTATGTGGAGAGGATGTAAGGAGAGAGAGACGGAAAAATTTTAATGAGTCTTCTTGCCAAGAATGGATGCTATGAGGGGAAGAAATGAAAGATAAATGAGAACTGGTTTTAAGGTATGTGAATGGGCATGAGAGAGAGGAGGCCACGTGTCACTTAACTCGTTTCTAGGCCCCGTTTTGAGGATGATTTAAGAAGACCCAAAACATTTAGAAACATTATCTCATTATCATTATTATTGTTTTTTATTTTTAATTAATTATCTTCTTAATCTAACAAAAGGATAACTATAAGTGACATATGTTAACATCACATTTATTATTATCAAAATTTTTTCGTTTCTTTCTATTATTAAATAACTACATTAATTACTAATAATATTATCTAATTTTCTTTAGATTAATAATAAGTTTTTAATATAATAAGAAATAGATCATTCTATTAATGTTATTTCTAAAAAAATAAATTTTTACACAAATAAATTTTTCTAAAACATCAATTTTTTTAAACAATATAAAATACTTAAAAATTAGTTTTTAAAAAATAAAATTTTATAAAAAAAATAATTAAAATTAGGATTTATAGGAAGAAAAATTTTAAAAATAACACTTTATTAAAATGGTTTGTTTTGAAACAAAATATTTAATTTTAATTTTCAGAAATACATAAAAAGATTTTAAAATTTTTTATTACTTATAAAATTTTACTCATATGTAATTTTAATCATATCTTAATCTTAGAATATTCTTTAATTAATAAAATTTTATTATATTTAATATTTTATTTATTTAACTCGTGTAATACATTTATTTATCAAAGCTAGATTTTTTATATTATAGTTATCAACTAAATAAATAAATTAAAAAAAGAAGTGTTTACACTTAAGTAGTTAAAAGATGTGGTTGGTTTTTGGTGACAATAAAATCCCGCCGTTTATTTATTATTTTCTTTAAACGTGGTGGTGGTAGACACACGTGGCGTAGTGAATTCGAAGCTTTCTACCCGTCAATTCACTATTGGATCGTTACCACTCGCTAGTCGCTAGTAGCCTAGTACCTTAACATGGTGGGCCAACACCTTTTATTGGGTCGTTAAAAGGCCCATTTTACCACTGTTATTGTGTTTTATTAGTTGCGAAATCATTCAAAAGGAAGTTTAACATAATGAAAAAAAACATTAATTCATAAACAATATTAGTAAACGGGATTTAACCGTTAATAATTAATGAAAAAACATTAATTCATATGAAGTTAAACCGTGGCACCATTAGTAGGGATCAAATAGTTTGCTGCTTGTAACTCGCTTACTAGCTCGTTAAAAGTTCAAGATGGTTTTGTTTGGTTTGGTTGGTGTGACTTGATTGCTGGCTCGTATAAAGTTTGAGTCAAGCTTGACATGAAAGCAGCTCGAGCAACTCAGTCGCTTACTCATATAGGTAACCTCTATAGTTTTACGCTTGCATATCGGTAGTTTATACTCTATTTTAGACTGTTGTTAACTTGAGATTGTTGTTAACTTGTTATTTCAGACTTTTCTAATAAGAAACATAAATACTCATCAAACCAAGAAAATGAACAATATCATAAAGCCACGAGTTGGAGGCATGAATAACATGCATGTGGTCATTTAAGATTTTAGGGTAATATTTTATATTAGGTAGGCAAAGATTTATAACTACCTATCGTGCCAACTGCCAAACCTAATTGCCTTATCAGATTAATGAGTCAACATAACAACGGTAATAAAAGTGATTGTTATAAAAGAAAAATGAAGATCACATTTGCCACAAAAATGATGTATATACGGACACTTGGAGTTCCACAAAAACAAAGTTAAGTAACAACAATGACACTTGAAAAGTAGTGTTATACTCTTTGTTCGGTTTATAATTATAAAATTGATCTCGTGTGTCGGTTCAACCTTAAAAGAACAACTCTGGCACATGAGATTTTCAAATTTTATACTTAAACATATAGTAGCTATTTGGGTACCAATGATCCTTAGTCTAATTGGTTGAGGTGAGGTAACTCAAGATTTTATTAAAATAGAGGAAGATCTTGGGTTCAAGTCTTAGCACTTATGGTGAGTTTTTTTTTTATGATGGTCTCGAATTACGTACTTGAGTAATGGAGATGAGCGGGTGGTCCGTAGCCCGTTAGTGATCGAATAGCCATTAAAAAAAAAGTAGCCATTTGGGTAAAGAGCAAAGTGATCAAAAGACAAGTTTAACAATCATTAGAAATTAGTTAATTTGTATCTTGATAATAGCAATGATAGGTGGTTACCTGCCATATATGATACAACTAGTTTTAATAAATCCGTATATTACACGGGTTGAATAAATAAAATATTAAATATAATAAAAATTTATCAAGTATAAAATGATGTTTTACGATAAAATATAATTGAAATTACATATAGTAAGAACAATATGTAATAAAACAATTATATCAACTTTTTAAACTTTTGGCTTAAAAATTTTTTCCCAAAGAAATAATAGATATTTTGTTTCAAAACAAACCGAATTAAAAATATTATTTTTAAAAATTTTCTTATTATAAATTTTAATTTTAATTATTTTTTATTTATAAAAAATTAACTTTTTAAAAACACAAATTTGAAAAAGTTTGATGTTTTGTAAAAAATTCTTATTCTATAAAAATTATTTTTAGAAATAATATTAATAAAAAGATCTTTTTAAGTTTATTAAAAAACTATTTTTGTTCTAAAAAGTTAAATAATATTATTGATAATTAAGGTAATTATTTAATAGGAGAGAGAGTGGGAAAATTTTTGTGAGAATGAATGTGGTGCCGCCACGTGTGAGTCTAAGATACTATTTTATTAGAGTATAAAGATTTCTAGCGGTAAAATGCATTTCTTCTATACAAGATACCAAGGGTATATCTAAATCTTGTAAGATAGAAATATAGTTAGTTAATAGAAGTAGATTAGAAACTGTTTAAAAGAAAAAACAAAAAAAAAACCTAAAATCATTCTATGGTATAGTAGTGACAAAGGTCTCACTGAGTCGCATGACATACAAAGTCACAAAGAAACAAACCAAAAGTTGATTAACAAAAACAAAGCAAACTAAAAGTCCTAACCAAAACTTGACTAACACGAGTTATCGATGTGAAGCTGGGTATTTTATCTACCAAAACAACCCAAAGTGAAGGGTTCAAAATAGAATGAGAAATAAAGAGAAGTAACTGAGTTTTGAGATTAGCATATAAATTCAAACTTTAGATCTATAGTCCATCCATGGGAGCATCCCACTAGCGTATATCAAATGAACCATGTAAATATCTGTAACATCTTAATACAGAACGTACTGACATGTTATTAATAAGACTGACTTGTTATTCTTACACAATAAGAGAAAATAAAAAAAGTTAGAATAAATAAATAATCAAACAATTATAGTTTGTAGAATCCTAGGATTTCTTAAACTTATACATTGCACTATAACTCAAAAACAATTTTTATGTATAAGTACTTCAAGTTATTCATATTGTGTGCACTCTTCACCACACTTATTTTTATTTTTATTTTAACAGTGAGTGGAGTCGAACACTCACCACATTTGGGGTGACTTTGCTACAATTATCCGCAGCAAATTAAATTCTATTTAAGAGAAAAGTAACTAATTTTTGAATTAGAAAATTATTACATGAAGTCTCTTATTTGGAAATTATTTGATATGTATGACTAAATTTGAGAATAGAGAAGGGTTGCTGAGAAAAACAATATATAGTTATGTAAAAAATAAATAAAAACATAAAAACCAATAACATAATTCATAACTTTTTTATTATTTTAATTATTAAAATATTATATAAGTATTTGATACATATATATTGAGCATACATACGAGAATGAAGAGTGTACGTAATACTATGTCGAATGAAAAATGGTTACATATACGTAACATATATATGACGTATATGTAAAACCATGCTACGGTTTTCATTTTATCCATACCCTTATTTATATATACTCACACATATATATAGATGGTAGTGATAAAAATTTATAAATTATGTGACCGGTTTAATTAATTGGTTTTCTCTAATTTTCTTATAAAATTATAGTTTTCTTAGGATTTCTTCTCTTTGAGAATATTATCATCTTAAATGAAAGCCTAAATGAACGATATTTACGATTCATGCATGTATACAATGGAAATAAAATTAATCAAAAGATAAAAAACTAGGGGAAATGATCAAAGGAAAAATCAGACTTCAAAGGACATGATTTTAAAAGTTGCGCAAACTGTGTGTTGAGTTTGTTACTGTTTTATCTATAACTCATAAGATATGGTTTGGTAACTTCAAACATATCTTTTTTAAGTTGGATCATTTTCGAGCTCACTTGTATTTAATCGGTCAAGTAAAATAGAAATATAATAAAGTCTTTCCATCAACTCTCTATCAAATTTCAGAAACCCATATTCTCAATACTCATATCTTGAGGTTTGCAAATGTTTCCATAAAGTTTAATGGTTAGGCACTTTGGTCCATTATAATTATAAATCTTCTTTTATTATTTTCTTCAACTTTTTACACATTATAAACTAATTTTATATTCGAACATGATGTTAAGATAATTGATATTTTTGAAGCATTCATAAAAACATAGAAGACATGAACATCTTTTAATTTATTTATTGTTTATTCGATAAACCAAGTCCACAAACGTATGAACCTGTCAAACACGACATAGATATGATACATATTTATTCTAAAGGAGATCCATTTATAGCTTCACCCACCTCATTTGTAACTCTCATATAATGAAACACTGCACCATAAAACAAAATACAAATTATTAGCACAATAAAATTAATAAATTCATATATCAATTGAAAATAATAATAGAGAAAATTGCATATTGGTCACTGTGGTTTTACCGGATTGTATATTTGATCTCCAAATTTTAAAAATTACAAAAATAGTTTAAAATTTTGTGAAATCATTGCATGTTTGGTCCCTAGCATTAAATTCATTCACTTTTTGTGTATTTTATAAAATTTAAACTAAATTTAAAATTTAATTTTAGTGACTAAAAGTACAACATCACGTAAAAGTTTGTACTAAATTTGAGGATTAAAAGTACAACATCACATAAAATTTGAGGATTAAATTGACAATAACTACACAAAAATTTGGACTAACTTTGTAATTTTCAAAGTCTGGAGAATAATCATGTAATCTGAACAAATCACAAGTACCATTTATATAAATTTCTCATAATACTATATATTAGTTAACATACTTCGTTTAATATTATTTAAGTGTGAATATAGCCATATACTCACGTGGAACAGTCGACTGTGGGACTAATTGGTACGCTAATAGTAACTCCACATTTGTTAGGAAGATCCTTAGCAGTATCCTCCCTAACTTGAAGCGTAATCGCTGCGCTTTTAGCACATCTGCAAGCCGTTTGCCTATCAGTCGTAGTCTGGGCCTCGGCTTGAAGCGTCTCCAACCCTTTGCAGCACACGACAGGTGGGGTTCCACCTTGCCTTAGGTAGGTTAAGCATGGTGCAAGCAAGCGGTCAACATCAGGACACGAAATAGCTTCGTTTGGTTGCACCATGAACTCAGCTATGACTAGCACTACCAACACAGCTATCACAACTCTTTTCATCTTTGTTGGTACACCACAAGCGGTTTATGTGTCATGTATGCTATTAAAATGAGTTAGCGAGCCATATTTATAGTAGGTGGTTGATCGGGGTGAAAGAATGCCACACACGAAGATAAGGGTTCAACACGCGGTCATGTTACTTTTAAGTCATGAAAATGCGACAAGTTAGAGATAAATTTGTTTGATGTTTGTCTTTTTATCGTTTTGAGTAGTGTATCGCTAGCGATGATGTCTCCACCCCGTCTATTTTAAGTCACACGTCTAAAAATAGTGAGCTTAGTGATACGTTTTAAGTTGTCTTGAAACTATTTTTGTGTTTGAGATGTTATTGTTGCATCATGATCTATGGTTGCTAATTTGGCATCAATTACTAGGTGAATAGTTTATTGCTTCATCATACATTTATAAACTTTTATAACGGTTTAATTATTTATCATATGTGGTTTCCTTGGCTAGAGTTAAAAATTTCTAGTAAGCTTGAACATGATTATAAAGCCCAGATTTGAATCTTAATCAAGGAACATAAATGTAAATTACCTATTTACCTCTATAAATCTATATATAAAGGTATTTTAGTAATCCTCCAACTATTTACAAAAGCATTCGAGACTCTAAACTATGACTTTCTAATAATGACATAATTAATCCAAACTAAACAAGTTTAGCTTAAGTCCGTCATAAAGGTCTCGGGTAGTCAGGTCACCTTTAAATATTCTCTCCTCGCCTCTTTTAAACTCATTCTAACTATCCTTAAATGTTTCTAACTTCTTTTTAGAATGTACACTTTCAACACATTAAACATTAACAGTTATTGTCAGCACTAGCTATCGCCCGTCAGCACGAACTCATGTCCTATCAACATAAATTAGTTCGTATTGATATCCAATTGCTACAGATGCAGTTATTCTCAACGACTATCATAGATACATAGTTATTGCTGACCGACTATTGCACGTTGCTGATATTTATTAGAGCATTCAGAGTAGCTTCCCCATCCCATTCCCTATTATTAATAAAATAGCATCATCCTTTAAAAAGTTTGTTCATTTTATAAAAACTTTAACATTAGCTTCTATATATCTGTCCTTATTTCAATTAAATAATACTTAATTATTCTTTTTTTAATAATTTTTAATCTTTCTTACATTCATAACCACTCATAAAAATATAAAATAATAGATATAGAGGATGGATGGTGACCTCTAAAATATGAGGGGTCATTACGGTTTCTCCTAAAAATACAGGGGATGGAAATGAGGATGCAGAACTTGATGTAAGAGTAAAATTACATTCTTTTTTATGTTTTTTTTTTTTTTTTTTTGTAATTTAAAAATGAGAATATGAATGAGAATGCTGATGTGAATGCTCCTAATATGTGAAACCAATCTTGAACTTGCACTTGACGTATTTTCGACTTCCAAAACTACATTCTAGCAGTTGAACTTTTTTACCCTTGAACCTACAATTATAATTAATTGTGCTAACAATTACAAGATAGATAATCCCCCTTTCTCCCAATAATTTTTTGGGAGGATACCATATAAAACCACAAATAGAACATTTATTTCCCTTACAATACAACATACTTCATGATTCTACAAACTGCCATGAGAGCATTTTCCTTTCAAATTCTCCCTGATGAATCAAGACATATATATGCACTCTCAACACTAGGAAAAGTTCAAATAGCTTTTTAGTTGTACTTTAAGAATGATATATATTTTTGAAGAAGTTCTAGCTTACAAACGTTTATAATTAAATGACCAATTAAGTGTACCTAACACAAACATTTTGTGATAGAGAGTAATTCTTATTTTCTTGTACCTTCATTACTACAACACATAGTAACATGCTTTCATCCTACTTAGAAACCACGAGCTAACTCAAACTTTTCTCAACCATCAAAACCTTGAGATACAAAATAGCCGAGAAGAATAGCTGTTATGCTCTAGACTACTTTAACGGTAAAAGCATGGTTGATCTTGAGTGCACCCCGACCTAAGCCTCTAAATCCATACTTGCATCTTGTCTACCCTTTATCTCTATCTACTTTCAATGTCTTGCGCGCACGCGCGCGCGCGCACACACACACACACACTCTCTCTCTCTCTCTCTCTCTCTCTCTCTCTCTCTCTCTCTCTCTCTCTCTCTCTCTCTCTCTGATTCACTCTATAATACTCTCTCATAGAGATGTGGATACCAACCTCCAAATGTCTTATAAGAGTATGAGTAATGGGACGTGAATGGTGCGGAGGGGGCATCCTATCATGCTCTCCCAACACCACCCCGTTCATTGTGATAGTGTATGAGATGGGCAACTTTAGGGGAAGAAGGTGAAGTCCTTCACGGGCGTGAGTGCTTGTGTGTGTATTTTTTTATTTCCAACTAATCGCAACAATACAACCTATCAACTCTAATAATTACAAGCTCCATCACTATCCACACCCACTACACACTTTTTACTATCACACATGCATCATTGATATGATTTCCTACGTGACAACAATTTTCTATCACTATCTCCTCACCACTATAGATGGTCTATGGGATGCAAATATTAGGTAAAAAGTTAAATTAAAAAGTTAATATGGTTTTTATTGTATAGTCCAAAAAACACAAGCAAACCACATTGAATGCAAAACGCGGTTTTAGAGACATGATAATGATGACCATAATAGCACAAGACACACTAACAAGTGAGAGAGGCTGACTTTAGCTTGAAGCTACTGTTACTCTGCCAGCATGCATGAGCTTTCAGTAAATGCACTCTTTGGTCTTTGCTGTCACCCCCACTACCCCCTCAACCATTGTTCATTGCTTTATATATATATATATATATATATATGCATAACTATACCCTCTTACTTCTTGTGTCTCATAATAACTTTAAGTTCCCATCAAAACACATACTATTTATAAGCAAACAAAGAGCTAGCTTAGATCTTAAAGTTAAGTTGCCATATTTTGAAAGATTAGATCATGGGAAGACCACCATGTTGTGATAAGATTGGTGTCAAGAAGGGTCCATGGACACCTGAGGAAGATATCATGCTAGTTTCTTATGTCCAACAACATGGCCCGGGTAATTGGCGTCAAGTCCCTACTAACACCGGTACGTCGTTTAAATCTTGTCACGCGAGCAAGATCGAGTTCCTCGATATATGATTTTATATCCTAACTTGTTTATTTTGTGTTGATCAGGATTGCGGAGATGCAGCAAGAGTTGTAGGTTAAGATGGACGAATTATCTGAGGCCCGGAATCAGAAGGGGAGATTTTAGTGATGATGAAGAAAAGATGATCATCCAACTTCAAACTCTTCTGGGCAACAAGTATGTTTTTTAACAAATAAAAAACGTAAAAAAACAAACAAACGTAACTAGTAAATAAAGAAATGTAGAATTATTGAAATTAGGGTTTGTAGTAAAGGTTGAATGTACCTTATTCATAATAATAAAAAAAAAAAAAAAAAAAAAAAAAAAAAAAGACTACAATGTACTCCATCTGCAACTATTTAAGCATCAAAAGTTTTGATTTTTTATTTTAAGAATCATGGGGAACTAAAGGGCGTTATGTGGTTGCAGATGGGCTGCTATTGCTTCATATCTTCCAGAAAGAACAGATAACGACATCAAGAACTACTGGAACACACATTTAAAGAAGAAGCTAATTCAAACGGGGTTTGATCATCAAGATCTAATCCATAACAACAAAGATCGGTTCACATGTTCGACATCATCGTCTTCTTCTCACTGTATCTCTAGAGGCCAGTGGGAGAAGAGGCTTCAAACCGATATTCATATGGCGAAACAAGCGCTAAATGATGCTTTATCAATCGATCAAAAGCCGATTTTGGTACCACAAACTATAAAATCCCGAATACAAACACCTGTTTACCCTTCTAGCACTGATAACATAGCCAAATTGCTCAAAGGGTTTATGAAAAACTCATCAAACAACAAAAAAACATGCTCGAATTCGAGCACTAATGTGTCGAATGATGAAATGCATACTCTTAGTAGTGAAAGCAAGACATCTTCTGGAAATATTGTTTTGTCCGAATCATTCGAATCCCTTTTCGGGCTTCATCTATCTCCAAATAACTCTGAATTTTCACAAACCAACACATCTCCTGAGGGAAGTATCCTCCAAGGGGAAAGCGACAACGAGCTGCGGTTTTCGATGTTCGAGAACTGGTTGCTTGATGATCAAGGAAAAGAAGACTTATCTAACTTCTCCTTTGATGAAAACACTGAGTGTTTTGATAATTAATTTGAGTTTAGAAGGTTTTAGTTCCAAACTTCATTCATTGCTTATGAATATCAATATTGTTTTCTAATTGATTGTAATTTTTTGGGGGGGATAAGTTCTATTATTTGGCATTAGATATGCAAATTGACACAAGGGTTGCTGATTTTAACAAACCATCTTCTGTATCTTCATTCTAATGTATTAATGTGTGTTTTTGTTTTAAAGATTTGTATCTTTCTCATTTGTTATTGTACAGATCAATCGAATATGGATAATGGTCCATTGGTAGTATGGTCCATTGGTAGTTTGGTCCCGATAATAGCCCATAGTTCAATTAAAGTTGTATGGATCCAATAAGTAAATCGAACTTCATAATTTAATTATTTTGATTTTTGAAAATGGTTAATTTGGATATTTCACGGTTTCGTAAATAAATTTTTATTTTTGTAATATACACTTTGCTAGATTAAGATCTTTTTCTGATAGAATATCCTGTGCCATTACGCGGGTGCATGCGTAAACCTGCTAGTTCCAATTAACTATCTCTATGTATGATTAGTGTACACCCTTATGTGTATTAAAGAAAAAATCTTTTAAAATATTATTTAATCTTATTTTATTACTCTAATAAAAAAATAACTAAAAATAACATTTAACATAATTTTAAACTATTAAATTTATCATTTACCGCCCAAACTACTTTCACTCGTTTATGACAATTAATAATTAAGACAGTAAACACTTTGTGACTATCGTTTAAATTTTGTTTATTCAAAAAAATAATAATTTAATAACTCATTACTAATTATATATTTGGTTTCTATAAATTTTGTTATGCATATGTTGTTGATTTCTACATAGTTCAGTGGTCAAAATCAAAATAAAAATAAACTAAACTGTGATGTTTAGTTGTGCATTTAATTTTTCTGTTATATAGTATAATAATCTGAGTGTGCAATGATGAAAAAATGCAATTGTTATTGTTCAAGCATGACAACCGTGATGGCAATATGAAATATTTATATTTTTGTATTGCAGCCTTAAAGAGTCATATAGACAAAATGGATGCTACTGTTTGGTTCAAATGGATGTTAGTGTTTTGAGATATTAATGTTGTCAAATGGGTAATATTGTTATAAAATAAATTCCTACCCAAATGAACATTTTAATAGGTGCCTGAAGATATTTAGAATTACCACAAGAAATATTCTCATCAGCGGCGAGATAGATAGCAACGACATAGATAGCGGCGACATATCCATTAGCGGCAACAACATTAGCCGTGATATTTCGTTATATTTGCGGTGACAAAAATCCCCGTTAATAATCGAATTCTTTGTAGTGAATGGATTGTATATATCAAATGTATGTTGTTGTTTTAACGTCCCATTCTTTTTTTCTTGAAGTAATAGTCGATAAGTTGTGTTTGTGTAACTGCGGATATAGTTTACGATTTATGATTAAAGTTAGATAAATAAAATGTAGAATATCCTTTGACGTGTTGAAGTGACAGTCACTATACTATGTTTATACATTCGTGTTTTTTTTATTAAGGACTGTTGCGGAGTTTTCCACGCAACACGCATCATCTTTCTAGTTAAAGACAAACCGATGCAATAAAGGATCCATTCGGTGTGCCACCTCCACAAAGTTGCTCTCATGATTCTCATTAAGGATTGTCTATCACATGAGCAACACACCTTAACTTTATATATTTTATCCCAATCTTTATCATAATATGTTGATATCCTTTTTAAACATATCATGTGACCACGGTTTCGATCAAAAGTACTACCATCTGGCTCATCTTCATTAAAACTAGGAGTCTACGAGTTTAAAAGAAAACACTAACAAAATAATCACATTAAAATAGGATGACAATAGGACGAGTAACGTTAATTTTAAGCTTATGTTTGATTGTAAAATCATATCCCATACATGCTGTTATCCGTTAGGTAGTTACCCGTCATGTATTAGGCATTCACGGGTATGAGGTATACTGGTTAAGTTGTTAAAAAAAATACCCCTTAAGATTTTCAAATACATTTTTTTTTACTATTCTAATGTCTAAATAAATTCTATGTGTATAACAAGTAAAACAAATTATAGTATGATAAATAGCATACATATAAAATATTAGTTAAAAGTATTTAAAGTATGCAACTTTTATGATGAAATAAATCTCAAAATATAAATTCATACATCATATCATACAAAAATTAAATAATATCATACGTCTGGTGTTTAACTTAGCTCTCATTTTGTTTAGGTCAAGAGAGGGCTAGAACGCTTTCAAATATGATGTTTGCAACTTTACCTAGTGCGTTTTAAAGCGCTCGTCATTCGACGCTCGTTCGAAATTTGTTAAAAAAAATTGCTCGTTCAAACTTCAGCTTGGTTGTGAACGAGCCGATTGGCTCATGTCGATTTGTAAACGAGCCAAGCACAAGTAAAGGTCCGCCCGGCTTGATTCGACTCGAATTATGTTTATATTTTTTTATATATGTAGTTTATATATAGCACTTTAGTAGATTTGACCTATTATATACAAATACATAATTATATTTATACATATTAGATCAATAGTAGGGTTCAGATGAAATCAAGAGAAATCATATAAACCAATAAACGAAATCTCCATTTTTGATTTATAAAGATAAATAACTCATATTTGTTTAACTTTTTGTACATATAGTCTAATAAAAGTAAAACATTCTATTATTTTATTCAAAAGAAATATGAGACATTGATCTTTTGTTTTATTGGTTTAAACAATTTATTTTGGTTTTTATTTGAACCCAACCTATTAGATCAATTAACCTAATAAAAAAATTAAAAGTTCGCATAAATGCGAAATCCTAAATCACTATAAGAAAATTTTGACCCCGCTATTACTTTTAATCGGTTATCTCCTGCTCTCATGTGTTGTTCTCTACAATAAGCTCATCGTCTCATCAGCCTAAGCCTCACCTCCAGCCACAACATATTGTCATTCATGAAACTTTATGTTATGAAATATAACTACTTTTTAAGTTATTAAAACTTAAGACCCAATATTGTCTCTGATTTTCATCGCAATATAAATCGAATGACACACTAGATAGTCGATTAGTCGAGTTGTACATTTTATTCGCTGATCGTTTGCTCTCTTTTAACGCTCGATCGATTAAAGCTCGAAACATGCTCTTTCGAATTCCGATCGGTTGTAACCGAGCCAATCGGCTCAGTTCGATTTGGAAACGAGTCAAGCATGAACAAAAGTCTACTCAGTTCAACTCGACTCGTGAACAGTCCTGACTTTACCCTGCACCTTTTGCATGAGTATGTATTCTATGACTTTAACATATTACCTTATGATGAAAAAACAGCAATCTCAACAGTTATTTCATAACTCACCTAGTTACATACAAAGCATCTATATGTCACATTTCTAGGCCTCCAAAGTTTGTTTTTCCCGCCTCTCTCTCCTCTTAAATAATTACCTAAATTAAAAGATATTAAATAATTTTAATTCCTTTTTAGATTAGAAATAATTTTTAATAAATTAAAAAAGATTTCTTTTTATTAATGTTATGTCCACATTATTTCTCACTAACATTTTTCCGCTTCTATCTTGTATAAAATAATTATATTAATTACTAATAATATTATTTTATTTTATTCAGATTAAAAATAGTTTTTTAATAAATTAAAAAAATCTTTTTATTAATGTTATTTTTAGAGAAATAAATTTTCTTAACATAAAAACTTTTTTCAAAACATTAAACTTTTTTAAAAATACGAAATATTTTAAAATTTATATTTTTAAAAAGAAAATTTTTATAAACTAAAAATAATTAAAATTCGAAGCTATATAAGGAAATTTTAAAAAATATATTTTTAAAACTCTTTCTTTTGAAACAAAATGTTTATTTTTTTTAAAAAAAACAAAAACAATTTAAAAATAAAAATTTAAAACGTTGATATCATTATTTTATTACTTATAGTCCTCTTTCATACATACTTTTAATCATATCTTATTTTAAAATATCATTTAATAATTAATAATTTTTTTATTTTATTTTATTTTTTCAACCCGTGCAATACACGGATTTACTAAAACTAGTAACTAGTATAATTCAATACTTTATGTCCCAAATTAAGAAAACTTAACTTTCCATGTAATAAACCAACCATAATGGAGCGTTACTAGATAAGGCTTAATAAAAAGTTACAATATATTATTAAAATTTTCTAAATATATGATTAAGGTAAATGGGAATTTGGTTTTGGGTAAACATGTCATGCATCACTTATTCCTGTATGCACCTAAGCTCATAGAAAATATAGTTAATCTCATATTCGATTCTGAACAAATGTTTCAAATATTGGATAATTTCTTCGAGATGGTGTTTTCCGTCATCTCTACTCCTTTTTTTTTAGCGGCCAACTAATTAAAGCCCGGCTATCCGGGGTACCCTAATGGTGAAAAAACACCCCATACGTAGGGCCGGTCCTAAGGATTTTAGTACCCTGGACGAGCCGTAGAAAAAAGGCCCCTAGACTCTAACGAATTAAATTATATAAAATAGTTTGTTAAACGAAAACAAATATTCACCAATAAACATAATAAAACCATAGTATTACAATGGCATACCGTAATATCTAACCGATAACACGTTAAGCCATATTTTCATAAACAACTAACAAAGTCGGCAGTCACACAAAGATCCTCCTATCCTACACGTCGTAGCCTTCTACTGTTTCACTTGTGAATGCCTCGATTTTTATTTTTTTAAGTAAGCTGCTCAATTTGAGTTAATGCATTCTATAAAGCAATTAAACAAAATAACAAATAATAACGGATAATGGCCTATGAGAATTGATATTCTATATTTTAAGAAAACAGACTTTTAATTAAATAATAGGATTAATGAAATAAATCCAAAGATATATATTTGACTAAAAACATAATTAGATTAAGTTTTTTTATTGGATTATAACTTACTAGATATAGTAAACTCGTGTATTACACGGATTGAAAAAATAAATAAAAAATTTATTAATTATTAAATGATATTTTAAAATAAGATATAATTAAAATTATGTATGAGTGGGGACTATAAATAATAAAATAATAATATCAACTCTTTAAAATTTTATTTTAAAATGTTTGTGTTTTAAAAAAAAAACATTTTATTTCAAAAGAAACAGTTCTAAAAATATATTTTTTAAAATGTCATTATATAGCTCTGAATTTTAATTATTTTAACTATTAATAATTAATATAATTATTTAATAGAAGAGAGAAGCAGAAAAATTTTAGTGATATCTTTTCTAATTTATTAAAATATTATTTGTAATCTAAATAAGAATTAAAATTATTTAATCTTTCTTAATTTAGGTAATTATTTAATAAGAGAGAGAGGCGGGAAAAAACAAAATTAGGGGGCCTAGAAATGTGACAAGTGTCCCCCCAAATTACTCTTTTAGTATTATATATAGAACTAGACTAAAGACCCGTATAATACACGGGTTCAATTAATAAAAGTTTCTTTTGATTAAAAACGTTTGTAAGTTGTAATATTATTGTTAATACTTTGTATATCGATTTTTATGTTTAATTTTTTAAAATAATCTATATCTAATATTAGTAGATTTTCTGCATCAATACTTATAAGTCAAAATAGTGTATAATCTTAAATGAACTTATATATAAGAATTTTAGGTTATATTATATTGAACATAAAAACATCCATAAACCTTCAAACATTTCTTTGTATACAAAGTTTAATGTTGTGTTTGTAATTTTACCATCATTATCTAATATTAATAATTTTAATTCATGTCTACTTGTAACTCAAGATAATGTAATATAAAGGTCACCATGTATGAACACTGATTGTTTAAAACAAACCAACTTTGAACAAAAATTTAACTACAAAATATCTTTAACAAAATCTATAGAATCAGGACAAAATTAATAATATTTTAGAATTGTTTTTTTTAACTGAATTTAATGAAACTATCAAAATAAGAATAAACGAAGTTAATTATTTAAATACTTTGAGCTACACGATATGACAAAAATACTATGTGATGAGGGGGGGAAGAAAGTTTAGAATGCACAACAAAAGATTATGTGTCAATCTAATTATTCTTTAATTATATAGTATAGATATAAATATACAAACTTTCATTTATTCTTAGTTTATTCCTTAAATATTGTTGACTTTTATGAGAATGCATAAAAGACATAGACAAAAACATCAACCTTATTGTAAAGACCATTCAAAATTCAAACCTAGATGTGAAAACATTGTATGAATGTAAAATCTAAAACTATAACATTGAATTGAAAAATATAGTACAACACAATGTCAAACAGAGTTGAAAATGTTAGAAATGGATATAGCATAGTCATTGCATGATATTAGTTTTCTTTCTTTACTCAAATGTTATATAACACATCATATTAGTACAAACTAAGTGTAAAATAAGCTTTGATAATTGTATTTATATTGTAATCTGCAATCAAAGAGTATATTTATGACATATGAACTTCCATATAACTACTTGTAGCATATTTTATCTTTCTCTTCTTGAAAAAAAACATTGACAAGCAATTACCAATTCATCACATCTGCACTTGTACATACCAAATATTTGCAAGGCTATATAAAAGTACAAATAAAATTTGAAATTAAAAACTAATTGTAAAGTCAATACAAATATTAGATATAGATTTATGGATGTTTTTATGTTCAATATAATATAACCTAAAATTCTTATATATAAGTTCATTTAAGATTATACACTATTTTGACTTATAAGTATTGATGCAGAAAATCTACTAATATTAGATATAGATTATTTTAAAAAATTAAACATAAAAATCGATATACAAAGTATTAACAATAATATTACAACTTACAAACGTTTTTAATCAAAAGAAACTTTTATTAATTGAACCCGTGTATTATACGGGTCTTTAGTCTAGTTCTATATATAATACTAAAAGAGTAATTTGGGGGGACACTTGTCACATTTCTAGGCCCCCTAATTTTGTTTTTTCCCGCCTCTCTCTCTTATTAAATAATTACCTAAATTAAGAAAGATTAAATAATTTTAATTCTTATTTAGATTACAAACATTGACTATGCTATATCCATTTCTAACATTTTCAACTCTGTTTGACATTGTGTTGTACTATATTTTTCAATTCAATGTTATAGTTTTAGATTTTACATTCATACAATGTTTTCACATCTAGGTTTGAATTTTGAATGGTCTTTACAATAAGGTTGATGTTTTTCTTATATATATTATTTCAACTACATCATATTTTGTGTAATTCGATACATAATTGATACATTAAAAAAAGCACCAGAAGCATAATTTTTAAAGACGTAAAGTTATAAGTTAGAATGAAAACCTTAAAAGTGCAACCGACATTTAATAATTTTCATCGGGTCATCATATCAAATAGACATTTTTTACTTCAAACTCTTCTTACCAAGATCTTCATCATCAACATCTTTATCTTCATTTTTTGTAATTTTTTGTTTCTTCCTTTTTAATACTCATGGGATCTCAAACTACAACTAATGAAAAGAAATATAGGTAAAGCTTTTCTTAAGTTAACATTTTAACAACAAAACATACAAAAATAAGATAATCTTAATCCAAACTTATATAGATAAAATCATGATCTAATCAATCCAAATCACGGAGATGTTATAATTCAGTAATATTTAAAAAACTTTTGTTGATATCATTCAACTTAAAATTTAGAAATATTTAAAATTTTTGTTGACCAAAAACATAAATCAGTTTCATGTTTGCATTAATTAAAACTAAATTAAAGTTTCATGCTTTCTTTAAAAAAAACATAAATCAATCAAATTGATATAAAAAACCAAAATATCTTGAAATCAAAATCGAAATCCTTAAATCATACGGACCACTGCTACTGTTGCAATCGAGATTTGTGTATATGAGCATTGAATTGAGACTTTGCAGAAGAGTTGTTATAATTTAAAACTTGGAGTGTGAATGATATTAAATAGACCAATGAAGGAGTAAAAAGATCGATGAGTTGAACTTGAAACATAACCTGATTTGGGTAAATCGAAACCAATATATCCTTGTAAATTGAAAAGGATATGAAATGGTTCGTCTTTCCATTTGAAAATTGATATCATGAAACCCTGAATTGATTATTTAAGATCCTTGATTTGATAAAATATCTAAAATTGTTCCGGAATAGAATACGCGTATGGGGTTTCTTCTCATTTGCATAGGACAAGTGAATTAGGAAACCTTTATTTGCTTGTTTGAATAAGTAAGAATACAACACATTTCAGTTCACAATTTCATTGTAATACAACTTGTAAAAACTTATTATATTAACTGTTTGGTAGGGATAGAGTCAACTTGTTCTCGAGTGGGAAAAACAATCAATTATAACTTCCAATCTATTTCAGAGTTTTATTTTGAAACCATCACAAATGCCCTTTGTGATGAGTTTTTTCTTTCTTCAAAGTAGGATCGGTAGAAAAATAATTTAACAAAATGAGTGTTTTCAAAAATATTTATCAAAATGGTTTTTTAGTGAGAAGTTAATTTTTCTCATTTATAATATGAATGGATAAAAGTATTTATGTTTTTAATAATGTTATTTAAGTAAAGTTAAAAGTATAAAGTTTCAATAAAATAAAAACCAATTTAGCATTTGTCATGATTTTAAAAATTGTTTTATAGTTCTTTTAATGAAGGTTTTCTTAAAACCTTTTCAATAACATTTTCTCATACAAAAATATTAATACTTTTTCATTAGTATTTTTTTACGTCTATTTATAGAATACGTGTTATTATATGGAAAAGATTTTTTTATGAAATTAAATGATTTATGTAATTTATCTAAAATAACAATATATATTATATAACTGTTTTAAACATAAACTTATATATAGTAATAATTATTTATATATGTATATACATAAAAGATAAAATAAACATCATATACATACAACGGTAGTTTCGTCTTGCGAGCTGGCTTGATGTCGGCATATGAAGCTCGGGCTCTAAACCATTTATTAAATGAGTCATAAAATGAGTTCAAGCTTCTTTCAGCTCAGCTTAGTTAGAGCTTTTATCGAGTCAGTCCCGAGTGGCTCACGAGATGGCGTTACTTGTTACTACCCTAATTGTTGTTGAGAGTCTATTAGCAACATACATGCCCTCAATAATTGAGGATTATATTTATAGTTCGTAAAATAAAAAAATAAACCATTAACATTTTTCTGTTTTGTCATAATCTTTATATAAAACATTTTTTATAAATGTATTTTTTGTTAAAAAATAGTTTTTATTATTACATATTTTAAGCTACTTAAAAACATTTTCGAAAAATACATATTTTTAAAAAGAATAAAAAAACAAATGTGCCTACTTTTGTGTGAAATTGAAACAAAATTATAGATGAGAAAATTTAACTTTTCTGTATGAAAAGACGATTTAAAATTAAGTTTGAGTGAATTAAAAAAAACAAAAATAAGTTTTAGAAAAACTTTATGTTTTTAATTACGACGTATAAACCAAATAGTTTTATAATTTTATTAATTAACCTTTGTACTTGATTATTTTTAAATAATATTATTTTAAGGTGAAATAAATTTAACCAATAACAATATATTGAGAAAAAAAAAAAAACACTTCTTTAAATACCTATTTTGGTTAATAAATTTTCTATATACACTATTTTAGAAAAAAAAAAACCCCTTTGTAATTATAACAATAATTAATTTTATTCAAATGAACAATGACTAAGATTGAGGATAGATACATTTTTAGGCGGGAAATTAAAAAAATAGAGGCTTAAGAAAAGAACACGTGACACTAAAGATATTGTTTTATTAATAAGTATAGAATAGATATAGACTACTATTTTTTTCAAAAAAAAGTTTATATAATATACAATTTTTAAAAAAAAATTTGTGCCCTGGCCCTGGACGGAGGTCCACTTTGTCCCTCCTCAGGGCCGGTTATGCCCATACGCCTCGCGAGCACAGACAGCGTTGGGTAGCCGAAGCCCACCAGCCATCAATTCAAGGGAAACCCGTCACCCGAAGGCCTACTGCGATAAAACCCGGCCCACCAACAATATTTTACTGCTAGTAGTACTCGAACTCACAACCTACTATAGAAAAGCAATGAAGCTACCACTCAACCAAATGGTTGGTGGTTCATCTCTAATATAATAATGAAATTAGATGTATTAATTAGCTTTTGTGTATCCATGAAGCAATTAAATTTGTTTTAGTGAATGAAAATGGATAAAGCACATGAAGCAATTTAATAAACCCGAGAAAGATATAAATGTATTAGTTAGCTTTTGTGTATCCATTTATTTTCTGTGCGGATTTAATAGAAAAGACAACACAGAAATATGGGGCAAAAAGGATGGAATTAAATGTCTTTCGAAAACCAGCAATTTGAGTATTTATTTCACCCATGTGAAAGTCTTTTTATATTTGTAAACTAGTTTAGTATCCCATGTATTATACGTATTGAATAAATAAAAGATTAAATAATTAATAATAAAATTTATGAATTATATAACTATATTTGAAGATGAAATATGATTATAATTGCATATGAATATATACTTTAAATAAATAAATGATAATATATTTTTCTTAAATATGGGTTTAAATTTTTTTTTTTAAGAAAAATGAATTTATTTTAAAATTTTTTTGTTGTAATCTGTATTTTATAAAACTTTTTTTTTTAAAAGTGTGTTTTTAATAAAAAAACATAGGTTTTAATTAATTAAATTATATAATTTTTTATTTGAAAATGGTATGAGTAATATTATTAGTATTCAATATTATTATTAATAATAAAAAGAAATAAGAAAGTTAGTATGATAAAAGTTACAATTATGTCAAGTCTTATTTTAGATTTTCTTGTTATAGATAGATAAATATACTGATAAATAAATAGACTAGAAACTCATTTATTTAATAGATTATAGTTAGTAATAAACATAAAAATTTACAGTACGATATTTTAATATAAGATTTGATTAAAATTATATATACGTAATAGTTCAAGAAATAAAATAATTATATAATTTTTTTTTAACTCTTTTATTTAAATAGTTTCATTTTTAATTATTTTTTTAAGATTTTTGTATAAAAAATTATTGTTAATTAAAATCTTGTTTATTAAAAACTTGGGTTTCTAATTATTCTGATTGTTCTAATAAAACTACTTTTAAAAAATTTCATATTTTTTATAATCTTTTTAAAAAAGGAACGATTTAAAATATATTGTTTCAAAAAGTTTTAGTGTTATAGAAAATTTCAGATTAAATAAAAATTTTGTTTTTTTCTTATTTCTATTTAAAAAAAAGATGTGATTTTTAATATCCTTAATAAAATTTATTTTTAAAAACATAGTTTGATTTTAAAAAATCTAGAGGAGAGAGAGAAATGTATCAATTAATAAAATTGATTTTTATTAAGATAGAGAAATTAGTTTGAGTTTTTAAATTATTATAATATCTTTTTGAAGGGAAAATGAAGTAAAAATGCTTAAAAAATGATAAGTGTAAAAAATATGGGTTAAAAGAAAGACAAGATATAAAAAAAAACTTATATTATTAGATATTATAGATTATAGATATGTCTGTATAAATATTAAGAAAATTAGGTTTCTTAAATATTTAAATAATTATTTTCTACTAAAATAAATGTTCTTCACGCTATCTATTATGAATATGCCGAAAGTTAAAATAAACATTTGTCTATGGTCCATTTAAATGTTAAATCATAAATTTTATTTTATAATTTATAAAAATTATAGTTTTATGTTTTAATTGTAACGAGCCCACACGCAAGCTAGATAACAACGAGGGTCAAGAAAACATAAACCTGTTGAAATGACTATATTTAAAATTATCTAAAAATTAAAAATTGTGGCTTGTTATATATATTTGTTTTACTTGTTATATACATAAAATTATAATTTAAGCTTTAAAACCCCATGTTGCGGCATCATTTTACAAGAAAGTTTATATTGTCTGTAGATGACATAAGTACGTGTTATGTAATATTCAAAATTCAAGAAAACATAAAGTTATTATAGAAATTAGCGTTTAAAACATTGATAGCGAACTTAAAAATTAGAAATGTATTATATATGACCCATCCTGGTTTTCAATAAAAATTATACCAAAATGTAGATCCTAAAATTAATCACGTTACAATGGTACACTTGGAATTTAAGAAAACATTACGTTGTGTTAACAATTAATTTTTAAAGTGAGTTTAAAAAATAAAAATATATCATATTTGATCCGACTCTGGTTTGAAAATTGTTTATGCTAGAACAGAAATAAAAACAAAAACATTGCAACTATATACTCGAATTGTATATTAAAATAATAAAATTTAATTTTAAAACAAAAGAAAAGTTAAAGCTTACGAGTCGACTCACTTGATTGTCTATGCTTTATCAATTTGTACATCACTATTCCTCTTCTTTTAATAGGATATGTAATACTCTAAATTTAAATATTACTATTCTTCATCTTTTAATAGTATATATAATACTCTAAATTTAATTTAAAGTTGCATAAATGAAAGCCTTTACATTCAGGCTTTTATATATAAAACCTTTATGCATCCATTTTTCTTACTAATTTGTCAAAGCTCCATCATATCCTTTCGTTCAATTAATTAGTCGAATCTCATTTTCCATCTTCACTTCAAGTCTTAATAATTTGACAAAGCTCCTACTATGGCATAATTAATTTTAATTTGTCATTTGACATAAACAATAACTTGATTCGTTACGTACTATTTGGTTTTGTATTGTTACATAAAACAAACATGAAAAATGGAAATAAAAACGTATTAGAGTGGCCTTCTGGCGTGAATTTTTTTATGTGTGGCATATATAAGACCATCTCTGATGCTAATATGTGAAAGAAATATGTGACTAATATGCAAGAGACGAATACAAATGAGTCCCTTTTAAAACCATTGCTATAAACTCTATGTATTTATCCGGGATTGATACCGGCAATAATAAACTAATAAGTTTACAAATTGGTAGAGTTAAATATTTTTTTAAAGTTATTTATAGTGTGTGTATAAATATATTTAGATTGTATTCATTTTTGTAACTTTATTTCATGCTAATTGTTAATGAGTTCTTCATTATCAGTTTCTTTTAATTTTTTTTCAATCTACAAAAGAGCTAAATCGTTTAACTTTTCTTGTGACATAGTAGATTGTACACAATTTTTTATAAGTTTTAATTTGGAAATACTACGTTTCGTGAAAGCAACAATTGTGGTGGTTAATAATTTAGTAATGGTCCTTTAGTGATTCATTTAAAACTTCTTGTTTAGTCTTTCTATCTCTTTTTGATGCACTATGTTTAAACTTTCAGATTTGATTTGACATTATTATAAGTTCTAAGTGACTAAGACACCATGTTAGTAAGTTCTAACTCTTAGTTCTAGTATGAATTACACTAAATCAGATCAAAGCTATTAAGTGATGAAAATAAATCAGATTAAGCAACAAACTAATCAAATAAATTAGATTCAAGCTATTAAGTAATCAAAATAAATCAAATAAAAGCAATAAACTAATCAAATAAATTCAAATGCAAAATAGATCACAGAAACACTAATTCAAAGAATTAAACAAGTAATTTAGAAACAAATCAAATCCCAATCCAATTATCAAATACCCCATCGAATTGCTATAGTCCATATATCACGCTTGATAATTACTGAATCAATGACCCTTCATTTTTTTTATAAGAAAGTGAGAAAGAAGCAGCTGCAAACAGAAGACGCACTGTAAATTTTTTTAGGCTGCTTGATGTTACTGCAATTCGTATTCACAAGTAAGTTGCTAAACTATGTGGCCCGTTATACATATACATATAGTTTTTTTTTAATTAGAAGCCCTATATTTAAGGAGGCCCAAAGCCCTAGCTAGGACCACAAAAGCTATTGTACCTGCCTTGATGATAAAGTATGAAACATAGATCATTTGTTAACATCTTATATCTTTAGTTTTTATTTTATCATGATCAAAAAATTTTGCATTTATATTATGACCATCTATGCTACACTAATAAGTGTTTAATTGCCTTGATTGACTTAAAAGACCTAAGTGGTGTGTTGACTAGTTTAATTGGTAAGGGCTGTTTTAAATGATGTTATTTGAACGTTTAAAATGTCAAAGACAATCGAGAAAGGATACACATGTGGAACGTCATGGTGATTTCATGCTACTACTCAAATCTTAAGTTGGTGTATTAATAGTCATGTAAGATATAACTTGGTGAAATTTATATGAATATATGATTATACCATTATTTGATTACACTTATATGGTGTTTAGTTGAAGAATTTGTGTAGCATGTCTTGATTTGAATTATGTGCATTCATACAATATAAGACATGTACTTGGTAAAATTGGTGTAACCATGGATGATACATGATGGTAAATAGTCATGATGTATTCCTTAATGAATAAAGACTTCATTTTGAATCTAAATCTTGTGACTTTCAATTAAGGTCAAAGGGGATCAAAAGGAAATAGTGAAATAAAACTGATAATCAGACATGAATATCGTGGAATGTATTATATAACTATGTGAAACTAATAATGGGATCTCGTTTATAAAAGCATCGAACTTGGATGATAAAAATGTAAATAAATTAACACTATAATACGTCACTTTACCATTAGAATGCTTGTTGCGAAGCTGTGAAGTATGAAATAACGGTTCATGACCAAAAGCGTATTTGGTGCGAGAAAACGTCAGAAGTCACCCCACTAAAAGCCATGGCTAATTTCATGATAATGGTGACTGATGTCCAAAGTAGCCACAAACCAGATATGGTGGTGTTGGAGCTTTGACATCCTATTTGCCACACATGAACTACAGCAATCAATGACTAGTGCTTGGGTGGTTAAAATAGGTCATGTGTACCCAAGTCAGGGAGGATCTTATGTGTTACGAGTGGGGGGCCAGACACCACACAAATTTGGCTCATACATATAAGTTTTCTGACATTTATGTATTTCAACATTTACCCCATGCTCTTTTTAATTTTTTTATCAAGCCCCAACCCTATTCTTGCTCCAACAATATCGGCTTTAAAAGTACTGAGATTTTCAAAGTAACTAATCTGGTGTTTTGAAATGTATCTTCTTACTCAAAACAAAAGGTAACTAAAAATAACACGTGTCACCACCACATTTTTTCTTATCAAAATTTTCCCGCTTCTCTCTTTTATTAATTAATACATTAATTTACTAATAAATTTATTTAATTCCTTTTTAGATTAAAAATATTTTTTTAATAAATTAAGCAAGAAATCTTTTTAATAATGTTATTTCAAAAAAAAATATTTATAATTTTTTTCTAAATTATTAAACCTTTTAAATTTGAAATATTTGAAAATTGATGTTTTTAAAAATTATAAATTTTATAAACAATAAATAACTAAACTTAGGATTTATATTAAGAAAATTTTTGAAAATGATATTTTGAAAATGATTTGTTTTGAAAAATATTTAATTCATATTTTGAAAAAACAAAAAAAGTTTAAAAACAAAAGTATAAAAAGTTAGAGCCATTGTTTATATCACTTATAGTCCTTACTCATATGAAATTTTAATTGTATATTATCTTAAAATATAATTTTAGAATTAATAAAATTTTAATGTATTTAATATTTTTTTTTCAACCCGTGTAAGAGTTTACTAAATCTATTAATAACTATATTTAATAAACCCATGTATTTTGAATAAATAAAATATTGAATCAATCAAACTAGATAATGGGACTTTTTTTCAAAAAATAAATTAATAAAAACTCTCCTTTTTTATTGGGGTTTGAAACTTACGGTACAATCTAAATGCTTAATCCAAAAAAGCACTAAATCAAAAGGCAGCCTAAATACATTATGCCAAAACAACAAAATACCAAAATAACAATTCTCTAAAATAGCCTAAATCTAAAAGCCTAAACATGAAAATACCAAATCAGTTAATCACAATTTGAAAAAAAAAATACCAAAATCAGTACCAGTACTATGACAGTATAGCTTCATTTCTTGATTTCTTGAACAAAGTTGCCTAAAGTGTACGGCACTGAATCAATAAATAAAAGGAGAAAAAAAAGAAAGAAATAAAATTAAGGAATTTGTTAACGGTTCCTTGAAGAAAGAAGGAAAAAAAATAGAAATAAAATTAAAAATTTTGTTAACTAACCATCATTTCTTGAAAAATGAAGGGTAAAACAGGCAAGATTCTAAGTGGTGCTTAATTTGCAATAGCTAATCAGAGTCCGGATATTAGAGATCGTAATAATAACTTGGAAAACTTGAGAGTCGCAATTCGCTTTCAGATTGAAACTATTTAGGGTTCACACCAAATATTCAATCGGATAAAACTCAAGTTTCAGAAATCGAAGTATGATTCTTGTGTGTTTATGATCATGAACCAGAAGAGAATTGATGAAGAAGATCGACCAATTCGATTATTCCAGGGATGGGGAAACTGCCGAAGGCAGTTTTTCTTATGCGAAATTACACTTTTTACCCTGAAGTTTCACATGTGAAATTTCGGGAAACTACCGAAGGCACGATCCCAGCCAGGGGCTCTGCCCCTTGGACGCCTCCAGGGGCGCTGCCCCCGGACCCCCGCCAAGGGGGCGTTGCCCCATTGGAACCCCCATTGCTTAGGGGGCATCACAATAAACTCAAACAAGTGTGCACTCCCCGCACCTCTTGACTTGTTTGATGGATATTATGATCAAATTGGTCGTTAGTCAATCCAATTACACTAAAATATCTAACAGGATCAACAATCGATGGTTCTCGTTAATATGAGATTCTGATTTTCTAAGCAATCTGCAATGTAATAGAGTTGTGTTTAATCGATAATCGCTAATCGGAACGTCTAATTTTAAAGTTATCAGCCTTTTGTTTGAGAGTCTCTTCGTCTGGCTCGTATACTCATGTTTCTAATCCATGCCTAATGGCTCCTCTTCCTTGAATCCTTGGCTTTTGCTAAAGAAATCCTACGAGAATGGCCTATAAAAATACAAAAGCTCATTATAGAATTTTTTTTTTTAAAGGACCAAAATTATTCATTTATGTTTTAAACATATTACGATATTTGTTGGACACTGGAGCTGCAAATAATGTTGTTACGTAAATTTTAAAGTTCATGTTTCAACTTAAAAAGGATGATGTGAATTTTGATGATTTAATTTTTATAGTTATTGATGCCGTTTACTACTGATCATAGAAGCTTAATATTGTCAAAGACATGTAAGTTTTTATTGCATGTTGATGATGTTAAAAGTTATGGTTTAGTCTATGTTAATTAATTTGTATCTTTTGTTCATCATTTATGAAGTTAGACCTTTAATGCTCACAAATTTATGTGTTGATTTTTGACAAAATTCGTTTTGGCCTAGTCAATTCTCATCTTACCTGGTTTGGCCCCTGCTGAGAAACTGGATCCACCACTGATTCCAAAATTCCAAGAAAAATACATGAAATGATAATTGGTAAATTTATAAAATTAAAAATAGGGGAAAATAACTATGATAAGTATGCTTATAATTTTGGGATTGCTGGATCATGTTGCTCGATTTAAACTGACATGAACAAAAATAGATATTGACATGAATTCAAACACGACATAGCCCTTAAATAAGATCAAATAAATAAACTTAAACCCAACATTCTTAATCTTGAACTGTCATAAAAATATTTTTTTTATATTTTTACATATTTATAACCTTAAAGTTATAAATTTATAAGAAAATATACAAATAGTATATAAAGTAATTATAAACTAGACTCATTTATTTTTCAAATTTTGACTTAGAATATTAAAACACATGTTTTGACGGAATGCACATTTTAACATAACATATAATCATATATGTGTATGAGAGAATTATATAAGTAAACCACTGAAATTGTAAAGTCGACACTTCATGTTTAACTAAACGTGTTTTTTTATTTCACTAAAAACTAAATCAAACTTGTTTAACTAAACGTAAACTAGAAATATAATGTTAAGTCCGTCTAATATTGATAAATTTATATTACCACCACGCATATGTCGAAACTAATTCTTGTGTTTAGAAATGTTAAAAAGGTTGAACACAAATT
Source organism: Flaveria robusta (assembly GCA_025506415.1). Classification (NCBI taxonomy): domain Eukaryota; kingdom Viridiplantae; phylum Streptophyta; class Magnoliopsida; order Asterales; family Asteraceae; genus Flaveria; species Flaveria robusta. Next base: position 11,887,443 of record CM046459.1, on the reverse strand, counting down.
GATGTTTGTAGTAAATATAAAAAGTACTTGATAGCTCGAAATTTTCGTAGCATGTAAGACCGAATGATGGATGTTTCGGAAAGTATCCAGAGTTAATAAAATTTGGGAATTACATAAAAGAATAAAGTCTGATTAAGACATCTATTCTAAAAATGTGAACAGTCCATGTGCTCGTTCAGATACGTGTTGAATATTAGTTTAAAAGCTACCCCGAGATCAAATTCATTGGAAACTCAAGTTGTATACAGTTAAAGAAAAAAGTAAAATTCAGAACTCCTTTCAATAAACAAGTGTAAACCTAAACTATATATACTGTATATGAAATAATTATACATATAAACAAATAGAATACAATTAAAAAAACCTTAGAATTCATCTTGAAACAAATTAATTGATGAGATCAAACTCGCAATAAGATGAGCTAAAACCACGCAAAATCGAAATTAGTTGAATTCAAACTCGAAATGAGTTCAGCTAAAGCCACTCGAAATCAAAATTAGTTGAATTCAAGCTGTTTTTCAAACAAGTTCAAATTGAATTGAAATGAGTTTAAACTCAAAACAAATTAAAGTAAAATTTTTTCGAAACAAATTGAGCTCAAACTGCCTGCTTGTTTAAACTTGAACTCGAATTGAGTTGAGTGTAAACTAAAACTCAAGCTCATTTAATAGTCAACCTTAAGCTTAATCAAATTCTCTCAGTCGATTGTATAATGAAAATTTTAAATTGTATTCAAAATGTTCATCAAACTTATAATAAGCATGCAAGAATGCAAAGACAAAGGGTATTCAAAATGTTCAAAATGTGATCTTCTAGTCGTCAAAGATTAGTGTCTCATGATTAACAAGCAAGTAAGAAATACATTAGACTGTGCATAATTTAACCATTCTAAAAACGAAAATAAATTATACGAATATAATCTGGATGATTAAACAATATTAAGCTAAAAAGTGATCACTTAAATATAACCCTACTATAACTAGAACTTTCCTTATTTGGATTAAACAAGGATCAACTAATTAATTAATCGACAAAATAATTCTAACAGAAGTAACCAAAATTAATAAAAAAAACAGCAGCCTCATACCCTTGTTCTTCTCTCTTGCTATATCTACTTAAACAAGTGCTTATTATCCATAATCAAGATTAATTAAGAAGACGACGATGAACCATTAGTTCCGATAACATCACCACCGCCACCGCCACCGCCACCGCCACCGCTGCTACCACTATCATTATTCTGCTGCTGCTGTAGGTGGTGGTAGTTTCTACTCATCAAGAAATCACCAACACCACCACCGCCGGAAGATCCACTGTCAACGAGCTGGTGGCCGGAGTCTTTCTTTCCGGCAAACGTCATCTTATTATTATGCATCCACACCTTGAAAACCCCTTTATCAACCCCAATTTCGTTGCAGAAATTGATGATCAGATCTTCATCTTTCTTCTGCATCTTCCACCCCACACGTTCCGCTAATTCGTGCATCTTTTGTTTCTGATCTTGAGTGAATTTCGTCCGGAATCGCTTTTTTCCGGCGGAATTTCCTCCGATTGCTCCGATTCCGGCGGAGATTTGGGGGTTGTGTGTGATCTCCGGCGGTGGGGCCGATAAGCCGGAGCTGAGAGTTAACAGCATGTAGGAGGAGGAGATCGGCGGTGGAGATGGGGAATCCGGCGGACTTACGCTGGTTTCCATAACTCCGGCGACAGAGATCGGTTGCGGCAGCGGTGGCGGTGGCGGCGGGTGGTGGCGGTGGTGGGGTTGGTACTCTATCACGTGTTGCACCGGTGGCGATGTGTTGATCGGAAACGATCCGTCGGGGTCACGGCGGTGGAAGTTACGGTGGCAGCCGCAGGCGGCGCATTTGATCGACGTGGGGTCAGCCGGAGTAGACGCCGGCGACGGCATAAACTCACCGCATCCGTCCACCGCGTGTCCGCCGATGCTGGCGGCGTGGTTTTTCAAACACTCTTTGTACGCCACCACCACCGGCGGAGGGTGGTGGTGGTGCCGGAGCTTGTGGCGCTTGAGTACGCCGTTGGTGAACGGCGGTGGGAGTTGTTTGGGGATAAGGGTGGTGGTGGGGCGGATCTGATCATCAGGGCTGGTGGCGGTGGTGGTGGCGGTGGCGGTGGCGGTCGTGGGTGGTGATGGTGTGTCCATGAACAGTGAAGATTGAATTTTTGAAGATGATGAATGAATCAGTTATAAGTGATCCATTGGTGTTGGGTGGTTAGGGAGATTGATAATAATAATAATTTGGGGAAGATGATGACTGTAGATAAACATCTTATGTGGTGGTGCACTCTTCTTTGCTTAACCCATGGTTATCTAATCAACTCATTGGTTAACCCGAATTTCATACATGGGTCAGAAACTAAACTAAATATGGGTATATTTGACCCGATATTATTTCTAGAAATGTCGTCTTATTGTGTCAACATTATAAGTAAGGAGTGTTTTCATTATGAAAACATTTTATGCTTTAATCTTAAATATAACATAATTTTAGTTTTTATAGATAATTGAGGAGAGTTATTTGTAAAAAAGAACAACATTAAGATGATAGTTATTCTTACAAACAAGTCTAGTCAGTTGTTGTATCATATTTTTATTTATTTTTTCTTTACAAATTAATTTATCTTTAATTCTACTATACTCATGTTTTTATAAACATACTTATTATAAAACTAGTTTAAGTAATCTCGTATGTTACACGGGTTGAACAAATAAAATATTAAATATAATAAAATTTTATTAAGTTTAAAATGATATTCTACGAGAAAATATGAGTGAAATTACGTATGAGTAAGAACAATGTGTAATAAAACAATTATATCAACTTTTTAAACTTTTGTTTTAAAATTTTCTTTTTTCAAAAGAAAAAAAATAAATATATTTTTCAAAACAAACCGTATTAAAAAATTTCATTTTCAAAATTTTTTTATTATAATTTCAATTCGAATTATTTTTTATTTATAAAAAAATTACTTTTTAAAAACACTAATTTTAAAAAAGTTTGATGTTTTGTAAAAAAATTTTATTTTATAAAAATTATTTTCTTAGAAATAAAATTAATAAGAAGATCTTTTTCTAAATTTCTTAAAAAATTATTTTATTCTAAAAAAAGTTAAAAAAATATTATTGATAATTAAGGTAATTTATTAATAGAAGAAAGAATCGAAAAAATTTTGATGAGGAGAAATGTGATGTTGCCACGTGTCATCCCAATATATCTTTTTATTATAGTAGAAAGATTCTGAGGTCCACAAGAATCATATATGTAGCACCCTTGGAGGAATGCATATTCATCATATATGTAGCACCCTTGGAGGCATGCAAATTCAGATGCGCAAATAGGGTCGTCCAAATAGCTCGTACCGCAGAGCTCGCTCGAAATGGCTCGGTTTTAAACTGAACTGAACCGAGCCGGCTTGGTATGAAAACGAGCTAAACTCGGCTTGGTTCGTGACAAGCCGAGCCGGCTCGGTTTAGCTCATTTGTTAGCTCGGCTCGGTATGGCTCAGATTATTTTATTTGTAATATATATTATTTTTATGTATATAACATATATCATTGCATTTGCTCATTTGTTAAGAATATATATGATATATGGGATGCATTCTATTGAGAACCACAAATATGTAAAGAACCAGTAAGAACCGCACAAGCAATCCATATAACACCTCAATAAAAATGGTAATACTAAAAGATGATTGTTTGATTCTATCATTTTATTATTTCAAAATTTTATCACATCTCTCAAATTTTTTAAAAAAAAACTATAAAGTGTTCATATATACAATTCAGTGTGTGTGCATATATTCATATTTTCAAAAAACTATAGATATCGTATTTTTTAAAAACTTATCTTGAAAATAGTAAAATTACAAGCATTTTGTTATATTTTTCTAATAAATAGTACAACAGTTAAAGTGGTTCTTTTTGGTTATTTACAGATTTTTGGTTCCCATTTGAATGCCAGTCTATGATATATATATATATATATATATAGCTATATTTGTGTTAAAATATAAAACTATCAGATAGTTTAATATGATTTTTTATATATTTTTGTATACTATAAAAAATTATTTAAGTGTTTTCGATTCATTCGATTTAGATAATGATAAAGTTATGTATATTTTGTTGAAGCTCAATTTAGTTTCTTTAAATTAATTTATGTTTGGTGAAACTTGATATAAACCGTTTATGAGTTATGCAGTATGTTAAATTTATTTTCCATTTGATTTTTTTAATTGTGTTTATGAAATAAAACCGAGCCAAAATGAACCGAGCCGAGCCAGCTCGGTTAAAAACCAAACCGAGCTTGAGCCCAGATTTTCAGCTCGTTTTAAATCCAGGCTAAGCTCGAGCTTGCCCAGGCTAGGTTCGGTTCAGCTCGTGAACAGCCCTATGTGCAACCAAGCTCTAATGCTTTCACTTGAGATATGCGGCTTATGGCATGACGGCCAACTCCAAGAATATAGCGTTGGAGGGAGTTGATGATGTTTCAAAACAAATTTAAGTTATTTTAAACACCCTTAGTATGTATGTTTTAAACGTCTTTGTGAGTTTTATATATAACATGGTAAATAAATAAAACTTTCGATAAACTTAAATTCTACTACACAAATGTGCGTCGCTAACGATATATTATCAACAAATGTATTGTGTTAATTTTTAACGAACGACCTACCTGATGAATTTCGTCAAATTTCTAACTAACTAAGTGATGTCGATAATCAATAGGTAAGAAAATTATTATTCCCACACAGTGCTCTTTAAAAAGATTCTCACTCTGTTGTTCTCAATATGACTTGCTATAACCTAACGTGGTTTTATATAATCAAAACAAACTCACTAACCCATGTCAAGACCTAAAAGTGAACAAATAATCATATTCACATGTATTTAACACCTAAATAACTTCTTTTACCCAAATGTGACTTTGTGTAAACATAAAACAACATAATGGCATATGGCAATCCACATTACTTAATAAATAACTATTAATCATATACACATCTAAAAGATCATAATGATTAATGACTTGTTTCAACCTATATAGCTTTATATAATCTAAAACAACACAATAACACATGGCAAATTTCACTTAGGCCAAAAGTAGACCACTAACAGTTAACTATTTAACTTTTATATAAGACCATAAAAATTTATTTTATGTTGATGTCATTTTATGACAACAGAATAACATGTGTCAACATAATATGTTGTAATATAACGTGAATTTCTTTGATGGTTTAACCTAAAACAACATAAAAACACGTAAAACCCTTTTAAGACCCAAAAATGCATTTAAATGAAAAAATTATCACTATTTCATAATCTATCGTGGGTGTTCAAGGGATTAAACACCGGATATTCCATTGGACAAACAAGGTCAGAGTTAAACCAACAAAATCTTTTTTTATTTTTACTTTTCCTCTCTCTCTCTCAATACACCAGATGCCCAAATCCCTAAAAGTGGTTCTTTTATCTTTCTTCCCTTTTTTTCCCTGTTTGTATGTATTTATATATATTTGTTTATGTATTTGTATGTGTTTTTTTTTGTGTATTTGTATGTGTTTATATGTCTACGTATGTGTATCTATGTATTTTTGTGTACTTTTATATGTTATTATTTATGCGTGTTTATATATTTGTATGAGTGTCTACGCATTAGTATGTGTGTTTACAAATGTGTACATTAATTATTTACGACTCTAGTTAGAGAAGCTAGTTATGTCGACATTCACAAATAGAGAATCATTATATAGAAAAAATGTCATACAAAAATACGTTAGTGTTGAATTTATGGATGGGTGGAAAGTTTTTTAAAATTTGCTTTTTAAATGAAATACATGTTGAAATGAAAAGTAAACTACCAAAGAGAACAATTTCTACTAGTAGGTATTGTTGTTCCAAATGTCAAATTTTAAAGCACAAGAAGAGTAAGGATGTGAAGTTTCACTTGTATAAATACAATTTCCTGCCTAATATTTATTTTTTATGTGATCGTGATGAATAAAGTCCCCTTTATGAAGAAAAAGGGTAAAGGGGACACCCATCGGCTTTATTTCAAAGGCATCGCTGGTAAAATAGCTAAGTGCGATCTTGAAAATTTGTCAATAATCCGTCGCTAAAGTAGCCTGTCCGTGTTTCTTTGGATCCATGATTAAGTTTCCGATGGGGTTCCACCTCATCGGTAATCCCCTTCACCGTTGGTTTCGGACAAAAACTACTATTAGTAATAATCAATGGGAATTATTCTAGCTCTTCAGCTATAACTTCCAACTAGTAGTAAAAGCTAAATGAACAACCTACAACCCATCAGTGGTAACCGAGAAAAATGACAGTTGAACATGCAATTGGAACCGACCAACAATCGTGACACCGCAAAGCGATTGAGAGCTGACTTTATCCAAGAAAGGTTCTGACTTATAAACAACTCTAAAGTCTAAAGTTCCAAATTCCTCTTATGTGAAACAAATTCTCGCACATTTCTCTCATAGTTTTTTCATTTCAAGCACACCACTTGAATCATTAACATCTCATTTATCTTTGTTTTATTTTATAAACATCTTATTTCATAACGAAGCTCTCATCAAGAATTTAGAATATTGTAAATCATCAACTAATAATGAGTTTAAAAATAATTACATATAATTGTTAATATTCAATATTGTTAGTTCATTATTTTTTCCCAACAGGTTAAACCCTGGAATAAACTTTTTTAAATCATTGTCATTGTATACAATCACGTTTGGAAATGCTAGTAACGTATTTGACACCAACCACTATATAACTTTCCGAAACTAATCCTTTAATTTTTATGTTTCAACTTTAACCCCTGTATTATATATATAATAAACGTTTTTAACTTGTTAAACTTTTTACTAATTTGATTTTTTTAATAACTTTAATTAGTTGTATTTAATAAAAAAAACTAAGTTGTGTGTTTAGTATTTTTTTTTTTCGTGGCTTCTCGGCATAAATTTTATTGAAAACGAAGTGGTATTCAAAATAAAGTATTTTTCGAGGTATCAATACGTTATATCGGCTGACGGTAACATACTGGTATTGTGGCAAGTTAGACCGATATCGCCTGAAAAACATCGATACCTTTATATAACTATCTTCAATCTATTTTTCGATCTAAAACTGACTCATTGCAAATTTTTACGTTTATTTTATATAGTTAACCATGTTAATGTTACTGTTACAGTGTGCTTACCTTAATTTGCAAAATTCAAGTTTTCAAACAAAATTCAAAATCGCAAGATTAATTTTTTTGAAATAATATTATATATTTTAAAGTTTCTATTAAAAAACCAAAATGGTTCAAAAAAATTCTTCAAATTTACTCTTAACGGGTTCAAAGTTGATTAAAGTCGGGTCAACTATAAGAATTCAAAGTGTGGTCCACTATTAAATATTCGTGTGTGTGGGGCCCAGTTCCAGTAAAAAAGACCATGCATTTACTCATCCACCCTCCTGCCTTTCATTCGCCCCTTTAATCCAACTATGTTTTTTAAAACCGCACGTTGCACGAGGAATTTCCCAATAATCACAAATATCAAAACGCGTTGCGACGATATTTTACGTGACGTAATAACGTATAGATTAACAATCGATCTGATTTGTCTTTTAATTAAATTTACGTCAAACCGTAGAGTAACTCGAATTTTTATCGTTGAACGAAAACGTGTTAGACTCTTTTCCAAACAAAATTATATCGAAACGTAGTCCAACTCAAAACCTAAATAAAAAACACGTCCAACTACGCCGTATGTGGCATGATAAAGTATAGAATACAATCGTCCCGAATCGTTTTGGAACTAAATTTACATTAAAACGTAGAGTAACTCAGATTTATACTATAAAATAAAAGCATTTATATATTACCCAACTCAGTTTAGAACAGAATTTACGTCAAAACGTAGGCGAACGTAAAACGTATATATAAATATGCACGGTAACAAATATACCCAACTTGTACCAGTACGTAAACCGAGAATTTTGAAAATCTAAAGTTTACCATTTTAATAAACAAATTATATTTTTTATTATCATTTAAATATTATTATTATTATTATCATTTAAATATTATTATTATTATTTTATTAATATTTTCACTGTAGAATCTGTCATCAATTTATATATATATATATATATATATATATATATATATATATATATATAATTGTTATGATATCACAATAATTTTCACAAGATTAGTGTTATAACCTTAAGAACTTTAAAGAGAATTGAAAGAGCAAGAAGAAGAGAAATGTATAACTTATGAAAGTGTATACAAGAGGTGCATCTTCTCCTCTACATTGAGGTGGTATTTATACTACAAAGATCAATCATTTTGGTAGACAAGGTAAACTATTTTGGTAGATATGTAGCATAGTAAACTTATCTACAAGTTTGACAAAGAGTTCATCCACTTGCTATGGTAATAATTCATAATACTCCCCCTTGGATGAAACTTTTCAAACTTCAAGAGTTTAAGTACTGCCTCGTTAAAAACCTTGCTAAAGAAAAACCCAGTGGGAAAAAAACCTTAGCTAAGGAAAAAAGAGTGCAGCTTATAACTCCCCCTCAAATTGTCTTCTGTAGATCATCACATTGCTTGTACATGCCGCATGCCAATATCATAAACATGTTTTCTAAAAGTTGTTTTAGGAAGTGCCTTTGTGAAAAGATCAGCTGAATTGTTACTAGATTGAACGTATCTCATTTCGACTTGTTTATCTTTAATAAGATCTTGAGTGTATGAAAAGAATCTTGGTGGTATATGTTTTGTTCTGTCACTTTTGATATACCCTTCTTTCATCTGTGAGACACAAGCTGCATTATCTTCATAGATTGGTGTTGCATTTTCATCTTTCTCCAATCCACAAGAAGTTGATATAAGTTGTGTCATAGATCTTAACCATACACATTCTCTTGAAGCTTCATGTAGTGCAATGACTTCAGCATAATTTGAGGATGTCGCAACGAGTGTTTGTTTCTGAGAACGCCATGAAATCGCAGTTCCTCCATTCTTAAATACGTATCCAGTTTGAGATTTTGCTTTATGGGGATCAGATAAATAACCTGCATCTGCATAACCAACCAACCCTTCTTTTGAATTATTAGGATAAAACAATCCTAAATCAATAGTACCTCGAAGGTATCGAAAAATATGTTTAATCCCATTCCAGTGCCTTTTAGTAGGGGCTGAACTAAATCTCGCTAACAAATTAACTGCAAAAGAAATGCCAGGTCTCGTACAGTTAGTAAGATACATAAGAGCTCCAATTGCACTGAGATATGGTATCTCTGGACCAAGAACCTCTTCATTATCTTCGCAAGGACGAAATGGATCATTATCAACATTGAGTGATCTAACAACCATCGGTGTGCTTAAAGGATTTGCCTTGTCCATATTGAAACGTTTTAAAAGTTTCTCAGTATAAGTTGACTGATGTATAAGTATTCCATTATGCATATGCTCAATCTGCAAACCAAGACAATATTTGGTTTTTCCAAGGTCTTTCATCTCAAATTCTTTCTTTAAAAGAGCAATTGTTTCATTAATTTCCTTTTGCGTCCCAATTATATTTAGATCATCAACATACACAGCTATGATCACATATCCTGATGTTGTTTTCTTAATGAAGACGCATGGACAAATAAGGTTATTTGTGTATCCTTTACTTGTCAAATAATCACTCAAACGATTGTACCACATCCTTCCAGATTGTTTGAGTCCATACAAGGATCTTTGTAATTTGATGGAATACATTTCCTTAGGCTTTGAGCTTAATGCTTCAGGGAATTTAAAACCTTCAGGAATTTTCATATAGATGTCACTATCTAGTGATCCATACAAGTAAGCTGTGACAACATCCATAAGACGCATCTCTAAATTTCTAGAGACTGCTAAACTGATTAAGTATCTAAAGGTTATTGCATCCATAACAGGGGAGTATGTTTCCTCATAATCAATCCCTGGCCTTTGTGAAAAACCTTGAGCTACAAGTCTAGCTTTATACCTTGTAACTTCATTTTTCTCATTTCATTTTCGTACAAAAACCCATTTATACCCTACAGGCTTTACAGCCATCGGAGTAATAACAATGGGTCCAAAGACCTTTCGTTTGTTTAGTGAATCTAATTCAGCTTGCATAGCTCCTTTCCATTTATCCCAATCATGTCTATTTTGACAGTCACTAACTGATTTTGGTTCAGGATCATCATCTCCACTCATGATGTCACTTGCTATGGAATAAGAAAATATTTCATCAATACTTTCCATTTCATCTCGATTCCATAAGATATGTGTGCGACCATAGTTAATTGATATTTCTTTGTTATTTTCATCCAAATCCTCCTCATGAGAGGTTTTGGTATTCAGCGTTGCATCAAGATCATTCATTTTATGGTCAACTTCCTTTTCATGAGTTTTTCTTTTTCGAGGATTTTTTATCCTTGGAACCGACTGGCCTTCCTCGTTTCAAACGTTTTTGAGATTCATGAGTCGTTGTGTTATCTATTCGCTTATTTGGAATCTCAACTCGAGCTGGAGCATTAGCAGCTGGTATATGAGATTTAGTAACTCTATTTGTGTCAGTAAATGCATCAGGTAATTGATTTGCAATTTCTTGCAGATGTATTATCTTTTGGACCTCTGTCTCACGTTGTTTAGTTACTGGATCAAGATACAATAATGAAGGAACATACCATGAGACATCATTTTCTTGTTTTTTCTTTTCTCCCCCTAATGCCGGGAAGACTGACTCGTTAAAGTGACAATCAGCAAAACGTGCTGTAAATACATCACCCGTTAAAGGTTCAAGATATCTTATGATGGAAGCAGATTCATATCCAACATATATTCCCAACCTTCTTTGAGGACCCATTTTTGTGCGTTGTGGTGGTGCAATAGGGACATACACAGCACACCCAAAAATTCTAAGGTGGGAAATGTTTGGCTCATTGCCAGAAACAAGCTGTAACGGAGAGTATTTAAGATTTGCACTTGGTCTCATACGAATTAGTGATTCAGCATGAAGAATTGCATGACCCCAAATAGACACAGGGAGTTTTGTCCTCATTATTAATGGTCTAGCTATTAGCTGTAGACGTTTGATTAATGACTCAGCTAAGCCATTTTGTGTGTGTACATGAGCAACAGGGTGTTCAACAATAATTCCTACAGACATGCAATAATCATTAAAAGCATGTGATGTGAATTCACCAGCATTATCAAGTCTCACCCTTTTAATAGTATAATCAGGAAAATGTGCTCGTAATTTGATAATTTGTGCAAGAAATTTCGCAAATGCTACATTACGAGTTGATAACAAAGAGACATGAGACCATCTGCTTGACGCGTCTATCAAAACCATAAAATATCTAAATGGTCCACATGGTGGATGAATTGGCCCACATATATCTCCTTGAATTCTTTCAAGAAACAAAGATGATTCCTTTTCAATTTTCACAGGCGAAGGCCTTGTAATTAATTTTCCAAGAGAACAAGATGTACATAAAGGAATTTTATTCGATTGTGGGATCTTTTGATATTTCAATGGATGCCCATGAGTGTTTTCAATTATTCTTTTCATCATTGTAGATCCTGGATGGCCTAATCTGTCATGCCATAAGTTAAGTGTTTCAGGATCACAAAATTTTTCTTTAACTGCCATATATGCCTGAGGCACATTAATGTGTGTATAATGTAAACCAGACTGAAGCATTGGCAGTTTTTCTAATATCTGATCTTTGCTTATGATATGCAAATATTTTTCATTATCAACAGTCCTTGACTGAGTATCATATCCGTTATGATATATGTTTTGAAACTCAACAGATTTCTTGTTGATTTTGGGGAAAATAAAGCATTTTCTATTATAAGCTTTGTACCATTTGGTAATGCTAAATTAGCTTTTCCCACTCCTTCTATCAGGTCTGTAGGGCCTGATATTGTATTAACGATTCCTTTTGTTGGTTTAAGTTCATAAAAATATTTCTTAGATCTAAGTATAGTGTGCGTGGCTCCACTATCTGCTATACATATATCTGCTTCATTTGTTTGATCTTGCGCTCCGGTGATTTTCATTTTAATCTTGAAAGTATAAAAAAAATAATAAGTGAATAACGACAATATTGTTATATTTTAACAAGAACTTTATTTAATCGAAAGAAAACATTACATGAAGAAAAATACATAATTGAAGATAGAAAAACACTTAATTGTTGCATATAACTATTATGGTTAAGCAACATGTGTTTCAGAGTTCTATGTCAAGGTCTGCAGTGTTCAACTCAACATTGAGATCATTAAAATTATCAACATGGTTCACTTCCTTCTCTTTTCTTTTAATAGAGGCTTGGTATAGTTCACACAAATGTGGAGCTGTGCGACAAGCCTTCGACCAGTGGTTTGTGCTACCACATCTAAAACAGGAAGTGCCATTATTTTCGGACCTACCAGCTTCATTCCCTTTGTACTGGTTGGAATTGTTATTTTGTGGGGCGTGGTAATGGACTGTTCTTTGATTTCTACCACGGCCATATCCACGGCCACGACCACGTCCACGGTTATAAAAGTTACCTCGGTAATTATTATTACCCTTAAAAGAATGGTTGCGATTATTAGGGTAACTTTTATCAAAAGAACCACGACCACGACCTCGTCCCCACTTTCTTCCAGAGTTTTTAGTAGCAACATTTATCTCTGGAATTGCTAACGATCCCGTGGGGCGAGCTTGATGATTTTTCATCAAAAGCTCATTGTTTTTTTTCTGCTACGAGGAGAAATGAATTTAAATCAGAATATCTTTTAAACTTTTGCAACCTATATTGTTGTTGCAAGTTTATATTTGATGCATGAAATGTGGAGAAAGTTTTCTCCAACATATCTTCCTCGGTTACATTTTGCCCGCAGAATCTGAGGGTCGAGCATATTCTGAACAAAGCAGAGGTGTACTCGTTTATCTTTTTAAAATCTTGGAACCTAAGATTGTTCCATTCATCTCTAGCAGTGGGAAGTAGAACTTCCCTTTGGTGATCAAATCTGCTTTGTAAATCTTTCCATAAAATATACGGATCTTCACAATTTGAGTATTCAAACTGTAACATCTCATCAATATGCTTATGTAAAAAGACATCAGCTTTCGCTTTGTCTTGTTCGGAGCAAGCATTCCCCTCTTGTATAGTTTCTAAGACACCCATGGATTTAAGATGTCTTTTTACATGGGCCGTCCACGGCATATAGTTTTCACCATTGATATTAAGAGCCGGGAATTCTATTTTGGCAATGTTCGACATTTTGTTTCTAAACAAGAATTAAAAAAATAGTAAGATAATTATTAGAATCCATATATATCAATAAACATTGCGATACAATAAAGCGGTAGAGCTATAAACAAATACAGAAATAAGAAAAGTTTAAATTCTTCGGGTGGTAGTTCAGCAATGGGGATAAGAATTAAAATAAGCATTATGGTTGCCAGTACTAAAACCGGGTGTATCATCTTTGAAATATTGTCTTGGATAAACTTGAGAAAAGAGATGATCTGTTTATTGTAAACGAAAATAGATTGATAGTGGTCAATTTATAGTTTAAAATTATAACCGTTTGTAACGGTTATGTGATTGTTTACAACGGCTATATAACCGTTTATAACGGCTATATAACTCTCGTGTGTGTATATATCGACAATAATTTTTTTTTTTTTTAAATAAAATATATAAGTGTAAGATTATGTTACAAAAACGGAAATATTAGTTGTATAAATAAGAACGACAATTTAGGATAAGAATAAGACGTTAGTACGAATAAATGTTAGTAAACATAAAAAAAAATGTTAGTTGTATAAAGTTAGTTGACATAAAAGGAAATGTTAGTTGTATAAATAAAGATTAAGTAAAAGTTAGATGCATAAGTAAATGTTAGTTGCATAAGTAAAAGTTAGTTGACATAAAATAAAATGTTAGTTGCATAATCAAAAGTTAGATGCATAAATAAAAGTTATTTTGTTAGTAGTCCCATGGTTATCAAGTCCATAATAAGATCTCCTTTATGCTTACTTTATTTATATTAGTTATCTTCCCAATATAAGATATTGTATTATTACTTAATGAAGCCCCTACCTTGATTATTGGATGACTTTGAGCTTTATTGATCTTCTTGTTTAGAGTTTAAGAGCTCTCGTGCTGATAACGTGTTATGATATCACAATAATTTTCACAAGATTAGTGTTATAACCTTAAGAACTTTAAAGAGAATTGAAAGAGCAAGAAGAAGAGAAATGTATAACTTATGAAAGTGTATACAAGAGGTGCATCTTCTCCTCTACATTGAGGTGGTATTTATACTACAAAGATCAATCATTTTGGTAGACAAGGTAAACTATTTTGGTAGATATGTAGCATAGTAAACTTATCTACAAGTTTGACAAAAAGTTCATCCACTTGCTATGGTAATAATTCATAATAATAATGTAATTGTGAGACCACCTTCATTCTCTCTAAACCCCCTTATCTTCCTCCCCATATACAATTCTACCCATCAACTTTTTTCTTTTGCATTTTTGTATCAAAGCAGAGGATTTATCATGAAATCTAAACACTGAGTGTTCATCGGTTTCGTTTCGGGTTTCTTTGATTGTACAATGGGCTAAATAATTGAATTCGGTGTCCTCATTTTAATTGAATTGAACTTAAAGCATTCACAGTGGAATCTTTAAAAATATATGGACGTGTTTGGTATATTATATAGATTGGTTTTGAGTGGTTGTGAGTGAAAAATAGAGAAAATATTATTGTTGATTATTATATTTGAATAATAACTGTTTAATCCTTATAAATTTTTTAATATTTTTGAAAATGGTTGTGAGTTAAGAATAGAGAAACTTATTGCGATCGTAATAGAATATTTAGCATCCCTACTCCAAAAAGGATTTATCTTTTCATCATTTTTTCGTAGAAAACTATGGTATTGTTTAATAAACTCCTTAAATACATATTTAAAAAACATATCCAGATTAAGGATGTGTAAAATCTAGCACCACTGGTAAAAATTAAGACATTAATCAGCTCGGTGAGCTCAGTTTTAAAGATTTTAAAATTAAACAAATCAAATTATTGCGTTTAAATAAACTAAACAAAATTGATTTAGAATAACCAGTTTTCCAGCTTGAACATGAATAACCTGTTAAATATAAGAAATATATATATATATGATACAACTTTGTGATTTTACTTTTAGATAATTTTCTTTAGATAGCATATAACATATGACAAATAATTGAATACATATAACTAATAGGATCTTAATATATTTAAGTTAGTTTTGAATCATCTTCTTAATGATAAAAATAAGAGTTTAATATGCGTGTATGTGTGTGTATATAAATTTTAAATTTTATTATCTGCGTAACATCACTTTTACTAAAAGTTAAAATTATTGTTTAGAAAAAAAAAAAAAACTATTTAATGTTTTTCTAAACTGACTATAAACCAAATAAATTACTTAATGAG
This sequence comes from Flaveria robusta, assembly GCA_025506415.1. NCBI lineage: Eukaryota > Viridiplantae > Streptophyta > Magnoliopsida > Asterales > Asteraceae > Flaveria > Flaveria robusta. The sequence goes on along the minus strand of CM046459.1, from coordinate 11,871,899 downwards.
TCTATAAAAATACATTTAATGATTAAATAGTAGGTTCTACAAGTGAAAAATAGATTTTCAAAACGCAAGCTAAAGTATGTGATGAAAAAACCAACTATTTGATTAAGTAGTAGCCTTATGATTTCCTCTAGGGGAAATTGTGAGTTCAAGTCCTACTAGCAGTAAAATTTTGTTGGAGGACCAGTTTTTACCGCATTGGGCCTTCGGTTGGTGAGTTTTCCTTGAAATTAGTGGTTGATGGGTTTGAGTTACCCAACGTTGTCTGTGCTCGCAGGCGTACAGGATGCATTTTCGCTATTGAGATACCCCGGGTATCCGAGCTTTAATTAGTTGGCTATTCAAAAAAAAAAAAAAAAACATGTGATGTATTTAATTTTAAAAAATCTAACAATTGTTGTTTGTTGTTAAGAAAATAATAAATACATTACCCAATTGGTGTAAACTTAGGAGGTGTAAATTAATAAAGAAAGAACCTTCAGGATGAAGAAGTGTAAATAATATTAATAAAAAAAGTAGGAAGGAAGTTTTTTTTTTTTTTTTGAAAAGCAAAAACTCCATTGTACTAAAGTTCAGAATCCCATGCTGTATATAATGATCAGGATGACGTAATTACATTTACACAATAAAAACTTTTTCTAAACAGGCAATGAAATCGGACAGATTACTCAAAGTAACCATTGTACTCGTTTATTTGTAACGAAATGTTATATAGTAATGTGTTGTTAAAAATATAATAAGTAGTTTTAAGTATATAGATTATAGTTAAACATTTTATTTAACTTGGTTTTTAGAATAATTTTTAGGTAGGTATTTAGGTAATGGGAATTTAAACCTGTAATTTTAACCTAAATTCTATGTTTTACAAACTAGACCAATTATTGAACATTACTAAAAGTCAGAAGAGAATTTAATTATACGGTAGATAAAATATAAATGATACCGTTATACAGGAAAGAAAATGTTTCTGAAAACATAGAATAGTGAAGATGTTGTTTGGAGAGAAGAGAATTTTATTTATATATACTTAATTAAATTGTATTTTTTAAATTATTTTATACACTTTTTAAACTTTTCACACCTATTGTATAAAGGAGAAAGGACGCCTATAAATCTACTATAATATATTTTTAATTTTTACTTGAGTCATGTTATTGTTACACTCTAATTACCAGGGCCGGCCCTGAGGGGGGGGGGGGGGGCGGGCGATCTCGCAGGGCCCGATCTCCTTAGGGGCCAGAATTTTTATAAAATTATATATATTATATATATGTATTTTTTTAAAAAGCTATAAATTATTATTAAACTCATTAGAGAGACCTAATAACATTTTAATTATTTTAACCTATTAAATTTTATCTTATAGTTCATTAACATTTTAAATAGTTTAGCCCAATACCATTTACCCGATCTAAACTCAATTTAATATAAAAGCTTGATCGAGAACTTTGTTTTAAAAAACGCTAAAAGAACTTACCGATTCGTTTAAGTATATTAGATTATTTTGATACAATACTTTCGTTTTGTTTATTTTTATAACAATTATCGTTGTATTATAAATTTTTTATATACTAGTTATTTGGTTTAGACTTTTTTTATATGTCGTTTTACAGGGTCCCATTTTTTATTCTCGCCCCGGGCCTAACGTCTTTTGAGAATTCTCGGGACCGGCCCTGCTAATTACTTTCATTTCTCCTATCTTTCTTTACATACATATAAAAACATAAAAAGAGACAAAGACATTAAAATGTCAAAATAATAAAAATAGGTTTTAATATAACCCAAGCCTTTTACTTTGATAATCTAAATAAATTAAGTTCGGTAAAATTTAATATAAATAAAACTAAATTAAATATGGTAAAATTATTTTATATATTTGGTTCCTCAAGTGAAAATAGGAAAAAAGTAAAAGGGTGGGTTCGAACCGCAATCCTCTTTACTACGAACACAACAATTATGTTAGACTCAACTTATTTTTCAAACTGAAAGAAAGATATCTAACTTATAGTAAAACAACAAAATTTAAAACTTTTAAACAGTAATTCTTAGATTTTTCCAAATAAACCTAAACTCTAAATGTTTCAAACAATAACTTTTAGACTTTTTAGAATAAATCTGCAACTTAAGTGTTTTGAACTACTACAAAATCTTACTGTTTCAAAACAAAATAGTTTTTTTTTTTTTTTGTTATTAAAAAATAGTATTCCTAAAATTTTATAACCGTTTAAAGAAATAGAATGAAGTGTGAATTAGATGAAACCGTTAAAATCCTTTTATGATAGAATTTGTATCTATTTTCATACCCTGTCTGTTATCATGCATATGAAAAGGATTATTATCCGGCAGAGCTTACGATTAGTATTTTGGAGTTTAGTGCATGTTAAGTTAGTTAATGAGCAGGACAAATTCATGTTGTTATACTAATGACACGTGCTCTTTGAGGTCTTATAGTATTGACACGTACCTTTACACTCATACCCATGGTTTTGCTTCTTATCTCAATTGTTATCACTAAACAACGTATCATTTGAGAAAGGGAATTGATATATATTATAATTCAGCTGTAACTCGTATATTACAGATATTTAATAAATAATCTATTAAATATTTATTAGTAAAGAGTTAGAACCTGTAAAACGTTAAATATACAATATGATTGAAATTACGTATTACTAAGTAATTTGATTAGCTAATAGAATATTTTTATTATTTTTAAAACTTTCATTTTAAAATTATTACTTTGAAAAAATTTCACTTTTTATCATTATCTCGTTGTTTAAAATCCAGGTTTGTTTTAAAAAATGTTTTTATATAAAACTTCTAATTTTTAAAAATATTAATTTCAAAATATTTTCATAATTTAAAAAGGTTTCATTGTTTTAGAAAAAAATTCATAAGTTTAGATAATTTTGATTTTGAAAAAGTAAAATTTTTTAATCAAAATACTTAGTTTTTATTTGATGAAAATTTTCTTTTAAAATTTATCGATTCAAAAAGAACTTGAATTTATAATATAAAGAGAATGAGAAAAATCTAAAAATTAATTATTTGACTTTTTAAAATAAAGTAATTAGTTTGGGAGGAAAAATAAGGGAAAATAAATGAAAGAGTGATTGTGAAAATGCTATGTGTCAAAAAGTATAAAAGATTATTAGGATATATATGTAGACAAATTTTAATGTTAAAGAATAAATAAGCATGGGCGAAGTTTCATTAGCCCTCCTCTTTTGTTCAGTCAATAACGTTAATTTTTGATCTAATAGTATTAAATATTTTATATATAAAGTTCGTCCCTTTGAAAAATTGTTTTCACCCCTTTCTCTATATAAACCAGTTTAAGTTCCGTCACATCAAATAACTACGTATTTTCAAAAACAACATATTTTCAAAAACAATTATATCTTCATTTTGCTAATCATTTATGTAACTCATTAGTATACATTCATTCTAGTTTATAAGAGAAGACATTGTCGACCACAAGGAGGGTGGGGAATTCCCGACCCTGTGTGGGCTGAAAACACCAACCCCACGAATCTGAGGCTTTTTTTGCAAGTCATCGGAATATAGGAGATAGGTTTGTTTGGCCACCGAAAAAGGAAAGTTGCAAGAGGAAGGTGCATCATGTTGGCAAATGAAAACGATGATTGGTGTTTTGGTGGTGGTGGTGGTGGTAGTGGTGGAGGTGTGTTAAGACCGTATTTGAGTTGGTCAAACTGCAACAGAATTTTTAAGGAGGAAGAGAGTTGGGATAATTTTCTCATGATTTTTATTCCAATACTTAAGAGTACTTATAAAAAAATAAACTTAGGAAACAAGAAACAAATCTTTTAAAACTATAAAGAAATTCAAATAATTAATACTAGGAAAGCAAATAATTGCCATTATTTTTGTAGAATCTTCCTCTGGAAATTGTAACTAATCCGCGAACCGACTTGGAGTCCGAATATTGCGTTTGGGCCTGTGGGTCTCTTGTTGAGGCAGTGGGCTTTCAAGTGTTATTTGAGCTAATGGGTTTGTTATTTCGGGTCATGCGTATCAATATCCCCCCCTACGAAAACGGCCTTGTCCTCAAGGCCGGTAATAAGCGATGCGCGAGGGGCGTCCAGAAGGTCCTGTGGCAACGGAACAAACCCAGAATGCCAGTCGCCTTTGCAGGGGCGAAGCAAGGAAACGTGAAAAACCGGGTGGATGCGAGCACCGATAGGTAAGTCGAGTCGGTACGCAACCTTACCAATACGCTCCAAAACAGTAAAAGGTCCATAATACCGACGACTAAGCTTCTCGACTCCACGATTAGCCACAGATTTTTGACGATACATGCGAAGCTTCAACCAAACTTGGTCCCCTACGTCAAATTGCATGTCTTGCCGATGTTTATTAGCTTGATCCACCATGCGTTGGCGTGTCTTTTGGAGGGTGGCCTTAAGTGTAGCCAGAACCTGTTGATGTTCCAGTAGGACTTCGTCAATAGCTTTAGGCTTTGCGTCGGACCGAGTATAATGTGGAATTGAGGGCGGTTGGCGACCGTAAAGAGCTTGAAATGGGGTCATCTCGATAGCACTATGAAATGAGGTGTTGTACCAAAATTCAGCCAAAAATAGAAACTTGGTCCACCTTTTTGGTTCGTCGCAAGCAAAACAACGAAGATAACTTTCCAAAGTGCGGTTAACAACCTCGGTTTGGCCATCGGTTTGTGGATGGTAAGCACTAGAGTGCAACAATCGTGTTCCCACTGTTTTAAAAAGTTCCGTCCAAAATCGACTAAGGAAAACTGGATCACGATCAGATAAGATACTCTTTGGTAGCCCATGTAACTTGTAGATTTGCTCAAGAAAAGTAGCAGCCAAAGTTTGAGCCATGTAGTGTGCCGGGAGGGCAATAAAGTGAGCAAACTTGGACAATCGATCTACCATAACCCAAATTGTTGTTTTGCCATTTGATGGTGGCAGGCTTGTAATAAAATCCATAGATATATCCTCCCAAACTTGACTGGGAATAGGAAGTGGTTGTAAAAGGCTATACGGTTTTTGCGTGGAGTATTTTGTCTGTTGACAAACTTGGCATTCGGCTATGAAACGAGTACCTTCCGAGCGCAAATTAGACCAAGAGAAATTGGATTTAAGCCTCTTGACAGTGGCAGTAATGCCTGAGTGGCCCCCTAATTTACTTGAGTGGAATTCATGTAATAAGTTCCGGCGTAAGGACGACAATTCCGGAATGACTAAACGTTGTTTATAATAAACCAAACCATCATGAATGGTGTAGTCGGGGTCGCTTGATGAGCCAACAATATCCATGAGCAGTGAACGACCAGCCGAGGAAGTAGTGTAGTAGTCCCTTAACTCATGCAACCATGAAAAAACCGGAGTTGACAAAGTAAACATATGTAAATTGTCGATCCGGCTTAACGCATCAGCAACTTTGTTCTCCTTCCCGGGTTTATAGTGGATCTCAAAATCATACCCGAGTAGCTTGCTAGCCCATTTGTGTTGTTCGGGTGTCTGGATAATCTATGTTAGCAGGTGACGGAGGCTACGTTGGTCCATAAAAACCCGAAAACGGCGACCGAGTAAATAATGTCGCCATTTTTTTATGGCTTCAGTGATAGCAAATAACTCTCTTATTTATGCCGAGGCAGCCAACATTTTTTTGTTAATCTTTTTGCTAAAGAAGGCAATGGGTTTATCTTTTTGAGAAAGGACGGCACCGATGCCGTAATCCAAAGCATCCGTTGTTATATCAAAGACCTGTGAAAAATCAGGCAAAGTGAGGGTTGGCAATTGTATCATGGCTGCCTTGAGGTGTTCAAAAGCCTTCTGGGCCTCCTCTGTCCAAACAAATTTGCGAGTGTGAACCAATAAATCGGTTAGGGGTCCGGCGATGTGAGAATATTGTTGCACGAACCGACGGTAGTACCCGGTGAGGCCAAGAAAGCCACGCAGGGCTGTTTGGGAGGTGGGAACTGGCCACCTTTGAATCGCCGAGATTTTTTCACTATCGGTTGCTATGCCCTCGGAAGATATGACATGCCCCAAGTAATGCACCTCGGATACACCAAAAACACATTTTGAAAGCTTAGCATAATATTGATTTGAAGATAATGTTTGAAAAACTTGTGAAAGATGATGGAGGTGCTCGGTATGAGATCGGCTATAGATTAAGATATCATCAAAAAACACAAGTACAAACCGACGGAGATTTTCTCAAAAAAGATCGTTTATGGCCGCCTGGAAGGTGGAAGGTGCATTTGAAAGGCCAAAGGGCATGACCAAAAACTCGTAATGGCCGTCGATCGTACGAAAAGCCTTCTTATGTGTGTCATCCGTAGCAACACGGATCTGATGGTAACCGGCCCGTAAGTCCAATTTTGAAAAAATTGCCGCACCATGTAATTCATCAAGGAGAGCATCTACTGTCAGAATAGGAAAACGATCCCGTATTGTAATAGCATTCAAAGCACGGTAATCGACGCAAAAGCGCCATGTGCCATCTTTCTTACGAACCAATAACACAGGGGATGAGTGCGGGCTAGTGCTTGGTTTAATGATGCCGTCGGCGAGCATCTCGTTGATCAGTTTGGTCATTATCTCCTTTTGGTAATGAGGGTAATGGTAGGGTCGTACGTTTACGGGTTTACTATTTGGAATTAAATGGATATGATGGTCATGTGGGCGAGTTGGGGGCAGGGTGGTTGGGGTTTGGAAGATATTAGAATATTGATGTAAAAGATGTTGTATGGCAGAATCCTCATGGGTGGGTGGCATGGGTTTGCATGGTTCATTTTCATGTTGAAAAATCAACGTATGCATGGAAGCTACTAATCCTTTTGTAAGCAATGATTGGATGGTGGTTGGTGTTGCATGTGAAACTAGTGGTTCCCCATCCAATGTTATATTTTGATCTCCAATCCTAAATGAAATCGAGGGAATTGAGAAATCAGCGATAATACGACCCAATGAACTTAACCAGGCTATACCCAAAATGACATCGGCCCCTTCGACAGGGAGTATGTAAAAGGGAATGTCAAAATCTTGTCGGGCAAGAGTGAGGATAACGTGTTGGCAAAACCCGTCACATTGTAAAAAATCACCGTTACCTATCATAACAGAGAATGGAGCGATTTCAGCAACCGAGAGCTGGAGCAGAGAAGCAATTCTTGGTTGAATAATGTTGTGGGTGCTCCCTGAATCAACTAAAACTGTCACCGGATGGCCTAAAATATAACCAGTAATTCTTAAGGTTTTCGGCGAACTAATACCATGCAGGGCCGCGGGTGAGAGGGAAAGAAATTGCGGTGGGGCATCGATAGTGACATTGGTTTGATCAGTGACGGCTGCGTTGTCGGGTGGGTTATCGGACAAGTCGATCAAGGGCGGTTGGGTGTAGGTAACATCATAATCAACGAGCAAGTGGAATTGGGGTGGGTTACACTTGTGACCGGGATGGTATTTTTCTGGACAACGAAAACATAATCCAGCAGCACGTCGGTGTTGGATAGCTTTGGGTGTTAAGCGAGTGACGGGTAATGTGGTTGGGGAGGTGGATGGTGTAGGCAGAAGTGGTGTAATGGTAGGTGTGGTGGCGGGGGAAAGAGTGCTTATAGAAGACACATGCGAGGGAGTGGGGCGGTATGGTGGGGAAGGTTTGGGGCGAAACCGTTGATCGTTTAGTTTGTCTTCGATCAATCGGGCTAACCCGATGGCTTGTGGAAGAGATACAGGCCGTAGTATGGTGAGTTCTTGTTGAATGTCCTTTCGAAGACCCGAAAGGAAACAATTTACAAGAGCTTCAGCAGGTAGACCAACGATGCAATAACTTAGGCGTTCAAATTCAGTGACGTACGCCAAAACTGTGGTAGTCTGACGAAGTTTAAAAAGCGCGGCTTGGTGATTGTCATAGGAGGACGGGCCAAAGCGGAGTTGTACCTTGCGAGTAAAATCCTCCCAAGTGGTGAGAAGGTTGTTGTTGTAGAGGTATTGATACCAACTTAAAGCGCTACCGAAAAGGCTGAATGGTACCATGGGTAAGCGATTAGTTGGGGTTACTTGGTAAAAAGTAAAATATTGTTCAGCCTGAAACAACCAATCCAAGGGATTTGAGCCATCGAAAGTAGGTAGGAATAGTTTCGGTGTGCGGGGTTTGTTGTCAAAAGTGGGTGGCGATTGGGTTTTGGGTTTTCCTTTAGGATTGGGTTTGTTGAGAGCGGCAATGATGAGGTTAGTTTGTTCGACTTGGGCGGCTATTTGGGAGGAGAGGGCTTCAAATCTTTATGCGTTTTCTTTGGCAGCGGCTAGGTGGGCTTAGTTGAGGGCAGCAAGGGTTAGTTCGTCGGTGTTGTCACGGCGGGAAGGCATTGTGTAAGATGAAAGCACCAAATGTTAAGACCGTATTCGAGTTGGTCAAACTCCAAGAGAATTTTTAGTAGGAAGAGAGTTGGGACAATTTTCTCATGATTTTTATTCCAATACTTAAGAGTACTTATAAAAAAATAAACTTAGGAAACAAGAAACAAATCCTTTAAAACTATAAAGAAATTCAAATAATTAATACTAGGAAGGCAAATAATTGCCATTATTTTTGTAGAATCTTACTCTGGAAATTGCAACTAATACGCGAACCGACTTGGAGTCCGAATATTGTGTTTGGGCTTGTGGGTCTCTTGTTGAGGCAGTGGGCTTTCAAGTGTTATTTGGGCTAATGGGTTTGTTATTTCCGGGTCATGCGTATCAAGGTGGGTGGGTGTAGTGGTGGTGATTAGGAGTGATGGTGGAGAATGGGGAGTTTGGTGGTGGTGGGGAAGAGTGGTGGTGGATAGGTGGTGGTGTATGAGATGGGTCGTGTAGTGGTTTGAAAATAAATTAAGGAAGAAGAAGAAGTGTGGGTGGGGGTGGGTCTCATGTATGTATTCTTTATAGTTTATAAATTAATTTATGTTTTTAATACATAGAGTATAATAATCAATTTATAGGTACTTAACAAAATTAATTAACAGCCGTTTGACCAAGGAACGGAACGTATTATGTTTTTTCAAACCTAATGACTATACCTATAATTTTTCAATCCTAGAGATAAAAGTTAAAATTTGAGCAAGCCTCAGGTGAAATTATTATATTATTATTATTATTATTATTATTATTATTATTATTATTATTATTATTGTAATTATTTATTGAAATATATTAAGTAATATGTCATTAACTAACAAATTTAGTCATAAATACTAAAATTATTAAATACTCAAAATGTTCATAAAAATATTATTACTATTATATGTATGAAAATATTCAGGAATTATATACTTAAGTGTTTAAATAACATAATACTTAATTTAAATAGTACTAAGTTATAAAAATATAAATAGTTTATATAAATATAAATATTAAATCAAAATATTACAAATAAGATAATAGTTGAAATAGTGTATTATTAATCACATGTTACTAAATAATGTATTAATAATAAGAATTAACTAATGTATTAGTTAGAAGATGATTATTAGATGAGGATAAACAGAAAGTATTGCACAGAGTACAATAACTTGCGTCCTTCACTCGTCGTTATATATACAATATAGATATAGATTAACAAAGAAAATGTTGATTGGTTGAACCAATCCCATATGTTTTGATCTGATCTAAAAAAAACAATTTACCAAAGTCTTAAACAAGTAATACTTATGAGGGTAGAGTTATTGTAAAAAAAATATTTAATTTAAAAAGTTTAAGAATAATTCTAAACTTAACATGTGTTCTTCTATTGTTTTTAGAAAAGATGATATTTTAATTATTGTGTCAAATACATTATGTCATTGTATCTAATGTGTCATGTTATTATGTCAAATGCCAATTCATTATGTCAAATATTTTTTTATCATTGTGATTTACGTTTTAAATCATTTTATCTTATTTTTATCATTGTGTTTTTAAATGATATTACTTATCAATGTGTTTTTTTAAAACTCAAAGTGATTATGATAACATAATGATGAGCAAAAATACAATGTGTCATTTTATCATTGTTTTTTATATATCATATAAACTTGTTATTATCTTATCATTGTGTTTTATAATTAGAAATACATAATGATTTTATTTATCAATGTGTTTTTTAAAAACTCATAGTGTTTTTTATGATAACAGAATGATGAGCAAAAAATATAATGAGTCATTTTATCATTATGTTTTATTTATTATATAAATATGTTGTCATCTTAATATTGTGTTTTATAATTATAAGTACACAATAATGTTATTTATCATTAGGTTTCAAAACTTATAGTTTTAGGATAACACAATGACAAACAAAAATACAATCCACTTTATCATTGTGTTTTATATTTAATTTATGTGTTGTTTAGTCATTGCTTTTATGCGTTAGTTTAATTAGTTGTTAACTTATCATTTTGTTTTACATAATAGAAATGCAGAACAATGTTATTTCATTATTATATTCTTTTAGAATTAACCATTTTAGAAAAATATAATATTATTCAAAAAAACACAATTACTAACAAAGAAAAATAATAAATTACACTTAAAGGCACAATGACAAGCAGAAATCATATGAGCTTAAAAACTAAAAAAACTATTATCTTGTTATATAAAGATGTTGTACTTGTTTTAAGATTAAAAAATACTTATTTTTATGGTGTAATTTATATAAAAAATAATATCATATATAAAAGGTATGAACACTTAAAAAAGTGAGCGTACTTGAAAAAAGATAATAAAAGTAGCTGTGTTTAAAATATCTATCTAATAATTTTTTTTACAATTTGATCTTTAACAATTGATTAATATTTTGATAATTAAGATTACTTCTTATACTTTTTATATTTTTGAGCATGAACAATGAGAACGTACTAATGTACGAAATATCTTGTAAAGACATGTCAGCCTTAAGCCTCAAGTTCCATACTCAAGTAATTAAGTTAATATGATAAGCTCTTTTAGAGCATCCATAACCCGTTCCTTAAAATCATACGACTAAAATTCTTATATTATATAGAATGATACCAAATGGTTGTGAGTGAAAAAAAAAGAAATTTTACTGTTCAATCTATAAATTTAAGAAAATACTGTTCAAACCTTATAATTTTTTATAAAATATTATTAAAAGTGGTTGTGAGTGGAGAAAAAAAAAATATAATAATAAATATATAAAAATATACTATTTAACTAAAAAGATGAGAGAAAAAATAATAATTTTAGTATAATTATATGAATAAAATAAATAATGGATTTTTGAATACTCTTAACTCAAATAGACATTAAAAATAAGAAATGATTTTTGAAATTTTTGTGAAAATTTTATATTTTAATTTTGAGATTGATGTAGCAACCACTTTAGAATTTAGATCCAAGATTCTTCCACTTGTCAACACAAGTGCACGCGACCACCATCTTTTACCTGTAAAATCATCACACTCACACACACTCACACACACACACACACACTCTCTTAATCTCCTTTCATGGCGGTAACCCGCTAACCACCATTAATCTCCACCATTACAATAACTTGCTGAAGAAGAAGCCTCTGCAAATGTCTCCATCATCGTCTTCTCACAAAGCTTCCGCCATTACACTAGCTCTTCTCTTCCTCTTATTCTCAACTGGTATGCCTATACATCATTCCCCCAATTGTTTCAATTGTAATGATTCCTACAATTCCTTTAATTTCCTCAATATATGCTCAATTTCATGATCCTTTTTCAGGATTTTGTAGAAATTCGATGCGATCTTCAACGATCGGCGATGATTTCGCACCTCCGACTCTGATTGAGGTAATAATTTCAGAGATTTCCACTTTCAACGAATGTATTTTGTATTTCGATCCGATGTTTAATCGATTCAGACTTGCTATTGGATCGATAATCTACTTTTATTCTTAATTAGAAGTTCATTAGTCTGAAAATTGATAATCTACAGGAAATTGGAGGAAAATCGAGGGAGATGATAGAGTTGGATTACGAAGATGCAGGCCCCAACACCAACAGAAGATCTGGTAATCTTCTTACTCCTGATCCTGATGCTGAAGCACCAGCACCTGAACCCTAATTGATGTCTTAAATTAGCAAATTTCTGACTTAATTTCATTGTTATTGATTATACATCTTGAGTTTCAAATGTTCAATATAATTGGTTATTTTGTGTTGCTTTATCAATCGATCATGAGTTTGGATTTTTGTTTTTCTTGACTGATTGCTAGCCAGCCTCATTCGGTTTGGACCGTTCACTTGGCCTTTCACATAGGTTATTATAGATTAGATCGGAGAAAAGTAAGTCTTTCATATAGGTTATTATATGTGGAAACAATGATTAAAGTGCATTTAGTCTAATGAGACTAAGGTTTTGGTGTCTATTGAAGTGGTGAGTGTTCTAACTCTTGTCGTGAATAAGTGGTGTGGATTTAGGAATAAATTTTGTGGTTGTGTTAGTTCGTCATTAAAAAAACACGTGGAATAAATGGCCTGTATTGTGTGGTTAAAGGTGTTGTAGACGATGTGTACCCAAGTAATCATATTAGTACCATAATGAAACATAAAACATAAATATGCAGCTAGAAAAAAAAAGGATTTACAAAAACATATAAGATGAGGTAATCTTAGGGATGACAATGGGACGTGCATTGGTAATCTCAGTATCATACCTGATTATAAATTATGTTTTATACGCAGGCCAATACATACGCAACATTAGTCATAGCCGTTTGCGTCTAATACTAGTTGGTTTATTTTAAATATTCGTTGAGATTTTCAAGTACATTTATTTTTCTTACTGATATATTATTATATCTTTCTTGTTACCCATGTCAACAGAGACGGGCCTGCAACTTGTATATATTCCTCATCTTTGCAATTGCATTTTAGTTTTTCTATACCTTTTTATATTATCCGTATCAAGTGCAATGGGTTCGTTACTTGTGCGTTTTAATAGGATCTATTTCATACAAATGGAATTCAGTATTACGTAGGAGTTAGCAAGAAAACCAAAAAAACCGACCCCTAATAAAAAAAATGACCAAGATGAACCTAAATCGAACAATTAACCAAAGGTTCAGTTCTTAGTCCTCAAAACCGAAATAACCAAACCGAACCGATCCGTTGTATGTGGTATGATTTCTATATATTTATGTATATGTAGGAATGAACTTGAAGTGAGGATCTATTAAAGCAATTCATCCTTATTATATATGAAACAATCAAATGCATGAGCTGGTTTATAAATATGAGTGGAAATCTCATATTTATATTTATTTATGTATATGTAGGAATGATTTCCAGCAAAATCATTCCAACAGGCATTATCAGCCAACAAAATCATTCCAGCAATTCATGAGTGGAAATCTCATAAATTCCCAATTTACAATATCTAAATGATTGTCAGGTTTACTTCTTGGTTGCTGCTTCAATTGCAGCTTATGCAGGTCAAAGTCAACGATCCCACATCACTTGGATATATTAAGAAAGTGAGTAAACTTTAGCCTTGAGGCCCAGGTGGTTAAAAATCAGTGGCTTTGCTAGTTCCAAATCTAGTTTCTAACCCACTATATTAAACATTTGAACTTGGCCCAAGTCAATATTTAGTTCAAATTCTGGTTTATTTCTAAAAACCGTACTTACTTGATTAATTGAAACTGATTCGTTTGCAAAATCTAGAAACCGAATTAGGTTTTTGGTTCATTTTAAACCTAAAAACAACCCACACACACCCATCTTACTACTATAATAAAATAGTAACTTGAGATGCCAAGTGGCAGCACCACAATCATCCTCACTAAAATTTTCCCGCCTCTCTCTCCTCTTAAATAATTACCTTAATTACTAATAATATTATTTAACATTCTTTCACATTTAATAAATTTAAAAAGAGATCTATTTATTAATGTTATTCTTAAATAAACAAATTTTTTATAAAATAATAAATTTTTCTAAAGCATAAAATATTTATAAAATACGAAATATTTTATAATTGGTATTTTTAAAATTTTAATTTTTTAAAACCAAAAATAATTAAATTTAGGAGTTATAATAAGGAAATTTTTAAAAATGACATTTTTATACGGTTTGTTTTAGAAGAAAATGTTTATTTTTTTTAGGAAAATGGTTAAAAATAAAATTTTAAAAAGTTGATATCACTGTTTTATTAGTTATAGTCATTTCTCATACGTAATTTCAGTCATGTCATATTTTAGAATATCATTTTATAATTAATAAATATTATTATAGTAATATTTTATTTATTCAACCCGTGTAATACACGAGTTTACTAAAACTAGTATCATAATGTTCCTTCCACCCTCAACTTTAGTCCTTCCATTCGTGATTCAGTCTTTCACCTTTAGTATTATCAGAGTTGTCTTTCCGTCATTGTTACAATTCATCATTAACATTATATAAGGCATTTATACCCCTTTCCTAACCTAAGTACATTACATAACTTCCAAATATTTCATCATCTAGCTTTACTCTTACCTTTTATAAAAATATTAACATTTAACCAACTAAACGTAGTTATACAGTTTTGTGGTTACTTATCAAATATGTATGAATGTTAAAGGCTTTTTTAGTAAATATGCCAACAAATACTTATTTAATACTTAGTTATTTTTAGGACGGCAACTTTTAAGAGTTAAGTGACCGGTACAACTAATGAATCAATAATTAGGTAATTTTATAGGGTTTTTAATAGCGTATGGGTTTTTAAAGTAGAAATGCGAGTTTCAGCAGTTTTTTGTATAATCATTAACATTTTAAATCTGAACCACTCAAATTGTCCTCAAAAATATCATTTGACAATTACTAAATTTTTATTAATTCAACCCGCGTAATACATGAGTTTACTAAAGATAGTTATGTTATATAGTAGTATTCTTAAAGTTATCAGAAACTTTGTTATTCTAAGAGGTAGATCATGATGATGATAAAGTTATGAATTAAGACTAACAAGAATCGTTTTGTTGACTTTCATAGATGATAAAAGTATCGGATTTAGCTACATTTATAAGTGTTAGTTAGAGAACAAACATTAGACTAGACCCGTATGTGATATCACTATACATATCGACATATAAGTGGATCTTATAAATATTAATATATTTGTATCCTTAAACTTGAGATACATATTTGGTCTTGAGTGAAGAGAATGTTATGCTTCGTGATCAAACATCGTTCTTTAGCCGGACATTAATAAAGCATCATTTATTATGACATGTGACACTTGAGAGACTTATTTTGTATAAGAGTGACATGCCTGGGATCTTAGTTGATTTAAGTTGATGAAAACATATGATTGTGCTCAAACTAAAACCCTAACAAATAGTTGTTTTTCTTTTAGAAATCTTCTTTCACGCAAAGATGTTAAGCTTTTATTCTTATGACTGAACCCTAAGAAAGTGAGAATGAATAGGCCCATAACATGTGCCGGCCTAAAATGATTGTTTTTTCTTATAGATGAAGGCCACTGATAGATGTATCAAACCTTATCAAAAATAAACATGTTAGACTTAAAGTTTACCTTAAATGGAAATCAAACTTGTAGGCCTCTTGAAAAAAAGGTGTTAGGTTGTAGCCTTCAAGTACATATAACATTTTTTGATTTGAAAGCTACGTTTTAACCGTTTGAAAAAAAAAGAAGGCTAGATTTTAGCCTTTAAATATGTTTGACGTTCTGATTGACTGGTTGAGTTAAAGGCTAGAATTTTGTCGCTTGTAAAAGAAGATAGTTAGATAATAGCCTTAAAATACACATGGGTTTTTATTGGTTGGTTTTGATTTACAAGCTAAATTTTTACCGTTTGAAAATGAAGGCGGCTAGATTGTATCCTCCAACCCACACAATATGTCATGTGTGATTAAAGGCTACGATCTCGCCGCCTTCTTTCCTAAAAGGCCTACAACTTGTTCATCTTGTTGAATTTTTTTAAGTTTAGTGTTGTCACCCGACACCCTATTGGAAGAACTGGATTGAGCACACACAAAATGACAACTGGATTTGTGGCCCAACTTTAGGACATGATTTTTTTTCTCTATTGTATTGATCGAAGCAAGAAACAGAACTATTTACAAGAGCCCATATTTATACTACTCCTAACTTTGTTAAACAAACAATCTTAATTCGAGTCAATCGGCTCATTGAAGGATGCAAATATTGCCCTCCTTTCCAAGTGGTTTTGGCGATACAAGACGGAAAGATCGAACCTATGGAATCGGGTAGTGACGGCCTTCCATTCCTCTTGGAGAAATCCAATACTACTCCCGTTTAAAAGGGGTCTCTCGGGCACCTGGTCAAAGATTGCCAAGGTGGAGCACACTCTCTCAAACTCCAATATTTTGATCCGAGAATTGATCTATAATGTTGATGATAAATGGTTATGGAAGGGAGAACCCAATGGAGAATTCTCTGTTTAATCTATCAAAAATCAAAGTCTTTGCAACATCCTCATCCATGAGACTTTCGATTTAGTTTTCATTGGAACATCATAGATTGTTTCGCCGAATAAAGTTAATGTCTTCGGTTGGGAGCATCATTGGATCGTCTTCCCACATTGATGAATCTTTACTCCCGGAATATTTCAACTCCCTCCCTTCTTTGTAGGCTTTGTGGGGAATCGAACGAATCTCTTGACCATGTTTTAACAGGCTGCTATATCACGACAATCATATGGCAAAGTACTAGCACTTGGTGCGACATTCCCCAAATCTTTGCCTTCTCTACCAAAGATTTATTATGCTCCAGCGTGTCGCTTACGGGGAATGTGATTAAAAACAAGCTGCTGAAATCAATAATTCTCATTGCCTCTTGGGCCATTTGGAAAGCGAGAAACAACCTCATTTTTTCCAACAAAAGGATCCTCATTGAAAGCATTGTGGATGAAATCAAGGTCCTGGGATTTCTCTGGATTAAAAATCGAGCAAGGATGCATAACTTTGAATGGCAACAATGGAGGAGTTTTTAAATCTCGGATGTTATAATATAATTTTGTATTGGTTTCTATCTTTTCTAGCTCCTTGCTAGTGAGATGTATTTCTATTTGTTGAATCAATAAAATCGTTGTTGTTCAAAAAAAAAAATACTAATCTATCCCTCTCCTATTAACATACTACACAAATAAACCAATACTATATTTAACTGATTAAATCCCAACCAAACTTCATTCCATTTTTCTCCTTCTTAATTATCGATCCAGACCACCAAATTAAGATTAACACCTTCACAACAACCCCCCCGGGCAAAAAATAAAATTTGTGTTAGTCTCTATTTTCTAATAACCATTACTTTGAGCTTCTTAGGACAATTAAGCCTTGGTGGTGGATCATTTTGGATGAGAGTGATCACACAATGTCTGCATACGTACTATGTGTTAATTTCTGATCAATATGATATGAAAAGGTACGTTTAAAACTCATGATCCTTTATTTCGCTTTTATATTGGTCGAAGAGTGGAAGTAGGTTGTTGTTTATCGAAAAGATTTCGCGCGTATTCAAACGTGTTTCTTAAGAAGAATCAGTTGGAGCAAGTGATGTAGACAGAGGTTTGAAGTAAACTGTATTGTGGATATGTGACCTTTGTGTTTTCTGCCAAGACTTTCTCTGGGTCAAATATTAGGACAGATGAGGGTTGTTTGAGGCTATTAATGCCTTTAAATATGAATTGAATTGCACCATGAAATCATGTTAAATGCAAACCTTCACTTTTCAAGACTATTGGCCTATATGAAAAAGAAGCTAGACTATTTTATGTTTATAAGAGACAAAGGAACAAAAAGAAAGATGAAACTCTTTTTTGTTTGTATACATGATGCATTCTTACACGCAATTTGATAATATTTGGTGGTGATTTTGTTGTGGCTGTTGTACCATGGTAAGTAATCGTAAAATCTGTTTAAAGGAAGTTTGTCAAAGATGGGTCTAAACCAATTATGTTTTCACGCTCAAACTAGAGAAATATCTATTGATTTCAATTTTGGTTATACACGTTTATAGTTAGTTAGAGTTGTATGTAGAGTGCGGATTAGTGTCATGCCCACAAGGTTGATTGTTCTCCGGGTAACTTGTTCTTCAAGCGTCCTACTCGACCCCAACAACACATCACGAACGTTGAGATACTTGTAACCTTTAAATTTTTTTAACAAACAGATAATTAGAGGATAATAAGTAGTTCTATAGGAAAATAGGAATTTTCAAAGCTAATCCTTCATGTTATCTTAATCGGGCTCATACATTCGTTTTCCAGCTCCCAACCCTCTCAGAAGGAAACCCACAACTGGAAAACCCCATGCCTCAACCTTAAGCATTTTTTGCACAGAATGAGACTTGAACTCAAGACTTCTTCATATTTATATGTTTTGAGTACCTCACGTTAACCACATGGGTTAAGGATCATTGATAGCGTACTTCTTTTGGTTACTAGGTAAAATAATAAAATGTAAAGAATTAAACAAATATCAAATTTCCATAATTTTAGGTTCAATATATTTTTTAACCCGATGAATAATAACAAACCGTAAGAACTTGAATAGAGAATGAGGGTCTTTTTCATGTCTGTTTATTTAACTTTAATAAAAAAAAAACTAACAGACTCAAACATTAACGAAACTTCTTGTTCATTTTAGTTCATTTAGGAAATGAATGAGTTCGTGTTCATTAATTTTTGTTCATGAATATTCTAGACGAACACAAAAAACTATAGACGAACACAAAAAACCATAAACAAACACTAAATAAAAAGTAAACAACTATGTTCAAGTTGAATCTAATTACTATGGTGATCATATTATATAGCAATATTCCTAGCCTTACCCGACCTTTTAAACGTATTTCATTCACCCTTTTTTCTTGCCACGTTGGACCCACTCGAAGTTTCCTCCCTCTTCCACGTCAGCCACGGGCGTCTTCCACCTAATAGCGCTTGAGAAGGTCTTATATTTTCTTTTTCAAAATCTTATAGTTCGTTTTAAGAATTATGGTTTCTAGTATAATTATTAATAAAATTTCCCTTAAAAGAGTTTTCGAAATCAATCCTTGGTTTTTGTATCGCTAGCCCTACGGTTTCAATTGGGTTTAACACACTTTTGACGACCCTTTTTTTCTCCTAAAATTCGGCCTTATTTGTAAATGGAGTTTTGAAATGAACTAATAAAGTAATAATAATAGTTTTATATATGTGCGAGATTAAATTTAATTTCTTGTAACAGTGCTATGTTGATTCTCTAGTAGTGTGCGGTATGAAAAAACACGTTAAACCATCTTCATTGCTATCAACTATACCTGGCAAAATGGGTGGGGCGGGTTGGGTCGGATGTTAAGTCAGAATAGGTTCGGGTTAGGATGGGTTCGGGTCAGAATATACTGAGGTCCCGTTTGGTTCACGGAATTCTCTGGAATTGAAATTGGAATTGGAAAATTTTCCATCCAAAATCATGTTTGGTTGGTAAATGAATGGAATTGGAATTGAAAATTTTCCCTCATTCATTGGAATTCACATTTCTTCTACTTACCCATAGAATGTTTAGCAATCAAATGAAATGTTCAAAAATAACATTTCAATTCCACTCAAAATTGACCAACAAAACACGTTATCAATCCGAACAAGATTCCAATTCCAATTCCAATTTCAATTCCTTTGCAAAACACTCTGCGAACCAAATGGCCCCTAAAAGTGCATTTGATTTGCGCTGACCCGGCTGACTGGCTGACGGTCAGCCGGTCAGCGTGTTTGATGCGGCTGTGTTGTGTTCTGACCGGGTCCGTGGGTTCTGACCCAGACCCTAAATTAAACCATTCTGACCAAGAAAAGGGGCGTTGCCCCTCCCTTCGCCCATCTCTCCGTCGGTCTCCCCATCGCGGCGACCCAGACCCAGACCCGTCGGCGACCCGCATCTCTTCGGCGGTCTCCCCACCGCGAACCCCCACCTCGCGACCCGCTCTGCGAACCCCCATCCCCTCCGGCGGTCTCCACACCGCGAACCCCCATCCGCGCGACCCCCATCTCTCCGGCCTCCCTTCGCCGCTCCTCCCTCCGCAGAAGGTATGTTGGTTGCTCAAATGTACTTTAATGGCTATGGGATTCCGAAAGATCATCAGAAGGTTTGATTTCGACTTCTTAAAGATTGATTTTGACTTTGATTTTGGGTTTTCAACATGCATGGTTATTTGGGAATATGATGAATTGGGATTTTGGGGCTTATTTGTCATTTGTAAGAAATCTCCTTTGATGTTTTGGCTTTTGAGGTTGATTAAAGGTCAAATAGATTGGTGTAGATGTAGTTTTGAATTTTATATTGATTCCGAAACGACTTCTTGGATGAAAAACGTGTGTTAGAATCTGCAAGTGAATGCTATTAAAGAATTAGAAAATATTTATATGTTGGTTTTGCTTGAATCGGTTTTGGTGGCTTAAAGTATGCAAATAAGCATTGACAAAGTTGAAATCAGATTTGAAATTTTGTTCTTGAAATCAATTTTTTATCATTTAGCAGAGTCAGTCAGAAACTGAATTAAACACTCAAGTTTCAGTCAGATGCAGACTCAGTCAGAACTTCTAACTGGGTCAGCTTCTGACTCAGTCAGATCCTACTGAGTCAACGGTAATCAAACAGCCCCTAATTTAAAAATAGGTTAGATTGGGTTCGGGTCAGGATGGATTTGTATCAGGACGGGCCAGGTCAAAATGGGTTTAAACTCAAAAAACCACATTAATTAACAATTCCACACAGATAAATCCCAAAACAGTGGGCACCCACATTGTAATGAAAGAAAAAATATAACTAAGTATTACTCTAATACCTTAAGATACACTAGACAAACATATTTAAAATTAAGCTTTAAACAAATAGTAATAAAATAAATGAATTTTACATATTTCCCCTTCTTAAGACCTTAAAATACATATTTCCCCAAGGCATAAAATTAATTACATATTTCCTCTTATTAATATACATATATTACATATTTATCTATTTTATTAATATTAACCTATCAATTGATTATTTTATCTTGTTTTTACTAAATCATTTTTACGTATTAATGTTTTATTATTATAATTGTTTTGAACCTTTGGCAATTGAGTTTTGTATTTGGAGATATAACTTGGATTACGGTGATTATTGTTTTGAAATGAACTTTTGTACTTGGAGTTATAATTATATAGTTTTTTATTTATATAGAAAACTCAAATTTGAGAAAATATGTGTTTAATGTTCTTAAGAAAAGAAATGCTTAAAAATAACTTAGTAAAATTATGAATACAATAATCATTCAATAACTAATTTTATAAAATGAATAAATATGTAATATATATGTTATAGAAAGGGAAAATATGTAATTAATTTTTTAACTTGAGTAAATATGTAATTAAAGAGTTTAGGAAGGGGAAATATGTAAATGCCCCTAAAATAAAATATAAAAAAAGATAAATTGCATGGTGATGGTGGACGTGGATTATGCATGTATATTGTGGTCTTTTACCCCCATCATGGAGCTCCTGTTTAAGACGCCCGGTTGCCGACCCGTTCATCTCATGTGACCCGTAAACCGATATTGGCCCGTTCATAAATCTAACATGTTTGTCGTTATCACTTAGATGTGAGACTATGTGTGGATTTTGGAGAAAGATGGTTATGAGAAAACTTAATCAACACATCTTGACCCGTTCCCTGTTTTTTAATGATCCATCTTGACCCATTGATCACTTTTTCTAGTTTTAGAATTACTCAACTTGATCCTTTTAGAAATATAGCTTAACACAATATAATCCGTTACTTTATTTTTACTACCCAAATGTACCCACTTGGGGCAAAATTGACCTGTCGAACCCCGTCCCCTTAATGTCGACCTGTCCTAGAGGAAAATCCGCAAGCGCCCTCTCTCTCTGATGTAGAACAGAAACGAGATTAAATTGAACATGTTGATTCTTAACGAATACCAGCAACACTCTTTTAATTATCGTTGATTTACAAAAAATGTCGATAATCAGGAAATTTCATAAACTTCAAAACTAAACAATTTTCTAAGTCTCCAGATATATAAAATACAAGATAAAATCCGAACGGGCCTCAAAACATAAACGGGCCGAAAACTAGTTGTTAAACATAACCCAACAAAAACTAAAAATAACTTTAAAAGTAAAAATACTCATAGAATAAGGTGATTTGGGGCCGAAACAAGGACCCAAACCACCTATGTTCGTTTGTAGAAACGTCCTCCTTGGTCCAACGGTCGTTTTGACTAGTCGCACACCCAAAACGAAGCTTTGTAGCTTAAGTTATAGCTGAAAAACCATCTTTGGACATATGATTCTGAACCTTCAAATACAAAATAACCCAATCCCCTACCCTTGGACGCGCATCACCCCCCCCCCCCCCCCCCCCCCCCCCATGTCTGACCCCGCCTGTCTAATCAAATTTCTCACCATTTATGTTCTCGCCACATCCTCCTCACCGTAACGCCAGCTACAGATTTCTTCCACATATTAACGTTCGAGATGTCTTAAATATCGGGTGGTACAATTGCTTTTAAGTTTAATACACTTAAATAAATTATGAAGGAAAGTAAGAGATGTTACATAGGAAAAAGAAAAAAAAAAGTACAAAAGTGTAGTCACGAGTCACTTTCCTGTACAAGATATTTAGATGAAGTAAATTTGCCCAACCAACTCCACAACTCTCAATTCCCAACTCAAACATACGGACACACAGGAGGACTCAACTAATAATATTTAATAATTTAAAATCTTTTAATCATTCAGAATATAATAAGTAAACATTTAAGGTTGTTAATTCATAGTTAATAACTTAAAATGCTTTAATCATATAAGATATAATAATTTAACATGTGAAACAGTTACATAAAGTTTTCTTTGATAAAAAAAAGTTGCTTGTATATGACGAACTATATTGGACAGTGATGCTCTTATAATTCGTTATAGCTCTGAGAAATTACTACAAAGTTTTTTCAGACTGTGTGTTACTCTATAAGAGTGTTTTCCTTATCACTAACCACCGTTATGGACAGCGGTTAAATTTATATTATTTGATCATGTATCATTTTCATTAGTAAACTAAAACATTGAACCCTCTACACCCCGTAACTAGTTTTCAATGTTTTCAGAACCGGACCGGTTATCGAACCGGCCATCTTACTGGTTCATTGGTCGGACCGGATTAAAGAACCGGATAATTTTATAATATATTCAAACTTATTAAAAGTAAATATAAATATATAAGAATCTTTAAAATGTTAGAATTTTATAAATATAAGATATGTATATATGAATAAATTATTATAGCTAAATATCAAATAAACAACCATAAAATCTTAAAATAGATAAGCTAAAAATAAATTAAACATATCTAAATAAAAAAGAAATGAAGAATTGAAGGAAATGAAATGTTGAAAGTTTTAACAAACCTGATATTATTTTAAATTTTAAATGTAAAACAAAAATAATCATGTCAGTAAAACCATGTGCTCATGTGATACCACTGAGATCACTCCATACCTAAATTCACTTACCACTTTTTTTTAGTCTTTCAAACCCTTACAATCTCCTCTCTCTCTTTCTCTCTCTCTCTCTCTCTCGACCTTTACAATCTCCTCTCCTCTCTCTCGCTCTCTCTCTCTCTCGCTCTCTCTCTCTCTCTCTTAATACTCCGTGAACTGATCTGTTGATGAGTCGGGGTCGACAGATCTCTCTCCCAAAATCTTTGAACTTGTATGAAATCGAATGCTGAAGCTTCCATTGAAGCAAAGCTGCTTCCAACGGAGACCTGTCACTGTCATCTAAGCTCGCTTCAGATCCAAGAGTGTGGATAAGTGGATAACAACATCAATCCAGTCAGATCACGGGTCACGGTTCGCCGGTTCAACCGCCAACCGTAAAAACCGGCCGGTTCTAACAATAACGGCCCAAAACTACTCAACCGGACAGGTGGTGTACGCAGTTCCCGGTCCGACCGGTCCAACCGGCCGGTCCGGTCCGGTCCGGTCGTGAGAACATTGCTAGTTTCATATATGTGAAGTTACAACAACGTCCTCCTAATTAGTAACTTCACTATTCGGCCAACAGAAAAATAAAAAATATGATGATGGAGCCTTGAAAACAAATTCATACATTGAAAAGTTGCAAGTAACTATAACTCCCTACTTTAAAAAAGATGCAAAAATGTTGTAATAACACATGTACGATAATTCTATTCTAATAAAATAGTAAATGAGAGAGATACGTGTCAAAATCATATTTTTTCTCAACAAATTTTCTCTGTTTCTCTCACCTATATAATAGTTACTATAATTACTAATAATATTATTTAATTTTTTATATATTAAAAATACTTTTTAATAAATGAAAAAATTATTTTTTATTAATGTTATTTATAAAGAAATAAATTTTTATAAAATAAATTTTTTTAAAAGCATCAAAATATTTTAAAATTGGTGTTTGTAAAAAATAAAATATTTATAAATAAAAAATAATTAAAATTGAGAGTTATAATAATAATTTTTTAAACGGTTTATTTTGAAGCAAAATGTTTTGTGTTTAAACAAAAAGATTTAAAAAGTTAATATAATTTTTTTATTACATATATATCCTTACTAAAACTTAATTTCAATTATATCTTATCTTAAAATACCGTTTTATAATTAATAAAATTTTATTTTATTTATTATACTCGTGTAATACACGGGCTATTAAAGTTAGTGTGTAATATATAACTAAATGCACATAACATAGTTAAATTGGGAATTTCATATTTTTCTTTTTAAACTTATAAAATTACATATTTTTTTAAAACGTAATTTTTTTATGCATGTTGTACAATGCTTTTCAAGCATAATTTAATAAAATATGTAATTTTGTAAGTTGAAAGGGGTAGTATGAATTACCTCTAAAGTAAAAAAAGTATAGTTTTTATTTAAAAAAACACTAATGGAAATAACAATTTTGCCCCTAGTCATACATAATATTGTTATAAGAGTGCCACAATTATTAATACGGAAACCTAAGAAGGGTAGGCCCTAAGAGATTGGTGGTGGGGAGTTCTTGTTGGGTCACATCCTATTCATGTAATCTTTATATTAATGCACACCATCTACAATCGTACAAGTGGTTAATGCACAAGTAAGAATGCAAGTAACCTACGGATTTTACCCAAATCTATCGAGTTTCCTACATATCAACATTATAAATGAGACATTCAACAATCACATGCAACTCAATTGGTCCAATCACTTGTCTTTCTTCTTGTTTTCATTAGAATAGAAACCACTTGTTTTCTTCATAGAATCTTGGTCTCTTTCTCCTTTTGGCAACTCCCTCTTTCTTGAAATCATTGAATCTTTAAACAATTGTTTTTTGGTTTTTATAAAGAAACATTGTTACTAAGATTTCATGTGTGTAAATACGATCGATTTACAAAAGAAAAACGAAACAAAAGAAATGTGATACTTTAAATAGCTTGTGTCCAAAGATTTTAAAGGTAATGTTGGCTTTTGGGCATATGGTTTGTGAGGAGAAGTTAGTGGTCAAGTTGAGGGCGATCAATTGGTGTTGTTTTTCATCTAAAATCTTGCATGTGGGAATAAGGTTCATGTGTTATAGCCAAGGATGACTTGCCGGAGACTTGTAATTTTATGCATTGGTTGGTGTTCGGCAAGTCATTTTACGGCTAAACCACTACCTTGTTTTCTCATGCTAGGTCTATGATGATATTCTCATGCCATGTTTATGATGATATTTTCAGGTTGAAGATTTCTTCTCTTCATGATGATGATGGTCTTGTTGATGAGAAGACACAAATATTCTATATATGTATGTAATTCTATTGGCAGTAACTTGTAAGTTTCAAGAAAAAGAAATTATTTTTTGTTTTGTTCAAATAAATAATCTACACCCTCTTGAATTTTAGCTTTTCTTTTTTACTTATATAATTACTAGTTTTTGTAAACCCGTGTATTACATGAATTAAATAAATAAAATATCAAATATAATGAAAACTTATTAATTATAAATTAATATTCTAAGATAATATATTATTGAAATTACATATCTGTAAGGAATATAAGTAATAAAATAATTATATCTTTTTAAACTTTTTTTGTTTATTCAAAAAAAATGTTAACTTTTGTTTCAACATAAACTGTTTCAAAAAAAATTATTTTTAAAAATTTATTTTATTATAGCTCCTAATTTTTTTAATATTTTTGGTTTATATAAAACTATTTTTTTTAAAAACACCATGCTTTAAAATATTGCATATTTTCAGAAAGGTTTGATGTTTTGGAAGAATTTCTTATTTTATAAAAATTTATGTATTTAGAAACAATATTAATAAAAAGATCTTTTTTTAATTTATTAAAAAATTATTTTAAATCTTAGAAGATATTTAAATAATATTATTAGTAATTAAGGTAATTATTTAATAAGAGAGAAAAGCGGAGAAATTTTGAATAGAAAAAATGTGTTGTTGTCACGTGTACCCTTAATTACTGTTTTATTAAAGTGAAAAGATATATGTATGTCAGGTTTTATGAGAAAACTTATTTAAATAAGAAAAAAAAATCAATTTCAATCTGCATTTAATAATTAAAGTGCACTTATAATTAATTTTAATGATTGATAATTAAAAATGCTTATCATACAATAAATAATAATTTAACATTTGAAATTGATAAATAAAGCTTTTGTTGATAAAAATTTGTTTGCAAATAACTTACGCAGTGAACTGTTTTTTTAGTTCATTCTAACTTTAAGAAACTATGTATTTTGTTTAAATTGGTTTTGCATTGTATGATTTTTACTTATCACCAACTAGCGTTAGAGATAGCGGTAACATGAATATTATTACTAACCAGTCATCAATATTTTTTCTTATCACTAGCTAGTCATTGACATTTTTGTAACTATTAGTTGAAGTTTAGCGAAATATATTTTTTAGTTAGTAAACCAATAACAGGAATTTAGCATTTTTTTAATTTTGAAAACTACACCCTATCAAAAGAAATTCTTAAGAGTTCTCTTTCTTAATCCCATCTAAAGGTTTTAGGTTTCCTTATCAAAAAATACATTTCAAAACCTGATTCTTTGTAAAATATATGTAATTTTAAACTTTTATAAAATAATTACATATATTTAATCACAAAATTACATAACAAAAATCAAAACTACATATATATAATAAACAAGTTACAGATATGTCATAACCGAATTTGGTGCATATATGTATGTAATAATAGAGTTACATATATGTAATAACTAAATTAATCAAATTACACAAAAACATATATGTCATAATTGAATTCCTCAACCACGCTAATCTCACGTTCATAACACCCATAATAAAGTTTGCAAACGCCACATCACGTGAGTTTAATTTCTCGTTACTCCTTTTAAGGAAAACTTATTGTCCGTCATGATTATATTAGAAAAGTAAATTGATACATCTACAGAATTAGGGAAGGATTCGGGTTCAATGTTCACCTTTCAGACAACCAAACTTAATACTAATAGAGCTATCCATCTTTATTGTTTAACCACAAAGACTTTCAAAGTTATCGCTAATAAAGTAGTCACAATAAATGTAAAAAGCTTTAAGTTATAGCTAATGAGGTTAAACGGGTTATACAGATTGAGTAATGAGTTCAAATGTGTAATTTTTTTCAATATGTATACACATGGTTTAATGTAATTAACTGTTCAGAAACTTGTGTCTATTATTCTTAGATTCATAAACAAATAGGGATAAAATCATTTAAAAACTATTAAATATTTTAAGAGTATTAACATCAATATTCTTTTATTTTTTTTAAATCTTATTTTATCTATATTTTTTTAATTAAAAACTATTAAAGTAACATAAAAACTATTAAAATAATGCTTTCATGCTTTTTAATTTTTTTTTAACCGACCATTTCGGTCCAGTTTCAATTAACATATTTCCATAACCGAATTGTACCAAATGACTGACGTACCAAACCACACTACAACAAACCATTAACCGCACCGCCTCATAACAACCCCGTATAATTCATTTTATAGTTCTTAATCAAAAATTTATAATTAATTTGTAATAAATGTCAATGTGGGGTAACAATTTGGTAGAGACTTTGCCTGTAAAAAAAAGGTTTTGGGTCAACCCAAGTTTGATGTAAATTAGTTACTATAATTTAATACTAAGAGTAGGGCAGGTTTGTCGTTAAAAAAAAAAAAATTTAATTTATGGTCACTGAATTATCATTTTAGTTTGAGAGCATGAATTTCATCTCACTTTGACGGCAATGAAGTTATGAATCTTGGAAACTCTATCTTATATTAATCGTAAAAGTAGAATTTGTAACTTGAATATAAACAGAATTACCATCTTAAACAAACTTAATTATTCACCATAAATGAGGATTCTGATTTCCAAAAATTTAAACATAAATAAAAACTGAACTTAAAAATAAAAATCCAAATGATTCCACTCATCATGTCAAACATATAACTTATCATCAATTAAAGCATAAATATAAACAAAAAGGCATAATATGACTCGACTAAATATATATTTAGGGTTCTTGATTCATCATCCCTTACAACTCCAAAAAATACAAAAAGATAACTAAAATTATGGATCCGATCCCTAACTAGGGGGCGGGTCCATTTTTTGTTTAGATCATCTGTATCTGATGAGGATTAGATACAGATGATCTAAACCACGTATCTCAACAAAATCAGTAACTTAAAGGGGGAGGAAGCCCTCACCAACAAGAAGCCCGATGATTAGAACGAAAAAGCCGGTGCCGATGCATTGAGTCGGAGTCATGTATGTCTGTGAATATGCAGAAAGTGTGATCCCTGCACCTACAACTCCAATCATCAAAGCTTTCATCTTTTCATTCATCATCTTGTTGTTGTGGTTGAATCAGAATGACCAGAGAGAAAGTCAACTCTAAGTTTCTGCTAGAAATTGAAGGAAGATAAGGAACAAGTCAAAATTGGAGAGGGGGATCACATTTAAATCAAAAAAGTCAACTCTTAGAAGCTGAGAAGAAGTTTCATTAATTAATTATTATTGAGGGTTGTGATGTGCCCCTCCAACTTTTCTAATAGCCAAAAATAAAAAATATATGACTAATTGTCTAATTCCAACCGGTTTTTTGATTTTTGTATTACTAATGTTTTTTTTGGTAAAATAATGAAAACATGACTGAAAATAACTGTCAAGCATGACTCTTTTTGGTCAAAAATTTTATATTATTGCAAAAATGTTGGTTATCCTAAGCATTCACAAATATAATTTCATTCTAGTACATATTTTTTCACATGTTTAAACATATTTTTCGTCAAACATTTTTCTTGTTTCTTTCCATACCCAAGTTCCATATCCTTGCATACAGATGTTTAACCTGACAAAAATACGCAATGGCGATTTCTACGTCTCCTACATCAACATGAAAGTCATTCGCGTATTCTTCG
Source organism: Flaveria robusta (assembly GCA_025506415.1). Taxonomy (NCBI): domain Eukaryota; kingdom Viridiplantae; phylum Streptophyta; class Magnoliopsida; order Asterales; family Asteraceae; genus Flaveria; species Flaveria robusta. The sequence goes on along the minus strand of CM046459.1, from coordinate 11,842,445 downwards.
CAAACATATTCTGATCAAACCATGTTTAATAATCTTTCACGAACAACACAACTTACATTAGCCCAAGAAAGCTTTTAGTGTAGGCCAAGGGTTACACCGTGAGCAATGATTGTAGCGATATGGGCGTTGTTTCATTTTTCCATCTGGGTATATAATGAAACGACTTCAAAAGGTTTAGGGCTTTAAATTGAGCCTCTAAGCATGGTGTTCTACATGAAGAGGTCCAGTTGGGTAATATCTTTTTGGAATAATTTTAAGAGTAAACTACATAAACGGACCTTTATTTCTATAAATAATTTCATGTTTTAACATGATTGGTAAAATGTTGAAACCAACAAGTAACACCTCAAACAAAATATAATTGTATCATATAATTTATATGTCGCTAATAAAATTAATTTGTTATTCAAATATATATATATATAATAAACTTAATACATAAACATTAGAATGCAGGTCACATGAAGTAATATAGATGTTTTTCATAATCATATGATTATGAAAATCTATTGATACAATAAATTTTATAAAACTAACATTTCTAATTTAAACAAAAGCATTATATATCTTCACATGCCTTGCATTCTAAATTTTATACATTAAACTAGCTTTAGTAAATCTGTGTATTACATGGGTTGAATAAATAAAATATTAAATATAATAAATTTTATTAATTAAAAATAATATTCTAAGATAAGATATGATTAAATTTACGTATGATTAAAAACTATAAGTAATAAAACAATAATATCAAGTTTTAAATTCTTTTTTGTAGTTTCCAAAAAACAAATTAAATATTTTGTTTCAAAACAAACCATTTTAAAAAAATATCATTTTAAAAATTTCCTTACAATAACTCTGAATTTTAATTACTTTTTGTATACAAAAAAGTTACTCTTAAAAAAACTAATTGTAAAGTATTTTGTATTTTTTAAAAAATTTGATGTTTTTAATAAATTTTTTTTTTGTAAAAATTTATTTAATTAGAAATAATATTAATAAAAAGATCTATCTTTGAATTCATTAAAAAACTATTATTGATCTAAAAAATAATTAAATAATATTATTAGTAATTAATGTAGTTATTTAATAGAAGAGATAAGCGGAGAAATTTTGATGAGAATGAATGTGTTGCTGACACGTTTCACCCCTAATTATCTTTTTATTAAAGTAAGGAGATTTATTACTGATACTTAAATCATATGATATAATAAGTTTTAAAATGGGTTAATATATTTAAATACTCCTAACTATTGCGAATTGACCGCTGCCACCCCCAAGTATCATTTTGGTGAATATAACTCCCAAGTAAATACTTCGGCGTCTGTATCACCCGCCGTTTGTCAAAACCCTAACAAATGAGCTGATTTATTTTGGTCATTGTGTCAAATAAATCAACTTATTATGTCATATACATTCATTGTGTCATATATTTTATATCATTTGTTAGGGTTTTGACAAACGGCGGGTGATACAGACACCGAAGTGTTTACTTGGGAGTTATATTTGCCAAAATGATACTTAGGGGTGACAACGGCCAATTTCCAATAGTTGAGAGTATTTAAATCCATTAACCCTTTTAAAATAACTAACTTAAAAAAATGGTTAATGGATTTAAATACTTTCAACTATTGAAAATTGGCCGATGCCACCCCCAAGTATCATTTTGGCGAATATAACTCCCAAGTAAACACTTCGGTGTCAGTATCACCCATCGTTTGTCAGAACCCTAACGACGTTAACTTTCTGATAATGTAACACGCATACGTGTACACGCCTCGCTTGTGTGGCAGCTGACGTAGTTAAGGCCACATAATCAGAAAGTTAACGTCGTTAGGGTTTTGACAAACGGCAGGTGATACAGACACCGAAGTGTTTACTTGGGAGTTATATTCGCCAAAATGATATTTAGAGGTGGCAGCAGCCAACTCCCAATAGTTGGGAGTATTTAAATCCATTAACCAAAAAAAAAAATGATGATAAAAGCATATAAAATTTGTTTGAGGTTTTACTCACATGTTTTAGTGTTTTACAGTATCAACGTTTTATTGATCATATTTTCTAAATAAATTCACATGGCTTGCATTTGAATTTCTATGTATTAAGTTTATTAATAATATTTAAATCATATGGAACGATTAGTTTTTATAGAACTATCTTTTCAAAAAGTGATGGTAATACATCGATTCTTTCTGAAATGTTGTCTGAGGTTTTACTCTTCAGTTTAAATCATATTTAAATCATTTGAATTTCTATGTATTAAGTTTATTAATAATTTGTTTGAGGTTTTACTCTTCAGTTTAACTGTATTATTTATCATATTTTTTTAATACATCGAATCTTTCTGAAAATGTTGTCTAGGTATTTTTTTACATATATACCCTCATGTGATAATTATGTGACCGAATTTAATGATGCAAATTAACAATCATTATATTAAAGGGCCAAGGATGAAACAAACCATACACATAAAAATTATCTAGTGTTTACTAAAAAAAATTGAAAACTAAAATAAGTTACAAAGATAATTTTTTTTGTGTAATTTACTCTAATTTTAATTAATCGTCTTTGTTTTTGTCATTTGTAATTTGTTTTGCTCTCTACTTTCTATCTCCTTGACGTGTGCTTTATACCCTTCCATAAAATTTGGTTGCTGTTAAATAAAACAAGCTAGCTTATTAAAGAACAATAATTTTGTTTGTTATTATAAAAACACATCGTCATAACACTAATATTTAAGCTAAACTTAAATTAAAAGTAAAAATTATTTATAGTCACATTAATTATCGATTATTTTTCAGAAGCCAGGGTCAATTTCTAATATTGTGGTGCCCTTTTGTCCTCATGGTAAGAGTTTAGTACAGACTTAAATACTTTTGATTTTTATGCCTCATAATTTAACCAGTAGAGGTAATTGAGTGGTACCCAAGAGGGAGGTGGTGAAAAACCGGCCTCGTGTGGGGACATCACCCCTCAGTTCCAGTAACCAAAAAATAACCCTAGTTCCTAGAAATATTCATTGATACTCGCCGGTTAAATTGATGGTATGCGAGTTGTATCGTACCACATGCACATGCACATAGGAAAAATGTGGGTAAAATGGACGAAAATTGAATGACACCCTTCAAACCCAAGAAAAATTAAGTAAAAATATAAGATAGTTGATGTGACGCGCTAATATGTCATACTAAAAAAACCATCAAAAACAGAAAAAGCAAAACGATTCTCTCTGCTCTTATTAAGAGTTATAACTATCGGTTGAAAATCATCTCATAGGTATACTTATAAGTATTTAATTTAAGTTGTATACAAAAATATGCTATATACTTTAAAAGCCATAGAGCTGATCACTTAAGTACAGTGTACAACTAATGAATGCATCATGGCAGAAACGTAAAATTTTTGAACTAAAACTCTTTTTACCTCTGTCTATCGCTGTCTCACTTTTGTCGCTTGCTTCTTCCATCGCCTCTCTTATTGAAAAACGTTAAAGTAGAACAAATCCGGTAAAAAGCGAAGAAACAATACTAATAGATGCAGCCTGCGTCTGCGTCGGTATGTGACATCGTCTTTTGATTTCGCCGCTCACATCGAGTTTTGATTTGGGCTTTTTTTATCGACTCATGTCAACATGCAACCGTGTGACATCCGGTAATTTTCCGTTACCAAACTCCGTTAGTTCCGTTAGGTCTTGCATACACGTGTCGTGAGCACACACTAGTTGTCGTTGAACGTTGGTGACTTAACAACAATGATTTATGATTGATAAATAATAATCTAATTAATAATGTTGATTATTAGTTCATGGTTATGTTATTTATGGATTTTAAATATTATTTGTGAATTTTACTTGACAACGTGTTATATATATTCCATGTGTTGTGTGACTTATATTGAATGTTTATGATTATTATTATTGATTAATAATGTTTATATTTTGTAGTTAAAATCTTTTAAAAAGTGTTAAAAAGATTAGTTTTTATAAAATATAAACAATGGGGTTTATTTTGTAATTGGAATAAAATTAAAAGTTACCATATTTAAACAAAATTAAACCCAACCCTAGCCCCAAACCCCCCAATCGGCAGCAAGCAACCCCAAACCCACTCCCCTTTGCGAATTTGATCAAGAAACACACACACACATTCGATTTTCATCTAGTTCAAGCATTTCAAGGTGTTTGCAAGCATAATTCTTGGTTTCTACACATCTAAAGGTTAGTTTTGATTAGTTTTTTCATGATTTTTGGTTCTTGACAAACCCTAGTTCGAAATTGATGATGAAAAAGTGGAATTGATGATTGTTAGATGTTAATATGATGTTGGTTAGGTTGTATGAATGTTAGATCATGTTGATTGTGCAAGAAATCTATGATTTGATCATGAATCTCACACATTGCCTTAAGAGGAAACTTTTTGTTCTTGGAATTCATGATTTGATGATTGTATGATGTTATGGATGTTGGTTTACATGAATTGTGCAAGAAAAGACATGAAATCTAGTGTTTGTTCATACCTTACTATAAGTAGAAACTTTTATGGATGATGTTTGGGAATTATGATGAATTGCTGATGATTATCATGCATAGATGAATGCTATGAATTTGATTAGGTATAAAGTTGATGAATTTATGAATGATTTGGATGCTAGATTGCTTTTGGGTGTTACCTTCCCAAAATGAAAACTTTATTTTTGAAGAACATTAGATATGATGATTTGGGCATGCTATTGATGTTAGGATCATGTTAGAATGCTTATGGATGATGTCTAATGTGGTGGAATGTGTTACTTGGATTGTCTGGATGCTTGATTGATCATTTAGGAAATTTAGGTACTTGATAATTAAACATGATGATGGATTATGATAAGTGGTTAGGGAATCATGTTTGAGGTTGTAATTGATCATTGTGGTGTATGTTAGTTGTTATGAATCCTGTTGATTAATGTGAATATGATTGTCATACACGCTTGCGAATCTAAGGCCCCTACTTAGTAGGATTGGCAGGGTTTAGAATGTGAAGTCGTGAGTGGCTTCACATGGCATGTTGTGCATGATTAGACTTCATGTATGATTTATTAGTTGTGATATATTTATAATTGTGTTGAACATGTTGATTGTTTGAGGTTCGCATGAGTTGTATGATGATCTAGGTAAAACTTGGGTTGATGATGTGATATACGTAAATAGTTTGTTTGATAATCATGTATGATAAGTTGATACGCTTGATTAAACGAGATTTCAATTAATATGTCACCAACGGGTCAAACGGGTCAACTAGGTTAAATGAGTCTTGTTTTCCAAAGCCTTGGGTCAATGTGTTTATTGAGCACCTATGGTTGTTAAGCTTTCTGTGTACACGTACTTATGTGCTTGCGTGTTCTAAGTAACCTTTGAAGGGTTGTCTTTCCATCCGTCATCAGTTCTCTTTTATCATTGTCTTTGCACATCAGGTGAGTTCATGCCCCACTATTTTATAAACTCTCTTCTGGGGGAGATAGCATACTTGTTCACAAACGCTATATTATTATTATAAGTTGTGTATGTTTTAACATAGTGTATAATACCTGGAAAGTCCTCACACTTTCGGATCGTTAATAATGGTAACTAGCGGGAAATCTTGGGTAGTACTACTGGGTTTGACAAGCCCCACCTGTGCGACTCGAGGTCAAACTGGTGCAATATTGTCCTAAACACAAACATCGTCATGACCTGGTAAGTCGTAACGGGAGGCAACAAATGCAACACAGTCAGCTTCGATCGCGAAATCACTATTGTTATTACTTGTGAATATAGACTAGCTATCTATTTCAATGCATTTCTTATGTTATACAAATTGTTATTGCTTATGTTAAACGCAAACTCTTGAACTCACCAACCATTGTGTTGACCTTTTTAGTATGCTATTCTCAGGTCGTTAACTCAGATTGCCTTTAGGAGCACATCACGGGACCAGCATGCATTCTAAGACTTCATCTTAAGTCATAACACTTGGATTTTATTTATGAGATTTAAATAATGGGTTGGCGCGTGTTTTGCCAAATTTTGCATTTATATACTTTGGGTTTGTCTTATTTACAAAACGCTTCCGCATAGTTTTAAAGTTTGAACTTTGCTTGGTTTTATTTTAAGTGTGGCATATAGTGTCGTTCTGAGTAACTAGTGACTGTGATCCTGGTTTGTTCACAAGCCTCGCGGTAAAACTCCGCACGTGGATTTTGAGGGTGTGACAAACCGTTTGCAATCTGCGGTTGAACTTCGTGTTTTCAAAGATGATGTTGATCCCGGCCATCGAATGATCGACTACTTCTTCTTTCTCGAAAAAATGCAACACCATCATTCTTTAGTTCCAATGACTGGCACCCAGATTCAGCAAATTGGTTTCGATTATTATACATTATCGTGTACAAGTTCAAAGTTATTGCAAAATAGACATTGGTTTCTCTGACAATTGATTTCAATTTCAATTTGCTATGAAGTCACAGATGGTGTAGATGAATAGTCGGTGACGGAGTATCTGATTTGAGTCTTTAGTTAGTAGTACTTATGTTAAAGGGTTGCTCCCTACAATGGCTCTGTTTATAACAACACATAATCCTTTACAAATGTACAATGGAAAAGGATGGTGCTGGAAGTGATCAAAACATTCACCCAAAGGTTTAACATTTTCTTGCTAAACTGCTTTGAGGTTTGTAGTGATAGTTTTATTTTTTGATGAACTCTTTAACGTAGTTGCTGATGAACAAATTAGCTATAAATGTAGGTGATGAAGTCTAAGAAGTTGTTGATGGATTAACCGCCACTTCAAAGCATTAAAAATATAAATGAAGAATAGTTGGTACAATTTGTTAGTTTCTTTGAAATCGCAAATAGGTGTTTACTTTCGTTGTAGTTTACACTTTGAACAATACACCATTCATTGCTCGGGATAATGAGATGCAACTTTTAATTAAGCAAAGGAGCCCGCCGCATCGCATGGGGGCTTTTTGCTAGTTAAATATAAATAATAACTACTTGATGATATTAAATATTTCTAAAATTTCTTAACTTTTTCTTTAAGTGGACTAACATATGCCTTTAAAAAAGGATTTGTATATCGTGACATCCCAAAATTATAATTAACACCCCAAATTTCTATACGTGTCGTATAGCCGCATACGCGTCGTATAGGGGGTCGTATAGTCTTATACGAGACGTATAACTCATCTGACAGCCCCCTGAATTTTTCCTCGTAGTTAGTGTCGAAATTGGTTATACGTGTCGTATAGCCCTATATGTGTCGTATAGGGGGTCGTATAGGCCTATATGAGGCGCATAGCTCTCCGACAACCTCCTGAATTTTTCTCATTTTCAGTGTATTCGACCCCTATATGCCACGTATGGTGTCAGTATAAGGGTATCAATTTATAATATAGGGTGTCTCTATATTAAAACCCTTAAAAAATCATATAATAAAAGGAAAATCACGGAATCATATACTTTATGGGGTGCAATTTATAGTTTTTGAAGTATATTATATTTTAATATAATCTATCATAGAAAAGATCAAATTAGCTAGAACTAAACCAATGATATGCTTACGAAAAATGACAATATATTTTGAGAGATGTTAAGCATAGAAGTTAAGAGATGGTTGCCCAGCCTAGTGGTTAGTGTGTTGGCCCCTTAAACCATTCATATCAAATTTTTTATTTTTATATTTATAATTATATTAAAAACATTAATTTATCTCTCTACTTCTTAATTAAATAATATTTTTTTATACTTTTATCATTATCTTTTCTATCTACTCTACTCACAATCATTTTCAAAAATATTAAAAATTTATAAGGGGCAAACAATGATTCCCAAATATACAAATTAAATAGTAACTTTTCTCTTTACTCCGCTCACAACCATTAACAACCATTACTTAAAATACAAAAAATATACTCACATAAATATAAGGAACCTACTATGAATGCTTTTACAAGAACAAAGAATGAGTGGAGTTACTGAATGAATACGAGCTAGCGGGTGAGGATTCTAGTCTTTTTGGTTGTCGGTTTTCCAGCTTTTCTAGATATTTTTTGGCATCAGTTTTCTTTCTTTCTTTCTTTCTTTTTTTTTTTAAAAACTTTTTTGCTTCGCAAGGAATATAAACAAATGAAAAAACATTCATTTTTTCCTTTAACATTACATCTTCTTTTAAATGCTCTTTCAAACAAAAATCTTTCTACTCTAATAAAAGAGTATCTTGGGGTGACACGTGGCGGCACCACATTCATTCTCACCAAAATTTTCCCATTTCTCTCTCTTATTAAATAATTACCTTAATTATCAATAATATCATTTAACTTTTTTTTAGAACAAAAATAGTTTTTTTAACAAATTTAAAAAAGATCTTCTTATTAAAGTTATTTCTAAAAATAATTTTTATAGAATATGAAATATTTATAAAACATCAAACTTTTTTAAAAGAGTAAATTACATTTTTCGTCCTTTAGGTTTATAGCAAATTTCAGGTTTCGTCCTTAAACTAAGGAAATTACAGTAAACGTCCTTTACGTTTAAGAAAGCTTGCACGTTTCGGCCTTTACTCTAACGGACGTTAATTTTGTCCGTTAAGTGAGGTCATGTGCCTTGCACATGAGGGCATTTTAGTACTTTTACCCTTAATAAGAAAGCAGAATATTAAAACCCACCCCAACCTACCCCACCCTCACACCTCTCTTTCTCTCTCTACCCCCCATCTCTCTTTCTCTATCTCTCTCTCTCTCTCTCTTCTTCTCTCTATTTTCACACACAAGAAACACCACCACCACCCTTTCGCCGCCACCACCTGCCCACCACCACCGCCACCACCACCACCACCGCCTGCCGATGACGAATTTCTAGCACCATCACCACTCACTGCGAGCATCGAAGGCGATGATGAAATTTTCAGCACCATCACCGCTCACTGCTGCAACCCCCCCCTCTCTCGATGTCTCTCTCTCACCACTCACACCACCGATGTCTCGCGATGGTGGTGGTAGGTGGGTTGCAGGTTGGGCGATAATGGAGGTGGCAGTCATGGTGGTCGTAGGCTTGGTCTTGATGGAGATGACGGCGGTGGTGTTCGGTGGTCGCAGGTTAGGGTTTGATGGATGCGAGGTCGGGTGGTTGCGGGTTGGGGTTTGATGGAGGTGATGATGGTTTTGGTCAGTGATAGAGGTGACGATGGGTGGTGCTCTGCGGTGGGCGGGATGGCTGGTGCTCAGCGGTGGGCGGCCAGTGGCGGTGGGCAGGTGGTGGCGGTAGCGGTGGGGAGGCGGTGGTGGTGGTGGTGGCGGTGGCGGTGGGCAGGTGGTGGCGGTGGCGGTGGCGGTGGGCAGGTGGTGGCAGCGAAAGGGTGGTGGTGGTGTTTCTTGTGTGTGAAAATAGAGAGAGAGAGAGAGAGAGAAAGGGTGGGTAGAGAGAGAAAGAGAGGAGTGAGGGTGGGGTAAGTTGGGGTGAGTTTTAATATTCTGCTTTCTTATTTAGGAAATTATTTTGACCTCACTTAACGGACAAAATTAACGTCCATTAGAGTAAAGGATGAAACGTCCAAGCTTTCTTAAACGTAAAGGACATTTACTGTAATTTCCTTAGTTTAAGGACGAAACCTGAAATTTGCTATAAACCTAAAGGACGAAAAATGTAATTTACTCTTTTTAAAATTAGTGTTTTTAAAAAGTTAATTTTTTATAAACAAAAAATAATTAAAATTGAAATTTATAATAAGAAAATTTTTTAAAATGATACTTTTAATACGGTTTGTTTTGAAACAAAATATTTATTATTTTTTTGGAAAAAAAAGTTTTAAACCAAAAGTTTAAAAAGTTGATATAATTGTTCTATAACATATTGTTCTTACTATACGTAATTTCAATTATATTTTATCGTAAGAAATTGTTTATACTTGATAAATTTTTATTATATCTAATATTTTATTTGTTCAACCCGTGTAATACACGGGTTTACTAAAGCTAGTTAAAATAATATACATACGTTTTTTGTACATAGCATGTGTGAGAGGTCCACCACCATCCATCCGGTGGTAGTTTAGATTATCAGATAAGCACAAACAAACGCCTAACAGAAGGGCTTCTCCAACATCTACCTTTGGAATTCAAGTGTCACCATGATGTTTGCATTTTGTTGGTTCCTAAAGGAGATGCTATCATATATATTTTAGAGTTAATTACGCAAATGGTCCCTGTGGTTTATACAAAGTAACAGGTTTGGGTACTAAGAGTTTTTTGTTACATGTTTGGGTATTGTGTTTTTAATTTGTAACGAGTTAAGGTATTAACACTAACGGGCGTTAACTTTTCTGTCAAACCTAAGGGCATTTTTGTCTTTTCACTTCACATGGATATTAATGTACATAAAGGGAATATTTATGTCATTTACTATATATAAGGGACTGCTTGTGTATTTAAAATACATACATATACAGACATATATATACATATATATTAAATTACTAAGGTTTTTCAAAACAATTTCTTCACCACCACCGCTAACCCCTCACCGTCGGCCACCACCGACCACCACCACTGCCAACCCCTCACCGTCGGCCACCACCGACCACCACCACGAACAGCCCCCACTGTCGGCCACCATCACCAACAGCCCTGACCGTCGACCACCACCCCCTCACATCATCCTCACCACCCCCTCACATCATCCTCACCACCATGATTTTCTTCAACTCTTTAAATGAAACAACACCATCTTCATCGTCGCATCATCACAACCACCATAAAATCAAGCGTTGTTTCATCTCCATTGAATTACTACGTCTACATACAATCCCCAAAACCAAAAATCCCCAATTCTAATTTAGGGTTTTGAGAAAAAGTTAAGATGGGGGGAACTGATGATGTGGTTGGTACCGGTTGTGGTGGTTTTTTAAGGCACAATATCATGAAATGCAACATACCACAATTCCATTTAGCTTTTGATCGAAAAAACTCCTCGTCCCTCTTCACACAAGCAGGATGATACGCCTTTGGACATCCTCTAAAAGAAAGGGAACAAAAAGAAAAAGAAACCATGTTATTCATCACTCACAGATTAACAAAAAAAAACATAACTTTTCCTTTATCAAACACCTAGCATAAAGGCAAAACTTTCATATTAACATCAACTCAACAAAACCAATGTTCGCACACAATTCAATCGAAATCCCAACGAACACACATCAAACAGCCAAAATCAATCCACAATCGTCCTCTAGAACAAGAAATTGACGAACACAAACCGGCGATCGCAGAGAACGAGACTCCCACCATCGAAGCAAATAAAGCGCACATCCTCCTCCTCCTCTTTAACCATCTTCACCGGCTGCGATTTCGCCTGAGCCCTAGGCGGGCGGCCCCTCTTCTTCTTCACCGACTCCACCACCACTTCCTCAGCTCCACCGCCACCACCACCACCACCACCAACATCCGCCGGATCTCCGACCAATTTCAACCGAATCTCACCAACAATTCCATGAATCGGTTGAGTTCGGTCAGAGCTTCGACTCTCAACTTCAGAATTTCGAACTTCCATAGCGAAACGAATCAATTGAAGTGGTGGTTTTGTCGGGTGGGTGTGGTCGGACGCAATGGTGGTGATGTTGAGCGATGGTGGTGGCTAGATGGCGATGGTGAGCGGTGGTCGTGGTCTAATTTGGAAGTGGGAGGGAGACAACAGATAGGGTTGGCTTTTTAAGTTATAGATAATTACACAAATGGTCCCTGAATAAAAGAGAATGCCATCTAGGGGTATAATAGTCATTTCATTTTAATTTAACCAAAAAACTAACGTCTGTTAGTCTTAATACCCATTCTCGTTATAAAATTGAAAACACAATACCTCAACCTGTTACAAAAAACTTTTAGTACCCAAACATGTTATTTTTTATAAACCACAAGGACCATTTATGTAATTAACTCTATATTTTATAATATACTACACATAGCCTTGTAGCCTTGACATTATGGATTGCTTTTCACGAAAAAAGTATGTGCTTAAGTATTTATAAGTACAAGATTTAGATAAGCGTTAAATGTATTTTTTATACTTAAGGTTTTATAGAAATTGTCATTTAAGTTCAAAAGTTTAAATTTTACCATTTGCATTCAGATCTTTCATAAAAATTATCATTTGAATTCAACTATTAGATAAAATAAAATATAATGATAACCGCCTAAAAGTGATTCATTTTTAATTTTATAAAATATATACAAAAAAAAATAAACGATTACAAAATAAATAATTTTACGTGAATTGGTTTATTTATATATTTTTATGGTGTATATTTTATAAAGTTAGAAATAAATCACTTTAGGTAGTATCATTATAAAATATAGTGATACCACCTAAAATGACTTATTTCTAACTTTATAAAATATACATCACAAAATATATATAGAATAACCAGCCCACGTAAAATGTTTTATTTTGTAATCATTTATTTATATTTTTTGGTGTATATATTATAAAGTTAGAAATGAACCATTTTTAGATTGTTATCATTATATTTTATCTTATCTAATAGGTGGATTCAAATCGCAATGTTGATTACCACACGAGACTATACGTACAAAATCTATCACGTAGAGTTGATTTTTTATCTTGTAATTGTTTTAAAAAAATACTTTTAATGTAGGAAACTTAATGAAAAAAATTAAACGGTTATTGAATTTTAATAATCCTAATTTTTATTTATTGACCAGTATTAATTCCAACTTAAGAAATGTTTAAAGTCACTTTTAACTTTGAACTTATTTTCCTCCAATGATCCCTTACTAACTGACAGTTAACTTATTCAACTCAGCCGTCACTCAACTTATATTAAGTTCGTTTTTCGGTGTCTAGCCTCTATCATCATTTAAAATCTACCTCTAACGAGTTAAGTGGTTTAAATCAGAATGTGAACATTGACGGGTTTTAGGATGCTTAACTTTCAGATTAACGGACCTGATTGTTGATTTTAACTTTCTGCTTAACGTATTGGCCATATAAATAGTCCACGTAATAAAAAAACTGATAGAGTTAACTCTCAGTTAGTAAGGGATCATTAGAGAAAAATAAATTTAAACTTAAAAGTATCTGTAAACATTTATTGAGTTGTAATTATTCCCGACCAATAAATGAAAGTTTGGATTATTAAAATCCAATAAACCAAAATTAAAACTGTTAACAGTAAATTTATTTAACCTGTGTATTACAAGGGATTGTAACCTAGTAAATAAATAAATGTAGCATCAGAAGACAAGGTTCCTTCTCCCACAAGGCACTATTTATGGTCTTCTCTTCATCTCCCCTCATCTTCTCTTCACTACAATACACTCACATTTTTCAATCTTCCAAACCCCCAAATCAATCCTCTGTTTTCAATTTCCACCATTATTTTTGCAGAAAAAAACACAAAATCTTGACAAAAATGCAACACAATTTTAATCAAAATGAACAAATTGACCTCCCTCCAGGTTTCCGATTTCATCCAACCGACGAAGAACTCATATCTCACTACCTTTATCGCAAAGTTATCGATTCGAATTTTGTCGCCCGAGCGATCGGAGAAGTTGATTTGAACAGAGTAGAGCCATGGGAGCTTCCATGTAAGTACTCTGTTTTCCTGCATATGCTTATGCTCTGTTTTTTTTTCTTTTCTTTTTTTTTTTTTGATCTTGAATTTTTTGAAATTGAATCAAATTTGTTGTTGAATTCATAGGGAAAGCGAAGCTCGGTGAGCACGAATGGTTCTTCTTTTGTGTTCGTGATCGAAAGTATCCGACGGGATCGAGAACGAACAGAGCTACAAATGCAGGGTATTGGAAAGCTACAGGAAAAGATAAACAAATTTTTAAGCAGAAATTGCTTGTGGGTATGAAGAAAACACTGGTTTTTTATAGAGGAAGAGCCCCGAAAGGCGAAAAGACCAATTGGGTGATGCATGAATATCGATTAGACGGGGTATTTTCCGCGAAGAATTTACCAAAATCAGCCAAGGTATGAAGAATATTTATTGATTGATGGTAAATACTCTGTTTTATTGCAGAAACAGAGCATATAGATTTACAATTTGATTGTATTTGCAGGGGGAATGGGTGATTAGCAGGGTATTTCATAAGAATTCTAGTGGGAAAAAGATTCCAATTTCTACAAATTTGCCTCCACTAATGGAGATTTCATGTGTGGAAGGAGGATCAAGAACAGAGAAGTCGCACTCGACCTGCTGCTCTGATACCATAAAGGAAAAGAAACTGAATAACACCGAAGAAACTACGCGAAGCTGGAGCTCGAGTAGTTCTTTTATCGCGTCAAGAACCGAATGTGTTGATCCGGTGGTTGGAGACATTGGTAACTTTGAGTGGCGTGGCTCGACATGGATGAAAGATCCTTCGATCCTGAAGATCTTGATGGATGCTAACAACATGAATCAAAACCCGAAAACCAAAAGGGTGGATGATCAAGATTATGGTGTGAATTTTGGTGGTCAAGTTGATCTTGATCACATTTGGGATTATTAAGCAAGAATATTACCATTATAGATTGATTAAAGATTTGATATAATTAAAAGGATTATGCCATGTAAATATATTATTGATCTTAAGGTACACATGTTTCTTACTAGTTACCATGATGGAAGTAAGAACTTCTCAAGACATATACAAGTGAAACTCATGAATTTAACTGAATTATCTATACATTTTTTTCCTTCAACTTTTAGCCTTTTAAATGACCATTTATTATAAATTGATCTATTAGTATTAGAAATTCAAAAGGCATTAATTTGGCATTATCATCTTTCTCTATCTCTCTATTTCAATGTCAAATGTAGTAAAAAATATTATCTTGTTAGGTGAACAAGAAGTAGTTTGGATGGCCTCACTTAAGCGATGACATAAGTAGAGAGATGTGTAGTAACCAACTCCTTTTATATTATAAAAGAAATCTGTTATGCTAGTCGTATCTTGTTATTTTATGTGTGATTATTTAGAATGATTTATTTAAATGTTGCACAATTGTAAATTTATGTTTATGAAAAATAATATATGAACAACATACGACTAATGGGTTTTTTGGTAGCCTTTTAATAATCATTGAGAGACTATCTCTGAATGGTCAAAGGCAAAGGATAATAGGAAAGGCCCCTTCTCTTTTTTTTATCAGTAGTGTTAATTTTTTATTCGGAAGTGTAAAGTTTTAGCTTGATAGTGTAAATTTTTTTATATATATTAAGTTCATCCTCCAACTATGAGAGTGTTCAAGCTCCGTCACTGTTAATGGTTCATAGCCTATTAATGGTTAAAAGATAATCTTAATGCTGAATAGTTAAGAGACAACCTATTAATGTTATCTCTTAACCATTCATCAATAAAGTTATCTCTTAACTATTAAGAGGTTATAAACCATTAAAAGGTAGTCTTTTATTGATTATTAAAAGACCACCAAACAACCCCTAAGTAAATTATTTAGCTAATATATTACAAAGTCGAGGCTTGAGTCCTGATAAAGCAAGATTAGGATTTATCCGAATATATGAAGTTCTTGGTGATTGTATGGATTTGTTCTTCATGTTCCCAAACACGACCTGGGTTTTTTAATGTCAAAATAATGGGTCTCGGTATATATACATATATAGGTAAATATATGTCAACATAACAATAGATGAATGCATAAGAGCGAAGTAAGTCGAGAGAGAAGCAACCCCTTACTAGTGGGGCTAAGTCTCTTTCTAAGGAAATATTTAGCCTTTACCCTAATGGGCTCACCATTGGTGGGCCAACACTTAATGGGATAATACCTCGTAACAGAGGTGGGCATAAAAGCCGGGTTCGAACTCGACCCGGACCCGGGTACGGGTAGTACCCGATGGGAGGTGTACCCAGGTTGGACCCATTTAAACCCGTAGGGTTGGAACCCGGTTTAGATTTTGAGTTTTTTAGCGAACCCGACCCGAACGCGGGTTCGGACCCAGCCCGGTTGAACCCAACTTGAACCCGGTTTTGGACCCGATTTGAACCCGGTATTGGTGACACACACAAGAAAAGAAAAGAAGAAAAAAAAACTAAACCCGGTATTGGACCCGGTTCCAGACCCGACCCGACCCTACTCGGGTATAACGGGTAGGGTTTTCAAGCAAGTGAACCCGACCTGGGTTCACCAATACCCAGGTACAAAAAAACCCGATTGGGCCCAACCCGGGTTGTACCCGGTTTCGGGTATTGGGCCAAACCCGAAATGCCCACCTCTACCTCATAAGGCATCTTTTTCGCTTTTCTTTATAGATTAAACATTAATAGTCAAAGCCAAGTTAAAAGTAATGTCTTCATGTTCACGTCCAATATGATGTAGCCTTGATTACATTATTTAGACTAAGAAATTGTTATCTTTTGATATAGTTTCATTTTTCTTTGTTTATCAAGAGAAGTGATCCTACATGAAATATTAGTATCTTGGTTTTTACCTTTTTTTCTCATCCGTCTCATAGGATATTTGGTCCACCACGTATGATGTGTGATAATGCACCTCAATAACGTGATAAATGCAACTCGTTTCGAATAATAAATGATGCGTCCATGATGAATGATTGTTGGGGAAGATGGTGCCCCGTAAAGAATCATATGTAAATGTGCTCCAACATGCTTTTCGTTTGACTAGACGTATGACGTAGTAAGGTTCGGTGAAAGATTGATCCAAGACCTGGATCAAGTCAAGAGAGGTTTTTCTTTGGGCACACGATCCAAATTTGGTATGACATTTCGAAGGTTTTGCCTAAATGTGTAAAGCTTGCTTTAGCCTTTTGATCTTCGTTATTATGAGGATACGACTTTGAAAAGCCCCTTCACGTAAATATGTTATTTAAAATGAGAAGACGTGGTTTCAGATGGGGTTTACTTTTTATAACGAATATGGTTTATAGTGTTCCAACTTTCAGTCTGTTTGATTCAACACTAAAATCATGGACCTGGTTGTTTTAGGTATCGTCATGTTTTTGTTGTCTATTTTATTGCCTAGAACAACACATAGTCATTAAAAATTGGGTAAATTATAGCTTTTGTCTTTTATATATAGATAACTTGTAGTATCTGTCCTTTAACTCTAATAAGTGTAAAATAACATTTATGAACTTTATATTTTGTCACACTTCTCATCCTCTACCCTAACTAAGATTAATTTTCAGTTAAACCTTTTCAAAATAACCAAACTACTTTTATTTTGAAATTAAATTTGTATAACATATAGTAATAAAATATATGAACTCCTTCCCCACTTACTTTCAAAAAAACTATAATAATTAAATTTGATTTGAATATATATGATTTTTCATACGTTCTTTTAGAAATATATATGGAAAAATTCTCTATAAGTTAATATTGGTCACACTTTTCGATCTCTTGAATTTTCTTACAAAAGAAGTTATATTTTTCGGTTTAGAAAGCACTTATCATTAAGGATGAAATTGAGTGGAAATAATTTATTATGAGCGAGATGGAGTGGGATTGTCATTTAGAGATCTCAATCGAACAATACTACAAGTTCAAACAAAACGTAAAGATTAATTTAAATTTCACAACAAACCTTAATCGAACAACATGTTTTAGAATTAATTGAAACTTTTAAATCGAAGCGACCGGTCTCACGAGTCGCTTCAAGTGTTTTTAGTTTTAATTAAATATTAATTGGTTAATTTGTTTTAATTGAATAATTAGGGTATTAAAAAAATACTAAAATATCCTTATATTTAACGGAGGTATTAACGGAGTTAGTGGAGTGGATGGAAATAACAACATTTGGTAAACTATAGTGATTGAAATGACAAAAAATAGTATTGTGATTGAAATAACAAATTCAACGAAACGTTATGGACGAAAATAGCATTTTACACTTAACAAACAATTAAACAAAAAATATCATTAGTTAAATTGCCTATATAAATTATTAAAGTTTTAAATTTTAGCGTCCTATTTTATTATGCACAAAACTTGCTGTAGCCTGTTCATATATATCAATAACTAGCTTTAGTAAACTCATATATTACACGAGTTGAATAAATAAAATATTAAATATAATAAACATTTATTAAGTGTAGAATAATATTTCAAGATAATAAATGATTGAAATTATGTATGACTAAGACCTACAAGTAATAAAATAATAATATCAACCTTTTAAACTTTTATTTTTAAACTTTTTTTCAAAACGAAAAATTAAATATTTTTTTCAAAACAAACCGGATTAAAATATATCATTGTTAAAAATTCATTATTAAAACTTCCAATTTTAAAAAATTTTAGTTTGTAAACAAACTTACTTTTTAAAAATACTAATTTTAAAATATTTCATATTTTAAAAAAAAAAGTTTAATGTTTTAGAAGAAATTCTTATTGTATAAAAATTGGTTTTTTTCTAATAACATTAATAAAAGATCTTCATAATTTATTCAAAACTATTTTTAATCTAAAAAAAGTTAAATAATATTATTAGTAATTAAGATAATTATTTAAGAAGAAAGAAAAACGAAAGAATTTTGATAAGAATAAATGTGAGGTGTCACGTGTCAGTTTTAGTTACTCTTTTATCGAAGTAAAAAGATACACATACGAACTACAAATTCTTGTCTTCGTGTTCATAGCTAAAAGGTAATGGCACTGACTTAACTGCTCTAAACTTCCCAACATTGTTCAAATGCTCATTCTCCAACCTGAATCATCAAACACAAGGTCAGATCATCTTTTCATGATATTATCATTATTATTTTTATGCAATATCAATCAGCAATGCAATTAGACCTGAAGAAATTCCATATGCCACGCCTAATGATCTCCAAACATGCGATTATGGCGATTAGGGCATTTTTATGGAGGAAAGGGGCATCATGGACACCCAAAACAGTTTGCATCCACGCAAGTCTCAGAATCACATTCAACACCTGCAAATTTCCCAATGTAAGTGATGATCTAATCTAATTGCATCTTAATTTGGGTAATAGTTGTCAGTTGATGTTGTAATTAGAAATTAAGCCCGCATGATGATGCGACACGTTTGCAAACTTCGTCACGCGTGTTGAGGATGTGATATACACGTGATGGTTAAGTGCATGAAAGTATTGTATGAAGTTGTGACTACTCAGTTCTGGAGATTGAAATATAAATAGATAGCAATTATATAGCGGTACTGGTGTTTTTCAGCCGGTATCGATTTCAATTTTCACGGTACCAGCACATTACCGTCAGTCGATAACCGGGACGCCAAAAAATATACCCTGTTTTAAATACAACTTTGTTTTTAATAAAAAAAATTATGCCGTAACATCAAGAAAAAGAATTAAACATAGCCACAGATTAGTTTTATTAAAAAAAAGATAACAAACGAAAATTATTAGGAAAAAAGCAAATTAGTAAAAAATCAATCAGTTAAAAACGTATATTATATATACTACATATAGTAAACTTTAGAAATTTAAGGGGTAAAGCGGAAATTTTGTCGGGTGGCTTTTGACGAGCCATCGAACTTACTAATTGAGCTATAGTATAATTTGTAAAGGTTGCTAATTAGTAATTAGTAATTAGTCTTTAGTAATTACCATTGCTATGAAGTAGATAGATCTGTTAGGCAAAATAAGCTTGTCTCTTAACCATGTATTCTGAGAATTCTTACATAGCAGACCCCAATCCATCACTACATCCCAGTAGGTACTGAATACTGTTGCAATTCCTGAGGTAGAAAAAGCAATGATTTTCAGTATCAACCCTCCCTTTTGAGTCTGAATTGTCCTTGCAACAACAGCAACAATGGTGGAGAAGTATTTGAGTCCATTTAGAGCTTGTGTTGAATCATGGCCTCCCCAAAAGCGTCTTACGCACTATATAAGTATACAGACGTTAAGCGACAAGTATCTTTGAATGGAAGCATTGGCGGGTCATAACGTATAGGTTTAAAATGAGTTATAGATTGTGTACCTGTAGGAGTCGAATCCAGTATGGGATAACGGCGATGACTATAGTAATAACATCATAAGCATCACTCTTGTAGCAAGTTTCGGCCTTCCTCCTTTTGAAATCTCCCCAACCGTAGTAGCATACGTAGAACTGCAAGTTCCTCAATAACTGAACCTGAAACCAAAAGAATGTAAACAGTTTATGGCCCCTTGAGAAGTATGATCGTTGTTTCTCGGTTGTCTTAGAATCTTACCTGACTAGTAAACTGATCAGCCAAGAAGAAATCAGGGAGAGTGATTGCATAAAAAGGAGCACAAATGCAGTGCCATAAGCATACTAAGAGGAAGAAACGGTTTGCTCGATAGAAGATATTAAATGGACAGACCGTTATCAGAAGTACAGCCTACAAAACATAGTTTATGAGGAAACTGCAACATGAATAGTTGAATACATAAATGTATGAGGGAGTAGTATGCGATGTATCCGACATGATGATTAGTGCTTAAAGATGATGTACTGTGGTTGCAAAATGTAAGGCCCGTATGTAGAACTAGAGGTGGCAATTTCAACCTGTCTAATTACAAATGGGTCTATTCAGTTATGTTTTATCTTTACCAGGTCAAGTAGGCTTACTTTTAGTGTGTAAACCTCTTAAATCATTTTATTTAAAAAAAATTAAAACATTATTAAAATATTTATAATCATATTTGACAAACTAATTGTCCATATATAAGTGGACAAAAAGTGTTTCTGGTCAACTAGACCGGTTTAGACCCACACAAAAAAAATCTTATTTTCATGAGAACCTGTTTGACATGTACCCGACCTATGATATAGTGTTTGTTTACCTACACAAGGACCCCTTAGGCCAACACTAGGCTTTGCTTTCCATAAACACTATTGATTCATCATGGGCATACCTCAAAAGCAACTGCCTCATATATAAATTATGGAAATACAAGTGCAAAAGAGGAATTTCTTACTGTGACTAGGCCTAGAGGGAGTAATTCAGTTAGTGTTGTGTACTCAGAAGTATTTTGATCCAATTCCATTTCAAGATTTGAGAGTACAGCTGCAAGAGTGAGTACTGACAGACCAGAACTGAGTAGTAGAACTTCAGTATAACCCAATTCCGTACCAGGCTTGAATCCAAATATAAACGAGTAATTCACACGATAACGCGTCCAATAATATACATTTGCAGCATACATCAGCATATGTAGCACCAGGAATCCAAACAAGCTGTATAGCGGAAAGATGGTATCCATGTATTGTGTTTTACCCCTACTCTTAAGAAGATCTCTAGCATGTATACTTACACCGATCGCCACCACAAGCGCTAATGAACATCCAAAGAAGCAACCTGCAACAGAAAATACATTGTTCAAGTTGTACTTTCATGTCAATAATAGGTTTCGTGGTGGCCTTCGACTATCTTGCAGTGTGCCTATAACTTACCCACAAAAAATGTTACCCGGTGCCTCTTTCGTTTGGCATTTGGCTTTAAGATGCTCATTCCTTGATGGCGATTCCCATTAAAGAAATGCTTTACAAATGCTGATTCGACTCTCTCTATGAGCTTAGTAACCTGTAGGAAATTTTTTGTTAAATGTTTGTCACAACATGATATGATTTGTAGATGCCAAATTGCATTAAGTGGTAACAAATTTAGTCTGATTTCTGTTTCAGGTAGTAGACTTCGAAAAATTCTCATTTCGGGCTCCTCTGGTAAGTTAACTGGTTTAAAGTTGCTTACATGTTTAAATTTTAAAAGTTAAGTTTTGTTAAAATCCAAAAAGAGTTAAGCACCATACACATACCTCATTAGATTGGCCCAAGTAAGACTCTTCAACCATCTGTAAATAAGCATCTGATGCATTTCTTGATGTTATCTGGACTAACAAGTTTGATCAGCAACTGAACACCTGGTGACAGATGACCCGAAAAGGGAAAAAAAAACTAACCTTATCATACTTCTTCATGATCTTGGAGAAGGCCAATTGATTCAGGAAGCTGGTATGTAAAGCAAGATGCAATTCAGTTGATTTTTAACGAATCTTTATGTCATATGCACGCGCTTAATTAATGCTTACACATAGTTCTTTAGAAACCGAAGCTTTTCGTGGAACTCAATGAAAGCTTGCTTCAACTTCTCTTTTGCATCTCTAAGTTCATTTTTGCTGTAATTCAGGTCTGATTTTGAACTTTGGAAAACACTTTTGATGGCGGATAACGGTGATTCTGCGGTGGTGTTGAGTTTTACATGATTTAAAACTTCTAAAGAAGCCATCTGGTATTCCTTGACACCATCTGATCTCTTCTCTTGGTGTTCTTCCTGAATCACCTCCAATGGATAACCTTAAATATATCAAACCTTTTAGTAAATATTTAATATTTTACTGTAATGATTTTATTTAGAGTTGACTACCTGTGTTTCTTTGATTGATGAAGGTAGAAGCAGCAGCAGCAGCAACAGGATCATTGACTTTGATTCTA
This sequence comes from Flaveria robusta, assembly GCA_025506415.1. Classification (NCBI taxonomy): domain Eukaryota; kingdom Viridiplantae; phylum Streptophyta; class Magnoliopsida; order Asterales; family Asteraceae; genus Flaveria; species Flaveria robusta. The sequence continues at coordinate 11,820,005 of CM046459.1, read as the reverse complement.
AGAGCAATGAGAGCATCCATTTGTACATTCAACTCTTCAGCCTCCTTCACCACTTCCTCCACTTTGGCTTTATAATACTTAACCACTTTATTGAACTCATCATCAAGTCTTCTAAAGAACACAAGCTCATATTCGCCACCTTCCTCCGACGACCTGAGGAAAATCGTCTGGTAACTTTTACCATCTTCACCTTGTTCTTCATCTGCTGTATGCATAGCACTTACTAGAATCACTTCATCTTCTTTATCTTTACCGGGGCTTCTGTTACCATAGCGACTAGTTAGCCCACTGAAAGCTCTGAAAAGAGACCCCCTTCTCTTCAAAGACGGGGGTCTCAGTGGCGGCGGCCTTGAGTTCACCTGATTCTCAGGTGACCTCTGCTGCTGCCGCCGGAAAAGCAAGATTTCTTTTAAGAGAGCCTTGAGGAAGTTGTAGTTCATGTATGCTTCTTGCCATTCAGGCACCATCTGTGAAGCAAATTCCTTCCCAAACTTCATTTTTGACTTGTTCCTTTAATGAAAGTTACGAAAAACCAAAGTCAATATTTCACAGAAATGATGAAATGTTCATATAAGGATGAACATTTTTATAACTGTTCTTGTCATGGTTTCTTGTCGTGCTTAATAAAAGTATAAAACATGAAACAAGTTGTCAACTAGCTTCCAGCCTTATGGCGTATTTCGAAGAAGTAATCAAGCCACAGTTGGTCGATTGTGTCAAGTTCTTTTAAAAAGTCTTTGTCAAATATACATGTCTCGCTCTAGCGCGTTAAAAACTCCCAGTATAAATGCTTGAGTCGAGTTCAAACCGAAGGTAGCTAGCTCATATGGAAACTCAAGCTGATTTGGCTTGAGTAACTCCATCGTTGGCGCATATGAATTATCACCTTTTATTATACGTTTATAGTTTAGTAATGTAGGATAGAGAACAAATGTTAACCCTTTTTTATTGCGATATAACCTATTAACCAAAGTAGTGGTTCACAGCAGACCATGTCGCCACTGTAAGTTAGAGTTACAGTGATAAAATTAGTAGTCCACAATGAACGTTATTTTTTTTAAATATAGTAAGACTATATTCGAATTAAAGATATTAAAAACAATCTATTAAGTTATGTAATTTGTATAAAAAATAACATCATACAAAAAAGTTAAGAATGTTTTAAAAAAAATGATGATATTTTTTAAAAAGGAAGAAAATTTGTTAAATCAGTAGTGTAACATGGTTTAAAAAGTAGTTACATTGCATAATCATAGTGTAATTGTTCGTTACATTAGTGTTAACGGGTTATCGTAATAAAGATGGGTTAACAACCGTTCCTTCCCCTAGTAATGTATTAATTGAAAAATATCTAATTTGAGATTGTGATTAACTTGTTATTTGTCATGGTTTATAAAAAGACACATAGAATCATCAAAACTGAGAAAAACAAGTTGGCTTGGGTTGATGGCAAGCTGAATACGAGCTTAGTTTCCGACTCGACTGAAAACATAAAGTCTAGCTAGCTCGACTCGTATTGTTACGGGATTAAATCCGAGTTGATGTTAGTGTGAACAACCCTACTTTTCGTCGTAAATTTTATTTTAGTACCTATATCTTGTTTGACTAATTTTTATTAGTTAAGAAATTTAACCTACTATGTTAGATCAGTCATTCCTACTCTCCGGCACCGGTGGCCTGTCGCCTTCAGCCTGACGCCGGTCGCCAGTGGTGAAAGTGCAACCACACCTGCCATATAGACACATATATTTATTTAATCCATTTTCTTAATTAAGAAAGTCAACAAACAATATCGGAGTCAACACATCAATCAATATTATATATCATATGTATCTCGTTCACATTAAACATCATAATATTAAGTCTACTTTACAAAACCGATATTATAATGTCAAATTGTCAAGGGGATTGTTATAATTTAAACGTATGGTAGCACATTTTCAGAATATAAAGACTGTTTTTCAAATTAACTGAAATTTTTAGATGCTTGTATTTTTTAATTTATAGTAATTCAAACAATAACTTATTCATTGGTAATTAACATGTTATCATTTTGACTAATTACATTTATTTCGATTTAATTGGTAAAATTAATCATAGTAGCATAGTTATTATAGATTTATACTTACTTTCTATCTAATTTCATTTGTATGTTTTTCATTTACATTTATAATTTATATTATATAATAATAAAAAATTTTAGGGACACATGTGAACTTTTAGGGAAGCCTAAACTTTTGTTTTTCATCTCTCTTTTATGAAATGAAAATGAATTTAAATAAGTAAACTAATTAATTAAATATTCAAAATATAAATCTTCTTATTCTAATAAATTATTAAAATATATTAAATTATAATATTTCAATTATATTTTATTTTAAAATATAATCTTTTAATTTTTTATTTTTATTATTTATAATTTCTTAAATTTTCTTTATTGATTATTTTATTAATGGCTAATGACATGTAACATACAGAATATTAATAAAATCTAATGGTTTTAATATGTTGAATTTTTTCTACTCATATAATACATGAATTTTCCAACCTAGTTATCATTATGAGCGAAGTTGAGCAAAAATCATATATAAATAAATGATTATTATGATTCTGGGTTTGTTTTTTTATAACGAAAGAGAAAGTTATGAATACAACTTGTCTAATGCCTACACTTACATTTTTGAGGTTGAGTTTAAACAAAAGAAAATGTCCAGTGGAGTTGGTTACAAAGTTATATCTTGTTATTAAAAGGCAAACTTAGCACAATAAAATTAAAATGGTAATCAACTTGTCAAACGTCAAATAAAATTAAAATTGTAACCAACTTGTTTTTAAAAGTTTTAGAAGAAAAGTCATCTCCTCTTAACCAAAACGTCACAATCTAAATTTTCCACACACATAGTTGCATATTATAATATTAAATATATGTAGTAATGAGGTGTCACCTAGATCTATTACGCCAGAACACAACCTCTAGGGCGTGATAGGTGTTCTCATGATGCAAATTCCGAGCATGAGGCATATTTAATGGTTTTACATTTTACACTTTTTTTTTAAATTGAATATTACATTCACGCAAACATTCATCACACATCTTTCTAGTAATCATATCACGGCTTGACAACAATAATTTTTTATCATTATCATACAATCGCTATGAATAATAAAGGAAAACATTATTATATTAGGATGTTATAATTATCATATAGTCATCACTCTTGTACAAATCCTTTAAAAATATTTACCTTTGATCATTTACTTTCATCACCGCACTACATTTTTTATAATGAAACTAATTATTAGTAAGAAAGCATGTTATCAAGTTTAGTAGTAACATATTCTAGGGCTTCTCCCTTTGATGATTTGTTTGCCTTTAAGCGTGTTCAAATGAATCGAATTTTAAATTATTGAATTAATCGAATCAAAATATTCGAATTTTGATTTTTTAAAAACATATTCGAATTCGATAAATTCGATTTGTATTCGAATTCGAATTCAAAATCACGTTCGAATTCGATTCAATTCGAATTTGATTGTCGAATTCGAATCGAATATGAATCAAACTTGAATTCACCAAAAAAAAATATTAAGTTTTATTTTTAACTAATAACCTTCAATATATAAAATAACTAAAGAAGAAAACAAGGTTAGAAAATTAAAAACATAAATTTAAAGTATTAAACATATAATTGAATAAACATATGTATACATAATTTATTTATATAAAATATAAAATGAATAACTATATTGTACATATATATAACTATATGTATCTTTTTAATTCGAATTTCGAATCTAATCGAAATGCACAAATTCGAAATTCGATTCAAAATTGATGAAAAAACAAAATTTGAATCGAAATCAAATTTAAAAATTAAAATTCAATTTCGAATAGGTGATTTCTAAATCAAATCGAATTTCGAGTTTTTAAAACCCGATTCGAGCATTGAACACTCCTGATTGGCCTTAATCTTCTTTGTGTCCATTGGGCCCTCTAATGATAATGATATGTCCGCTTTAGCCTTCTTCATGCCCATAAGGCCCTTTGATGATCTACTAGCCTTAGCCTTTTTCATTCCCACTGAATATCATGATTCATCAACATCAACTTCATAATCGTTAGCTGACAACGGAATATCATCTACATCCTTGTTGACTTTGACTTAGGTGTTAGCGTCATAGTGTTCTGCTCACATGAAGCAGAAGTTGTGGTTTCCTTTGGCTTTTGGGTTTGATGGATTTGTATTGCTGCTTTCATCTGGGTTCGTATTTCACTAATTCAACGCATGTTAATATAAAATGTGTACCATGATCTTTATGAGACATGTCATGAGCGTGTGTTTTCAATTGATCATCAGACCAACCTCTTTTCTTCTGTCTTTTGAGTTGTAACGTGATGCTGATGAACGAGCTCACATGCTCTTTTACCTTTTGCTAGTGTCATATTTAGTTGTTGCTCGTTCTCACAACACCAAAACTACTTTATCCTTATACATAATACTATTTTTAGTAAACACGTGTATTACACGGGTTGAATAATAAAATATTAAATAAAATAAAACTTTATTAATTATAAAATAATATTTTAAGATAAGATAAAATTAAAATTACATATAAGTAAGAACTATAAGTGATAAACAATGATATTAACTTTGTTTTTTTAAAAAATAAATTAAACAATTTTTTTTTCCAAAACAAACCGTTTTAAAAATATCATTTTTAAAAATTTTCTTACTATAACTCCTAATTTTAATTATCTTTTGTTTATAAAATTTTTACTTTTTAAAAACATCAGTTTTAAAATATTTCATATTTAAAGAGTTTGATGTTTTAGAAAAAAATATTTTTATAAAAATTTGTTTCTTTGAAATATCATTAATAAAAAGATTTCTTGCTTAATTTATTTAAAAACTATTTTTAATCTAAAACAATTAAATAAAATTATTAGTAATTAATAAAAGAGAAACGGGAAAATTTTGATTAGGAGAAATGTGATGGTGACGTATGTCACCCTTAGTACCCTTTTATTAAAATAGAAAAATTATATAACACTCATTTAGAAGTGTCGGTGGCATTTGTCACAGACAACTTCGCCCCTCCAACATTGGTGTAATGGCAAAAACCACCCTCTACTTTTTAAAATATCACTTTGACCCCTCTCAAGTTTCTAAAGTTTCAAGCTTACCCCTATAGTATATATAATATGATTTTTCCTCGATAACATACTTCCATTTTGTCAAAGACCATGCTCGTTCATTTATGTTCGTGAACGTTCGATAATGTATTTGTTTATGTTTGTTTGTATTTTTTTCATTTAAATATTTTATATTTTATGCTTTTATTTTACTAGTTTTATTTTACTCGTTCATTTTGTGTTAATTATGTTCATGATAAATGTGTCAAGTGTTTTTTTGGATAATTTGTTAACTTTGTGTTAAAGCTTAACAAACTTTTGTTTATGTTTATAAACATTTATTTGTGTTCATTTGCCTTTCTTTGTGTTTGTTTATGTTCAGTATGTGTTCGTAGATAGTTCATGAATAAATTATTTTTTAATGAACGTACATGAACAATAAATCTTAGCCCGTAAGTGTTTGTGAACAGTTCATGAGCAACTTTATTTTCTTAATGCACGAACACAAACACAAACATGAACACGAACACTAACAAGGCTTTTCGTATTCGTTTGGTTCGTTTGCAGTCCTATACACACTGACTGCAAAACATCGGTACCATTATATTACAGTCTTTTTACGCACACTGACTTAAACTTGCTACAAAACTTACCTCTGTAAAAAATACTTTATAAAAATAAAGAAGAATATATAAAGTATAGAAAGTTAGTGATGTTGTAGGTTGATGTCACGATATATACTTCATGATAAGTATTAAAATTGATATTTTTATAAAGAAAAAACATTTCATATTCCACAGAAACCAAGATTGTTTGTTATCACGCATGTAACCTTACATTCGAAGTTTTGTTGTTAAATAGACAAAACGACGTAGTTTTGTAGTGTTTCGCATGTAAGGTTACTTACGTGACATCTTCATATTCACTTTCCTTTTCGTATAATAACTCAAACTATAACATTGTAATAATCATGATTTCAAGTAAATTATAGAAAAAACTACATGAAAATAGGGTTGTTTGGGGCTGTTTGAAGACTAGAAATGGAAACTTTAATATGAGGAGTGCTTAAAAAAATCAGGTAATTGGGTTCATGGTAAATGGATAATTAGTAATTCGATATTGGATTTAATAATTAATAGACTATATATGCTAATAAAAAATGTAATTACTTTTTTGTTTATAATTTTTTTAGTAGTACGAATTCGTAAAATAAATTTTTTTATTTTTTTGGTATCATTGGTCAAAAACAATTTTACAGAAGTAATTAGCAAAAAAAAAAAAGAAAAAAAAAAAAAAAAAAAAACTAGGGTGCCACTCGGGTTAAGATTATCTATACTACTATATAATACATATTAGAAGGATAAGATAGTAATTTTATTTAAAATATAAGACACATATACAACATGTTAAGCATAGAGTACAAGTGTTTTATGCAATAATTCCACTTTTGCCCCTATTTAATTAACTTTTTCTAATTATTGTATTATTTAATACACATTTAATACATTATTTAATAATATTATATTTCTAATTCACTTCATTAAGTATTATTTTATTTATAATAATATAAATCTATACTACTATATAATACATATTAGAATGATAAGATAGTAATTTTATTTAAAATATAAGACACCTATACAACATGTTAAGCATAGAGTACAATTGCTTTATGCAATAATTTCACTTTTGCCCCTATTTAATTAACTTTTTTTTAATTATTGTATTATTTAATACACATTATTAATACATTATTTAATAATATTATATTTCTAATTCACTTCATTAAGTATTATTTTATTTATAATAATATAAATTAACATTTAAATATATAATTACTAATCATACTTTTAAAACTAAAGTTTTATTTTATTTATAATAATATAAATTGATATTTAAATTTATAATTACTAATCATATTTTTTTTAACTAAATACTATTTAAATTAAGTATTATTTTATTTAAATAGTTATATCTATACTACTTTATAATAAATTTCTCCGGATAGAGATGTAATTTTGCCAAGCATACAAGTTTTGAATCACTTATATCTATACTACTTTATAATAAATCTCTTCGGATATAAATGTAATTTTACCAAGCATACAAGTTTTAAATCAACATGAATAAAAGAGTGCAAAACATTTAAGAATGGTAGAATATAGAATTGATTAAAATTTTAAGACACTTGAAGGGCAATATGATAAATTTATTAATTAAGTTTTATATACCTTGGTATTTTTGCCCTTGTCTCTTTCATGTATTTAATAAACATTATTAATACATTATTTAATAATATAATATTATTTAATTCACTTTATTAATTTTTATTTTATTTATATATTATAAATTGACATTTAAATTTATATTTACAAATTATATTTTTATAACTAAATATTTTTTAAATTAAGTATTATTTTATTTAAATATTTAGGTATAAGTTATATATATATTCATGTTTATAATAACTATAATACTAATATTTTTCTAGGAGCATATTGTGAGTTTACTAATTTTAATATTTATCTATATCTTTTATAATAAAAGTAAAAGGAGGATTGAATGATAATTTTACATATGGATTAAAAACTCATATGAAAAGTCATAATTATATTTTAAAAAATTAATTATTTTATTTCATTTATACTCTTACAATAAATTATAATATATGATTCTTTTAATATAAATGCTAAATCATATACACGTGGCCAAACAAAATTGCCATTTACTTTCAATTATGTTTATTTACTACGATTGAGCACTAATCCCTCTTCCTCTTTCCTTATCGGTTGTTCAAAACTCAATAACAATCAAGATGGTAATTTGTTGTGACAATTTCTCCATTAACTTTCTTCGGTCTATGCAAATCACCACCGAAAGCTGCCTTCAATGATAATAAAACTCTAACCTACATTCATAAAACGAAACCCCCCTAAAATCTAGGTAATAAGTGATTTCCGATCACAAATACCACCCATGCTTTCACTAATCTTGTTGGGATAACATAGTTGTCTTAAAGACTTTTCTAATATACGTAATTGTTTTCTTTCATTCAATTTTTTCAATAATTATATTTTGATTTTTTAATTACATTATAACGCACCGAGCCGATACTGACTAAAATCGAATTCCCAAAAAATCACGCAACAATCGTACCGACGCAACGCGCGAGCATTTCCACTAGTATATTTTATACATAAAAAAGAAAATCTAAACATCCATCCTAAAGCCTAGGTTCGCCTATGACTCGTCCACATGGCCAATAATTACCATGCTGGAAATCCAGTAACTTCACTATACACTAAGCCATTGTTATTTTAGACCGAGGACGCAAATCAAGCCACACAAAAGGGCGGCGAGGATGACTATGAGGTCCGAATCTTCTTTGACATACGAACTCGTTTAGGCCTTAAGCACTCCACATCAACAACCACAAACTTCTCCCTGTAAAGCTTCAATCCCACTAGATATCCTCTAACAACACAAGTGTTCTAAGTATACATTGTATACAGTTGTTCTAAAGAGTCATTCAGGTATATATTCAAATAAATAACCCATATTGGTAATTTGAACATTATGTTATTAACCCAAGATTAAGAAAGAAATGAAGCTATAATTTTGATAATATAGTTTTACCAATCAATGATGGGTGCTAACACCCTCATGGTTCCTCCCAGTGGGTCTTTGCTATGTGAATTTTATTTTTGCTTTAAAATAAGTAATCTTAATGAGCTTTCTTTTGTATGTTTCTTCTTTTTTCATAAGGTGATTTGATTATATGGCATAAATAGACCTCAATAATTGTTTGGATGCGTCACTCTAAGTAATTGCCTCGTTATATAAAACATCAAAGGAGGGCTTGGTGTGTCCGTTTCTTTCATTAGACCCTACACAATTTGCTAGTGGAAGTGTTGGACAAACAACACTTGTTGTTTTGTTTGTTTGGGCAACCTTATGTTTACGTTTACGGATTTATTTTATAATTTGATCTGATATTATAAACGGTAAAGATATTTCATCTCTTGCATATATGCCGAAAAATTCTCGTTGCATCGTGCGTGGAAATTCTACTAGTTTGTGAAGTGAAGTTATGACTCACTTATTATTTTACGTATTATTGTTTTTATGTTGCAAACTAAAACTAGGATATGACTTTGGTCCGTGGTCTCACGCGCCTCCCGCAGGGTGTGCATTTGACTCTCCGTTCTACTTTTCCTATTTTTCTAAAATTTAACTTTCTTTTGAAATTAGTTTGTTTGTTATATCCATGTTATTTTGCTACAAACTAGTTTGGAACCTAAATCGGTTCAGCCCAAGCTAATTCTATTCCTACCTAGTAAAGTTTTCCTTCATCTTAAATTGGTTCCAACTCGAGCCACCTTCTCTCTATAGAGTTACTTTTTTTCTTTCTATTAACCTTTCAAGCAGTTATATTTTCTTCATTTTATACCGTACGACAAACTTACTTTTACCTAAGTTTCAACCAACCTCCATAGCGCATTTACCATTATTATAAATCATTTCTTATCCAACCTAACCTAAACATTTTTCAACGGTAAATCAATCCCACTCTTAAATTACATCAAAATAACTTACACAATGTTCGAGTTTGAATCCAAAACCTCCTCTACCAAATGCGTTATCCTTTACTACATATACCAAAATTTGATCACAAACAATAGTTACAACCTACCAAAACTCCACTCTAATTGGAGCATCCATGGCCCTATATCACCTCCTCATCCACTAACAACCTGCCACCTGACCTCCACAAATTCCCTTTCAAGATAACGCTTGCAAGTGTCACCTCCGCCTGATCCTCCGCCAGCAACCACCTTCTCCGTCGTCATCTCCACCTCAAAACCCTAAATGCACCTACACAATCGCTAATCATCATCTCACATATGTCAATTCTTCCGATTCTGAAATCATGCAACCACCACCATACTCTTTCAACAGTCACATACCAAACCAATGCCGCCACCGGCACCAGAATCGCCGGAGATTCGATCCGAAACTCGCTGAAGCAGAATTGGCGGAGAATCAAGCGACAGTCGTTATCGGAATCGAGAATTCGAAGGAGAGTTGTCTGTAAATTGTCGAAAGCTTCGACTTATTCGTCGAGGATTGCGACGGATATGTTTCTCTATGAATCACCTGACGTAATTGTGTACTGCATCTGTGTGTGTTTGTTTGTATGATTGTTTTGATGTTCAGATCTGGAAGATGAATTCGTTGTGGTTGATCGTTGATGCAGGCTTCGTTTGATCAGTATTTGGAGGATAAGCCGAGAGTGTTTAGAGCGATGTTTCCTGATAAGCGTAGAAGCCAGCAACTTAACGACGTATGTATCTTCTTCTCCGAAATTGAATTTCAATATGCGTTAAATTGAATCAACTGTTTGTTGTTAGCAGCAATCGGAACTGTAAGTTGAATAAAATTAGCGATTTATTTGAATTTCGTTTTGATTGTTCTGTTGTTGAGCTTCAACTTCCACAATGTTTCGCCGATAGAGAACAAACATTAAGCGTCAGTTTGATCTGTATCTGTCAATTGTACATCCTGTTTTGAAAGTTATATTCCTCGTTAGGTTCGATCATCTAAATTGAAGGATTTACATGATTGTAAATGAGACTAATGTAGCTCGTTCTGTTCTATGTTGTCAAAAGCCATAAGGCACCTGATGCATGCCTAGGCGCTCAAATACATTTTCAAGCCAAGTTCCGGCAAAAATTCATCTAAACAAGTATGAAACGAGTACAATAGCTTAAACAAGCCCAGAATCAACCTAAAACAGACTAAATTAGCCCAAAAAAGCATGAGTCTCGCTTAAATTAGCCCTCCTTTTAAGCGCCTTGCCCCGAGACCCAAAGCTCACCCTTTACGCCTTAAGTGCGCCTTGTGTGTTGACAAATATGGTTGTATTACAAAGTCATTGTCATCTTCATCCCTCTAATCTGCAAAAGTTGCAAATGGTTATGGTAACTAGATTATGAGATTCTGGAATTCATGTTGGTTTGCTTAATTTAGGTGAATTATATCTTTAAACAACACATAAGTTTTACAATTGAAACTGATATTGTGAGTAAATTTTTTTACAGGAAGAATGGAGAGTGCATATGTTACCTATACAATTCTTCTTCTTGACATGTTATCCAGTGATTGATATGCGGTTGAGGTGTAAATCAAATGGTTACGATTACCCAACTGGAGTTCCACCACAAGTCACCAAAGTTCTTGATCTTGACATTGTGAGTCTTGTGTTCATTATCCTTGTTAATGATCAGTTCTGTCTTTCTATAAGTTATGATTGTGCAGGTACGATGGGAGCTTCTTGGGTTGGAAGACATTGTCAAACCGTCTGAATTCTCCCTCGGTGTCAAAGGCGCGTTGTACCCTTATAGACAAGGAAACCGTAGTCGGCTTAAAGGCCAGCTCTCGATGAGCATTACGTTTGACTTACCTCCTGTACTTGCATTGATCCCAGAGGATGTTCGTCGAGATGTTGCAGAGTCGGTAAGACCTTTAACTTCACTTTTGCATGATTCAGTTCTTTTTAAGTTTTATGAAGTAGCTTGCAAAAATCTGTATTAGTTGTAGCAAGTGGCTAATGGGAAGGGTGATATATTCAACAATACAAGTCAAACAAAAGCTAAAATTTCTTTTGTTCTGTTTTTGTTGAATACAGTTGAATACGGATGTCAACTGTAGTAGGTTGATGAATTGAATCATTAAACATTTAAACCTGAACACTACCCAATTATTTATCCAGTGTTAAAGACTCCATGCTTAACTCAAACATGCTTAAAATCATGTAACTTGAACACAACCCAATTAACTTTTTTATTTAAACGAGTCAAACAGTTTGACGAGTTGATGAGTTGTAAACAGGTTGTAAAGCATTAAATTTATTTTTGAACAGCGGTGGCCAACCAAGATGTTTACCTAGATTGTAAAGCGTTAAATGGGTTGTAATAAATGTGTATACATATAGTAAATAGGTTTGGACATGTTTATTTAGTCATGATAAACAAGTCAACATCAACAAGACATGCTTGATTAGATAGATTAAGCTAATCTACACAACACTACCAACATATTATACGGGTTGGATATAATGACCTAAAATCTGATTATTTTCGTGTCATGACTATGGCATGTTTTGGATTGTGCCATGATTTGTGACCCATAGGTAAACACTTAGCTGTATATGACTTGTTTTAACTTTTACAACTTCTCCATTTAAGATAATATATGACAAAATCAACCTTCTCTAAAGTAAATTGATCAAAACTATTGCCTTTGATATCCATAACTAATACTTAGATGATAGGTATTGAGGAGGTTGGTTGAGAACATGAAGGAGAAAGTGAACAGTAGCTTGCTTGCCGATTATAGCAAATTTAAGAACGAACGTATGAAGAAACTAGTTTGAGCTATCCCGCTTGAAGATTCAGATCACAGATCGATCAGGAATCATCATTTTTCTGTGCAAAGATTCATGTACAAAGCCTGTAAAAATGCTTGGTTTTGTAACTAAAGTTCTTTCATCTTATTTCTCTTACTTATTTTAAAGGTTGTTCTGCATAGTAAAATAAAATAAATTTTGCATTTGATGTTGTCTATAACTTAGAGCATTCACGGTTCTCGATATGTATGCGAGTGTATTCCCTATATATTAAGAAAGAGGTAACTTTGTAAAATAGTAACCAACTTTTAAAAGTGTTCCAATTAGGTAACTTAAGTTTTAAAATTGTTTCAATTAGGTCACTCAGTTATATTTTATAGGCAAATTGGATTTTAATAATCCAAACTATTACCTATTGACTGATAATAATCCATACTATTAATTTGGCCGGTAACACTCTCAACTTTCGCTTTTATAACCAACAATAGTCCCAGTGACATAATTTTCAATTCTTTACGCTTAATTTGTATCTATTTTAGTCTCAATTTAGCTTGTATGTTTCTTCATTTCATTCATAATTATTGTTGCGAACCGAATCGAGTCCAAATCAAACATAAAAAATTGAAAATTATGTCATTGGGACTGTTGTTGGTAATAATAGTGAAAGTTGAGAGTGTTACCGGCCAAATTGATAGTATGGATTATTATCGGCCAATAAGTAATAGTTTGGATTATTAAAATCCAATTTGCCTATTTTATATAAATTAAAAGTCTTAGCATGTTTTTAGCATTTATACTTGTTGTTTCAATTAGAAAATATTTTTTCTATCTTTTGATGCTAATATGGAACGTTGACGTAAATTTTAGGTATTTTTTTTCATAATTAACATGTTTTTTTTTTTAATTTTTTAATATAATTTTATATATTGAAAATTCTGACCCTACGTCTTCTCCACCGTTACTTTCTTGACATAAGAAAATTTAATGATGACTCGATTTGATCGTTTAGTCATCCAAATTGAGAAAAATATGCATGAGTGCTAAATCAGAACACTTTTGAAACTTGGTTATTATTCTGTGATATATTCCCTTTAAGAAATGGTTGTAAATGGTTATACGTAGATGAAAGAAAAATGTTATTGTTCATTTGTATATTTAGATAACCATTGTTCAACCTTTATAATTTTTTTAATATTTTTTAAAGTAGTTGTGAGTGAATGAGAGAGAAAAAATAGTAATTTTCTAATGTTTAAGGATAAGAAACCTGATGTGAATGTTCTTAAAAGACCAACTTGAATATATTTCATTTTGCATCCTCGCAAGAGTGAATAATACTTCTCTGAGTAGGATTAATACATAGTCAATTACAACACAACACAGAGAGAAAAATAATAAAAACTTCCTTTCATTATGAAAAAAAAGACATGAAAGTACAATGAAAAGCAGACTCACAGCAATAACATAACCAACAAAGGGGTTGATCAAAGAATTGGAGTATCAAACAGGACAATCTTGCTTGAAACACTACTTCAACTTGAAGTAGAGGATCAAGATGATAGCAAGAACAAGTACAGCAACTATCGAGCTGATGATCCACTTATTCCTGCTCAGCCGCCTTGACATTTTGGTCAAAATCTTTTTACTCCTGCCTATGTTGTCATCGACTCCATGAAGCTGAAACGTAGAAAGGCAAGCCCGTAAGTTTCAGTTTCCAATAGATGAGACAATTTTGGCAAGTTTACTATTTCATTCGGTTTATTGTATATTACTAGAGGGTCAAATCTAACAAATGTACCAAAAAGAAAAAACATGTCAAACAGGTTGAACGTTGGAAAACGTGTACTTCTAATGTTTACAAGCTCCTAAATCATTTAAAAAAAGTTGGATCATTAACCTATGTAACTGCTTATATAATTCAAGCAAACTTGCCGCGAGTCAACCTAACCCCACCTGTATCAGCCCACACTAAAACAAGCCATTTTGACCTTTTAACCAGCCCGCTTATTTTGCCAATCAAGCATTCATAGAAAATTAATATTATGCATGGTGAGAGAGAAGTAACTAATAATTTTAGTAGTGTATGCACTAATGCAAGTAAAGCAGATATAATGTGAATGACGATAAATAGACATACTGTTCCATGGGAATGCAAAAGCGACTGTCGTTGTTGGTGTAGATCATAAATAATAGAAACACCGAGTTCTTCAGTCTCCAGCATTATCCTTCTACTTTCCCTCACTCTGTCACTGGTTTTATTCAATCTTTCTGTTGACCTATGTAGTCTTGCTTTTTGATATGCTGAAACCTGTGACATTAGAAATTAGTATAATTTCATTCAAAATATGACAATCTTTTAAGAATACACCACAATTTTAAAAAAGTAGGGGGTGTAAGAAACAAGATTAGTAAGCATACCGTTGCTGCATCAGCCATTCCTGATTCCAACAACTCATCTCGAGCAGCCTGATTTATGTCGGTGGAAGAAATTCGTTTAACTTCACTCTTCATATTATTCAGATCACATTTGTATTCCCTTAGTTTGGCAAGAAACACGGCCTTCAGATTTGGCTGCAGGCTTCTCGCCTCTAGGTCCATTTTCCGAATCTGTTCCAATATTCCAAGAATACATCAACCATCACATATACAAGAAACTATTTAACAATAACAGGACGATACAATACCATAGATTCAGCTTCATCGAGCCCAGCTTTTATTTCAGAAAGTAACTGTTTCTTCTGCTCTGCAAGTGAAGAAAAGTTCATCTTTATTCTCAAAAGCCATAGGATGATAAGGGTTGAAGGAAAAACATAGAAAACAACACAGCAGCCATTGTAAAGGTAAGAACTCTATATCAACACTATAAGTCTATAAGCATTAGCGAAATGCTAAACATCCAATAATGTCAAGAAATTTTATCAAGTATGGACCCATAAAGCATGTGAAGCCTTTTGAATTGCTTCACCGCGAATGTGCAAGCAGAGTGCAATGATGAAGAACTGGCCATAGATTGTAAGAAGGTAAGAGTAAAGGAAATCAGTTAAATGACAAAATTATCATCCGAAACCATAGTATACTGAGAATGGTTTAACCCAAAGCTCCTGAGACTGGTTTCCGCCTTACTGACCTACCGCATCCTTCCTTAGTAAAATGCAAAATTTAGTGATCCGAGTATGTATTTAAGTTCTACCTATGGTTGCTCATGTACTAATAACCTATTTTCAATTAAATGTCACACCGTAAAAAACCAAAGGCATGCTGCAGGTATCAGTCTAGCTTTCCCAGCGCCTCTATGATACCCATATGAAGAAACAATATTATAAAATCAAGTTTATTGTGTGGTAACAATGAGAAATTGAGATAATAAAGAAGACACATAGGAAACAACCAACAATAGTTTTAAGTAAGAAATCAAAGCTTATCCTTCTCTCATTGCATCATCTACACACTAGCTAACAAGAATAGACTCACCAACAGTCTTTAGCCAAGCACTATCAAGATATTATTATGGTGCCCTGTCTAGATATTATTATAGTGCACTATCAACAACCAAAGGCTTGTGAGTTCAAGTCCTAGTGGGACAAAAATTGTCTCAATCCACATAGCAATTGATGGTGATCAAATACAATTGAGAAGTAAGTCAGTAACATCATTCGAAAAAGTTAACTGTAAGTAATATCAGTTTCTAGATAATCCAAAACATTTTCAATCCATATTGCCTAACCACATAATAAAAATAACAATTGAGTTAGGGTTTTAACTCACCTCCATCAAGCAGACGAGCCGATGCACACTTCTTCGACAATCCCGCAGAGATCTCGCAGTATTGGCGCTCGTAGCCTTCAAATACCTCACTCATCTCCTCCACAAATCTTCAATTGAAACCACGCAGATACAATCAATTAATCAAACAACAGTTACACCAATTGAAAAGACCAGCGGACAACAATCAATCAAAGTTATCATCATCAATATAATAATCTGCAGAACGATTTTCAACGAAACACGTGTATGATACTATGATCAACTATACCTGACACTTGAGGAACTTAAAAAAAATCAGATGATCAGAGGATTAGGCTGATTTCTTCATTGGATCTGATGATAAATATATACGTATGCAAATAATTTGAATTGTTTGAGACTTCGGAGAGTATATCTTCTTTCGAAAGGAATGTTTTTTTTTTTTTTTCGGAATGAAGATTTGTGGGAAAGGGGGAAGGAATGATGATATAACGATTGAAGTGTGGGCCTTTAAGCATTGTTGGTGATATAACTAATTTTATTACTTTATATATGCACGTTAAATTTAAAAGGATTTTTTTTATCAAAGGTTCTTATTAACTTGTAAACTTTTATAAAAAAAATTTTAATAAAATGTTTGAATTAGTTTATAAGCTGATAAATTATTTTTTAAATAGTATTTATTTATCTTATGCATGTAAAATAACTAAAAAGAAGGTTGAAATGTTGTGAGGGTGTGGCAAGGGTAGTTGTGAGGGGTGTAATGGGTATTAATCATAAAAAATTAATAGGATTGAAAATTTACACTTTTATAACTTATCAAAACTTTTTTTTACTCACTTGACAAGTTAAAACTCAAAAAGTCTTTTTAACTTTACAAACCATCAAAATCTTCTTATTAAGTTTTTTGAGAAGTTAATAACTTATAAATAGGGTGATCTTACATGGTCATGCTTAATACTACTCGAGTGGTTGAAGGAATTTACACCGTTGTTTTAGTGTAGCACTCAGTACTCAGTACTCACCTGTCAAGTTGCAGGAATTTTGAACGGTTTTGTTAATAGTTTACTCTGTTTTGAAATTCTTTTAGGAATTACTAGAAACCAAACCGATCAGAATTCAGAATATGCCAAAACAAATTCAATTCGGTTTAGTTTCGGTTAAAAATTTAGTTTTTAAGCTCAAATAAAAGCACTTTAAAAAAATTAAGGCTTTGGATAGTTAGGCTAAACATACAATTACAAAAAATGATATCTCAATTTTAATATGTTATATTCGATTAAATCAGTTCAACTTAACAAACTGAATTCAAAAGTTATATGTAATCAAAAACTAAATTCACAATTCGGTCTTGGTTAGAAAAACAATTCGGTTTTATTCACACCCCTAATTGGAATGACAAACATTATGTAGGGACATCAATACCATTATACAATTGCAATAGGTTTTTTTTTTTTTTTACTTGCGAATCAGTTAATTTATAAAATAGGACAAGATGTTAAATTTTGACAGTCATATATGAAGCTTACAGCATACCACAATTTAAGCCAAGATTAAAAGAATATTTAGACAATTGGTTTAGAACCAACAAACCAGGCCGAAAGCAATTAATAAAAATCTCTTTATTCTATAAAAGAAACGATCCAATAGTAACATTTGGAGCATAGTAAACAAAGGCATTGTCCTTTGGATTTCGCAAAGGGCGTTGCCCCCTTATTCCCTTAAGCCCAATCAATGTGGGGTGGCGTTATAAAAATATACTAGGTTAGTGACCCGTATACTACACGGATTGATCAATATTAAAATTGCACATGGTTAATATATTTCATCGTCAAATCGTATCCTTTCCATCAAGTATTTAGAGCTACAAGTGGGAGCAAACATGAATCTAGTTAAACATTAGAAACCAATGGAAGAAAGTAATATATATAGTGATACAAACTACCATTTGGTGTCTATGTAGATGTAGAAATAAGAAGATATTTGATCCAAAATCATCTAGCAATGAAAAGGTGGTGGGAGAAATCAAAGTTTTTAGTTTATTTATCGTTAAAGCATCGATCAAATAGTTAGATATCTAGTTTGGGGCATTGATTGGTATTATCCAAACAAAATTATATCGAATCGTAGTTCAATTCAAAACGCACATAAAAAACACATGAAGCTCCGCCGTATGTGACGTGATAAAATATAGATTATAATCGTCCCGACTCGTTTTCGAACTAAATTTACGTTAAAACGTAGAGTAACCCAGATTTATACCGTCAAATAAAAACGTTTATATATGGACTGACTCATTTCAGAATAGAATTTACATCAAAACGTAGGTGAACATCGAAACGTAGATCATCTTAAAACATATATATAAATATGCATGGAAACGTTTTATAACCGACTCGTACATATACGTAAACCTGGAATTTGAAAAATCTAAAGTTTACTTTAGAACGTTTAATAAAGATTTTAATAAAAAAATTATATATGTTATTATTATTTAAATATTGTTATTATTATTTTAATAATATTATTACCGTAGAATCCTTCACCAATTAATATATATAATAACTAGTTACTTACCTGACCGGCCGTGCGTGGCAGCGGCATCGTATTTCTCTTGATAAAGTATAGACTATAATCAGTCTGACTTGTTTCCGGACTAAATTCACGTTGAACAGTAAAATAACTCGAATTTATACCGTTGAACAAAAATGTATTATAGTCGAAACGTACACCAATAAATTTGGATTCTAGAATAAACTAATAATAGAACCGAGTTGTCTTCAGAATAATTTACGTTGAACCGTAAACTTTCTGTTTTATACCGTTGAACGAAAATGTATTATACTTGTCCCGCATTTTTTCAAATAGAATTATATCGAAACATATACCAAGTCAGAGCGTACGTAAAAAACACATAGATTACAAGAGTATATAAAAAATATGCACATAAAGGTTTATATGTGACCCGGCTCGTACCTAAAAATACGAACGTAAGAAAATTAATTGTTTTAAGTAAAAATTGTAACTGGGTAAACCCTAAACTTCAGAAACTTAGTGGGGTTAAACTGACAGCTCGCACCTAAAAATAAGAACGTAAGATGTTAGTTCTTTTAAGTAAAAATTGTACTGAGCTAAACCTGAAGTTATAGAAACTCAAGGGGGTTAAAGATACGTGTCAAAGTTGACTAGTAAATCAATATACAGATTTTATAGTTATTTAATTATTAATATTATACAAATTAATTAACAATTTTTATAATTATTTATTATTATTATTATCATCAAATTTTAATAAAAAATTATTATTATTAATTTGAATTCAATAAATAAGTAATATTATTACTGTTCCTTTCTTTCTCAATTAATAAATGGATAACTAGGTTTTCTTAACCCACACGTTGCGTAGAAATTTCCACTATGATCCTGAATATCAAAATGCAAATGCAACAACACGTTACGGTAGCATTATACATGACGTGATAACGTATAGACTAACTATCGACCCGACTTGTCTTTGGATTAAATTTATGTCGAACCGTAAAGTAACTCAAATTTATACAGTTGAACAAATACGTGTTATACTTAACCCAACTCTTTTCTAAACAAAATCATGTCAAAATGCAGTAAAACTCAAAATGTACTTAAAACACGTGCAGATGCGTCATATGCAGCATGATAAAGTATAGATTATGCTCTCGACTCGTTTCCATACTAAATTTACGTTAAAACGTAGAGTAACTCGGATTTATACTGTTGAATAAAAAGCGTTCTATATTTGACTCCATTCATTTTAGAACACAATTTATGTCAAAACATGAATCATCTCAGAATGTATAATAAAATATGCACGGAAACATTTTATATTTGACCTGACTCGTACCGTACCGACACGTTTCTAAAACGTGTTAGGATGTGAATGAGTCAAAGATGACCAGTTAAAACGTTTAATAAACATTCAATACACAAATTATTAATATATTATCATTATTAAATATTATTATTTTTTTTTTTACTAATGTAGAATCATAATTATACCAAAAGACATCACACTTCGGTTCTTTGGTTTAAAGTGGAGCACTTGGTAATTGTCATCAAGGCAAAACAAGTTATGGGTTATGATATGTTTGTAAACTTACATAATTAAGAAAAAGAAAAAGAAATTCAAAATAAGCTTATCATAGTTTACACCTACCACAAAAAATACTATTTATAAAACTAGAATTCGAAAACGAGAGTTGTCGCTGGTTTCTTTTGAGTTTGGTTTTATTGTAGAATTGTGATCTGCCCTTGAGTAGAACTTATGGAACTAAGGAAATAAAATGACCACTAAATTCTATCATACTCTTAAAGAGACATGGAATTAAAATACTAATGATAGTGCTAATATACAACCACTAAAACATAAAACGAAACTAAATATAAACTTTCAAACACGGCCGGTAGTGAATATTATAGTGCCCTGGTCGAGTCGGAAAAAAAGATCTCTTGGCACTAACGAATTGAATTATATAAACTAATTTAAAAAAAAAAACAAACGTTTTAAAAATAAACATAACAAAATCATAGTATTACAATGACATATCGTAATAGTTCACCAATAACTCGTGAGATTTAGGTATTACAATAAACGTAGCAAAATTATCTATTTTTGGGCTGCTCAATTGACCATCTAAATAATTAAATAAGTAATAATAAACCATGACCTATAAGATTTAAATATTTTGTTTTCTAAAAAAGAGACTTTTAATTGAGTAATTGGGTTAATAAAATAAGCAAAAAAATTAAATTTGGTTTAAAATATAATTGGGTTAAGTTTTTTATTGGATTATAGTTTATAACTATTTTTTCATATATATATATATATAATATAAAAACAATTTAAAAAAATTTGTATCCCTAAACGAGTGGGCGCTGAACGAGATTCCATCTCGTCCCTCCTCAAGGCTGGCTTTGCTTCCAAAGAAGTTATATTTTGGAGCGTGGGGAGAAGGCATGCATGATCACATGCATGAGATAATCACATAGAGAAATTATTTCTCCCGATAATCCATTGATGCGTTTGTAGAACCATCATCTGAACCAGTATCTAACTCACATGATTTCATTTTTTATCCGATTATTCCAACAGCTAACCAATTTGAAGTTGTGTGTTACTGGGTCGCTACCGTTATCAAATAACTTCATATCTTTTTTAACCGATGAATACACATTTTCCACTCTAGGGGAAGGAACGGTTGTTAACCCACCTTTATTGCGATAATCCCTTAACACTAATGTAACAAACACTCACATCATGATTATGTGGTGTAATTAACTTTTACATCTCGTTACACCACTAATGTAACAATTTTCCCTTCATTTTTTAAAAAATTTCCGTCTTTTTTAAAACCGTCTTAACTTTTTTGTATAATATTATTTTTTATATAAATTACACCATTAAATAGATCATTTTAATATCTTTAATTTGATTATAGTCTTGCTATATTTAAAAAAAAATTAACGTTGATTGTGGACCACTCGTTTACCACTGTAACTTTAACTTACAGTGATAACGTGGCCTGTTATGAATCACTAGTTTGATTAACGGGTTATCGCAATAAACAAGGGTTAACATTCGTTCTCTATCCTTCCACTCTATACCTATCATATTTTACCATCTATCACGTTTGTATTCTCTACTATTTAAACCTAGATCACTTGAGATAATCTTAAACGAATAAAGTTTTGAAGTAAATTTTGTGGGGGAAACGAGTCAGGTTAAATATAATACGTTTTCATTTGACGTTATAAATTCGAGTTACTTTACGTTTCAACATAAATTTAGTTTGGAAATGAGACCGACAATTGTAGCTAATCTTTATCATGCTTATATGCGCTTTGAGTTAGGTTATGATTCAACGTAAATTTTATTTGAAGTTGCGTCCAATATGATACGTTTTTATTCGGACTATGTACATTCGTATTACTTCACATTTCAATATAAATTTAATTCAGAATCAAGGTAGATCGATTGTATTTTATACTTTATCATGTCGCGTACGCCGTAAACGTAACACGCGGCGGGTAAAAAACTAGTTTTGTATGGAAAAGAAAACCCTTAATGGGGAAATTCAAACAGAAACAAGCTCGTCACTTGATCACTCAACCTCAATCGAACTCGTATCAAACCATGAATTCGCACACAATGAAGCATGATCATCTGCCAATGTGGAAATCGAGCAAAATGGGAGGTGGGTATCGTCTTCTTCACATCGATTTTGTAGGAGAAAAACAGGGGTTCGAATTCAACACAATCTTCATACACAACTTCTTACACATCATCTCTATATATTCAAAAACCCCCAAACGTCCCACTGGTTTGAGAAACAACAAGAATCAACCGACACATTTGGGTGTGATTATTCGACCCGGATCCGACAATACCCGGATCCACCTTCTGCTTCCCCCTCCCCTCTCCTCCCATGGTAGCGAGAGAGTGGAGATTGTAAGTTCATTAGCCTCTTGATAATTTCATCAATTGCAGGTTTCTCTCTCTTCTTTCTCTCTCTATATGCATAATTTAATGTTTGTATAATCAAATTAGATGCATATTATCTTCAATTATCATGTTTAGAAAATTTTCCCCAATTTTTGCTCTGTAAATGCATGCAATCATGAAATGGGATGAACTTTTTTGAAATTTTTTTTATGGGAAGATCTAATTTAACTGTATAGAAAGGGCATTGGTAGCAATTTAAACTTTCAGCTAATTTATCAGTTGCATTGGCAGAGATTATTGTAATTTTTGACAATTTTCTGTTTGTATCTATATGAGATGTTAGTGGCTTTAATGTTATTTGGTATTATGTATTTGGAATTCAGGAGGATGACAAACAATTGTGTGAATTGCATGGGGCATAAGAAACAATAATTTCTCATCCTTTTTGAGTTTTGTCATTGTTATATTATGTGAATAGAAACATAGAAGTGATTGTTTATCCTGCCAGTAAAAAGAAAAGTAACAGAAAATAATACTTTACTATATCCAAATATGATCTCATTGAATACACTACGGATTTTAGGTAGAGAACTGTGTGAAAAAAATAAACTTTAACTATGATACGTGGTTATGTAACCGTATAATCCACTCTCTTCTTCTCTCCCATAATGGGTGGTCAACACTACTTATAAGTGCTTATGCGGTTCTCATGTTCTCTACTTTAAATTGGTTGTGTAAACACTCCCCATGTCGAAGCTTTTTTTTTTTTTTTTTTTTTCTTTTTGTATTTTCTAAAGAATAATGGTAGCAAAAACATGAAATTTGTTCTTGCAAGCTGTAGCTTGTTTTATGGTATGTACAAATAATAATGGTTCAAAAGGCAAATCACTCTTTATTATTTGCCTTTTTGTTTGAAACCATTTGGCCTTATTATCTTGATCTATGTTCCATCTTATCATACAACGTAGTTTTGTCATTTCCATTTAAAAAGGATTCATTTACACTTGAAGTTGCATTAGATGGATTCTTGCTTACTCAATATATGATTCTTTTCTTTGTCAACAACTTATCTCGAAATTGAGGTTTTTAACTTCATGATTAA
This sequence comes from Flaveria robusta, assembly GCA_025506415.1. Taxonomy (NCBI): domain Eukaryota; kingdom Viridiplantae; phylum Streptophyta; class Magnoliopsida; order Asterales; family Asteraceae; genus Flaveria; species Flaveria robusta. The sequence continues at coordinate 11,796,142 of CM046459.1, read as the reverse complement.
TGTTTATTGCAGAATTCTTGCATTAAGAATCCTGATAGTGGCCTTGTTGGAATATCTTGAAGTTTGCTAAGGTAAGATCTTCTTTTGGCATTGACTTTTTAAGCCTTCACATTTGACTTTATCGATGTAAAACGAACATTGTTCTTGCAAAGATGACAGAGAGACTACATTCTATTGGCTTTTTCACGATGAAAAGTACAGTGGCTTAACAATTGATCACCGTAATTTACTACATTTTAGGGTAATTTCAAACCAATAATTCTTAGTAAGCGTTTGTACGTGTCAAAAGTGATTATTGTGATGTTTGGCAAAAGTGATTTTGATTCTCATATTATCAGTTGGAAAAAAAAGGTAAAGAGTTCATAAAGGAATAAAGGATATATAGTTTCAAGATCATTGCAACATTAACTATCTCTTGCTTTAATAAACTGTATATCTGATTCTTGAAGCCACAATAATCACTTTGAAAACACCCATGAAAAAAACTTTAGGCCATCTTTTTGTGATATATTCAAAATTACCTATTTTTTTAAGATCAAACGATTTCTGATTGTTTTTAACAGGGACTTGCTTGAATGTAAAAGAGGAAATATGGGTGGTTGTGCTTCAAGCCCTGTTAAAACAATCAAACCAAGGAAACCACGGCGTTATCGTAGCAGAAAGACACATAAGTCAGACAAACACAGGAAGAAGCACAAAGATGCAGGAGACTCGGTTGTGGTTAATGAAAATGTTGACATGAACACCACTTGTAGGGAATCAGTTTCTTCTGACTGTACTAATGAACCCACTCAGATGGAATTCCACAGTAGTCGGATGGATGCAAACGGTACCTTTATCAAGTTTTAACTTCGTTTGACGTAAAACTAGAGGTGGCACAATAGAAGGGTTAGGTAACGGGTCAAAAGAGTAACTTTTTGTATATAGAGGGGGGTTAACTCTAAACACTTCTTGTCCAAAATAAAGACTTCTTTAGAATTAATTAGTGTACCACATATGATTATAAAATATGTTTTACATCAATAAAAACCTAACTTTTTGAATAAAGTTGTTTAATGAGTTTTTACCCTTTTAGGGGGTGACTTTTAACCCACTTGAAGTGTGGACCCATTTTCTCCTTAAGCAACTTTTTAAACTTGTTTTTGACCCGTTACACATGAAACATTACCTGAATTGATCCATTCATAAGTAAACGGGTCGAAATTTTTACCTCTTTATAAAATAATGTGTTACCCACTTGAATGACATGAGCATTGTTGTCTTCTTGCAGTCGACGAACCATGGTTTGATTCTGTCAGCAGCATTGAAGATTCTGAATCAGATGATGGCATTACCAGCATGCATGGAGGTAATGACTTTTCGTAAATATTATTTGTTGAATTGAATATTAGCTTCTTGAATCATCCTAGTTTTTTTCACAGCAAACCAACCATTGTTCTTGTGGCAGTGACAAAAACACACACCACAGGTTGCTAGGATGTGCAAAAGTGATCATTATCACCGAAATAACAATTAAAAATCATAATCCTTGGAATTTTTTATATACAAAGTAAAAAAGATTGGTTGTTGTTGTTGTATCTTATCTATAATGTCCACAAAATCGCCTGAAGTGTATTCAAATAATTAAAACCCGTTTGATTATTATATTAATTATACAATTTTTGCAATTAACTAAACTAACTAATGCAAGAAAGTTAAATTATTATATTAATAATGCAGCATCAATAATTTTATTAAATACATCATTTATCTATAAAATTTTAAAAATTAGTATAAAAAGTGTAGATGGGTAACAAACTGACCCAAGCCAAGTTGGGTCTCACTAGAAATTACTCATTTGACCTATTATCAACATATCCAACCTACCCAATTTGGTCAGTTGCAATAAAAAGTGAAAAAAGATGGTTTGAAAAGTCAAGAATAACTCTTGTTGGATTGCAGAAGTATTGCATGACTAAACTGTATTCATCTCTACTTTGTTTGTTGGTTAAAGACGATGATCCAAATGGGGAGGATGAGATGTCATCGTGTTTCTTTGACTACAATGCAAATGTAGAAAAATGTAGCAAAGAGAGTGCACCAACTAAAGGAGGCAGATTGAATCACGCCAACGAGTTTTACATTTTAAGTTCCCATGGGCACGATGGTGATTCCAGCCCTTCAAACAAGTTAGGACGTAGTTATAGTAGTTATAATGGTGATAAAGATGATAAAAATCAAGCCTTGATCTTTAAGCCTGGTGGACCTCACTTGTATCATTCTGCTAGCTTCAGTGATAAAATCACCAACACCTCAAATTCAGGCTCACAGAACCAGACAAGAATACCAACTGTTATTAAACTTGCAGTGAAAAGAGCCGATGGAGAGGTTCTCAATGGTACCCGTACGTATTAAACACTAAGAACTTTACTTTGTGGTTTTGTTTAAAGAAATCTTGATGTCAAAATATGTGAAATGAAATGCAGGTGCTACAGAAAAGTTCTTTTACCGACCGCGAGCAGGATTCTTGATTTCATGTTGTACAGATGAGAAACCGACTCGCGGTTGTTGGTCTGCTATTGACCCATCAAATTTCACTCTCAGAAGTGAAAACTATTTCAAGTATTCATCAAATTCCCTTTTCAAACATTAGTCATTTTAGATATGTACATATGAACTTGTACATTGTCATGATTAATACAAAGTAATTTAAAGTATATGAAATGTATATATTTTCCATTAAATTAAGTTGTTAAAAGTTCATTATAAAGTTCAAAACATCATATTTTAATCTTTTGTATGACTATAACCTGATCAAGTGCCATAATTTCAGAGATAAGTCGAAGAAACCTGCTCCAAGTTATTCCCCTTACATTCCATTTGGCGTAGACCTGTTTGTATGCCCGAAGAAGATCAACCACATTGCCAAATACATCGAGCTTCCATCGTTAAAAGGTGATGAAAAACTGCCGCCTCTCCTCATTGTCAATATTCAGGTTTGAATTTTCGGTTCAATAAAAGTCTAAAACATTGCATAATGCAAACATTAATATTGTGCATATTTGGTTGTTACAGTTGCCTAGTTATGCTGCTCAGATGTTCCTTAGTGAAAGTGATGGCGAGGGTGTGAGCCTCGTATTATACTTTAAACTCTCAGAAACGTACCAGAAAGACACCTCTCGACAGTTTCAGGAGAGCATTAAGGTAACAAAAATGCACATACAAACACTCTTTCTTTTTGTTTAACAAGCAGTTCATTCGGGCCAAAATGGGCTTGTGTTGAAATGGGTCGTTTAGAAAAGAAGTATAAAACCTTGTTATAATTAACAACTTTGGATGATTCTAGTTGAGTGTTGATGGTCTGTTTAGAGTTTAGTGGAGGACAAGATGGAAAAGGTGAAGGGTTTCAGAAAAGAAACGACGGTAGCTTTCAGAGACCGGCTTAAGATAATGGTGGGTGTGGTAAACCCGGACGACCTTCTTTCGAGTAGCACCGAGAGGAAGCTTTTGCACACTTACAACGAAAAGCCCGTCCTTTCACGCCCTCAACACAGTTTCTATCGGGTACCCACATTTCCATTCTCAAACTCATGTTAATAAAGTATAACATCTTCTAACATTCACATGCTTTTATCATTCACACACAGGGTTCAAATTACTTTGAAATTGACCTGGACATTCATCGGTTTAGTTACATAGCAAGAAAAGGATTAGATGCGTTTCGTGATCGCCTTAAAGATGGGATAATGAATCTTGGACTAACCATTCAGGTACACTGTAGTAAAGTAACATCATCTTTATTCTTTACAAACAAGAATAAAATGATTTCGAATACACTTTAAAATAACAGGCTCAGAAACCAGAAGAACTGCCGGAGAAAGTTCTCTGCTGTTTGAGATTAAACAAGATTGACTTTGTCAATCGCGGTCAAATACCAACCTTAGTAGCAGTTGACGAAGATCCTTCGTGTTGACCCGTTCTTCATATTTGTTCTTGGCCATTGTACATAAATCCTGGGCTTTACTGCAAAACAAGGTGGATTTATTATCTCAAAATGAGGTTGTAATTAGAAAGGAAAAAGATCGGTTTTCCTCTTCGTGACAATTTTGGATTCAACGATCTGGTTTGCTGTTTAGTATCGTCGTACTATTGTACAAATTGATGTATCCGTTCGCATCTTAGTTATTGGTTTTGTAAATATGAAATCATTTTTTTTCAAATGTATATAAGAACATGGATATATAGCAAGTGCTGCGACTGCACCGCCACCTTGGGTCAGGTTGCAGCCATGTTTCTGGCTTCTTGTTTCCCACTCTGTCGGTCAAGTGAAAAGTGCACAACTGCCTTCAGATTGAGACCCTCGAGTGGTTAGTGAAACTGTATAACCTGATGCTTTGGAGTATGCAGCAACTCGTGTATAGACGACCTGCAAAACCGCTGACCCGATGGTTCGTTTCAGTTGATCAGGGTGAATTCAACTCATTTATATGAAAACGATTGATCGTAAGGTTATGTGATAAACTGTTTACCAACGGAAACCTTTTATGAATCCATATATTGTGAGTTGAGAATCAGGAGATGAAGTCATAAAGCCAGACTTTTACTTACTAATATACTATCACAAAAGATTAATTACACCCATGATCATATAAGGATGTATGATCATTTGACATTCTAAAGAAATAAATTAGTATATAATTAAACAGGTTAATATGTGAACTCATTAAAACACATGTTTTACGACTTGTTTAACTGATACATTACAATCCGTTTAACCTATTTAAATCTTGATCACAACCTGTTTACAACCCGTCAACACGTTTAGCTATGGTTACATAGGTTGTATAAACTTATACGATTTCATATGAGTTTTGGACTTTAGGTTAGGTTGGATATCTTGACATTGATAACCCAATATGATTGACGTCCCCTGCAAGACCTTAGAGCTTTTTAGGCAAAGATTTTGTTTTCTACCGACTGCAACCAAAGTGTCCGAGTCATGTTTTCCATTAAAAAGTTCAACTCTTAAAAACCAATAAACTCTCGTGACTAGAGATCGGACTATCTTGAGCCCACGTAGTTCCGTCCCTGCTTAAGCGGTTGACTGATAGTTCAGAAGGTTTTATATGAAACCAAATATACCATTGTATTTGAACCATTTTTTGGTCTCTGTTTACATCTTTATATTTGATATCGATTCAAGTTATACTTGATACAAATTCAAGAACTGATAGATTTTTATTTTAATGAATCGAATAAAAAGAAGTTGACTAGAAAATATAAATCACACGTACCATCGATATGTTTTATAGGAGACTCATGCGTTTACTAGTTTTTTTATTTTATTTTTAATTTTAATGTTTTCTTGTTCAGTTGACGTATTGGTTTAGCATTCAACAATTATAATCCTTCTATTTCTTCCATGTGCAGAGAACTAGAAAGAACAAAAGTCAAAATAATTTAGACCCCTCCGGAAGAATTAATTTGCTCAGTAAAACACAATCATACAAAGGACAAAAGTCAAAATAATGTGAATACAATAATGTCAAACTACCATAATATAATTCTACTTTGAAAAAAATATTATTTTTCCTACATGCCACCACACAAATAGCAAGAGTCTGATATCACTGTGTTTAGGTGCCTATCAACAGTATAGATCATCGATCAAAATTCGATACGCGCCCCAGATATCGAACCAAGGCCATACCTGATACGCGCTATACCACATTCCACTGACTCGCGCTTCAAAGCATACAAAGAGCAAGACGCTACAATGACCTTAAAACTACTGGTACATTAGATACAAAGCTCACTCTTTATAATAAACAATCTGTACATATGTATCTTCAGTAAAACAATCAAATAAAACTAAAAAAACAAGGGAAAGTAGACTTTGATCCAAAATGTAATATGTAGTTAGCAACAATATAAGCTTCAACAACAAGAATCTTTTACATACCACATTCAGAACAGCATTTACGCGGTTATTTCCTCTTCTTTCATATGTAGAAGAACGGGTCTTTCCTGGTTTCCTAAATTGGTGTCCTTTCGCTGTGACGGTTTTGTAGATTTCCCGGTTTGCCCACCACCGTTATTGTAGCCTCGATGCCTAGGTACTGGAATATCATGATTATGTTTCCCTTCATATGTTGTTACTACAGATTTCGGGTCTGACGGAGCCCTTTCTACATGCTTTCGCACATTGCATCCTGCATATGTGCATTTGTAATAACTCCTGCATGGTTGAAAACTTTATAAGTAAAAAAGAACCATTTTGCTAACCAAAGAGTACATGAACGAGTTAAACACAGGTTGGGTAATGGGTCAAAATGCACTTGGGTTAAATATGAATACATACAAGTAAAATCTTATCTTATTACTGAGGACACTTGACACAATTCTAGAATACCTACATTTTCATTTTCTCGCCCAAACTACTTTCACCCATTTTATGACAACTAGTAATTAAGGCATTAATTTATTCACACTTTTACAACTACCATTTCAATTTTTGTTTATTCAAAGAAACAAATAAATGTTTCCAATTCGCTTCTCATTTGTAAATAGAAATATACCATATTTATCATACATTGGAAAGTGTTTTATATATAACAAGTCATTTCAGTAATTAAAAGTAAATGAAGATTTATAATTTATATTTTTGTGTTAACCAACCCGCGTAATACACGGGTTTTTTAAAGCTAGTAAAATACAACCCAAAATGACCATTTTCAGTTTATTGAGTTGAAATCGCGCCTCAGCAATTGAGATGATGAGAAAGAATGAAAATAAATTTCCCAATTTCCCGAAGTATAAAGATTACCTTGGATTAGTATTCCCCTTGACTACTTTCTGCCCGTATTTTCGCCACTTGAATCCATCATCCAAGAGATCAACCTCACTTCTTGTCTGCACCACAATTTTTGGTTCAGAGACCATCTTGTGAGCTGATGTCGAGTCAACAGGCACAGACACAGGCCCAGCCTCTGTATTCCTGCAATCAATGAGCAAAATACATCAATTGATACGCAAAATGTCAAATTTAATATAGATATGCACATGATGAGGACCAAATTGGGAACAACATGGAAACATGAGAAACTTGCACAATTTTTGATACTTGAGTTAAGGAGCTCACAACTAGATTGTCATAACGATCAAATATCATCGTCTTGGGCTATGATTTTGGTTCATTTTTTTTGTCCATTTTATTTTATTTCGCCATTGCGTCCTATAAAAGGACCTTTTTGTATGCATAGAAGAATTTTCAAATGCATCAACTTTCTCTATAGTTGCACATATTTATGATTTATCAATCTTTTGCTACAATGAATCTAAAGTACTTTTGTCCTGCACCAACATATGTTTAATGATATTCAACATACCTTCTTTTTGAATTAGGTTCGTCATTTGGCTCATCTATTCTCATCATCTGATTAGACCCTTGATCAGTTCTCATCAACTGACTAGACCCTTGATCACTTCTCATCAACTGATTAGACCCTTGATCACTTCTAATCAATTGGCTAGATCCTTGATCAGCTACCTGTTCTTCCACTACACGTTTTTCAAACTGAGGATTGCCCGGTTTGTTTACATCAGAACCCTCTTTAGCTCGTCTGCTAAGTTGTGGTGGCTCATGGTTGTGCTGGCCTTTATACACAATGTCAGTTATATGACCATCTAGTGATTGCCCAACCTTTTTCTTCACAGGGCAGTTAACATGTGTGCACTTATAATAGCTTCGAGGATGCTCACTTGCTTTGACCTGTTTTTGCCCATACTTCCTCCAATTGTAGCCATCATTGGTATCAACAGATACAGAAGTTACTTGTTGAGGTTCAGTAGTGTCGGATTGAGACACCTGAAATCCATCTGGTGACCCAATTTGCGAATCCTCAAGCCCAGAGTTCGCATTGCCTGCACTAATCATCTGTGGTTCTACCTCGGATGCCACAGTCGCCACTGTTGCAGAAGATCCGTTTTCAGGTTGAACATTATTAAAATAAGATTGAGACAACGCAGCCTGAGCGGTAACGTGAGCCAACGCCTGCTGGTGAGACATCCCAAATGGACTCTGCCCAAATTCAAACAAATGACAACACTTATTTCCTCCCAAAAACACAATCTTGAAATTCCAAAACAGTCAAACCAGCAAAGGTCAAACACATAATTGACAGTGCTATCTTACATATCAACAAACCAACAATTTTCCCTGTTCAGCACTTGTTGAAATGTTCAACACTGTTATACACAATTCACTATCTACCTCAGATTCACTATCTTACATATCAACAAATGAGCTCATTTGACAACAGAAGTCAAAGGGTACTTTTTTCTTGAAAAGGAGAAAACAACACACAATAACATCAAAGCTTTTAAAGTAAACCCAAAGCAAACACTCAATCACACAATCTTTAACCTTCTAATTCAAATCACAAGATTGAACAACCACATAATACTATAACCAATACCTGCAAAGGCGAGAAGAACCCAGGGGAATTAAGAAATCCAGAAGGACTAAAAACCGAAGGAAACATAAACCCAGATGGCGATTGAGCAATCACCAAATCCACAGGTCGATTCTGCTTAAATCCCCCCAATTTCTTCTCAGAGTCCGTCGATTTCGACTCATCAAACACAGCAGCAGGTGGGATTTGAGCCGCGGGGGACGCCATAGCTCCAGCGAGAAGCTGCGAAAACGATCGACAATCAACATCCGAATAATGATCGGAGAAGAGATTCGACACAAGGGTCATCGGCCCAGGGCTGAACCCCGGTCCACTTCCGCCGGTGAACAGGTTTTCGAACGACGATTGCGGTGGTAGCGCTATCGGCGGAACCCGCCGTGGCTGCGGTGGTGGTGCCGCCGGACCTCCGTTCGTCTCCGCCATGAGTCAATATCTAGTTATCTACAATACAGGCTGTATGATCGTCGATTCGTTGATTGTAGGTTATAATTTCCTGTTTTTAGCTCTATAAATCGCGATTTTTGTGAGCAATTGAGGGATGATTGTGATCTTGAAGATGATTGGGGGTGCTTTGGTGTGGGTTAATTGGGGATTACGTATCTACTAGCTTGAATTTGCTTATAATATCTGTATACAGACAAGGGGTTTACAGAGGGTGTATGTGTGTCCCGCATCTCGATCTTATCTTCTTATGGTGGCAGATACTATGATCATTATGAGGGGTTGGCATATGTGGTCCTTTAACTATTATGTAACTTGCAATTTTAGTTTGTAATAGTAGAAACTTAAAGAGAGTTTCCTCACTTTTGCTTGCTTGGTTAAACCTTAAAGGGAGTTTCCGCTTATTTGGTTAAACAGGTTGTATAAATGGAAGTGTTAAACGTATAGTAATCGTGAGGGTTTGAGTCAAATTTGACACGAGCTAAAAATGTTATATGAACTCAAACCAATGACGATCATGAAAATCATGTCAAACATATAAATCGAATGCTATATGTATATTCATATGTTGACAGTCACGTGTTTGTTTAACTAACTTTTTGGCATGTTAACATTTTATGATTACGTATTTACAACAAAACTTAGAAATGTAATAGATAGTTCTATTTAAACTATTAATCATATGTTTATTTTTCTTTTAACTTTTAAGTTATAGTATAAAATATTCAATCAATTTTAATTATAATATATAACATATTATTCAAATAACATTTATAGAACACACTAAATAAATGACGTAATCCATAAACCTGTGAGCTTGATATAAATACATACATTTAGTGGTTGTTTGATAGCTTATTATGATTATTAGGATACTACCTCTTAATTGTTTATAGCTTATTAATGGTTGAAAGATAACCTTAAGTCTAAGTAGTTAAAAGGTAACATCTTAATGGTTGTCTATTAACTATTAAGACTTAAGGTTACATCTTAATCATTTAGCGACTATAAACCATTAAAAATATAACATTTTAACGACCATTAAATGATACCAAAGAGTCTTTTATCTGAATATCTTCAAACCTTTGACTTAAAATAAACAACTCTTTTAAGACCAAACCTAAACATACGGATATTATGTTAGGTTTGTTTAATATAATTAGAGTGCCAACAAATAAAACATTGATGGATTGCATCCGTGATTTAGGAATACTTCAAGGATGAAATTGTTACTTATTATAATTTAATAATTTATCAACTGGGCTCTATTTCTTTACATTGATTGTTTATTATTTAACTAATAATAAAATTAATTTTAACACTTTATTTGTAAATTAATCATTAAATAAGTAAGACAAAATTCCATCATCCAACTACTTCGAATCTTACAAATTCGTCATATGACAAATTGTATAACTTTGGACTTCATATCATTTATACTTCTATATAACTGTACAACGTACGTGTATATATGTAGTTATACAATGCACGCGTATATATAGTTATACATCAAATGGTGAGGGATCTATTGATGACTTAAAGAATAAAAAATCAAATTCTAGCATTTTTATATTTTAATATTATCACCCTTAAAAGTCAATATATAATCTCATCGATTAATGAACATAGTAATACTTGAGATGATAGCATGCTGGTAACAGATAATTTTTTTTTAAATACTAGGGTTTTAAAATGAGCTATAATAGTTTAAAAAAGTCAAATATGTGAGTAAATAGAATTTAGTTTATTGATTTTCATACGGGGGAGTGAATCTCATATAATTATTTTCCTAAATCAAATTATTTTTATTTTAGTAAGCATGCAAACATTTACCTATTCCAATAAATCAAGTTTTTGAGGACACGTGACGCGATTCTATACATTTTAATGTTGATTTTTCCGTCTAAACTCATATTTACATTTTAATTAAAATGATTTTGAACACTTGCTAAAATCACAATCTTTTTTCCTTATACGAATTTCTTATTTTCTTTCCTGTATTTCTTTCTTTTATTTTATATTAAAAATTTCTTATTTGTCTACATAATCAAACGACCTAGAAGTTTCCAATATTAATTTCGGAATCATTTGCTTGATTTTGTTTGAGTGAGTTAATTACTGGTAAAATTTATTTTATTTACAGGTTGTTCCTTTACAATATAAAATAATAGGGGTTTTAAATAAATAAACTAAACAACTATATATCTAAAAATATAAATCTTCTTATGCTAATAATTTATTAAGATTTACTAAATTATAAGATTTCAGTTATATCATATTTTAAAATATAGTTTTATAATTTTTAATCTTTATTATTTTTCATTTATAATTTCTTAAATATTTATTATTTCTTATTTTATTAATGATTGATAACATCTAACATATAAAATTTTTATAAAAGGTAATGATTTCAAGAAGTTAAATTCAATCCACCCGTGTAATACATGAGTTTTTAACTTAATATATGTATACACACATATACATATATATGAACTAATAAAATGTTTAATATTAAAGAGTGTAGGAAATGATTTAAACCAATACAAATTAATAATTTGAGATGATTGTCCCAGCAAATGAACATAATTAAACAAGGGTGAGAAAAACAACATTGTTGGTTTCTCATTTCATTTAATTTTTTTTAAAGTAAATAACTTTATATACTATGTTATAATCTTAAAAAGCTATGCAGATCCACATATGAAGTGCGTCTTTTAAATCTATATTTTTTGTTAGATAATTTAGTGTAAATAAATTGATTAGTTGAACAATATTATCATATATACATCAACAAAATCAAGATGTGTGAAATGCACGCTTGCTTAAATGTATTATGATTTACGGTATTTTTCATCATAGGCTCTTAGGGATGAAGCCCCTTGGGGATACCAAGGGGGCAACTCCCCCTTGGCAACGGTCCACAGGCAGCACATTTGGTATCAAAGTCCAATAGACGGCAGCCTCTGGCGAGGGTCCAAGCAGCAGAGCCCCTAGCTGGTGTCGAGCTCCAATTTGACTAAGAGGTGTTCTCAAATTTCAACTTGTGAAATTTGGACTAAAAATGAGTTATAATTTGATTGAATTTTGAATTAGCACTAAAGGCAAATTTTAAGGCAGTTTTCCTCTAATTCCAAACAAAACTTTCTATACATTTTGGCCATCCATTAGTTCTTCAGGTTCATAAAAATACACACAAAAATCATACTTTTTCTTAATTAAATACTGAGATTTTTCCTGTTGATGTGTTCATATTAAATCATTGGTTGATGCAGTCCGCGGCCCTCAGTTTCAGTCAAGCGATTGATTATCTAAGAATACGAATCTCTAACAATTTCAAACAGTACGAGGACAAATGAAAACAGGAAGGCGACGAATCAAGGCAATTCTCAGTGAAATCATTGAGATGATCCAGGATGGAGGCCTTAAAATACGGGGGATTCGATGAAGCATTTTCAATGGGTCAAATGGGTTCCTACCAAATTCAATCGTTTTATATAACAATATTATAGGATTTCATTACGTACATAAGAGTAAAATTCACATCATGTACAATGTACATTTTGCTCTTCACGTGTTGAAGTCGTCATTAAGGCTTAGATTTCACAACTCAAACAGGTAGAGAACATCAAATCTCATCTTTCCATTTAGACTAATCATAGATCAAGATAGGTAAGCCGTCATTAGCCAAATCGGTGCAGTTCCTAATCTTCTTGTTTCTAGTTATAATGACAAACAATTTTAATGGTTATATTAGATGTGATTTTTGCTTGTAATTTTATCTGGCGTTTTTATAGTTTTTATTAGTCTAGCTTCTTCCTAGGTTACTTTTAGTAAAATGGTTGTCCCAAAAATAAACATAACATTGTGTTTTCATATCGGTTAATAAATTCACATCCAACCAAACCACCACCAACCTACATTATTGTGATGCATCATGCAGGGGGTATTTTGGTCATGTGGCGGCTTCCCATCTTCGATTAAATCACCTTTGATTTTTTAATACATAAATAAAATAATTTGCCGCCATTCGTTACTGTCATAATATTAATATTTTTGATAAAGGAGATTCGTACATTGATTATTAACAATTAACAATTTATAAGTTGTCTTCTTTAACGAAAAAATATTAGACGACGAAATATTAATCTCAACGAATTTAATACTTTTTTTAATCTTCTACTCAAAATAAAACTTTTTATTTGTCTATTTTTTCATTTGTTATCACTATTGTTATTAGAAATTATCATAATTTATATAAATAAAAATAAATTAATTACACAAACGGTCCATGGATATATAATATATTAAGTAGTACGGTGTCTAACTTTAAAAATTACACCAGGGTCCCCAATATTCACTAAATCGTAACACGAGTGATTCATGAAATGACCGTTTGGTGTTAAAAATTTCATTATGGCTATTAGAGCATTTACATAAGATTTCCCATCTTCATTCTTATTTATATAATACTAATTACTAACTTTGTTTGTGCATTGGAGTTGTACATTTGGCTTCAACATTTGTACTTATTAAATTAACACTTTTGGGTCCCATGTTTGCTGTCTTGCCAGGCGGTAGTTGTTTGTGCATTGAAGGTGTACGTTTTGCCGGTGGTGGTTCTCCGGTGATGGTTGTTTCCAGCGGTTTTAGTGTCGTGTATGGCGGTGGCGGAGGTACGTCATTTGGACCGAGGAGAAAGGGGGCTCGGCTCGTACAAAAAACAAAAAAGCAGTTGATTTTTTATAGAAACTAAAGTAAAAGATCAGTTGGTTCATGACTATTGAGACTGAACAAAAGGGGCATTAGGGTTTTTCTTAAGAGAGGGAGAATTGAGGTCTGAGGAGTTTTGAGGGGGAGTGCTCTGCACTAGGGGTATGTATATGAGGAAGAGAGTATGGCCTTTGTTGAATTTTGCAATAAGTTGGATTTTTGAAGGTTTTTCTTTTGAAATATTTTGAAGTTTGAAGGTATGCTTAAATGTTTTATGTATATTGTTTTTTGTTGTTCGCTTTTTAATATATTGATCTTTGCAAGATGGTGAAATGACCACAGCTGACCCAAGAGGCCAAGAGGAAGGTTTAGACTTTAGAGTGGCTGAATGCAAAATGTTAGTATTTTGTTTTCCTTATTTGTAGTTTAAAAAAAGATTCAAATAAAATTGTTTTTAGTAGGATTATTGTATTTAGTTAATCTTATTGTGGTTTAAAAAAAGATTATAATAAATTTGCTTTTAAAGATGCTGAGGTTACATCAGAATTTGTTAATTGTCATGTTTAGGTTCAATCACAAACCATTACATATATTACAAAGAATAATAGCATCTACAGTTCTTTTATACTATTGGTGGTTTTTTTTTTTCTTTTTATGTTTTGTTTTTTAGTTGACACAACACTATAAGCTTAAAATTCTTAACTCCATAAACTTCAGGCCATCTGTACCACTAAGGCTGATATAACATGTCAGACACGACACGATAATACACGAACACAATAAGACACGAACGCGATAAGACACGAAAACGATAAGTGCTGACACGAACACGACACGATAACTAATCGTGTCATTTTTTTCCAAACACGAACACATACCTGTATAGAAACAGGTTACATGATAAAACCTGTTAAGAGACACGATAAAAAATCATATATTTTTGTAAGAAAAAAGGTTTGCCAAAGTGCATAAAAATCTTAAATAATACATAATACTTACATATGACAATCCTTGACATATTTGAAACAAAAGTCCATATAAAATATTAATCAACAAATATCATATTTAAATAGATTCGTTGACAGGCGGAGTCCGGACAGACAGGAGACTCGGTTAGTGGTATTGTGGTAGTCATATTTGATTGTAGAGGTTGGGCAAACAATAAATCTTTAAAATGAATATGAACAACAATGACATATATATATATATATATATATATATATATATATATTTAACTATATTAAATAAGCTATAAATATAATCAGGTTTAAACAGGTGTCTTAAAAGGTTAACATGTGTTTAACACGTTAAGACACGATTTTTATCGTGTCTTAAACGTGTCGACCTGTTAATAACACGAAACCTGTTAAGCTCAAACACAAAATCTGTAAATTTGTTGTGTCGTGTTAACAGGTCTGTGTCAGAAATTATCAGTCTTATGTACCACACATGGCAGCCTCCTTCATGCTCCATCGCACCCTTATTTCTTTACTCATTTTCTTTATTTTTTTTCCTGAAAGCTCTTGCAAGCCTCCTCTGGACCTGACAGCCCTTCCTATGCACAACCGCATTATTCAAGCTTTCGGTCACCAATGATTCTTCCCTTGACCTGTCACACCTTCGTATCCCTAATTTCGCGATGTTAATTGATTTCTTTCGCCTCCCCTGCTCGGCAAGTGTTCACCTGCAACGTCTTCGCAACCGTTTGTGTTGTGCATCTTTATTAAGAATAAACCCTAAAACCCTTTGTTTAAGGCATCTTTCATTGTATTCTTAGACGTTAATAGCCTGCTTTCTCTTTTGGCAGGCGTATGCCTTAGAAAGCCCGAAAGAAACTCTTTTGCTTCACTAAGATGCTTGCACACCTCTTGCTAAATCTTTTGTTCAATTGCCACACTTTTCTAGAATAGCCTATGGAAAAAGGTCTTAGTATTTTGTAACAAGCACTCACAAAAGTAATTGGCTATGTGTATATGGATGCTTTTCAATCAGATAACAACACTTTGAACAAACAAACATAATCTGCATAACCTCCAAAGAACCAACAAAAACCCCGCCTCGAAGCGCGGGTTTCAAATCTAGTTATTAACTAAAAATCATTATTTTTTTCTTTTTTTTAGTTAAATAATATTGTTTATATTTTTATCATTATCTTTTTTTATCTTCTACACTCACAATGGTTAGTGGTACAGGTGGTTCGTGGTTGGTGGAGTTGGTTGTTGGTGGTAGTGGTTGGTGCAGATAGTGGTGGTGGGTTGTGATAGCGGGCCGCCGCTAGCGGCGGTGGATGGTGGTGGTGCGGTGGCGGTGGTTGGTAGTGGCCATGACGGCGGTGGGGATTGGTTGTGGTGGTGGTGGGAATGAATGGTGGAAGAGGTAATGGATTAATGAAAAAAAAAAAAAAACAAAGGGGAGTGGAGGAATGATTTTGGGGTGTTTAGAAGGAACGGGATTCCTTACGTAATCGACGATTTTATTCCATTGACCAACCAAACACTCATTTTTTCATTCTCTTGTAATGACTCATTCTAATTCTTTTGTCATTCCAACATACCAAACACTACCTGAGAGTTTATGTATAAGAGTTTTAAGTTATTTCCTTAGCATAATAAAGTATGTTTATTCCATAAGTTGTGTGTTTTGTTTGTGTTCTTGATATCAATTCTCCACTAGACTAACCACTCTCCATCTCACCAACTCAACCTCAAACAATTTAAAGAGAAAAACTGAGATCCAAAGGTTACAAAGGGAGATAACCACTTAGCTAGTCTTCAAGGGTTAATATCACTTTTCTGAAATTCAATACGAATTGGATTATTTGGATTTGAAAATTTTATAACTCTTTCTGAAATCCAATACGAATTAGGGATAATTGTATCCGATCCGAATTCATAGGCCGGATTCGGATAAATCCGAATTTACCCGAATAATTCGAATAACATTTTTTCGGAGTTTTTGGTTTCTCTTTTCTCCTCCAATTTCTGGCTCCTAATTTTTTGTTAGTTTATAATCACAATAAAACATACAAACCAAAAAATATAAATTACTCTTGAACACAAATTTAAAGTTCAAACACAATAGGTAATTGTTTAGGATCAAAAAATTAAAATCCCAAATTTAAAACAACAATCATTTCTTGTGTAGTTATTAGAACCGGACTTTCGATGTCAAGAGTCTTAGGTATTGTAAAATGTTATCTAATTCTTCTCAGTTGATATTCTTCTTTGTATTACAAAATCAACTGCACATCCCACATTTAAACATACATACGTTCATGATCGCCATTCAAGCTACCATTAAATCGAAGGTCATTGGCAGGAAAACGTAGATACCCTCTTATTGGCACTCCTTCATTTTAAAGGTTATATAAATGCCTTAAAGCATTATTACATATAGCATACGATTACACTAGTTGTTTAAGTCTTTGAATATAATGATTGGCTATATGCAAAGCAAGTATATCTTGGGTTGTTTAGCATGCCCTTCTTCTAGCTAATGTAAGCCCATAAATCTAATAAAAATGAACAATACTCAAATGATTTATATAAACATATTAGTTGTTAATATAAAAAGTGAGATTCAACTAGAAATGTATGAACAAATGCATTTACAAAGGTCCATTCATATAAAGAAGTTATTGTTATATGACACGATAATGTTGTGAACAATACATTCGAATAATTGATTTCTTTTATTAGCGATTGCATTGCATATAAGAGGTGTCTTTTTAAGATTTGGGTCGAGGAAGTGGAGATCCGTTAAGGAAAGAACGAAAGAGGGTGAGAGCTTGTACAGGAGAAGTGAAAGGGACTTCATGAGCTGCACCTCGTACCGTCGCATACGTCAAATATGTGACATTGTGTCCATCTTTTAATCCCCCAAATGACTGCCACCAACCTCCCACCTGCGACATCATACCCACATTGATTTATCGATTTACACGCAAAGGAGTGTTCATTGGTCAGTTTTTAGGTTATTCGAGTTATTTAAATCAGAAAATTTTGAAAATGATTGGCAAATTTGAAAAATAATTTCAAATCCAAATATTCGTATCTAGGTTGAATTTGGGTTAATTTGAAAACCCAAATCATAAGAAAAATAAATAAATAAAATAAAAATAATACAAGTAGGATTTGAAGTTGAATAATCAGGTCGGGGCGACTCAAAACAAGTAGGTTCAAATGCGAATTTGAAAAACTAAATTCAAAACTTAGTTTGGATAAAGACTGATTTGAATATTCAAAACCCAAACTCGAATTCACTATTTGAATTCGGTTAGGTTTATATTTTTGGTTTTTCGAGATCGATTTGAATAAAAATGGATGAATACAACTCATCAAAATTAATTAACTTAAAAACATATTTTACTTACTTGTTTGTCGCTGTACCAGGTCCTGTATTTGGTGAGGGTTGTGAGATTAAGATCTTTTGCGATATTATTAACGATGATCCTCGTTTGTGTAAGCGGGATTTTAGAATCTTGATCACCACTACACAAGATAAAACAAGAAATGTAATAGTGTAAAACCACAAAAACTTTAGCAAGTGATAACAGAAATAAGAAAAGAATAAACGAACTAGAAAATTGCTTATTGATCATAATATTATAAAATTTAATATTTAATAAATAACTGAATTTGAAATTTAAATAAATACGAGTTAATATAAATGATTTGAAATTTAAATAGATGGTTAAATTTTTTTAGTAAAAAGACTATAACTTTAAAAATATAACAAAAGTTTGAAATAATATATAAAACTAAAACTTTATAAAAGAGAGTTAACTTAACTCTTTGAAATTATAGTGACACTCATAGTGAATGCTCAAACTCTATATTCCATAGAATAAAACTATATGAAATACATTCGGGTTTTTATTATTATGATAGTAACACGCCGACCCTATTGCTATATAAGTGTTATATAAGTATTCATATATGACTCGTTTTGTTGAATTCAAACTTTCAAGTTCATGTTTGGATATTAGAAAAAAGAGTATGAAAGAAATCAATTCAAACTGAATTGTGTTGGTAGTTTTGGTTTGATATGGTCCAAGCCGAGCAGGTTATAGCTTACTCTCTAGATTCCGGTTCCAACCCTCGTGTATGCATTTGATATTGATTCAAACCAAACTCAATAAAAACATGTCATGAATCAAATCATAAGAAGTCATTGTTTACTATTATAAACAAAGAATTACTTTTTATAGCATATTGGTTGACTCTAAATGAAAAAATACCTATAAAACCAGATCGGAATACCAGACTTTAAGAGATGAGAGACTAGTGGAATTATGTTTATTTCAAGATTCTCTTCTTGATAAACTAAAGGCCTGCAACAAATTACCAAAAAAAGTAAGTTGGTCGTTGTTAATCGCGTTGGTATGTCATATAAAAAGCATCGCAATTCACAAACCCTTGGCAAAAATCCCAATGCCCTGGAAGATTAGTTGTGTTGGCATGAAGAGCATCTTGAACGTCACGTTTGTTGAGATATGTAAATATCCTTGATTGCAAACACGGATCGCCTGTACTTCGGATTCTATCAACCTATTAGAAACGTGGTTACAAAACCGAGTCAGATGGCTCAAACCAAATAATTTTGACATCAATTCCGGTCATGTTAGGTTGTTGTGGAATATTTTTCTAATTAAATAACTTATGTACGAGTAACTAGTGTAATATTTGAACAAAAATTACATTATTTAGAAAGGAATGGTATAAACATACCAAAAAATCATGGATTTGCAATCGATTTTTTTTTTTTTTGTCACGAATCAGTTGCAAATAATGTTTTATGGTAAAAGTGCAGTGCCAAAACCTCTGTGGCTAATTTCATTATACGATAAGGGATTTTTCTACGACAAATATAACGACTGCTTTTGCACCCACAAAACCGTTTGCTACTGCTATTTTGTGACTGGTTTGGCGAGCTCCTTCTTGTTACCGATTTGCGATTGCTTGTCTTGCAACCAATTTGCTATGACTGATTTAGATTCAGGCACAATGTAGTCGCAAAATTATAAATACCTAGTTTTTAGTAGTGATAGAACTTTATACAATTGAATGAAAGTTACTTTGATTTTTTCTTTTACTTAGTTAAGTTTTTAAAATATAACAAAACTTGAATAAACCCATTTAAACGTGTCTATACTCTACTAGGTTAGATACCCGTGTAATACACGGGTTGAAAATATAAAAACTATATAATTAATAAATGTATAAATATTTCGTATAATTAAATTACGTATTACATAAAATAATAAAAACTATATCAATAAATATTTTTTTAAACTTTTATTCAACTAAATCTTATTTTACGATAAAAGTATGTACAATTCAAAATAATATATGATTACACAATTTAGTTGATAATATAAAAAAATAAAATTAAAAACAAAATCAATTATTAATTTAGTTTCTTAAAATAAAAAACTTAACTAAAATAATATAATAGTTTAGGCGGGAAATTTTTTTTTAGAAGTAACAGGAGAGTGCCATGTGACATCGTAGTTACTCTTTTATTATATACTATAGATTTCCCAACTTCAAAATACAAAAAAAGGAAAAAAGATCCGCATGTTCGTACCGATGAATGCGCTTTTGAGTGCAACCCTCGAGGTCTAAACTGTTGAGATGAAGATGTTGACAAGCATTTGGGCAAAAGCAGATCATCAAGTCCGATATCATCACTAACTTCATTTTCAACTCGATTGAATACGTCGTTGCAACCTTGAGACCATCCCGAATGAACATACTCTCGTAGGTACTTTGAGTCATTGCATACGGTTTTTTCTAGCATCAAAGTCTTGTCTGATATCGCGCCATGTGACCATAAATATTCGCCTGCTAGAACACTAATGTCTATGTCTAATAACGGATTTCCAATCTAAAAAATATTACAATAAACGATAACATATTTTTTAGAATAAATTACATTAATAACAAATAACAAGTAAGAATGTGTAATTAATATATAAAATTACACGAAAAGTCTTTTTAAGTATAAAAATATATGAAAGCTATTTTTTTAATGTCCTGTAAGATACAAGTATAAATGATTAATAGAGTATATATTTGTTTTAAAAGAATTACAGATTGTTTTTATAACTTTTTTGTGCAATTTGTTCTAAATCTAAATGATATAAATATGGTTAGAATGTATTTACAGCAATTGCTTTGAGGTTGATTAGAGTAACGTTTGGTGTCTTGTTGTACTCTAATATTAGTTCCGCTAGTTGTGGAATATAATGGCCTGCAATAAACATTGAATAAATTTAATATAATAAAACTCTTAATTATCATATACTTCATAAACATACCTGCATAGCTTTCTCCTACCAAGAAGAACGGTACGTCTTTGTATAACGGAAATTTTTCTAACCATTTTGTGATGAACACCAAATTATCAGATGCTGCAAATTATTTAAAACCCTTATTATTAATATAAATCATAATTAATATTCGCAAAATGAATATATAAATAATACATAAATATTGATTAAAAATATATTCAGCGATCAATGAATAATTTGATTAAAGAAAAAATAAAATATTAAAGTGTGATACATATAAATAAATGGTTCTTAACTATTTACAAATATTTAACTCTATCATATGAATGATATACTGTAAAATAATCGAACCTGTATTCGTGTCATTCCAATTAATATAATCCTCATATGTTTCCGAGTAAGAAAAGCCTACTCCAATGGGTGATTCGACGTATAACATATTGGATTCTGTCAATAAAAATTCGATGGATTGAAAATAATATAAATTGATTTTAGTTACAAAAATAAAAAGAATAATTTACTTCATATATGTATACATTATACCTAAATTCCAAGAGTGTTGATTCAAGACAAGTTGTCCATCTTCACCGATTCGAAATGGTCCGGTTTCCATGAATGCCCCAAAACCAAGGGAAGAACATCCAGGGCCTTCAAATATACAATAAAATCGATGCGTAAATAACAACATATAATACTAATGATAAACCGTAAAATGTAAATATGTTTTATTTTATAGTTTGACAAATGACTTATTATTATTATTGTTATTATATTATCATATGTACAAACCTCCATTGAGCCACAAGGTTACAGGAAGTGAGGAATGGTTAGGTGAAGCGGCCTCCACAAAGTAATAGAAAAGCGATCGGCCATGTTCTTTGTTCGTGACAATGTAACCAGAATATTGAGGAACTGAGTAATTACTTGGTTGACCAGGCAGTTCTTTTATAAGCTCACTATTACACGATCGCAAGAAACAAAGACAAAATAATAGTATCATTCCTAGATATTGAAAACCCATGATAAATGACGCGGTTTTGATTTTGAGTATGTGCACGTTGTTGATGAAATGTGTGCTATAAATGAAAAGCGACACCATTGTATATAACGTGTTGATGTCTTTTCTTATGGCTTCGCTCTTTTTTATAAGATGTGGGGATTGCAACAAGAATGTCATTTGGTTGTTTATAGGAAAGTATTCGGCCAAAGATTCATGGTTGTTTGTTAAATAAATTCTTGAAAGTGTAAAGGAATGCCATTGAAGAAGACAAAGGACAAAAAAGAAAGAATTGCCTTTTAATAATTAAAAACTATATTATATTGTATTTGTAATTTTATTGCACAATTACACCCCTAACTACACAACGGCCTACAAAATGTGACATGTGGAAGTTTAATTAAACTAGATAAATCTTAATCAACACTACCCGATGGTCTAAGCTGTAGACATAAACCTTAAAAGAACATGGAAAATATAAAAACCCCTAATACTAACGCAGCTAAGAGTATAAACGCAGCTAAGAGTATAGACACATCTTAGATTAAAATGTTGTTTTTAAACTGGGTCAGATAGTGAACTGGTTGTTTTACTATTTGGATCGGTCGAACCGAATTTAAAGACCAAATAACATCATAAATAATAGAAAAATTAATATTATATAAATAAATGATTTAAAACAAATATAAAAGTACTACATGTTTTGGTGTGGATTTGTAATTTTAATAAAATATATAAACATATTACTAATATGGATTATAAAATACTAAATTATAAGAAAATGGATTATGAAATACTAAATTAATAAGAAAAAGGATTATGAAACATTAAGTGGAAGAAAAGACAATAAAAAAAAATTAAAATCTGGCGTAACCATCCGGTCCGCTTCAAACTGGACGATGTTGACGGAGACGTATAGTATAACTAAGGTTTTATATTTTTAGAAATTAAAATAAATAAAATAAAATTATATAATATAAAAACCTTTAAATGAATAAAATAAACAAATATAAATACACATAAATGAACAAACCAAAATGAACGCATTATCAAACGTTTGCGAACATAAATGAACGAATGCAACATCTATTCATGTTTGTTCGTTTAATTAAATAAAAGAAATTTCTTGTTCGTGTTCATTCGTTTATTGAACGAACATAAACGAACTTCTTGTCGAACAGTTCACGAGTTGTTCAATTAGCGTTCAGTTCATTTGTAGTTTTAGGCTTTTTTAAACGTAGAAGCTCACTTAAAACTAAAGACAATTAATGTTAAAAGGAATACTTGAAAAGAAGCTAACAACGACACTTTTTCACATGCATTTATTTCCCAAATTGAAAATACACATAAATGATATTGTTTTGGTCATTTATCATTTTATGGGATGCGAGTTTAGATTTAGAGTGAAAAAGTTTTATTTGAAATCAAATGTTAAAGACTCGTTTATGATATTTTAATGTAAATTAGCTGTGATTTATAATCAAAACTATATATTAGATTAATAATTGAGTCGTTGTTTTAAAAAAAAGTTGACATTTTATGTTACATAAATATTTTTTTAATATTTGAAGAATAAACTTAAAATCTTGCCATTTGCGTCACATGGAAAACTAAAAATCATGTCTTTTTCCCCAAGAAATGACGCCTACTCCAAGTTCCCAAATTACCCCTACAAAACCAAATTATTATCCTGAGCCCCTATCATCTACGGCCATAAGCTCATTTCACCACCTTTCGTCTCAATCCAACGGCCCAAAACAAACCAAAGAACACATTAGAAAGTATGAACTCACACACTGAAAAACATTGTTTTCACGACCGGATCGGACCGGCCGGTCCGACCGGTTCGACCGGGGATCGGCCACCTAGCCGGTCTGGTTCGGTGCGACGCGTTTTGGGCTGGTCTAACCGGCCGGTTCGTCCCGAACCGCTGGTCGGACAGGGAAACCGGACCGGTTCTGACCGGTTTTCGTATTTTTTTTTTCATTTTTTTGATTTTAATGGGTAAAAACGAAGTGTTGAACTATAAATTAGTGTGTTGGATATAAAAATATGGTTAAGTTTTATATATAACTATAAAATACATATATAAATTACTTATATTTAATTATATATATAACTATATATATAATATAGTATATATATAATTATGACGTCATCCGGTTCTTAAATCCGGTCCGACCACCAAACTAGTAAAACGTCCGGTTCGACGTCCGATCCGGTTCTGAAAACATTGCTGAAAAATGAGGGTTTTTCTTCTTCCCCAATTCATCCACCCTATAAATTCAAATAGCAATCAATATTTAATATTTAATATTTAATATTTAATCCACTCGTCGTCTTCGATCTACATCATCAAACTGCAAGAAACCATGGTGAAAGGTCCTGGTCTATACACCGACATTGGCAAGAAAGCCAGAGGTGGTTTCTCTCTCTACATTTCGTTTTTTCATTTTCTCTCTCTACATTTGCGTATACGTAGGTGATAGTCTGATTGATGCATACATTTGTGTATTTGAGTTTGATGGTTACTTTATCTTTGTTGATTTGATTTTTCTTTTTGTTGTGGATGAAGATCTTCTGTACAGGGATTACCAGGGGGATCATAAGTTCACCATCACGACCTATTCACCTACTGGAGTTGTGAGTTTTCTTTTCGTTTTATTTTGTGTATGTGAATCTGTTTGATCTCTTCATTGTAAGGGAAGATTAGCAGATTATTGTTTGTTATTATATATGTATTCGTGGTTGGAGTATCTGATTGTATTATAAAGTTAGTATCTGTCCCCATTCTTATCTACTGGTATATATACACTATCAAAATCAAAATATTTGAAATGATTTAGTTGTCTTCTATTTGGGATGGTTAGTAATGATTACAATTGATTTAGTGGTTTTATGACCACAAAGAATGGATTAAATGATTCAGTCATCTTGAGTTTTGACCATCAGCATTTCTAGTATGAACTCTACTTATTCATGCATAGCTTTGTGGATATTGTATTTTAGGTGACAAATTTGGTTTAACATGCTGGTAACTTTCTAGCTGAAATATCATGATATGACCACATTCGTATTTTATTCTCATGTATGATGTCTCTTAAGTCTTATTTACCATCGTTTTTAAGGCTCTTCTTAGTTGATATTAGGATCGTATGTGTTGAAAGATTTATTAGAATTGAGCAGCTGATATACGCGTATGGTTTTATATTTTCGTATGTAATGGACATCGTGTGAATTTGATTTCAAAGTTCTTATGTGCCAGTTTTGGATGGTAGAAATTGTAGTTACATAGGATCTTATCTTTATTTAGTTGTAGTACAACTGCCTTACGTTCTGTCTACTGATGGTGAACTCAAGTATTTGTTGCACTAGATTAACGTTTCCAGTTTCTACACTATGCAGGCAATCACATCGTCTGGAACACAGAAGGGCGACTTGTTTCTTGCAGATGTCAATACCCAACTAAAGAGGAACAATATCACAACTGATATTAAAGTGGACACAAACTCTAATGTATGACGGTTTATACTTTCCGTCATTCTTATTTCATTCTGTTTTCTGCTCCTCTACCTGGCTTATTTTATTATCAATATATCTATATAATGTCTTTGAAATGTTTTGCAACCATGGTTTAAGATATTTATTAACTTTTGGTAATAAAATGCTTCTTTGACTTGTCTATGATATATATAGTAGAATCTCAAGGATTCTGGTTTTCAACTTTCTACCACTTAAAAAAAAAGCTATCTTTATGTTACGTCTAAAATTTTGAGTTTAGGAAGTTGAATATGGCTTGTAAAACTTTAACTATATTGTTTGCAATATTGGTGTAGCTCTCCACGACAATCGTGGTTGATGAACCTGCCCCTGGGCTGAAGGCAATCCTTAGCTTCAAAGTTCCAGATCAAAGGGCTGGCATGGTATGTGAAAAGTAAACTGCTTCTTTAATATTTTGAATCGAATATGATAAATATAAACCGTCTGATTACTTGCTATTCTGGTAGTTGGAACTGTAATACTTGCATGACTATGCTGGAATCTCCACAAGTATTGGGCTGACTGCAAACCCTGTTGTCAACTTCTCTGGTGTGGTGGGAACCACCAGCACCGCTATTGGAACTGATGTTTCCTTCGACACCAAAACTGGGAATTTCACCAAATGCAATGCTGGAATTAGCTTCTCCAACGCTGACCTTATTGCTGCTTTGACTCTGTGAGTGGTTAATTTTTTCAAATCTAAAATTTCTTTTTTTTCTCAGGGGAGTTGTACCTATAGGGGATGCACATATCAAGCATCTTATTTCACCTTTTAGAGATTAAACATAACTCCAATCGACTCATTCATAAGTAAATGAGTCATAAATGACTAATCATTCTCTAGCAGAAGAATAGATGCTGATGTTAATGCTTAAATGTGCTGGTTCTGGTAGTCGGTCAATAGTGTAAATGGGTAATTTAGTAGGACAAGTCAAAAACGGGTTTGGTCAGGTTGGTTGACTTGCCAAGAACTTCCTTATCTTTTTTCATATTTAGATAATCATTATATATAGTTTTTGATCTAATATTCTTTATTAAAGAAGTTACAAAGTAGTAAACCCTTGTTTTTGTCACGGGTGACGTTTGACCCGTTTGTATTCTAGTAAAATTTGTAAAGTTATCTGTTTATGCCCGTAGCATGAAAGTTGAACCCAAATTGGCTTGTTATAAAAAGTTTCTCCCTTTAAGTAGATGATGGATCTAATTACTTACTACATACAGGAATGACAAGGGTGAGACTCTGAACGCATCATACTACCATATCGTGAAGCCTTTGACCAACACATCAGTTGGTGCAGAAGTGAACCACAGCTTCTCAACCAATGAAAACACAATCACGGTCGGCACCCAACATGCTTTGGACCCATTGACCACAGTCAAGGCTCGTATCAACAACCTCGGGAAGGCAAATGCTCTTATCCAACATGAGTGGTGGCCCAAATCCTTTTTCACCATTTCAGGAGAAGTTGACACCAAAGCTGTTGATAAGAGTGCTAAGTTTGGTCTTGCCTTGGCTCTTAAACCATGAGATGGTTGAAAGGGTTTTCTTAGACTTAGGAATTAAAAAAAAAACTCCATATATGTTTCTTCTTCTGGTCTTGCTTTGGCTCTTAAGTGATGATGTTTAACGATAAAATGCCTTGAAAAGGTCTTTTATTCCTTAAAATCTATTCTTTTATCGTTTTTCATCGAATTTCCTTAAATTTCATAGACGCTTAAAATTCTTACAAAGTAATTTAGTGATAACTTAGTGCAAACGTAGTTTGTTATTATGTTTGGAGTGCTAAATGTCTTATTTCCTAAATGATTTAGTATAATTTTACATCACTTACTATAAAAGAATATAAATTGTATTAATTGAAAAATATAAATAAAAGTTCGACGTGTATAAATTTATCGTCCTAAAAGAATACTACATGACACCAGCTCACCTTAACGGATATATTAACATGGGATGAACCTACAACTGGGCTAACAAAATTCTCCGCAGCCGTTTAATGGGCTACTGAAAGCCCATAAGCCCACTTGATTTTGGACCGCATAAACTTTCTTCAAACTCCTGTGAGTCGGGCTATTTTAACTTGTACGTCATGCTACAATGGTGGTACTTAGGCCCAAACGCCGATTATATTGCTACAATAAGTTTTTACATTTGAAATGATTCTGGCATCAACGTAAACATATCTTGTAACGGAGAGAATTGATAGTCGTAGCAACGGGTTTGAACGGTAAAAGCGTTGTCGTCAAACGGATCCATGTAACCGAACTGAAAATCATGGTTTTTGAATTCGCTCTCGACTTCTCTTTCGTGCTCTTTACTTGAATCCGTATGTAAGGTTGGACCCGACTCCGATGTTTCAAAATTAAATTCATCGTTCACAATGTGATGTGGTATCGATGATGGAGGGTCTAGTGATGATAGTGCACCAACGGGAGAACATGATGTGATTATTGGTTTCGTATCGGTTTCTATATCAGAAAACGATGCGTTATTTATATCCGAGTTGTTCACGTGTTTCTCCAACACACCTTTTTTGTTGTATAATCGACATAATACCCAATCATCTAACTGCATAAACACAACGATAAAAATAAGAAAAAACTTGAAAAAACTTCGTACAACAGTAATCAAGTTTTCTAAATGTTCTACCAAAAAAAAGCGGAAAGATAATAACGTACCCTAAGATTGTTGCTCCGCTTGCGGGCAGATCGATCGACATTAGCAAGACGATACTCATGCATTATCCAATTGGTTTTCACGCCTCTCGGAGGTTTACCGGCGTAGAAGACTAAGGCCTTTTTTATTCCGATGGTTTTTGGTTTTCCGATCGGTTTGTCCGCTCCGGTAGCTTTCCAGTAACCTGTTCCGGCAGCTCTGTTCGGCCGAGATCCATTCGGGTACTTTCGGTCCCTAGGCGAAAAGAAGTACCACTCCTTTTCTCCATACAGAGCCATATCTGTTCAATCAAAACAGAAACAAAATCAATATAATTATATAAAATTTTGGATAATGTAGACATTCTGATCATTTGATGTGCAATTGATTCCATAGTTCTTATCAAATTTAGATGAATCTCACAATATTTTCATCAGATTTGGGATAAAAACACTTGACATCGTGAATTCTCGGGATCAAAAACTGAAACAACAATCGATTTCCAAAAATTTAACGATTAAATTCGATAGTAACGATGAATTCATCTTCATTTTCAAAGCCAAATCACATGAGCTTACGATTGCTCTTCAATTTCGCACAAAAAAGCTTAAATCGACTGGTAATTGAATCAAAAGTAACAATCAACCTCTGTAATTTGACGATCAAATACGAATATTAACGAAACATTAATGAGATCAGTATTTGAAATCAACAGATTTCTAAAACAGAATCACATGATCCTACGATTGTTCCTCAATTTCGAACATAAAAACTTCAATCAGCAAACGTAATCTAATCAAAATCAAACAAACCGAACTCCAAAAAGGAACTTCAATTTACCTGGAAGCTGCCACGGATTGAACTTATACAGATCAACCTCAGCAATAATACGAACAGAAATCGCCTGATCAGAACATTTCCTACAAAGGTAATGCACAACCAATTCTTCATCAGTGGGGTGAAATCTGAACCCCGGCGGCAACTCTAAACAGTCTCCGGTCATTCCCACTCGCTTTAGAATCTAATATCTTCCTCCGATTGCTCCGATTCAGTTGCTCCGGTGAGATTAGGGTTAGGGTTAGGGTTTTGAGTTATCGACAGTGGTGGAGATGAAGGCATATGGTTATATTTATATAACGAAGAGTATATGTGTATGTGTATGTATATGTATATATGCACGTGAGGGAATGAATGTGGATGAAGAAGTGAGTTTCATGGAAGGAGGAGGAGAGAGGAATATGCTTGGGGAGCAAGGGATTGCTGACGTGGATGAAGAGAGTCGACTGGCTAATGAGAGGAGGACACGTGTGCAAAATGCACGTGCGGATGGGTATTGTGTCATTGAGATCGTCATTTCATTTGGATGGTTTCTGCGGAGAAAAGTAGGTGTTTGTTTGACTCATGTCTCTCCTACGAGTCTATTTGTTCGTCTATGTTGATTTAGTGTTGTAAACGAGTTGAGTTGATAGAGATTTTTCAACTCAGCTCATTTAAAAAATTAAATTAAATTGACGAACAATTAGACTCGCATGAGAGATATGAGTCAAAACGTTGAGTTGAGGTAACTTGAGCTTAGAATTAAATTGTTGACTCGGCTCGTGTAATTTTAACGAGTTAAAATGTTGAGAGCTTCGGTCTATGCGTAAAAGTTCAAGAGAACTTGTGGCTTGTTGTATTGATTCACTTATTTATAATTTTTTGTATTTTTGCACATATTGATGTATAAAACAAAAAAATTATCTAATAAAATACCACTCGTAGGAGATGTATGAGTAGTGTTTGCATAGGGTATGATGAATCTCAACGTTTTCTTTTTATTGAAGGATAAAAAAATTTGATGCCAGTTGAATAAAAAAGCAAGCACAAAAGAAACAGAAAAAAAATATTTAGAAATTGCCATGCTTGAGTATTTTTAATCACAAAATACCATAATTTATATATTAAAATTGTATGTATTAGAAGATATGGTATAAACATACTATAGTTTTGTGCATAGTTTTGAAAACCCGGCCGGGCACCGGACTCCAATCCGGTCCTGTGTGATGCTTAAAACCGTTTTAAAGTTGAACCAGTGGTCGGACTGGTTGGACCGGTTGAACCGGTCGAACCAGGAACCGGACAGGTTGAACCGGTTTTTTTATATAATTTTTTATTTTTCAACATTTTTTACATATATTTATAAAAAATAATTATAATTTTATCTTGTTCTTATAATTTTACATACATTTTTTACATATATTTACTGTACAATCCGGTTTAAAAAACATTGTTTTTGTGTAACAATGTGTATATATTGAATTATGGGCTTTAATTTAAAGGTGGTAGCTAACAAATGAGTTGACTTTGACTTGGGCTTATTTACAAACCAAGTTAATTTTAAACGAGATTCAAGGGAGCCTTGAGTTTTCTGAACAACTCTAATCTGGGGTTTGTGTGTTTAGACACCCTTAGTTTTAAAACGATAAAAAAATTGTCAAGTGCTCTTCATATAAGAACAATTAATCTTGTTTCATATTATTAAATTAATATTAATACATTACCTCCTTCATCACTCTCTTATGTTTCTCTCTGACCTGATTATATATGTATTATTTTTACTAAACTCGTATATTACATATGTTTAATAAATAAAATATTAAATAAAATAAAAATTTATTAGTTACAAAATTATATTTTAAAATAAGATATGATTGAATCTACATTTGAGTAAGGAATATAAATAATAAATCAAAGATATCAACTTTGTAAACTCTTGTGTTTTAAAACTTTTTGTTTATAAAATTTTTACTTTTCAAAAACACCAAATTTAAAATATTTTGTATTTTAAAATTTTTATGTTTCAAAATTTTTTTTACTTGTATAAAAATTTACTTCTTTAGAAATAATATTATTATATTAATAAAATATCTCTTTCTTAATTAATTGAAAAACTACTTTAATCTAAAAAAGAATTAACTAATATTATTAATAAATAGTGCAATTATTTAACAGAAGAAAAAAACTAAAAAATTTTGATAAGTATAATGTAATGCTGTCATGTGTTTATTTTGGTTATTTTTATATTAGAGTATAAAGCTATGGGTCATGTGAACTAGTCACATATACATGGAGAAATTCTGTAAATCTAAGTCACTGATATTAATGTCGTGTGAAAACAAAAAATGACAAGTTTCAAAGTTTAAAAAAGTTTCTTGCTTCGACTAATTTTATTTTTAAGATTATTATAGTTCAACGGAAATGAAAGAAATTTCCATTTATTATTCAGAGTTGATTTTAGGAATTCTTAGGCGATCAATAGTCAATAAAAGTTAGATTATTTGCTTTGGCCCAGGCTTGGGTTGTAGTGTCGGAGGGCAAAGTCTTGGACTTAATTGTAAAACATACGAGAAGACGAAAGAAGAAATCAGTCGGGATTATTTAATTTTTAATGTTGGTTGTATGTTTCTATTTTTTAATTTTATAGTTTAACAAAATTGTCCTTGTTGTATATTTATAATTATTATTTAATGACAAATTATATTAAAATAAATATTAACATTTATTAAATAAAACTATCACCAATTATGGGTTCAGTTCTCACTCTTAGCAAAATGCTCAGGGTTGAGCTAGGTGTTTTTCTTAGTTATGAGTTTTTTTTAAAGGGTTGAGGGTGCGGTCCCAACAAAAAAACGAATAAATAAACACTATTAAAATAACACTTATTATTTGAATCACAGTCTTACCTTTAATGTTAAAAAAAACCAACCATTTTTCACCTACCAACGACACAAAGCTGAAGTAGAGGTGCATAAACCGGATTGAAATTTCAAACAGGGTTGGGTTCAACCCGGTTTGGGTTGAGGTCAACGAAATAGAAACCGCCTTTGACTGGTTTTTGGGTCGGGTCCAACCTAGGTTCAAGCAATGTAGAACCCTACCCAATAATAACCCAAGTACGGTTGGGTTCAAATAGGGTCGGATCCTGAACCTAGTTCGAACCAGGGTGTGTTTAAAAAATCATTTTTTTCTAATCCATTATAAAAAAATATTAATATATAATTTAAATCTATTAAACAAATACATAATTTATTTACAACTAATTTAAAATAAACTAATACATTAATACCCAAAATAAATTTTTTTTGAACGATAGGTTAGTGGTTAGTTGTTCGTATAACAAGTTAGTAATTATTCGCCAACGCTAATACCCAAAAACAATTAATACATTAAAAGCAAAATAACCTTAAAACAAATAAAACTAATCCATCAATAACCTTATAGAAAACTAGAAATTAATCACCGATTAAAACCTCCCAAATTACTAACTTATCAAATGATCTTCCATAAGTCCTTTCGTATTGAACACAAGATCTTGAACAAGAGTTGCATTGTTGTTACAATCCTCGAAAAGATCCATGTGACTCCTCTAAATATTATGAAATGTTTTAACAAATGTCAATATTCTTCTCCTTTTTTTTCTTATGTCAACATTTGTACGATCCTTGACTGAATGGCTCATTTTATCGTCAAACTTAACTGGTAGTCTTGAATTCGAATCGAATTTGCACCCAAGAATTTGCCAAGGCGTTCTCTTCGTCATCGCTCCAGCTGACGGCTGATATTTTTCTCGTATAATGTTTGAAATTTTGTTACAGAAATATTAGATTTTTGATTGTGTAAAAATGGTGTGAGTTTTACTTGTGTTTATAGTGTATCTCACAACATAGCTGTTTGAATTTATAGCCGTTTGAAACGGAACAACCCGATCACGCAACGCAAGACTATGATGAGACATTTTTAGTGTTACTTTTCATCGCAAATTGCTTTCCTATGCACCCATTTATTTTGCTCGATGGGATATTAAGAATAAGCAGCAGCCTCAGATGAGAAGATGGCCAAAGAGAGAGACGCAACCTGGTGATGCCAATCCTTGATAACAAGAACATCACCATGAAATATTTTTTAAATAGAATTCCATCTAGTCAATACGTCCCATTTAGATCCTAAACAAATGGAATTCGTATCATGACATATTTTCCTATAATATGTATATATTTTTTACTAGTTTAAAGATGTCACGTAACATAGTTTTAAAAAAAAGTTTTAACATCATTAACTTCTTGAACGACAAGTCCATCTTACACAACTAAATTAATAATATACGCAACACATCACGAATGAAAAAAACACTGTCAAAAAGGGATTTATATTTTAATTTTAATTTTTAAATAACGATTGTGTTGTTCGAGGCGTTATAAAATGACTTTGAGAAAATTTGTTTTTTCAATATATAAGTTTTTATTAAATAATCTAAAATTTGAAATAAGTTTTCACCAGTATGTGAATATCCAAATAATTTAAATGCAATTGTACGTGTTATCATTTGTCACGAACTTGGATGTAGCCAATGGACAGTGATTCAAATGTACGATTCTAGTAAACCGTGACCAAACATAGGCAGTTAAGTTCACACCGGTTTCTAAATTTTCAAAGAACATTTTTAAATTATTTTTTGCTTGCTTCCAATATTTTAAACAATCATATCTAATGGTAGGGCAACTTATGGGAGGGTAACGAAGTTGGAGATTTTATTGAATCAAGCTTGTCAACTAAGGGTTGTCGAAGTGGTCGAACAACAAGCCTTCTTGTATTACGAACTTTGCCATTCGTTCTCAAACCATATTTAAATGGAAGTTCGATTACCACCATCGGTTCTGATTGTTGTTTGGCTTTGAGCCGGTGTGTTTATCAACGACTTGAAATATCTTGTTACATGATTTCTCAAAGTCGTGTGTGAATCCGACTTGAAAAAATACCACAAGTCTTGCGTTGAGCTTTGTTTTGACCATTCGACATTTCACATAAATCGAAATTACACTAAAGCTCATTGTTTCTCATGTTGGTAGAATCCTTACAACGGTAGCTTTGCTTGAGGATGCACTGGTTGGAATGAATTATTCGAAAGCCATATCAAAAGATATAAGAGACTAGAAAATGGGGAGTAGAGAGTAGAAAGCTTGTATGAGACTGTTTATGTGTTTTTTAGTACGTTTTTTAATGTTGTGCTCAAACCATTACACCCACTACCTATTTATACTATCATATAATGGCAAAAAAATTCAAAAACACAGTAAAAGTTCAAGAGCCGGCTTGGGTGAACCCGGGTTGAAACCTGGTTGGGGGCAGAAATGGAAACGGGTTTGAAACCGGCAGGCTAAAATGGGTTGGACCCGGGTTGAGGGAGTACTGGGTTGAACCTGGGTCAGGTTATCGGGTCGGGTCGAGAACCCAGTTTCTATGTGCAGCTCTAGCCTGAAGCAGTGATACGCTGATACCTAGAAGAATTAGTCTGCTACTCAAGCCCATTCATTAGATGGGAACCCACACCTTAGAAGCCCAAAGCTACCATCGGCCCAAGAAGTGGGTAAAATTGCTTCACAAGAGTAGTTATATAGTCTTCTTCTCGTGAATTGCACCTAGTTTAAGTTTGCATTAGCCTTGCATTAATATTTAAAGTGCATTGTAGTTTCATTTGAAGATATAGATGAAGATGATAATGTCTTAATACGTATGCATATGTGTGTGTAACTTCATTAGATGGTTAAGAGCATCTAAACCCTTAAAGAATCTGATCGATCATGTTCTTTAGCAAACGAAACAACAAGAACAGGAACATTTTTGTTAAATGATCGAAATTGATACACTTTTGTGCTACAAATATTAGAGTTAAATTCAATTTTACTCCTTAAGGTTTGTTAAAAATAACTATTTTCCTCCAAAAGATTAAAAACATCAATTTACCTCCAAAAGTTTTATAAATTGTTTCAATTTTAATCCAAAAGTTTCATTAGTTGTTTTAATTTATCCAAAATAAAGAAACTTTTGGAGTGAAATTAAAACAACATCTAAAACTTTTGGAGGTAAATTGATGTTTTTAATTTTTTAAATGAAAATGGTTACTTTAATTAAACCTTAGGGAGTAAAACTGAAATAAACTTAATTAAAAATAACGTAGCCATCCAATTTTATTAACAAGATCTCGACATGTAGTCACAAAAGTTAGGACTTATACCTGACAAACATAAATCGGTGAGACTATGACCACATGACATGTTTTAATTGAGTTTAATTCACCTGTATCCGTGTAATAATCAAATCAATATTCTAATTATTACATTTATAAAAAGTTAGTAAACATGATTCTTTAATAAAAAATGAATCAAAATGAACATATTTCGTGATATTCCATATTTATTTCACAATCTTTATCATGTTGTTTCTCTCCTAGTGCTGAGAAACACACCAAATTGTCAAAAAAAGCTTCAATCAAAATGTCTCACGGATTCGCCGGCGACTACCTCTCGTTCCTGTATTTACTCGCCATCGTGACGCCTAACGCCACCACTTCGATAACCGAAGCCATCTTCCGGAATGACTATTGGATGGCGCTTCTGTTTACGTCGTTTTTCGTAGGTTTCTTTCTGCTGCAATTCTACCTCTCAAAAATATTCCCCCTTACAGGAAACAAGAAATGGAGTCAGAAAATATGGGTGAATTTTAATATGTGGTTTCTCCACACGGTTATCCCTTTTGGAACAATTTATCAGTTGTCGAATTTCTTAACCCCGCGATTTACGTTGATTATGTATTCCGTTGTGCTGCTGTCTAGTTTGATTATGTTTTATATGCGTGTGGTGGATGATCTTGTTAAGTGGTGGGAGATTTGGAGAAATCAGAGTTTATGCATTACTACTGCTGGAAATTCAGAGTTTAAAAGTCAAAATATGGTGGTGAAATAACTACATGTTGATCTAGAGAAGGTGTGATATGTTAAATGTGTCATGATATAACTAATTATGCAACCTTACTAGACTATATAGAAATATAGAATAAGAGTGGTGATGAGTTTATTTTCCATCTTTAAATGCTTTTATGTTGTGAGGACTAGTGGAGTATTTTATATTAAGAATAGTGTGCTAGTAATGATGTGTAATTCACTAATTATTAATGAAAATGCTATACATCTAAACAAAACTTTCAAGCAATCTATACTGATAATTATTTATATTGTGGGACACGTGGCATTCCCACAAGGCTTCACCAATTTGTTTTCATGCCTAAATCATCAGAACCGGAATTAAGGAACCCGCTTAGTAGTACGCATGGATCTTTTGTAGATCTAATTACTATACCCACCTGACAAACAAAACATTCTTTGAAACCCTAATTGGCTAATTGTATCTCATTCTTCTAATCTGAAACCTCTCGGCACTTTAGACAATTTTGGTATATAATTTGTGATGTATTTCTAGAAATTAACATCAACTGTTTGGTTTTGTCTCATTACTCAACAACTACTGTCATGTTTATCGGTGGATGAAGATCTGAGAGGTGATTTTGTTTATTTGAATATTTAGCTAGAAAACATATTAAATACTTTTATACTTGTGCTATTTGCGAGTATTCGAATCTTGCTTCTATTTGCTTGGTTTGTGTCATAAAACTTACACTTGTGTCTAATCTTTCATTTCACTTGAAAAACAGGTAGAAAATTATACTCCATATACATTTGAATTTAAGTTTTTATGTAGAAAGAATTTAATTTCTAAACGTGAATTGATATGTATCAAGATATTTGTGTGTTTTATGTTTTTTCTGTAGTTGGTTCTTGGGCTGAAAGAAGAGAGCAATTGATATACAACTCATTGGTGGTAAGTGAATTTATTAATAATATTTGCTATCATAAGCTTTATCATTCTTGAAAAATTTGATTTCTATATGCATAGTGCTATCCTCGTATTCTCCCACATCTCATTTCTAATATATTTTGGTAACCTGACATATTAGCAAGTTATGCTTATAAAATCTCATTTATCAATTATATTGTTTTTGTTTCCATTTTGACTTTACTTTCATTAATTTTGTCTTATTATGTTAGTGTAAAATGACTGATGGCACTATTGGAGTTGATATCAATATCAAGATTATTATCATTTTTTTTTTTTCATCAAATGACTCATGGCTAAATTGTCGGCAGTCTTTGCTTACATGTTTATTGAATTTAATATCATTAGAGTGATCCTTTGCACCTTTCTATTGTGGTTTACTATAAATCCATGCATAACTTCTACAAAAGCCAATTATTAATATAGTAGATTTAGTAAACCCGTGTATGACAAGAGTTGAATATAAAATATTAAATAAAATAAAATTTTGTTAATTATAAAATGATATTCTAAAATAAGATACAATTAAAACTTTTTATGAGTAGGACTGTAAGTGATAAAAAATGGCATTAACTTTTTAACCTTTTGTTTTAAACATTTTTTATTTTTTCAGAATATAAAT
Source organism: Flaveria robusta (assembly GCA_025506415.1). Lineage (NCBI taxonomy): Eukaryota > Viridiplantae > Streptophyta > Magnoliopsida > Asterales > Asteraceae > Flaveria > Flaveria robusta. Next base: position 11,758,724 of record CM046459.1, on the reverse strand, counting down.
TGAATATTTTTTTTTCCAATTCCTTTTAAAAATATCATTTTTAAAAATTTTCTTACTATAACTCCTAATTTTAATTATTTATTGTTTATAGAATTTATAATTTTAAAACATCTCATATTTAAAACGTTTAATGTTTTAGAAAAAAAAGTTATATATTTTTTTGAAATAACATTAATAAAAAGATTCTTGCTTAATTTATTAAAAATTTATTTTTAATCTAAAAAGAAATTAAATAAAATTATTAGTAATTAATATATTAATTAATAGGAGAGAGAAGCGGGAAAATTTTGATGAGAAAGAATGTGGTGGTGATACGTGTCAATTTTAGTTACCCTTTTATTAGAGTAAAGAGATTTGATAGGGTGATGCTAATTTGATCATCCGGTGATTAGATAATAATATATCAATCACTAGTTTTAGTAAACCGTGTATTAAACGGATTGAATATATAAAATATTAAATAAAATAAAATCTTATTAATTATAAAATAATATTTTAAGATAAGATATGGTTGAAATTATGTATGAGTAAGAACTATAAGTAATAAAATAATGATATCACTTGTTAAATTTTTTTATTTAAAAAAAAACTAAATATTTTGTTTCAAAACAAAAAAATTTAAAAATTTTATTATTATAACTTTCAGTTATCACCAATTTTTAAAATATTTTGTATTTTGAAAAAAGTTTGATGCTTTAGAAAAATTTCTTATTTTATAAAAGTTTATTTATTTATAAATAACATTAATTAAAAGATTCCTTTCTTAATTTATTAAAAAGTATTTTTAGTCTATAAAAAATTAAATAATATTATTAGTAATTATAGTAACTATTAAGTAAGAAAAAGAAACGAGAAAATTTTGATTAAAAAAATATGATTTTGTCACGTGTCCCTCTTAGTTACTATTTTATTATAATAATATAAAAATAAAGATAAAGATTTAACAACTGTAAATGACAAATGATGGCTGTTTTGCATCTTAGGGGTAGACTAATTAATGAAGAAGATGCGGTAAGTAAGAAGAAGAAAGGTGTAATCGCATAGTAGTAGATCTCAGATTGGGTTGACCCACTTAAAAATGACAACTAAATGACAAATGATGGCTGCTTTCCTTATTAATCTAAATGCTTGAACGAAATGAGACTTATGACGTTGTATGCATTAGCAGGACACTTTGGGTGACTTTTAAGTGGTTAACCCAAAGAATGTTTTTTTGGTGACTTCTTTGATGGTGTGTTTACTTTACCTACGAACAGTGGCGGATCTAGAAAAAAATTTCAGGGGTAACGTAAATTTTTTTTTTTACCGTACATTTATATAAATACCACCGCCGTAACAGAACGGCGGACGGCGGGGGGCGGTCACTCTGATGGTTGGTTGGCGACAGGGACAAAGGTTTTTGGGTGATCGGCAACAGGGTGAGGTGGTGAGAGTTATGGGTATAACTAGTTATTTTTCAAGTTGTTTAGTTTGGATAATGGGTATTTGAGCTTGTAAACTTATTAGGTTTTTAAGTTATTTAATTTTTGGGCTTATTATAATTTTGGTCATGTTATTTGGTATTTTGGGTTTGTTAGTTATTAACTTATTAATGTTTTTATAAAATGTTATATGTAATTTTGGGTTTATTAGTTGTTTAGTTATTTAAATTTTAGGCTTATTATAATTTTGGTCATGTTATTTGTTTAGCTATTAACTTATTAAGTTATTAATGTTATTTGGTATTTTGGGTTTGTTAGTTGTTTAGTTAGTTATTAACCAAATAACACAATCCAAATTCATAAAATTTTAAATCAAATACATCTTCAAATCCCTAATTTCATCTCCCAAATAACATTACAAATTCATTAATCATTAATCAATCTCCTAATTGCCAATAAAACTTAAAAATTAAATCAAATTCACAATAACATTACAAATCCCTAATTTCAATGCAAATCCCTAATTTCATTACAAATCTCTAATTGTCAATAAAACCTAAAAATTAAATCAAATAACCATTAATCAATCCCCTACTCTTCAAATCTTGTAAATAACATTGAAATCTTGCAAAAAAAAAAAAAAAAAACTTAGAAAGTAAAAAGAATACCTTCAAGTAGCAGGCCAGTAGCAGCAACTGCCAACTAGCGAGCAGTGAGCAGCAGAACTCGAAACTCCAGAAGGCCACAGGCAAAACAGCAACGGTCGAATGGGTTTTTTTTTAAGAGGGGGGGGGGTTTCTCTTTTCAAGTTAAATGAGTTTTATAATAAATTGGGCTTTTAAAACTTAATTGGGCTAAAATAAATTTTGGACTGAATTAATATTTGGGCTTTTGATTGGGTATTTTGGGTAATTGGGTTAATTTGTTACAATATTTTTACAAAAGGTAATATTTTTTTATAAAATATTAAACTAATATTTATAAAATTTAAAATTTTCTATAAAGTTTTGAGTTTAAAGAAATTTTAGGGGTAACTTAAAACCGTAAAAATTTTTTTTTACATAAAAACGTAAAAAAAAAAAAAAAATTTCTTTTTACACTACGCGTAAAAAGTTGAGGGGTAGCCTCCGCTACCCCTCAACCCTTAATAGGTCCGCCCATGCCTACGAACAGTCATGTTTAACCCAAAGAATGTTTTTTTACTCTTCTTTTTTGTGAATTTGAGCTTAATCAAGTTCAAATTTATAAGATAACTTGATTCAAATTAAATTATTCAAGCCATGTGTATGTGTTAATATTAAGTTTGCCTAAAGGCTTAGACAACTTACAATTAGTATTTTTTAATACAAACTTTCTCATATTCATCTTATAAAAATGGTTTCTTTTACTCATTTAATAAAAAATATTAGCTAAAGGGAGAACGGGTCAAATGAGTTGAGTGTAGTTAATGTGTATTTTCTAAAAATTGTTTTCATTCAAAGACTCATAACATCATTATACAATTATTATTTTTAGCTGAACCTTCTCATCGGTAATATGAAACATAAAAATGAACGAAAAATGCTAATGGTTAACCCACCTCAACCGTAGTGTAAAAAAACTGACATACTTCAATTTAAAAATCAAATGTTGTACACAAAGAAGTATTTAAAAATTTAAAAATTATAATTATAGCTTTGTATTTTTATTATAATACTTATATGTAATTTATTTTATAAGAAGAATTTATAAATTATATCATTATATTTAATAAAACCCGTGTAATACATTGATCTATAACCTAGTTTATAAATATTTTAAAATCAAAATAATATTGAATCGATCGTTTTGGAGTTTACTACAAGAAAACGAGGGCATCATTGATGAAAATACCGACACACTTTTAAATATAATTTACGAAAATAATTTTTATTACTGTGATATTTATAAATGTTTAAATAACTCTGACCAGCAAATAATATATGTTTATCTGAATAGGTTTTATACATATTATAGTTTGCTTTTCAACAAGATTTTACATGGATATTTGGACATATAATGTATCGGATGGTAGGACTTGGATTATCCATAACGTGGATAATGGCCTAGATTTAGTGGCGTTTAAAATCGGATATTCGAAAATTTCGGATAGTGGATTTCACTATCTGAATCCGTATCTGTAATTTTGGATCCGATATCCAAATTTAAAAAAATATATGAATTATTTAATAATCTTATAAAAAATAAAATATTTTATTATAAAATAGTTTGAATATGTGAAGTGTTTATAAAAATATCCAAATATTTAAAATTTCTAACTAATATTTATTATTTATTAAATTTTAGAATTTTTTTTGGATAATTAGGATGTTCGTATATCCAAATTAAAAAAAATATGTATTATTTAATAATCTTATAAAAAAATAATATATTTTATTATAAAATATTTTGAATATGTGAAGTGTTTATAAAAATATCCAAATATTTAAAATTTCTAACTAATATTTATTATTTATTAAATTTTAGAATTTTTTTGGATAATTAGGATGTTCGTATATCCGAAAATTCTCAAAAACACTATATGTATCTAAATCCGAAATTTCGGATATCTGAATTTTCAGATTTTTCGATTTGTTCTTGAATTCGTTCTTGAATTCGGATTTTATGCTAGTAAATGGCACATTCTTATAACAACGTCATTGCTCCTTTTATCACGTTTTCTTTCGTGTGCTTCACCGCATACTGTCGTATATATCTCGTTGGATCTTGACTCCATAAACGGATGAATAGGTCTCGGACCACAGCAGACAACGGTCACTTGCATGTTTCGGGAAGCATGGATCTTGTCCAAACACCGGCTTATTGATATGGACCAAAATGGTTTAAAAGAGAGGATTAGAGGATAATTAGAAAAGAAATAGAGTTAATTCATACTTGGTTCATGTTCTCCCTTCTATTAATTGATTAGTGACATATACTACTTGACTAAAAGAAACAAGTGAAGTGATTTACAAGAAATAAGTAACCCAATGAGTATCAATTATAAACATGAATGGGACTAACAAGATGCTAGCCACCACCCAAACACCTGATACAAAAAGTTATATAAAAAACTACAAAAAGCCAACATTTAGGGTTTGAAACAACACAAATCCATTCATTTTAAAGAGACAAAATTTGCTCTATTCTTCACGCACAAGAAGCTCAATGACTTGATTTCTTTCAGCGGACCATACTCGGAAGGGCTCTTTGAGTTGAATACTACATCATTTCGGCACTTCCATATACACCAAAGTGAAGTGAGAATACCTTCTTTTTAGAATCTAGCTCCATGTGATTGTGAATCTCTACCAATAAAAATATGACACATCACAAGTACTCTCATATTACCTTCACATACCCTAAGTGGTGGGGGTGAAAATTTCATGACGTCTAGGAGTCTTTAATTTTTTTTTTCTTCTAATTTTTAGATTTCAACAAAATACTTAAAATAGTTTTATTAAAATAACTTATTATTAAAAAAAAGATAAGTAAATATAAAATCACAATTATTAAAAAAAATCACAAACTACTCATCTTCATCCTCGTCCGAATCTAGATAGTCCAAATTTAGAGTTGCAAGATGTTCCATTAGATCATATCAGAGCCGGTTATGTGTATATGAATCTTGGAACTCCCGATCGATATTTTTATCAATAAATGGCTCAACGGGAGGGTCTCTTACGTATACCGGTGATATTGCATGCCCGTCTTCTTTCAAGATCATATTGTGCAATATCATGCATCCATAAACTTGCCTTCTAATCTTATCTACACTCATAGCTCAAAGAGGGCGCCTAAGTATACCCCATTTACCCTTTAGAATACCGAAAGTTCCCTCAACCTCTTACCTTGCTTAATCTTGAACATTCTTGAATCTCTTTTCCTTAGGATCGGTTGGAAAAGGAGTCGATATCACGAACGTTGCCCAAGTAGGGTAAATTCCATTGGTTAGATATTACCCATGTTTGTATTCTTGACCATATAAATGAAATGGGCACTTAGGCGCGGTGCCATTTTGCTCAGTAAGATAAGATATCAGATAGATTGTTGAAGAATATTAATGTTATTATTTGACCCCCAGGGTAGCCAAAACCATGTATCTTGTGAAGCAACAGCTTCACATATGATCGTCGGGTATTGGTGATCATCCCTCATATATTGACCGTGATATTTAGTTGGACACATTCACCAAACAAAATGTGTACATTCAATGCTTCCAAACATACCCGGGAGATGATGCTTAACCTCATATGCTTGATATAAAAATGCAATGTCATGGCTTGCAGGTGGACGTAAGAACTCTTTGCAATATATATAAATTAATTATATCTTCACCAAAATAAACTAGGCATTCACGTGAAGTCCTAGCCGACATGCATAAATATTCATCGAATTCATTGGGAGGATTACTTGTTCCTTGTTGTTTCAAGGCTGAGGCGTATTTTTGTAACGCAGTGAAACTCTTTTTCCACCTTTTGTTATAGCCCTCTTGAAACCACGCATCCGTCCTTTCAATTTCTCCAACAATGTTTAAAAACGTCTTTAGCAAACGAAACTGGCTTCGAAACATCTTGTCATCATATTTTTTGTCATCGCCGAAATAATCGCCCATTGGTGTTTTGTGACCCCTCTCCCGATCAGGTGGCACCATTCTTTTCTTTTTTTACGTTGCGGTGTCACCTTCGGCTTCGGCGTCAATGTACGACAAGAATTCGAGATTGCTACCGTCCGAGAACAAATCGTCTGATGGCACGAGTGAAAGGTATATTTTCGTATCCATCTCAATAAAGTGATTTTTTGGTATTCGTATGTGTATATTTTGTGTAGATATAGTTTGGTATTTGTGAAGATAGTAAGTGGGAAGATAATTTGGTATATTTTTGGGTATTTATAGTTGATTAAAAAAAATCCGTAGTTATAAAGTAGCCTTTGGGTTAACGGCTACTTTTGATTTAATCAAGAATGTGAACCACAGCTTTATGTAGCCGTGAACCAACAAGCCCAGCGAACCTGCATTGGTTGCAACGGTATAGCCACGCAACCTTAAACACCCCATTCCCAAAGCAAAATAAGAATCAAAATAAATTTTAGTGAGGAAAATTACATCATAGCCTGATGCCATTCATTTTTCGGTTATTTTAAATTTAGCAACACTTTGATAGTGAGAGCTTACTTTCAAAAGAAAAATAATAATAATAGATAACTATTTTTCCTATTAGCTTTTAGAAAAGAAGAATTTCGTATCTTTAATTTAGACTTATAAGATATCATATTTTAATAAAGCACTAAATATATAATACATGCTTTTGAGAGAGTGCTATTAACTTTTATGAAAAAGAAGATACAATTAAAAATTCATATCTTTCCACCCAACTTCCCAATATTAACCTTTACGGTTGCTCCACTACTTATACCTTTCCTTCACTTTTCCTTTCACATGCCTTTCAAATTGCTAAGAAACTACATTGAAACATCCCAAAATACATCATCCATTATCAATCGTTATGCCCCTATTTAAAACCTCCAATCCCACACTAACTCCTATAATCAAAACTACCTTCAAAATGCCTCATGATCAACGTCACAAAGTAACCCTATTTCCCGATACCATGTTTCAAACAGACCCTCACGAAATCGACTACCAGTGGTTCCCGTTTATATACGTCATCATGACGCCTAACGCCTGCAATACGATCGCCCTAGCCATCCGTCGGAATAACTATCCTTTGGCGGCTTTTTTCACTTCGGTTTGTGTAGGTTTCTTTTTGTTGCAATTCTTCATGTCAAAAATGATTAACAAGAAATGGAGTGGGAAAATATGGGTGAATTTGAATATGTGGTTTCTTCATTCGGTTCTCCCTTTCGGAGCAATTTATCAGTTGTCGGATTTCTTAACACCAAAATTTACTTTTGTTATGTACAACGTTGTGCTATTGTCTAGTTTGTTTATGTTTTATTTGTTCGTAATCGATGATCTTGTTAAGTGTTGGGGAATTTGGAGGAACAAAGAGGATGAACATTGGCTACCGGAGAATCAGAGTAATTTAGATGATAGAAATTTGAATTATAACTCTGTTACGATCTGGGAGAAAGCGTGATTCGTTAATAGTATCACTATATGACTAATTATGTAACTCTACTAGAGCATGAGCATTAAGGCTAATAGAATAAAATTTAGTTTTCATTTTCAAATATTGTATGTTGTGGGGACTCGGTGGAATATTTCATGTTAAGTATTATATGTGTAGTAAATTCCAATTAGTTATCTGCGATCTTCGTTACCGACTCATTTAACGCGTGTTAAATACCAATGCATGTTTTTATATTCAAGTTTTTAAGGTTTATATATATACTAGTTTTAGTAACACGTGTATTACACGGGTTGAATAATTAAGTATTAAATAGAAAGAAATTTATTTATTATAAAACGATATTTTAAGATAAAGATTTAAATTACGTATGAGTAAAGATTATAAGTAATAGAAAATTGATAAAAATTTTACTTTTTTAAAAACACTAATTTTAAAGTATTTCACGTTTTTAAAAATATTTACGTTTTAGAAAATTCTTATTTCATAAAAAATTATTTATTTATAATTAACATTAATAAAAAGATCTTTTTAATTTATGTAAATCTATTTTTAATCTAAAAATGAATTAAATAATATTATTAGTAATTAATGTAATCATTTAATATGAAAAAGGAGTTAGAAATTTTTTGTGAGAAGAAATGTGATGTTGACATATGTCACCCTAAGTTACCATTTTATTAAATTAGAAAGATTTTTAACGACAAATTGGATCACTGACGGGCCACTAGCCTAGTCAATCATCTCTATTACTTAACTACGTAATAGAAGACCACCATTAATAGAAAACTCACCATAGGTGAGAGAAAACCTTCCGTGCCAACATGGAAACCTCTTTTCTTTCACTAGTGATACTTAGAAATTAAAAATCTCTTCTTATTTTTATAAGGTCTAGAGGTATTTTATTTCAATCATTTGAGCTAAGTATATATATACTAGGATTTTTAACCACCTCAAGGTGGTTTAGTGGAGACATAGATTCTCTAAAAAATACTAGAGTTCAAATCTCACTTGAGTAACATCTTAGGTAGCCAACCCGCCATGAGAAAAAAGAATACTGACTAGGGTTGAACCTTTGGCCTTGTCGGTAGGTAAACCCATGAACATTATCTCCTGTGAATTTTTACGACGGGGATGCTACAAATCGGTTAACAAGTTTGATAACACTTTTTTTTAGGTACTCAGGCTTTTGGTGATAGTTTTAAAGAAGTTTTAAAATCATTGTACATGTTCATATTTTCCTTGAAAATATTAAAAGGAAAACTATCCACAAACTTTGACATGATATCACATGTTGTTAGGGGCGGATCCACCCTTACAGGTTGGGGTTCACCCGACACTCATTACAAATAAATATTTCTTTTAATATATATGTTAACGACCCCGAGCGATACCCAAGAAATTTTGGAACCGACCCCCTTGAAAAAGTGAAAAAGAAGAGGAAAACGAAAGTATTAAACATAAAATGTATTTTGGCAGCCATGAAAAAGATGGATCAGCTAGCCATGAAAATGATGGATCAATTTGGAGGAAGAAGATTAAAATGAAGATGAAGATGAAAGAGAAAGAGAAAGAGAAAGAGAAAATAATAATTAAAGTGATGAGTTGTAAAAATAATTCATATAATCTATTTATTTTATTAGAGCATTCACAACTCATACTCTATATATCTGTTAGTGTGTTCTTTATATTATAAAGAATGATTATAAGTGATTGTGAGTGGAATATAGTGAGCATGTTACTGTTTATCACTATATTTGATAAAACAATGTTCATCTCTATTAATATTTTAATATTTATTGAAAGTGGTTGTGAGTAGAGTAGAGAGCAAATATAATGATAAATGTATAAAAAATATTATTTAATTGAGAAAAGAGAGAAAAATTAATGATTTTTAGTGTAATTATAGAGATGAAGATGAAGAGTGGGTTGTGAATGCAATTTATGATGGTTTGCTACGCATTTACGATGCAATTTGTGACACAGTTGCGACAAATGCGGAGTGTGGCAATTTGCTACACATTTCTAACAAAAACTTCTAATTACTTCTGTAACCAACTTAAAACTAAAGTTAATTATAACAATACAAATCTTTTTTTTCTGCTAATAATAATTTCTATATGTCATATATTTACCATACCTTTTTATTTTAATAAAAATGTAACTAAAGTAGACACATGACATAATCAGATTCCTCATCAATGAATTTTTTCTGCTCCTATTTCTTATTAAATGAACATATTAATTACTAATAATATTATTTAAGTTTTTTGAATTAAAATATTTTTTAATAAATTAAGACAGATAAATTTTTATTAATGTTATTTCGAAAGAAACAAATTTTTATAAAATAAATTTTTTTTCTAAAACATAAACATTTTTAATAATATGAAATATTTTTAAATTAGGCTTTTTCTTAAATCAAAATTTTTATGAACAAATAATAATTATTTTGGGAGTTATAAAAAGAAAATTTTAAATATGATATTTTTTTAAAGATTTGTTTTAAAACATTTATTTGTATTTTTTTATAGTAAGAAAGTTTCACTATATTATCTTAAAGTAGTATTTTTATAAATAATACATTTTTAATTTATTTAATGTTTTATTTATTTAACATGTAATACATGGGTTTTTTAAATCTAGTATGATATATTTTTATTCGATGGGTTTACTCCCATTCTAAAATCATGGGTGACGCATCTACTACGCATCCTAAAATCATTTACGCCACATTTAGTACCCAGGCTAAAATCATGTTGATCCTTGCGACACAAAATTATGCGTAATAAATTCTCGTAGGAAATCAACATTTTCCGGAAGTGATAACATTGTGACTTACGTTGGTAAACCACATGTATTCATCTATATAGATTTTAATTCTATGAATATATATGGCTTCACAAAAACTTTCACCGAAGCATAAGAAAATTTGTCTTGACGTCCACTACTAATTATTATATCTCATGGTTGTAATATGCATTCTTTGTCATTTGAAAACAGCTAAAAGAGACTTTGAATGAAACATTTCACAAGTAGGAGGTATTAGTTTAAAAGGAGAAATTAATTACCTGTATTTCTAGTTAGTGTTTCAGAAAGAAAAAAAGATTTAATATATTTAAAACATATAAAATATCATATTTTCTTAAAATTTAGTATTTAGTTATATCATATAATTCTTTAAATGATTCAAAGATATTAAATTTTACGGATAGCTTTATAAAATAGTAATCAGGTTTCAATATTATTTTAATTAGTTTACTCATATATTTTTTTATTCCAACCAGGTCACTTATAAACCTTTTTGTCCTATTTAGATTATTAAAGTTTTAGGATTTTCTAATTAGGATATTCATAAATTAGAAAATATTTTTAAAAAATTTAAAATAAAAAAATTAATAATATTTATAAAAAACTAATTTGTTTAAAAAAGTTTGTGAATTATTTAAAGAAATAAAAAACACAAGTAACCTAATTGAAATACTTTTAAAATTTCAGTGACCTTATTTGAACAAATAAAAATATTACTGATCTAATTGAAAAAAAAAAAAAAGAATATGAACAACTTAATTATAAAATTTTTTAAACCTGCTTAATATTCCGTAAAATTTTCTTTAAAAATTTATTAAAAAGCATACAAATGCATCCCTTTCACACCTATTTCCCATCAACCTTTACGTGACAAGAAGTTCTATGCACATGCCTAGAAGTTACTTGCAAATTACTAAGAAACTCCATGGAAATTTCCCAAATATCAAATCCACTTTTATCCCCTATTTTAAGCCTCCAATCCTATCTTTCATCACATCAATTCACACCCATATATCTTTCTTTTGTATCAACAACATATTATCAAACATCAACTCTTATCAAAATGACAGTCACACCTTTTCCTAAAAAGATCAACGTAGATGCCAACAACAAAGGTCCTAAGTTCCCCATTCACCTCCTAATCATGATGCCCACCACAATCGGCTCGTTCGCTAGAGCGTATCATCGCAACGACTACTCGTTAGCGGTTTTCAATCTACTTGTTTTCACAACTTTCATGTTGGTGGACTATTGCCTACCGTGGTACCTCTCATTGCCTAGAGGCGAGAACTCGAGGCGGAAATTTTGGTTGAAGTTAACGATGTGGGTTCTTTACACAATTGTCTCGTTCGTGTCTGTTCATCTGTTTTCTTTCTACCTCAGTTCGCAAACAACGGTGGCTTTGTTCACCGTTGTTTCGGTCTGTAGTGTTGTTTTGTTGTATGTGTTTGTAATCGCGGACCTCGTTAGCGATTGGAAGAGTAGGAGGTCTGAGGAACATCGGAGTTTAGATGCTGGAAAGTCGAATCATGCTAATTTGGTTGTGGAAAAAGTGTGAATCAAGAAATTGGGTTGTTGCATATGACGATATAATAAATGAATGATTAACTGATTATTTTATTTAGGTTAAGATGTATAAAAATGTTAGTGTAATTTAAGAAATTGGGTTGTTGGAGGATGTTTATTTAAAGGCATAACGGGGTATAGTGATAGTAGTCTTAACACGGATCGAAATGATTGATAAGGTACAACCGAATTTTATTTTATTTTATTTTATTTTTTATTTTTATTTTATTATGGTGACGTCCGGTATCGTGATGCTCACAGAAGCAAAACACGGTTGAACTTTCTTCTTGCGACACGGGGTGTGTTCAAAGACATCACGTAAAAATCGAACGCATTGGTGGTTAAGAACGAGTAGATGTTGTCACTAGTGCGTTAACTTGAGTCAAGTTTGAAGAAACGAAGACGCTACTTGGAGTCAGAGTATTTTCTAATTTGGTTCGTGATTAAGGAGATGATTGTTGAACGGATTTAATTCTTAACCCAAATAACACAAGCCAGTGCTATTAGGCTTTAAGGGAGGCAAGTGGGTCGAGACTCATAAGTAGGACTAATAATAGGCTTGGTAGAAAAGTTTATGTTAGAATTATAATCCCAATAGAATTAACCAAGTGAAATAAACCAAGTTAAGGTGTATTAATTTTCTTCTTATGAATTTCTTGTAATCAATTTGAGTTATGTCTTACTAATAAAACTACTAGCTATTCACTTTTCATCTTTGTGTTCTTAAGCATTCTTGGGTTTGATATCTAAAATTGTTTCCAACAGGAAATCGTCCCCCAATCCCACCTATGTAGCTTGGCTCTCGGCCAATCAGAGGGCAGTTATCTTGCTCAAGCTTTACTCACCAAAGAGGCCTTCTCACCGATAGACAGATTTGAGCTATGCTAGAGACCACATATAGTAATTCGTTGGTTGAGTGGGTACAAAATTTATCTGATTAATTACGCCAAATTTCCAAAGGTACGACTTTTGTAAGTGAATTTCGAAGAAAAATTATATCTATTTATACGTCTAGTTTATTTTTTTGAAGTTACTGTTTATTTTTTTGAAGTTACTTGGAACATAGGATGATCGGTGTGAGTGAGTGAACTAGTTTAAAAAGAAAAAAACAAGTAAATAGTTATATTTCCACTTGGTTTATTTAGAAAATGAGAATTTTTTATATTCATAAAACTTATAAAAATCATTTCTCTTAAAACCCATTTGTTACGTGACTTAAATAATTTTAAAAAAATTATCATAAATTGTAATTAATTTAAAACAAAATTATTACCATTAATATCATTATTATTTTATATCTAAAAATATATATGTTTTTCTTAGATTAACTGCTAAAACATTAATATATCATCATTGCCTCAATATTAACTTAGAGTGAGATAATTACTCAAAGCATTCAAATCAAATTTTCTATATTTATTTTTATAATTACACTAAAAATACTATTTTTTTCTCTTTCTAAATTAAATAATATTTTTTTTTATATTTTTATCATTACCTTTCTCTATCCTTTGCTCACAACTACTTTCAAAAATATTAAAAAATTTATAAGGGTTTGATTCTCCAAATATACAAATTAAGCAGTAACTTTTTTTCATTCTCTATTCACAATTATTTACAATCATTTCTTAAAATATAAGAAACGCACTCACATAAATATAAAAAACCTATTGTAAATGCTCTCAAATAACCATTTGACTATTTGCTTTTATCAAAATAGCCTTTGACTTTTGAGTTTTTAATTTTAGTCTTTTGACTAGCTTGTATCTTCACTTGGTGATATCAAAGCATAGAGGTATTGCCCATGTGGCAATTTTTTTATAGAGATACGCCGGAGATACCGTGGCTTATGTGTATCGCCGGAGATACGCTAGAGATACCGTGGCATTTCTGTATCGCCGGTAATACTCTTTTAAAAAAATAATTTAATTGTTACTAATATTATTAATATAATTAATATTATTCATCTAAAATTCACATTATAAATTTACGTTAGTTATTGTGTTAAATAATAAAAATTAATAGATGTTATGTCTCAATAAAAGCATTTTAATATTATTTTTACCAAACTCGTGTACGCCCTACTTCATGAGCTCTTTGTAACAAATCTCAACACGTCTAAAACAGACGCTAAACTTGTGTGTTTGGACAAAAATAAAACATATTTAACTGTAACTATAAAGTTTTAGCAAACTCGTGTACAAACTATCCATTGAGATATATGTAACAAATCCAACCACATTCGAAAGGGACTCTAAAAATTGTATGTTTAATCTTTGTAACTTGTTATCTTAAAAAGAATAAGTTTATTTTTTTTAACTTTAAGCAAATAAAATTGTAAATGGTAAAGTTTTTAGCAAACTCATGCACTATTCTGTGAGGTTTCGTAAATGAAAAAGCTTCAAATTAATTTTACTAGGTTTTTTTTGCCACTCGCGATGCGCGAGGATTCTTTTTGGGGTTTGAATGTCTTATGATAAAAATTTTGCTTAGTCTAATTAAACATATTACTTATCTCATACCGAGAGACTAAACATACCTCTGTTTGTATTTTATCACCAATTAATTAGAGGCTCTTTTTAACATATAAATAAGTATGTAATTGAATCTTGTATGAGATCGCTTTCGGTATAAAAAACATTAGCAAAAAAACCCAAAGAACATCTTGTTTAGTAGAAAGAAAAAACAAACCATTGAATAATAGACTAAGTTTGGTAACTAAAGTAGGAAGCTCAACTTGTTCCACATTTCTTTTACAACAGTAAAATATGCATTCATAAATTGCGGTTCACAAATATTCATACTTATTCTAATCTTTTTAATAAATGAGAAAATTTATTTGTGATGAGTATGTTAAGACAGTTCGTAAAAGTCTTGTTCAAGTTTCTGTGCACTTTCACATTTATTTGTTACCCATGTCACTATGCCCAAATTCTAACAACTATCAAAACATGAAGTTGAAATTATGTACAACAACATTCATGCCACTTAGAGAAAATTATAAGCATCATGAACCCCATCAATTTCAATCAACAACAAATAAAGGAACCGACGAGTTTATAAATGGTGAATGAGTCTGTTGCCATCATCATTATACATTACGATTACGTTTTAAAACGAAAGTAGCATTACCTTTGTGATTGATAATGAACAATGGTGGTGTCAACACACTTTAAGATACAGCAGATTGATACCCAAAAAGAGATGGATTGCGGCTGAAAAATAACTCGCCTCCATCGTCATTCGGCACGGCCGGCGACACCTAACTGTTATTGTAAGAACATAAATGTTACGCGTTCTCCTCCATGTAGCAACTCAGTTTATCTTTCTTGCGATTATAAGCGAAGGGTCCTGTGACAAAATAGAACAAAGAATAACACAAAGCCCTAAATTCCAATTGATCACACACACAATCACTTAATTAAAAAAACAGAAATCTAAAACAAAACGAACCGTATCTTCAATTCAATATCTGATTTCTGATTTCAAAGCGAGTCCCCTCAAACTTATCCTGACTATCAATCTAGATTTCTTCGTTCACTGCCTCTCTGTCGTATAAAGTGAAGATTGAAGTTGAAGGGAAACGAAACCCACAGAAGCAGAGCCGCCGGCGACGGCGACAGCAAAGACATATGCCGGAAAGCTCAGATGTGGTACCCTTGTGCATTAAGCGATTGTACTATATTATTACTGTTCATTTATAGCTCAGTTAATATATGTATAATTATTTAAGCAAATAATTGTTTTCAAAACTTTAGCTAACTCACAATGGTTTTCAGATTAATTTTGTTATTAAGTTTTTTGTTTGTTTGAATGGATAACTTATTATATTATTATTTGAACTAATTCAAATACCAAAAATTCCAGCCGAATAAAGAGTTCTATGGCGATATTAATGCAGTCGGTGATCACCGGCGATAATGGCGATACCAAACTCACGACCAGCGATACAGAAACACATCAGGCGAAACCAAATTGAATGTGTATCGCCACCCGCGATACGTGTTTTTTTTCTTTTTAAATTGGCGATACCACATGGATTAGATATCACTGACTTGGCAATACGACGATACCACATGGTTAGGTATCGTTGGGTCAGCGATATTTGATGACGTGTTATTTTGTAATTCGTAGATTAAATTGGTAAAATAAATAATTAATTGTTATTATAGTAAAATCAATTATTTTCGTAATTTTCTTGTTATTTTCGTAATTTTCTTGTGATACCAAAAAATGACTCATGATGCTTTTTATTATTTTTTTATACAAAGATAAAGATGCACGTTAAAAAGCATACATGATGCTTTGAATTCATCATCCAATATAAATCAAATTTGTTGAAAAGGAAAAGCATACAAATATATCCCTTTCCTAGTATCTTTCCAAGACCTAACAACTTTTTTGGTGACTACGAAACTTCCAAATTTACTAAGAAACTACATGGAAATTTCCCAAACAAAAAACATCCACTTTCATCACCTTATTTAAAACCAACTTTCATCACAACAATTCACACCCATCTTTCATTTTATTAAAATGACCTCAACAGTCACACCTACTCCTAGAACAATCAACGTAGATGCCAACAACAAACATCATAAGTTCCCATTTTACCTCATGTTCATGATGCCCACCACATTCGGCTCGTTCGCTACAGCGTACCAGCGCAACGACTACTCCTTGGCGGTTTTCAATCTACTGGTTTTAACGACTTTCATGTTGGTGGACTACTTCCTGCCGTGGTACCTCTCATTGCCTAAAGGCGAGAATTCGAGGCGAAAATTTTGGTTGAAGGTAACGATGTGGGTTCTTTACACGATTGTCTCGTTCGCGTCTGTTCATCTGTTTTCTTTCTACCTCAGTTCGCAAACAACGGTGGCTTTGTTCACTGTTGTTTCGATCTGTAGTGTTGTTTTGTTGTATGTGTTCATAATCGCGCATCTTATTAGCGATTGGAAGATTAGGAGGTCTGAGGAACATAAGAGTTTAGATGCTGGAAAGTCGAATCATGCCAATTTGGTTGGGCAGAAAGTGTAAACCAAGAAATTGGGTTGTCGCTTATGATGATATAATAAATGAGTGATTAACTGCTTTTTATGTACGTTAAGAATTATAAAAATAATGCAATTTTATTATTTTAAACTAGGTTAGTACCCCGTGTATTACACGGGTTGAATAAATAAAATATTAAATAATTATTAATAAAAATTAAAAAATTATAAAACGATCTTTTGATATAAGATATGATTGACATTACGTACGAATGACAAAAGGACGATATAATTTTTTAAACTTTTGTTTATTTATTTTTGTTTTTTTTTTAAATTTGGTTTTTAAACAAATTGTTTCAAAACAAACTATTTTTAAAAAGAATGTCATAAGATTTTTATTTTTTAAAAGCCATAGGTTTTAAAATATATTGTGTTTTTTTAAAGTTTGATATATTTCTTATTTTTAAAAAAAATTATTTCTTTACAAATTGCATTTGTAGAAAGATCAATTTTTTAATTTAATAAAAAAAATTCAATATGAAAAGAATTAAATAATATCATTTGTATTTAATGTGATATTTATTAAAACAGAGAAGCGTGAAAATAAAAATTTAAGAGCTCTAAAATTATAACAAGTGGCCTACAAAAACATTTTTTATTAATATGGATAGATGTGTTGTGTGCAAGTAAAAAACAAATAAATTTTGTAGCATGTTATTAATTTTACTATAAAGTGGAGCTGATAAAATGTCTCCTCCCGTGTTAAACAAGTGGTGTTTGACAGGATACTTTTGACATAAGTATTCATCTTCATTAAGGCATGTCTAACTAAACACATCATTTTCTTAAACAATAAACAGTGACATGTTTGATAAGTGAATTATTTGACATCTCGTTTGACGCAACTACATGTAACCAATTCAACTCGGATGGCACAACATGAAACATTCAACACGATATCGTCACGACTGTCTAAACGCAGTTAAAAATAATGAAACACAACTAAACTCAATAAAATAGAAGGTACACGAAATTTTAGTGAAAATGTGAGAAACAAGTAAAAAATTGTGAGAAACAAGTAAAAATTGCGTCGTAGTGTAACGTTCTAAAATTCGGATAAGATATTTTAATATTTAAGATCTATATATCTTTAAAGGACGATTTACAAGAAAACCAATAGTTATATAAAAACCAAAGAAAACCATGGAAACCAATAACATAATTCATAATTTTTTTGTTATTTTAATTGTTAAAATGTTATTTATGTATTTTGTACATATATGTTGAGCATACATACGAGAATGAAGAGTTTTACGTATAAGTAAAAATATGTCGAATGAAAAATGATTACGTGTATACAACCTATGTTTGACGTATATGTGAAACCATGATATGATTTTCATTTGATCCATACCCTTATTTATATATATACTCACACATATATATAGGATAGTGATAAAAAATTTTAAATTATGTAACCGGTTTCATTGATTTTCTCTAGTTTTCTTATAATATTATAGTTCTCTTAGGATCTTTTCTCAACTAAATATTTAATCCCATATATAATTCATAAGAAAGAGTCCCGTAATTTTTAAGCTAAACTGATATCAAAGGTAAATCATAAATAAAGAAAACTTTTGACTTTTGATGCGTTTATTATACTTCAAAGGTATGGCTGGTGTGTTATTTTTTCTCTTTTTTATTCCAGCTTCACTTTGCTCAAATATAATTTTTAGAAACTGAAACCTAAACTTGGTCCTTAGCTTGCTGGTAAGGTCACGCCTCTAGTGAACCCATTGACCCAGGTTTGGCTCTATAGGTCTTTTTTTAATTACTTTTTTATATTTGTTTTAAATCTTTTTTCTTTGTTACTAAATTGTTTGAGAATCCTGTTGTTTCAATTTTTCAAGCAATTCATGGTGGGGATGGGGTAGCGAGTAGCGACGACCGGGGTGACGGATGCAATGGTAGTGAGTGGTCAGATACCAGTTATTTTGGTCCATTTTTTTAAATGTTGAATTCTTTTACATCAAGAATAGAATTCAATTTTCAATTTCAACAAATATTACGGAAAAAAAAGACGTTATTGATTTCTAGGTAATGTATGTCTCCGACACAAGTTAATTTAGAGCCTGTAGTAGACCCCTCAAGCATGGTTTTGAGAGCTTCTGCAATGGCGTTCTTCATATCGTATTCAAGGGCTCTACAACCGATCCCTTTTTGCTTATCTACTAACATAGTGGTACCTAATCTGATTATACATGATGGACTAAGTTGCTATAATTGTGATTTTAAGTTGCTATAATTGTGATTTATAATAACCATGAGATATTGAAAAGATTGGCACTCGTCTGGGCGATGTCTTTGTCTCAAAGATCTCGAGCCTGAGATTATACCCTCATGTTCTGACATTATGCTTCTCGACATAAAAAATAATATGAGATACTATAACGAGCATGTAATTTGGATTCCAAACCATACTATAGGTATGGTGGATATGCTACATTCTTGCCTGGGTATTATTTTCCATTAACAACCACTGTTTTGCTGTCAATCGTTAACCAATCATGGCTTGCTTATCTATTGTACATCTGTCTCCATTCTTTCTCCTCGTGTTTACCCATGCTTGCTAGCAACGGGAAGGGTTTTCAACGTAGCAATGCTTCTCTTAAGGCGTTCTTAGACATTGGCCATATGCTCGGTTAATTGTTGTTCCACAAAGGATTCATAATCTACTTGGGCTCTAATCTCAGGTCTTAGATGTAATAAGCAGCAAAAGATATCTTAGTTCTCTATCGAGTCTCACACAAAGTCCTTGGTTACACGGTGTCTAGACTCTAGACTCCCTAGGCTTCAATTAATTTATGATGTTGGTACTCCGACCACTCAGATTCTAATTCAATGGTGGGAGTGTAGGAGCTAGGCAGCTGAAGTCGCTACTCGCTAGGAGCACTCAAGACTCGATGAGAACACGACACGAAGTTAACACGTTTCATTCTCACATGAGGCATGAGAAAATTTAACTATTTTGCTGAAAAAGGTTGCGAGCGGGGTTCTTCGAATTCGGTTTATATCCACTCAATCAAATGACAAACATCTTCATGAGTGGCTGCCTACTTGGCGTCTTCCTACAATCACTCTCATCCTTAGCTCAAGGAGACCTATCAAATATGCTATGCAAATACTTGAATGTACTAGATATAGATTCATTTCAATGTAATGGCCTCTAGGGTTTAGTTAGCCTAATATTCCTATGTCTATAAATACATGCAATATATTGTTCTATTAACCTTGTCTGCGTAAACTGACATTTTGCATAGATCCATATACTACGGGGCTTCAAATAGCAGTACTATGAAAGATAAAAGAAACTGTTCTATTAACCTTGTTCGCCTAAAATGACATTTTGCATAGATCCATATACTAAGAGGCTTTAAATAGCAGGACTACAAAAGATTAAAGAAACTAATAAACATTCTTATATTACTCCCTCAAGTTAGTTTAAAAGAATTATTATATTATAATCAGAAAAAAAAATTATTAATTTTTACAACTATGATAATGAATTCAACAGCACACATGGACAGCAAAGATTGAACAAAAGCATGTTGTGAAGGTTTTAAAATTATAATATATTTTACAGCAATGTTCTCGTGCCCACTAAAATGGCACAGAATCACCTGTTTTCAATACAGATATCCCTTCTAGCTTTCATCACCACCCTCAACCCCTTAAAATATATAAAAATATTTTTATAAAAAAATGGTGAATCATGGTTCTAAAAGAATTGGATAAAAAAATCCACATTAAATTATAACACGTAACAATTACCTTGCTTTCTTCAGCAGTATGATGTTCAGAACCGAGTCTAGCGCCTGCCACATGTCGCGAAACTAGATAAGCCACATCGCAGTGATCATATTTTCCTCACACAAACTAATTACAGATGATCAGCATTCACCAATAGTAGTCATCTGCATTGTCGCGGTCTAAAACTCTCATCTGACAGAAGTGAGTTCACCAGAATCTCAAGCCTTTTCGCCCCACTTGTAGGATCAAGGCGTGTGAGATTCCCGGCCACTGAACAAGGGTCTGAACCATTTTCACGACTCCCGATGCACCACCCACCAGGAACAATCATATCTGGGCCTCGGAAGAGTAGTTCAGAGTCAATCTTGTCAAGCACGGGTTCATCTTGGTGGAATTTTCTTGCAAAAGGTGCATTGCTGTCAATCATTCTTTGCATGTCTTCTAACGTAAGGAAGTGAGGATGTTGTTTTGGAGGGTTGTCCCATGATATGAAGTGAAGATCACTGTTCACGGTAGTATTTCGGAATTCTTTTGCGTTACATATGACTGTATGAAAATAGCCTTCAGGAGACGAGATGAAATTTGCATAGTACATGAGGACTGTTCGTGGTAAGTTGTCCCATCCCCACATACAGAAGTCAATGAAAGGGCGAGACAAAACCATCCAAGCAGATCCTGGGATAAAATGCAAATATAACCATGGTAAGAACTAAATGGAATAGAATGGTTCAAAAGGTCGATATTTATACATTAAATGTAAATAAACAAGTTTATATAGAGATGTGTACACTGAACTATGCATTCTTGTATAAAAGATGTAAGGCAATAGGAGGGTATATGTGAAACACAACATCAACCCATAGAAGCATAAGTTGCAATATTTAGAAATTGTTTGGCAGGTTTTGGACAGGTTCAACATTGACAGATCTAAATGGATTTTGGGTGGGGTTTAAAAGTATTCAACACGCTCATTATGTATACTAGAAATAACATAAAATTTGAAATTGTAGAATAGTCGGTACATATGACTAGGGAAGATTGAATCCAAAAGTTTCAACTTACAAGCCAAATCTTAGAACATTCCCACAATTCCTGTGGCAAATAAATAGCTTTTGCATTAAGTTGAAAGGTCTTCATAGTTTGAAAGGGTTCCCTAGTTAAACTCAGCAAGTTGAGAGCGCACATTGTATATATGGAAACCCAAGCCCACCAGATCTTATAAAAGATATGAAACCCGTCTTGACCCATAGGTGTTTACCAATTAAAACCCATCATAACGATTTATTTCATTAATGCAGCATCTCGTGGATGAGTTCTTACGGTTTCAATGGGCCCATGGGGTAAAAGTGGGAAGTCATTGGTAGCCCATCAGAAAAGGGTTGTAAAAAGCTGACAATTCATGATCGCAGCCAATAAAATCGAGATGTTACATACTAGCGCCACGCCCTCCTCCTTAGGTCCCTAATTTTTTCATCAAGCAAAACACTACAGAATTTTAATCTCAATATACCAAAGAGATGCACAACCTTAACCTTGAGTTTAGGATCTACAATATTCCAAGATCAAAAACATAGCGCGTGCAAGGTTCAGCAATTTGCTTACATCCATGGTTTCACTAGAATTCTTACTATAATCTCATGAATCTTGAATATTACTCTCGAATCAAAGGAAGACTAGTTCCATCTATATTGAAGAAAGCCAAACATTAAAAGGAAGACCAAGAAAAAGCATCCAAGCTAGTAAACTATCATAACCGTTCACTTTCATGTGTTCGGCTAGAGAATCATAGTCTGGTTTGCTGTCCAAATCAGGCTACTTGAATTAAACTGGACCTCTAAAAGAACTTAACCTAACTCAACGTAAGAAGTTACTGGAAGTAGTTAGTACATTACCAAGGACCACGACTCAAGGTTCACAGCCACAACTTATGTTGGCAGGGGAATGTAACTTATAAGAAAGATAACTGAAACATCAAAAACAAGCCATGCCCAGCTAAATCAAGTAAAAACAGATTTCAAATTTCCCATGAAGATTTCATATATGCACATAGAAAAACATTTGATTGGTTTTCAATTCCAAAAAATTAAACATGCAAAATTGAATGATTTGGTAATGATTTACCTACATGTCTATATCCCAATTATCAATACCTATCAATCGATAAAAACAAAATAGAGACAACCCAATATGCAAAGCCAATTACCATAAATGGCTAATAGCAATGAACTAAAACACTTCTGTCACTAAACAAAAGATGCCATAGAAAACCTGTAAACAATTTGAAGGCTGTAGGTACACTTCTCCTCTGTGTGATCCAAAAAACATCTGTCTTTTTCGTCATATACAACCCTGGATCAACTATAACAGGCTTTGCTCTTTGAAACCTGCAAAACACACACACAATCACATAACTCCAGTAGAGAAGATCTGTTGATCTGAATTACAAAATCTTACTCTTTCCATCCAATATTGCTTGTATGATCAATAAAATTCAGATCCTTTGGTAGAGAAGAGAATGTATGAAGCAGATCTGAAACAAACTCAACCACACAAACATATCAACGCCAGTATAACACCAGATTAGTGCTGAATTAACAAAACAGAACAAGAACTTTACCATCTTGAGTAACGAGAGGGTAATCAGAGGCACTGAGATTGATAAACCAATCCCAATCTCCACCTTCTCTCAGCAAAATCGCAGCTGCGTGAAGCGTATTCGCCACCATAGTCGGTCCACGATACGTCACCAGATTCGCCTTCGTGATCATCACCACATTGCCAAATTTCACGAACATCGGATGATTCTTCACATACTCCTCCAACTCCCGCCGCTCCTCCGGCGACGATTCACCGTCCAGATGCACCACGTAGCGGTTGTTCGGATGGTACAGAGCCAGAAGCGTCCGCCGGAGCATAACGCCGTCGTGATTCGAGCCTGAAATGAGGTACGCAAACCGCGGCGGATGATGAACGTCGGAGACACCGATCGGCCGGAGCTGATCTTCAACGAACACAGAGTCCCCGGCGGTGGCGTAGTAGCCGTAGATGCGATTGCCGTCGAGTGAAGTTAGGGTTAGGAGAAACAGTAAAAGGAGAAAAACAGTTGACCCCAAAGCTAAGGGATAGATCCATTTCTTCTTCTTTATAGTGTGTGGATGTCTCAAATGCATGTAGAAACTCCTCAATTTCTTCATGATTGTTTTGAGATTCAGAAGAATCCGTGGTTGAGCTCCGGCGATGGTGGAGATTGAGATCTCCGGTGGCGGAGGTGCTGATCTTGAGTATTGTGAAATGAGGAATCAATTGACGAATATATATGTTGCTGATTTTACACACTTTCTGTATTTGCAGTGTATCAATGGCGGCTTGAGTGTGGATTTCGATGTAGAAGATGGTGAGTAAAGATGGAAGTTGAGATTGAAAAATGTAAATAATTCAACTTGTTTGGAATGATCATGATCAATTATTATTTTTTTTAAACGATAAATGTGCGATCCTGTTTCGTAAAATAGGTGTTATTTTAATCGTGTTCATTTATTCATTTTTCAGTCGAGACCGCACCCTCAACTCCCTCAGGAGAATACTTATTGCTGAGAAAACTCACTACCTCAACCCTAAGCATTTTTGTTCAGATTGAGACTTGAACCCATAACTTTTTAATATTTACATGTCATGTGCATCTCATCTTAGCCAGTTGAGTTAAGAATCATTGATGATGATCTATTATTATATTATATTAATATTACTAGGTTATTATCTTGTATATTATACAAATTTAATAAATAAAATAATAAATATTTAGTATTAAAAATTTATGAATTAAAAAATCATGTTTGAAAAATAAAATATGATTATAATTGCATATAAATATATATACTTTAAGTAAATAAATAATAATACATTTTTTAAAAACTTTTATTTTATAAAAATATCGATTTTAAATATTTTGTTTTAAAAAAATAATTTTATTTTAAAAAAATTTGTTGTATTCTGTATTTTATAAAACTTTTTTAAAAAGCGTGTTTTAAATAAAAAAAGTAGGTTTAATTTATTAATTTGAAAATAGTAGGAGTAATATTATTAGTAATCAATATTATTAATAATAATTAAAAAAATTAGAAACTTACTATGATAAAAACTTACAATTGTGTCAAATCTTAGTTTAGATTTTCTTTCTTAGAGATAGATAGATAGATATATAGATAAATAGATCAGTTAAAAACTCATTTGTTAAACGGATTATAGTTAATAATAAACACGAAGATTTACAGTACAATATTTTAATATATGATATGATTAAAAATACATATATATAATAGTTCAAGAAATAAAAAAATTATATTATTTTATTTAACTCTATTATCTAAATAGTTTTATTTTTTAACATTCGTTTTAAGATTTTTTTATAAAAAATTTATTGTTTATTAAAAACTCGGATTTCTAATTATTTTAGTTGTTTTAATAAAACTGCTTTTAGAAAATTTTATATTTTTATAATTTTTTAAAAAAGAACCGATTTAAAATATTTTATTTTAAAAAGTTAGGTGTTTTAGAAATTTCATATTATATAAAAATTTTGTTTTTTTTATTATTTTAATTTTAATAAAAAATGTGATTTTTAATTTCTTTAATAAAACTTATTTTTAAAAACATAGCTTGATTTTAAAAAAATCTAGATTAGAGAGAGAAATGTATCAATTAATAAAATTGATTTTTATTAAGAGAGAGAAATTGGTCTGAGTATTTAAATTATTATAATTACATTTTGATTGGAAAATTGAGTGAAAATGTTTAGAAAAATGACAAGCGTCAAAAAGTCGAGTTAAAAGAATGACAAATGACAAAAAAAATAGTTTTTATTCTATATATTATTATGTTTAAGTTTTATTATTCTGTAGTGTTCGAATTCTAAATTACTACTAACTATGTTATTAAATTTTAACTATTTACTTGTCTTGTAAAAAAAATTAATTAGTTTTAGTAATATATGTATTACACGAGTTGAATATATATAATATTAGATAGAATGAAAAAATTTTATTTATAAAACGATACTGTAAGATATGATATGATTAAATTATGTATAAATAAAGATTGCAAGTAATAATACAATAATATCAGTTTTTAAAACTTTTGTTTTAAAAAATTTTTTAAGTTGAATTTTTTTTTCAAAATAAACCGTTTTAGAAAGATACATTTTTTTAAAAATTTCCTTCTTATAACTCCTAATTTTAAATATTTTTGTTTATATAAATTTTGCTTTTTTAAAAACTCTAATTTTAAAATATTTTATTATTGCAAAAGTTTGATGTTTTAGATAATTTATATTACATAAAATTTTTTTAAGTGATGTTAATAAATAGATCTATTTCTTAATTTATTTAAAAAATTAAATAGTATTATTAGTAGTTAATATTTTGGTTTATATAAATTTGGTAATGTCTTCAATAGTCAAAACATAATAAATTGAACGGGTCAAATCAACCCAAACTTATATTACGAGGCTTAAACATAAAAACATAGTTTAAATGCGTGAAAAGAACCCATCCATGATTTTGTGCCGGGGGGGTGGGGGGGGGGGGGGTGTCAAATTAAATGCTTCATTAGTAAGGGCCTACAATATTATATTATCAATATAAAATTAAGTCTAGCTTATGAACCCTTAACTTGAAGTAAGATCACTTACTCTTGATTCAAGTAGAAAACAATACATAACTTACTTTTATCAAGTCCTCATGATCCATAAGCCACCTTGTTCTTTGTCATCAAACCTATGACAATAGTAATGTTTACAGGTCATCAAGTCCCGGATTGGTAATATAAAAACATATTATTTGGATAAATTCCAAACATTTTATTATAACCAAGAAAAACATATTCAAAACTTTATTACAACTTATTCTAACATGAGTTTAAATAATTTAGTTTATACTATATGACTTCTAGTATGATTTGAACTTTATATATAATAGCAAATCATATTTATCTAAACAAATAGATAGGAAAAACTAAATTTAAATATTAAACTAACTTGTCAACTTAGATCCCCCGAACTTCACCGACTAGTAAAACGGATTAGAAATTACCGTCAACAATCACTCCCCTAATTTCTGAATCATATTAGGTAGGCTTTTTTTCTCCAAGCAACACTATACTATTGAGGTCTTTTATCCTGAGTAATGTTCGTAACTTTTCAACTTTAATTTTTGAATCATCGTTAAATCGCATTATCCTCTAGAAAGCTATAATATTTGGATCTCTACCGACTTGTTAATGACCCGCTATGCTGGCTATCGACTTGTGCCTTGCATTCTTTCATAACCTTTCCTTTTTTGTATTTTGTTGTAGTTGTATCGAAACAAAAACAAAACCTTCTGTACATGCTTAACTTTCAAGAAACCAAGGTTAATTATTTTACCTTGAATGTCACAACAAAAATCAATTGTTTATTTTTGTTTCTTTTATAGATTCACACAATAATTTTTTTTCCTTACCTCGATTGTAACCTCTTCCACCAATTACCGATCGTTGAATTTTTTTTAATTTCTCTCGATTTCTTCACGGTAGCAATGACTTGTTCTTTTGCGATAGCAGCAAGCTTTTGGTCGCATGGCTTCGACTTTGGTTCCTGGTACCCAAAACTGATAAACAAGATCGGTAGTGGCTTCTTGAAGCAATCGGTCGATAGTTCCTAGATCTTACTCAACGTCTTTGATCAATTTGCCGTAGATCCCATTTGGTCGACTTCAATCAACCTTAGATCTCTCCTTGGCAAAAGCAATGGCTCTAAATCTTTTCACGACTACGACAAGCTTTCATGCGACGACTATATTTTGGCATCAATCCTAGGTATCTTGAACTTGGTTCTTGGTTTGACCAAGCTCTTATACCAATTCAAGTCCCAGATTGGTAATATAAAAACACGTTATTTGGATAACTTACAAATATTTTATTATAATCAAAAAAAATTTACTCAAAACTTTGTTACAACTCATCCCAATATATATGGGTTTATACAATCTAATTTATACTAATCTATATATGACTTCTAATATGATTTGAATTTTATCTATAATAACAAATTATATTTATCTAAACAAATAGATAAAACAAACTAAATTTAAATATTAGGGGCATTTACATATTTCTCCTTCCTAAACTCTTTCATTACATATTTACCCAAGTTAAAAAATTAATTACATATTTTCCATTTCTAAAATATATATATTATATATTTACCCATTTTATTAAAATTAGTTATTGAATGATTATTGTATTCATAATTTTACTAAGTTATTTTTACGTATTTCTTTTCTTAAGAACATTAAACACATATTTCCTTAAGTTTGAGTTTTCTGTATAAATATAAACTCTATTATTAATTCCAAATACAAAAGTTTATTTCAAAACAATAATCACCGTAATCCAAGTTATATCTACAAATACAAAACACAATTGCCAAAGGTTCAAACAATTATAATAACAAAACATTAATACGTAAAAATCTTTTAGTAAAAACAAGATAAAATAGTCACTTGATAGGTTAATATTAATAAAATGGATAAATATGTAATATATGTGTATTAGGAAGGGGATATATGTAAATAATTTTATGCCTTGGGAAAATACGTAATTTAAGGTCTTAAAAAAGGGAAATATGTAAAAATCCTTAAATATTAAACCAACTTGACCGACTTGTCAACTTAGGTCCCCAAACTTCACCGACTTGTGAAAGGGTTAAAAATTACCGCCAACAGGTCAATCATTATGTCGTTGTTCATACGAATCCAGTGACCCGAAAACCCATTTAGACTTGCTCGAATAATCATCATACTTAATGTGTAAAGATGAATATCATTTATACTATCAGTGACCCGTTGGGTTAATAATTAATATCATAAAACATATCCCATCCAACTTGTTCAAGAATGTAAAACTTTCATAGCGTCTCTTATTGAGCATTTCTACAAACACTTGATGAGCATCCAACTTATTTAACATGATTATCCATATTCAAGTTAACTATAAATCCATAAAATTTACAACCCACTTTACTAATCACACAGTGGTTCCTTTAAAATTGATAATCATAAATTACAAGCTTGATGATGATAACAGAAGATTCATTTTTTTTTCTTTTTTCATAACCTCTTATAAATTTGAAATTTCAAAAATCTATCATTTATAAACATTGGTCACATCTTTATAAATCTCAAAGTTTATATCTATCCACAACGTGTCATATCATATGATATCTTCATGTAATTTGATTAATTCATAAATTCCAAAACATGTATAATTGATAATTATTAATCACATATTACATTTTATATCCAATTTGGATTTTGAATTCATGAAAACGTGTGTATACATACATACATACATATATATATATATATATATATATATATATATATATATATATATATATATATATATATATATATATAGTACTGCTTTATGTCATCGAACCCTAAATAACCTCCACGACTCATGATAGTTTTAACTTCTATATAATGATCATAAGGTTTTTAACTCAACATCTATATCCTAAACAAATGTTTCAATTTCAAAAATCTCAAAACAAATATAAAAAAAAAAAAATAGAATACTCTCAAGTTAGCAAAATCAACGAAATTTTTTTATTTCAAATGTAAATTACTCAGTAAGATCTCGCAATCATAATAGAGTCTTTCTAGTATCTCATATGCATGTAAACATGTAAACCTAAATTAATGAGATTGCATATGCTACACCATAATAAAAACCACAATAAGGGTACATATAAGGGTTTCCTCTTAACCACCAATTAATATAAATCAAACTCAAAGCTCTTCGGTCACTCGCGCTATAACAAATGTTTGCTCAATAGGAGATCTCGAGTCTGCATCTGAGTTATCATGTCAACATACGCCATTCGAACTCGTGCTAACCAAGGGACCTAGTACATATAAGAAGCGTTTTTGTCATTTAATCGTCCGAAATAAACCAATAATCAACAATAACACGCTTATAATCCCTAACATTTACTTGTACCTTGAAACAATTTTTCGTCTTCTTTCACCTCTCCATGTTCACTAAAATACGATGCCTCTGGTGATTCCAGCCTGCAAACATAAAACACGCGATTAGATCATCAAGATCGAACGACAACTTAAACATTCAAACACAAAGATCACCACAAAAACCCTAAATTTACTTCAAAGCATGAGCTTCTTTAGACCCCAGAAAAGATTGTTGATGTTGGTCATCAACAAACGACCCACAAATCATTTCTGCATAATCTTGACTCCCTTCACCGTGTTCTTCAACGCTGCAATACTGCTGAAACTCATCAAACAAAGATCGATTCGGCGTCACATCAACAGTGGTTTCCGTTTGATCATCGCGATCATAACCACCAACGTGATCACTCGCTGCATATGTGTAATGAAACCCTAAATTATCACCCTCTACATTAATCATCCCACCATCCCAATGATCACTAGATCCACCAACATTTTGATCATTGTTCATCTCATTAACACAATTGGGCTTACAATTATTTTTATACACATCAAGAACATGAAGAACACACTCTAGCTCATCCGACAAATCATGAATCTTCTTATTCAATTGAACTATCAGCCCATAACACCCATGCACGCGATTGAGCTGACGAATGTTGGATTCGTATTTGATTGATATCATTGCTTCTTCCTTTTTTTCGTCATCTGGCAACTGATTTAGGATCTTCATGATGTGTCCAACGCCGTAAAGACTGTGGACGCTTTGGAAGATTTTCGGTTCGTTGGCCGGAAAGAATGGTGCGAGAGGGCAGTCGGGGGAGCAGCGGCGGCGTTGGAAGCGGCACGCCGCGCAGGCGGGGCGGGAGCCACCCTTGACTGTCATGGGGTTAACAGTAATCTGAAAAATAGGCTAGAAGTGAGATGATGATGATGAAATATTATCGATGAGTTTGAATTCCTGTTTTATAGGGAGATTTGGTTTTTAACGTGGAGTTTTTGAATAGGTCACTGGCTACTTTCTGTTTAGTTTTCTTTAAACCATTGTAATTTAAAAAAAAAAATTAAAACTACAACCACATATGTGCATTTTAATTTAATTAGCTCATGTTAGGATTTAAAATCTGATTTTTTTAAGAAGCTTTTAACTTTTATTAGTGACTTTAAACTATTTAATTAGGGTTAGGGTTATACCATTTCAAAAACTTTCGAAATGTTGCTATTATTCAAAGTTTCAGTCTTTCAAATTAATTAGTTAATTTCAAATATAAACCGTAACAATGAATAAATGTTAAGGAAAAAAAATCATATTTGGGATCCAGAGGGTTAACAGACTTAAAAAATAAATCAAAATGTTTATTTGTTTAATTTTAAACAACAAATAAAGAAACACGTACATATAAATCATTTACTTCATCCACTTTGTTTATTAGGGTTTTAATTGTATTGTAATTTAATCACTATTCTTTGATTTTTGTATATTGTAATTAGATTATATAAACATGAAAGTGTACTATTTTTATTTTAGGAATAGTTTTCATACAAAAACCACTTTATTTACCATAGTTCATTTGTTTGTTGAAGTAGTTCTTGCATTTTATTATAATGTGGCGAGGGTGTATACGTACTAGAAGTCACATCATTGGCACTTCTCACCGTTTTCGATCAACGCCCCGTATATAAACACGCTTAGGTGTTAAAAAACATACAAGAACCTCAACTTCACCAATTGACATCTCATCCCCTATCGAGCTCGACAGTGATTTATTTATCACATCTTGAATTTGTCTCTACAATAAGATAAACATACATTAATTATTATACTAAAATTCATTAGCATAACTACTATGTAATAAATAACAAATATTAGTTATATAATAAACAATAGCAATTCCAAAATTTCAATCAACCTGCACTATAAAAACAATCATACTAACATCATTAAATTAAAGGCGTAATATATCCAATTAAAAGTTTAATGGACTAAAATGACCCAAATTCATATTATTAAACATGATACATTCAAGTAAAAGTTTAAATGGGTCAACATGACATGAACCCAATGTAATAGACTTCACACATCCAACTAAAAGTTTAAGTGGTTAAGATTATTTGAATTTGTTTTAATAGACTTAATGTATCTAACTAAAAGTTTAAATGTGTTAACAATAATATAAGTGATTGTTTTTTTACTTACCCAAGAGGTAGTGGTTTACTTATATTTTTCAAATTTTATCGAATAAATTAAAGTTCTTTTCATGAGAATATTTTTTCATGGGTTAGGTTACATTCATACATGAAAATTAAAAAGTTGGCAAATTAGAAAGATATTCAACACGAAGAAATATATTTAAATATAACAAATAACTTACGGGATTCGTAACCCATCTGAATCCTACATGGGACCATGTTGAGGTCTGATGAGGAGGGTTTGATGATAATGATGTTTCTTGATTAAACGAATTTATCACCCAAAATCACTATTGTTTTTTGTTAAATTCTTGATGCTGGTTGGGGAAGCATGATGAAAATGGTGATGGAAGCATGATAGCATGATGGTGGTGGTGGGTGGCAGTGAGCGATGATGGTGGCGGTAGTGATGACGGAGGAATACCAACAGATAGAAAAATAGGTTAGGGTTAGATAATAATGATGATGATAATAGTATCATGATGATAAGGGCTAAATGGTGATATTGTTTTTTTTTTTTATTATTTAGTAAGGATACTATAGCTAATTCACATTAATAGAATTACACTAACGGAGTTAGTGGTATAGATTGAAATTGAAAAAAAAAACTTAAAACTATTATACTATTAATGTAATAAATAAATTATTGAGTTAAAACCATAAAATTCGTTAAACCACATGAACTAAAATAGTAATTTATTCTTTTTTTTTTTCATACCTAACGACAAGAGCAGGTTGAAGTCCCTTCTTAATCGGTTTTTTATTGTTATTATTATTATTATTTTGAAGCAATGTTTTCTTTCTTTTCTAACTTTTTTTTTTTTGTTATTTTTCCTTTTAGTTTCCAAGAAGATGGACAAATAGAAAAATTCACATATACTGAACATTTAAGTTCATTGGACAACCTTTGGTACCAACAATTTCCAAAATAAATTTTTATAAAAGAAAAAAAGCTTGGGTCTCTCAAAGATTTTAGATTAGGGTTTCTCATCTCAACTAATAGCCACCTTAGGTCTTATCTCAATTGATTTTTTAGTTCTGAGCATATCGTTAGGAGTAGCGGCGTTCTTGTTGCCGATGGGTTTATAGCTATTGGTGGTAGCCTGAGACGGTGGTGGTGTTTAGTGGGTACTGGTGGGGTGGTTGTTAATAGGCAGACATGATTATGGAGGTAGGCATCATTAATCAATCAGTGGAGGCAGAGAGCTTGAGCTACTAAAAATGGCTAGTGTTGCTAAGGGAAGAGGTCAAGTGGGTATAAATTGAGCTGCGATTAAAGCTAGGGTTTCGGTGTTTAATTTTGGTTTTTTATCCAAATGAAAAAGAAAACCGTATAGGCAGGGATGAGCTGAAATTCAGGAAGATTGTGGTTGTGGGAAATCAATGATGGTGATGGTTGTGTTGGTAAAGGTGGAGGTTCAAAGGTTGAAGATGGTCGACAATGATGGACTATGGTGATAGTTGTGTTGGTGAGAAAACGCCGTTAGTTTTTCCATTGAATGAAAGAGTATTTTAGACTATAATCAAGATGTACTATCATTTGAAATTACCAAAAATTGTAAAAATATGAAATACCTTTTTACGTAACTATTCAAGGATGTTTAATTAATAGTTGTGATTAAAGTTTAAAGACTATTTATATAATTAACTCTTGTGAGTAATAAGATAGTGAGGGGAATATTCTAATACAAGAAAGATAAACATACTTTTTCAAATGATGTGCTTATTAAGTATATTCTTTCCAAACACAATAATGGCTTCAAGAATATGCCACAAACTGGTTTTAAATCTCACAAAAGAAATCTGAGACCAACTGGTTTTTGGTTTCACAACACCAGAAACAAGTTTATTTTGGGTCTGCAAAGAAGGAATTGATGTTTGGCATTATTTCCGGACTCTTGTTGCGAACAAACTTCCTCAACGAATGCTCTGCGTACCTTTCACCTTCAGCGAAGTTATCAAGCACACCCGCGGCTCTGTTTTCCTTGCTCACTCTGTACAATTATACATATATATGCATACATGTCAAGCATAATAAGTTGAGCTATCTGTGCAAATTTAAACACCGCTTAATGGCTTAAAGCTTGTTTATAACGTCAAATATCAAACAATTTGCAGGATCAAAAGCAAGAATATATGTCTTGCTGAATAGGAATTCAAGCAGAATAAGGGAAGCCATGTTTATAATTTTAAACACTGCTTAGTGGCTTACAGATTGTTTGTAAGTTCAAACTCAGACAATACGAACTACGCAGACCAAACCCACCAAGAGAATATATGTCTACCCATATAGAAATTTGATCAAAATAAGTCAAGCTTTCAGTGGAAATTTAAACACTGCTTATGGCTTAAAGATTGTTCATAAATTCAAAATTCAGCAACTTGCAGACAAAACATGAGCAAATATACGTCTAGCCAAATAGGAAATCAAGCAGAATAAGTGATGCTATGTGTACATATTTAAAAACTGCTTAATGGCTCAAAGATGATTGTTCATAAGTTAAAAATCACACAATATGCAGACCCAAACCCACCACGACATTATGTGTAGCTGAATAGGGATTGGATCAAAATAAATTAAGCTCAAAATGCAAGAACTTGCAGACCAGACCCAAGTGAATATATGTCTTGCTAAATAAGAATTCATGCAAGTCGAGCTATATGTGCAAATATTAATACGTCTTATTGGCTTATGATAGTTCAAAATTTTGACAGCAAACCATATGCAGACCAAGCCTGAAGAAAGAATTGATAAAAAAAAAAGTATAACAAAGTTTAATTATCTGAAAAACAATATATCCTGTAAGAGAAAATTAGCAAAAACTGACTTAAGATCCTTTACTTATCATTCTTTGGTTGACCAGCAAATACGCTACCTGGATGTATCCTTGGGGACATCCTTTATTTCTCTAATACAGACCAGAAAATAATTTAGCTTCTTTCAAAATCTTTATACTTGGGAAACAATATAAGTACCTCAGCATACATATCATGTTATTGATGTAATATACATACATTATCTAATCGTTGTTCTTGCTGACAGTGGCGGAACTTGAACAACTATATAAGGGGGTCAAAAGTAACAGGACCCATAAATTTCTTTTCTATCGCTATATCAGGGGACAGACTCAATATGTATAAAATCATCGGACAAAATACGCAAAAAGCTCAGCCAATGCTCGTTGACTTTTTTTAAAAACAACAACTCACACACTAATCTTCTCTAACTTCTAAACTAAATCAACTCCTAATCTATTTCATGACAGCATTTCAACCTGGTCTTCCTCAAAATATCTTTGATTTTTACCTATAGCTACCAACTCAATTATTTGTCAAATCATTTCCTACAAATCAAAATTGCAAGTTTCACCTATGCATTTAGCTATGATTCATCTGAAGAAAACCTCCCTTTCCTAAACTAAACTCTACATACATGAATCTAGTGAAATTGCTCATCAAATCATCCAAAAATAACTATCCCTACGAATTAAACAATCGACTCTATCAAAGGCACATAGTAAACACAACAATCCAATATCATTCAAACCGATTCATAAACTAACAGATAGATCGGACCAATTTCTATCACAACTACCTGACTTCAGGATTACCGCTGATGTTACGCACCAACTGCATCCCGCAGATACCTACGGCGACGCCGAGAGCAGCAAACAGAGGGTACACCTGTGAAACAACATAGATCCATCAGATCTGAATAAAAAACCGAAGCACCGATGATAATATCATCTCTTACTCGTTAGATGAGTATATGTACTAAATTATTTTAAAAATCAAGCACAAAAGGTGGAGATTATATCGATTGCTACTAACCTCAGGCCTCAACCAACGCTTGAGCGTCGAAGAAGACATTTTGAACTTTTTGAAAGACGCCGGAGACGGTGGCCGGAGACGGTCGTCGGAGGAAGGAAGATGAGGGTAAAAGTGACAGCTTATTCTGAGTTGGGAGTTTATATATTATGCTATCCAGGTCATACAGGGGAATCTTGGGCACATTCCCCTAGGCACCAAGTGGCCAAACCTTCATCTTTGTAACTTGTAAGGCTAATGGGAAGTAATTGAATTTTTTAAATGTTTTCGGAATCGGATCGAAGTAATCGAACGGCAAAGATGTATTAAGAACATGATAACTATATATATGATATTATGTATATAATTTGACATAAGTATTTTATATGTGTATTATATAATTATATATAAAATTCAACATAATATTATATCTAATACTTCAATTTATCGTTTAACTTATCCGTTAAACCTATTAAAATCTAAAAAGTTTTATAAAAAAGATAAAAAAAACATGAAATCCGATCCAACCCTCAAATAAGTTCCCGATCCGACCATCGAACCGGAACGAACCAACTGGTCGTACCTATAGAAAACGAACCGAGGCTACTCGGATCGATCCCCCTTCTAATTCCTGGTTGGACCGGCCAAATTGATCAAGCTTCAAATCATTGGATTTTTTAAAATAAGTTGCAACCAAAGAATAGGATTGTTAATCATGTCGAGTTGGTAGGTTA
This sequence comes from Flaveria robusta, assembly GCA_025506415.1. Lineage (NCBI taxonomy): Eukaryota > Viridiplantae > Streptophyta > Magnoliopsida > Asterales > Asteraceae > Flaveria > Flaveria robusta. The sequence goes on along the minus strand of CM046459.1, from coordinate 11,722,279 downwards.
ACGAATTGCGTGTTGATAAGTTAACGGATTGATTTTTCAAAATGAACATGACTAATATTTTTATTTGTGTCAAAAGATACCAGTTTTAACTTGCACTCACTTAAAATATAACCTGAACATGATTTATTTAACTTGTTTATCTACACGTGTTAGAATGTTTGTGAGTTAGTAGGTAATAATCAATTTATTTGGCTTGATTGGTATACAAAATAGGTAAAACGGGTCATAAATTGAGTACTATGTTGACATGTTTTACTAAACAGGTTGACAGTTGCATTGTTTAACTAAACGAGTTAAACAAGTTAACTCAAACACGACTTAATTTTTAAACTGGTTATATATGTTAACCAAAAACTTTATTTTTTCTAATTTCGTGTCATGTTGGTAATTACCATTATAATAGAAGATCGTTGAGTTACAAAGAAAATATATACCATAATGTATATGAATGTATTTGTTCACTTCTATCAAAGTTGGTAAAAATGACGTAAAGTTACAAATCTTTCTACTCTAATAAAAAAAGTAGTTAGAAAGGACACATGACAACATAATATTCATTCAATCATTCTCATAAAAAAAAATTCGTTTCCTATTAAATAATACATCAATAATTTATAATATTACTTAATTAGTTTTTAGATTACAAATAGGATTTTAATAAATTAAAAAACATATCTTTTTTATTCATATTATTTCTTAAAAACAAATTTTTATAAAATATTTTTTTTTTACAAAAATCAAACATTTTTAAAAATAAGAAATTCAAAATTGGTGTTTTTAGAAAGTAAATTTTATAAACCAAAACTAATTAAAATTGGAAGTTATAATAAAAAAATTTTAAAAATGAAACGGGTTGTTTTGAAACAAAATATTTATTTTTTTTTAAAACAAAAAAGTTTAAAAACTAATATTTTGTTTTATTATTTATAGAATTTAATTATACGTAATTTTAATTATATCTTATCTTAAAATATCGTTTTATAATTAATAAATTTCTTTATATTTAATACTTTATTCATTTAAACAGTGTAATGTACGGGTTAGTAGACCTAGTCTATCATAGTACACTTTATTCTTTTTCATTTCAAATTATATATAATACTAATTATTAACTTATTTGTGCATTATGTGTTGTATTTAAGCTTTAGTGAGATGTGTCCATTTTTGTTTTCTACTTTTTTGTTTTGTTTTTTTATTTTCTTACTTTTAACCCCAATGCTGTTACATTTTTTATAACTTAACATTTACAAAATTTCGCTTTCAATTTTGGTTTCTTATACTTTTCATCATTTAAAAATTCTCCGTTTTACATTTTGGTTTAAATTTTACGACTTAACACTCCGTAACGTGCGTGTGTGGTTTAATGCTTTTTACTTTTTCATGTGTGGGGTTCAACGTTTTTACGTCTACTTTCTATACGGTTTTATTTTTTTCAATTTTATTTCTTTTTTAATAAGAATTTTTCTGGTGTTGGTGGTCGCTAATGGTGGTGTGAAATTGGTGCTAGTTGACATGATTTTAGGCTTCCCGTCACAAATTGGGGACCGTAATATTAGTTTATTAAATAAATATTAACCTACGGTGAAGAAGGAATAGTAGCAAGCTTTATAATCTTAAGGAGACCTAACCTAGTTGGATTTATAATAAAGACTAAAGAGGGGCTCTTGTCATGGTTTCTCATGTTTAAACTGAATGTAGTAGATATTTTGAGAGCGTTAAACTAGGGCTTCAAACAACATTACAAGATGGTTAAAAGGGGCTCTAAACACATAGGGTGTCAAATCCTTAGCACGCATCAAACATAATTTTTTTTATATTATGGTATCAATAGGGATTTCAAGCCCTAGTTTACCACTACACTTAATTTAAATGGGTGATTAACGAAATAATTTTTATCTACATGACATTTAAATGACATTTAACTAAACAACTAATACACATAGTCTTATTAAAAGCTAGAATTTTAATGTAGCACGTAGACGATAGACCATTAGCATAATTAACTTCTCTAAGTTTCATTTTTGTGAAGTGTGAAATATAATGTGATACTGATAAAAGCTTTCTAATTTTTCAGGGATGAAACCAGTGTTTATAGAACCGGGCTGGTTAGATCGAGAACCGGACATAAAACTAGTCTGGTTGTGTGTATTTAAACCGTAATCTGTTGAACCAGACCAGGTGGTTGGATTGGATTTTAAAACTTTTTTTTATTTTTTTCCTTTCATTCCTTGTTTGATTAATTTAGTAGCTTATGATACATATTTTAGTTATTAAGTGTTCATATTGTATTTAAAAAATCTACATTAAAACATATAGTCTTTTCGTATTTTATTTTTGAACTTGATATGTATAAATAATATTAATATTTTTCATATATTTTGTCATCCGGTATTTAAATCCGGTTCCACCAGTTCGATCATTTCAATCAGTGAACCGCTAAGGTGATAGGTTCAATGTCCAGTCTGATTTTAAAAATATTAGCCAAAACTTAAAAACAGTTATATTGGTAGTTATGTGGTATTGTCACATTAAGTTTTTGATTGGTTTATAAAAAAAGCACCTTTAGTCCGAAATTGCTCACCCGAAGGTAGCACTTCTGGTCGTTACACTGACTGACATTAGATCCTCTATTAAACTTTTATATATTTACTATTTTAACCTTCCTACTAAGAAACCAAAATAAGCACCCAAACCACCCCTATTTTCTCCTATGTCTTCCCAATGCTGAGGTTCGTATTCTTCAATTGAATCTCACTTCCTCACAATCGACAATGTGTTTTATAAAAAAAGCCCTAATTCCATGAAGATCATGGATGCTTGTTATATCATTTTAAGATGTGTCTTATAAAAAAAGCCCTAATTCCATGAAGATCATGGATGCTTGTTATATCATTTTAAGATGTGTCTTTATAGTAAAAGCAACTAAAACAATAATTTTAGGCCACTAAAGTTTCCCAAAATTGTAAAAAAGAAACATTATTTATGTGTATAGAAATGAATGAAAAAAGATAATAAAATATTAAAATAAATGAAGATTTCTGTACATATAATATTTTTAAAGTAGTCTTTTAATTTTGTTTGTGTTTAAAACATTTAGACTAAACAATAACAATATATGTATTGATGTTTTATAAAATTAATTATAAATATTTTCATATATTTAGAAAACTTTCACAAAAAGATTTCAATTTCAAAGTTCGGTTACATCTCAAAATATGTTGAGTCATCCCTGACCAGTTTGATCTAAAGAATTGTGCTAACTTTACCTCCTTTCATTGAAACAATTTCATTTGTCGCAAACTTCGAACATAGGAGGGGGGCCCTGACTTCCTGGTGGTCTCACTCTACCATATAGGGCGGAGATGAGTTGTTAGAAGGCTCATTTTGGTTTATGTTATGTTAATCGATTTGCTTTGAGAATGTGTGAACCACAAAAGAAAGGGAAGGCGATGATGCAATCAAAATGAATCAAATCAAGTAGCAACAAGCACATTCCTAAATCAAAACCCAGAATTTTGCAACTAAAGAATGATAGTTGACCACATTAAGTCAAAATTATCCATATGATGACTCACTCTATGATTCTCAAAACCGGTAGAGGTCAAAATTAACCATTAATTGACGAATTTTATTAAAATGGTCAAAGTTGATTAGTTTTTTCTGCTATCAAAGTTGTCATGATTTGTCAGCCTATAAGTCTTATTGTTATGCATGATCCAACCAATCTCAGTCATTCATTTCGTGCATTTTCAGGCTACAGGCTAAGCCAACACGTTAAGGTTTGTAATAAAAGAAGTTCAACACATGGCGGAATTTGAGGCATGTCCCGTGTAAAGTTAAAGACTAAGCTTGCGTGCAGACTTAATCCACATGTTTTAGGCTAAACCTTATACGCTTAATCCACAAGATTTAGACTAAAACATACAGGCTTAATCCATAATTTATGGATAGAGCCTACACGCGTATTCTATAATTTATTAGCTAAAGTCTACGGGTTTACTCCACTATATATGGACTAGAGCCTACAATCTTAATCAACAATTTCTAGACTTAAACCAAAGTTATGAGTTAAAATTTACATTTTTAATTCATAAGTTATAAGCTAAAATTTACAGACTTAATCTACAACTTATGGACTAAAACCTATGGACTAATCAACAATTTATCAGTTGAAACCTATAGGCTTAATCTTCAAACTTATGAGCTACAATCTACACATTTTATAAGCTAAAAAATCATGATCATTTTAATAAAATCTTGATCAACTTTGACCGTTTCATAAAACTCCGCATTAGGTGGTAGGCACAATTCATCATTATTCCATCCTCAGATTCCAATTAAGCTTGGTGTTGACAGATATTCAATACATACATTCTGCTGGTTGATCTATACACCTCAAAGAGAAGGGACTAAATCATTATTTAAAAAACGCCTTTTTTCCCGTACGAAATGATACACAAACTAGATGCACGTTTCTATTTATTTATCTAGCGGAACTTATTAACTCAGGGTTATGTATTATTTTTAAAAAGGATTGAATTTTAATAATCTTAACTTTTATTTATTGATGGAGATTAATCTCAAATAAAAAAATGTTTATAAATAGTTCAAACTTTAAGCTTATTTCTCTCTAATGATCTCTTACTAACTGAAAATTAACATCGTTAGTTTTTTGATTACGTGAAATGCTTATGTTGCCAAATTATTAAGCACAAAGTTGAAATCTACCATCAGTTTTATCAATCAGAAAATTTTGCACCTTAAAACCTATCAATCTTCACCTCTTGATCTGATCCACTTGACTCGTTAGAGGTAGATTTTAAGTGACGATAAAGGCTAGGCACCGAAAAACAGACCTGAAGAATACTGGGTGATAACGAAGTTTCTAATAAGCTTAAAGTTAGTCACACTTTATCAAAAAAATTAACTAGGGTTAACTCATAGTTAGTAAAGAATCGTTAAATAATATTAAAGTTAAGAGTGACTGTAAATATTTCAAGATATGAGATTAATATCAGATAAAAGTTGTGATTATTAAAATATAATAACCTTTTTAAAATTAAAAATAAACATAAGCTGAAAGTCGAGTATATCATGGGTCATAGCTATAGACATGAATTCTTTTTCGTTGATATTACTATCTTAGTATTATAATATACAAACATCTTTTGTGTCATTTGTCAATTTTTAAGACCATCTTTAGCCACATGGCATTTTTCAAATTAGTCTACAATTGTTTCCTAAAATATCTACATATTTATTTAAATAAAAAATAAAAATTTGTTTCCTTCTTTATCTCCAAATCATAACTAATAATTGATTTTATTTCCAAGTTATCTACAATTTTAAAATAAACATGAAATTTGATTTTAAAAACTCAAATAATTTTATTCCAAATTAATTATTGATCATGAGATTCTATCAAAATTTTTGTTTTTTTATTTATTATATATTCTTGTATTTCAAATTATTACATTTCATTTCATTATAACTCCAAATCATATTCACAAATTTATAAGGTTTCCAAATCTTGATAATTTTTGAAATAAAATCATGGAAATTATTTTAAAAACGTGAAAGCTTTTATTTGATTTTTATATTTTTAACAAATTAGTTTCTACTTTTATGGATTTAGAATTTCAATTCCTACTTTGGAAGATATTAATCTTTTAATAATTTTTTCACTACTTTATCTCTCTTTCTCTTTATAAATGAAATGATATCTATTAAACTTCGATTCATTTTAAAGTTTGCTTATTTTGATGGAATCAACTAAGATAACCATGTTTAACAACCTTGATGTTAAAGTTTAAGACTTTACCATTAAGGTTCTTATAATACGATTCTAAATGCAACAATGTAACTAAAACTCTAATGAAACCTACACTGTTAAATGATAGTTGTTGATAAGTACATTTTTTATGTCCAACTAATATATTTTTTTTAGCAATGATCATAACTTTTTTATTACTTATTACTCATTATAAATATCTTTAATAGTACTTTGTGCATGCAACTTGCTTGAGTAAATGGTTTAGGTTTTTTTAAAATAATGAGCGTGTTTTAATATTAGTTGTCCTACTATCGGTAAAATCTAAAATAATTTTAAGTATGTTAAAAGTCCGCATAAGATTTTCATTTTTTTACAATACCAAATTTTAAAATACAATAAGAGTTTAAGGTCGTTTCATGGACTTTTTTCTATTAAAATCTATTAATGATAGAATTGATCTAGAAAATATAATAATTGATATGTATTTTTATCTAAGACAAAAAAAAAAAGTAAGGTTACTAATAGAAAAATAAATGTTATATGTAATGAAGTATTCAAAAATTTCTCAAATATTTTTATATATTTCATTCTAAATTGTTCTATATAATAATATTAAGAGTTAATTACATAAATGGTCCCTGTGGTTTGTTCAAAATAACAGGTTTGGGTAATAAGGGTTTTTTTGTAACAGATTAGAGTATTGTGCTTTCAATTTTGTAACGAAAATGGGTATTAACACTAATGGACGTTAGATGTTCTTTAAATTTAAATAAAAGACTATAATACCCTTTCATAGACTATTTTTGTAATTTTATATCTTTGATTTATTCAGGGACCATTTCTATAAATAACTATAACTTAAAAAAACCAACACTCCCCCTTTCCCCGTCGGCCACCAACGCCACCAGTTAGCCACCATCACCACCACCTACTGTCACCATCCAACCACCACCGTCAGCCACTTCCTCCTTTCAACCATCACCGACCGCTTCCATAAGCATTTCAATATCACACTAAGATCTAAAACAAATACACACACCCCTAATCTAGATCTGATCCCCAACTTAGCAATGGTTATAAGAAATCTACTTGTCCTTCTGTTGTTCACAATATGCTCACAATAAATATGAACCCTAATCGAGATCTGAACCACCACCGAACACCCACGCACGACCACCGCACCACCCCAAATTAGTTTGTCTTTCTGCTGGTGCACTGCTACCTAATCACTGATGCTATTACGGGGGAAAAAGAAAGGTGGATTTGGTGAGATAATGATGATGGTATGATGGTGGAGGTGAAGATGATGATGATGGGGCGATGATGGTGATCTTGCGATGGTGGTGATGATGCAATGTGTATGATGATGATGATGCAATTGATACCAATGGCTAGCGGTAGTGGTGGTTGTTAGTGGTTGTGGTGGTTTTTGGTGGTGGTCTCGGTGGTTAGTGGTGGTGGTCGTTGATGGTTAGTGGTGGTGGTAAGATCTGGTCTGAACCTAAGGTTATATATATATATATATATATATATGTGTGTGTGTGTGTGTGTGTGTGTGTGTGTATATATATGAACCCAAACACACAAACAGTCCCTTGTATATATTAAATTTCACAAACAGTCCCTTTAAGTTACATTAGTAGCCTTTATAAAGTGAAAACACGGAAATGCCCTTAGATTTAACAGAAAAGTTAACGTCTGTTAGTATTAATACCTTAACTTGTTACAATTTGAAAACACAATACCCCAACATGTTACAAAAAACTCTTAGTACCCAAACCTTTTATTTTAAATAAACCACAGGGACCATCTATGTAATTAACTCTAATATTAATTTAAATCTATAACAATTATGTCAATTAGTTAAGTTTAACTTATTTCTTTTCCACCCGTGTATCACACGGGCTTATAAGCTAGTATTATATAAAACACACTTAAAGAAAAATGACTACTTTGCATTTGTATATTTTGTTTCTAATATTTGAATTACCAAGACCATCATCTTCAGTGATAAAACATGTTCAACAACTTGTCACATCAAGATGGCTTTTTAAGGAATGATAGCGTAGAGCCATAGAGGTGGGTAAGAAACCATTTTCTAAACTGAATCCCGTTTGAGAGAAACCGAACCATTGATTAGTAATCTGCTTTTTTATAGCCACTTTAAACTGAATCAAACCTGATAAAAGACGGTTTAAAACTGAAACAATTTCCAATTGTACAAATCCTCTTTCACTTCAAAAACCAGCTTGAATCTGAATTAGTTTCATCACGAATCAATTTTAACAGTTGTTGAGCCAAACTGAATCAAAAAACACCAAAATGTAAACCTTCGTTAGAGGTATCTCGCATGTTGGGCTTAGGTATGGGCTTGGGCTTGAACTCATAAGCTTAAATTTAACCCAAGCCCAACATGTTGTAAACTCACATAGTCACATTACTTTCTTGATTACCACAAAATCGTTTCTTTTAACTCAATTCATGTATAGATATACAAAACCAATCTCTATGCAACAAGATTTCAATACAAAATGTACAAAAAAAGAATGAATGAAATTACAATAAACAACCCAAACCCTACACCATCATCCATCATCTCAATTGCTGCTTTGAGTGTCTATAAAGATCATAAGGCGCCCATAGCCCATCAACCGGACACGGGTCACCAGCATCAAGTCGCACCCACGGCTTCCCCTTCCCACTCCAATGCAACAAACTAATCGGACCCGGGTGCAACGACCTACAACTATGAACCCTATTGTTCCCACCAAGCCCATGCTGGTTCCACCGATGATCAATCTCCGCCACATCACCCGCGAACACCAACAAAAACGGAGGAAGCGACCCCAATTCATATATCCGTTCCACCTTCTGAACCTCCATCCATTTCTCAATCCGGCTCCGGTAATTCTCTCTCCTCCACCTCACCAGATCCATCACCATCACCCCCGTGTTAAAATAACACGGAGTCTTTCTCTTTCCGGTGAACACACTAGAAAGACGTGAATTGTACCAGAATCTGTCAGTAAAATATTTAGTAAAATTAGCGTGACAATACACAGGAGCTCCTATCGACGTCGGTCCCGTTGATAACAACAACGGAACCGACCAAAGCTTCTGTATATCATCAACCACTATGACATCCGAATCAAGGTAAATCACCCGGGTCACACTCGGGTCAAGTATATCCCCCAAATAAATTCTCGCATAATTCAACGGGTCTTCAAGAGCTTCACGAATCGAATTCGTGATCAAACCCTTAACAACACCATCATCAAACCTATACACCGCGAAATTCAACGATGGGAATATGATTTTCACGATTCGGGTCAGTTCTTCGGGTCGGGGGGATTTGAATTCCGATGCGATGAAATGGAATTGAAGATTCTCAGGGCAAGAAGAATGCTTAAGTATCGAATGAACAGCAGCCACAGATCCTCTCAAGTAGTTGAAATCGAGCGTCATCGCTACATGAATCGTAACCCCACCGGAGCATTGATCGCCGTTTCGGTACTCCGGCGCCTCGATGTAATTCGTAACATCACTCCGGTGAACTTCAATCGTCGAATCGTGATCGTTGATGGGTGTTTGAGGAACTGATCGAATTCCATTTGTGTAGATGATAAACAAGGGGAAAATGATCAGCACAAAAGCAATAATAGCTTGATGTTGAAGCATTTCATTAGGGTTTTATGATCGGAGTTTCGCCGGAGGTCGAAATTGGTGGTCGGAATTTTGGGGAAGATGAAGGTGTGTGTGTGTGTGTGTATTTATTGTGGGGAAGAGGGTGAAAACGCGTTTTGTTTGAACGCGGAAGGGGTGGAATGGGAAATGGGGATAGTTGGAGGGGTGTTTTGAAAATTGGAAATTTATAAGTTGGAGAAGGTTCGAGAGGTGACAATAGATTAGGTTGATTGTATGTATAATTGATGTCCATGTTACCACGTGCCTCGCAAGGCTCGACTTGTATTATTATTCAAGGAAAAGATAAAGAGTATAATATAGAATTTAGGAATATACCCATTTCTAGTTTTTAACAACTAAAATCCCCATAGCGTTGTGTTAGAGCAACATATATAAATGAGTTAAACAGACTCGCAAGTTATTTGAGATAGGTTTGAAAAAGCTAAAATTGAGCCGAGTTGAAATCAAGCCGAGCTTAAACGAGCTCAAGCTCACACTATGGCTCGTTTACTTAACGAGCTTGAGCCCAAGCTTCAGATATCAAGTTCAAAACGGCTCGCGAGCCAAGACGGTCTTTTTAATTATAGAATTTTTTATTTACATATATAATATATATCTTTCTACTCTAATAAAAGAGTATTTTGAGGTGACACGTGTCGGCATCACATTTATTTTTATCAAAATTTTCTCGTTTCTCTCTCCTATTATATAATTACCTTAATTATTAATAATATTATTTAACTCTTTTTAGAACAAAAATAGTTTTTAATAAATTTAAAAAAGATCTTCTTATTAATGCTATTTCTAAAAATAATTTTTATAGAATAAAAAAATTTACAAAACATCAAACTTTTTTAAAATTAGTGATTTTGAAAAAGTTAATATTTTATAAACAAAAAATAATTAAAATTGAAATTTATAATAAGAAAATTTTTAAAAATGATATTTTCTAATATGGTTTGTTTTGAAACAAAATATTTATTATTTTTTATGGAAAAAAGTTTTGAACCAAAAGTTTAAAAAGTTGATATAATTGTTTTATTACATATTGTTCTTACTATATGTAATTTCAAATATATTTTATCGTTTTATACGTGATAAATTTTTAATATATTTAATATTTTATTTGTTCAACACGTGTAATACACGAGTTTACTAAAGCTAGTAAATATATATTTACATAAATCATATTATTATATATATTATTACAATAAAAATAATTATGAAATAATATATATATATATATATATATATATATATATATATATGAAAAGTTTGATTACAAATAAATATAAAAGTAACTATAAAAAAATAAAAATTTAACAATTTAACAATAAATGAACTGAGCGTGAGCCGAGCTCGAGGTTGAAAAGTTTCTAACGAGCCGAGCTTGAGCTTTAGGAATAAAACTACGAACGGCCAAGCTCGAGCTTTCGAAAACCAAAACGATCCAAGGTCGAGCCTAAGTGAGTTCGGGGTCGGCTCAGCTCGTTTGCACCTCTAGTTAGAGCATTCACATCTCATTTCTTATTCTTATTTTTACAATTACCCAAAAAAATCATTAATTTTTCTCTCTCATTTTTAATTAAATAATATTTTTTTAATATATTTATTATTATTTTTTTCTCTTCTCCACTCACAACGACTTTCAAAAGGACATATTACAATTTACAAAATCAAGTATTTTGGGAATGAACATATCTGATCCACCACTAAGGTTCAACAAGGAGACCCATTAGGTCCCCTTCTTTTCTTTCTTGTTTTACACTCTATCGTGCATCAGATTCGACTCAATTGCAAGCTTCTACTTCATGCTTGGTATCTTGATGATGGGACTCTCATTAGAGATTCGAAGGAGGTAGCTAGGGTATTGGACATCAATATGGTGACAGGTCCAACATTGGGCCTTAAACTGAATATTAAAAATAAGAACTATTTTGGCCTTCTGGTGATGGTGAGAAGCTTTGTGATGGTTTATTTCCTATCGGCATTAGGAGGGCATTATTGGGTGTGAAACTTGTTGAGGGGGCCATTAGAAAAGATGCAAGGTTTATTAGTGGTTTGGTAAAGAAGAGAGCTACTAAAGCCGTTGAGTTGATGCGTCTTCTTCCAAAACTAGGTGACCCGCAAAGTGAGCTTCTCTTGTTTCGATCGTGTATGGGTATTGCCAACTTTTTTTTAGCTAGAGGACGTGCCAACCAGTACACATGATGGATGCAACGTTGTTTTTTATAAGGACTGCGCAAGGCCATTGCGGACATGGTGGTTTATGGAGGTCCATTCTTTGGAGACTTCCAATGGCAACTTGCGTTCTTACCTATTAGGTTTGGGTGTTTGGGTTTGTATTTGGCAGTAGATGCTTCATCCTATGCTTTTGTGGCCTCGAGAGATCTTGGGTGCTTCAAAATCACATCTTACGAGACAGTGGTGTACGTGGTATGGATTCTGACTATGTGCTTTGGCTTGTCCTAGTGATACGATTCTGAACTTTGACTTCAGCAGTTTCGCTAACAAGGAGATCCCTCCAAACCCCAACCTACATTAGCGGGTGCCTTTTTTAGTGAAGTTATCTAGGACATGAAGACATACTTTGACATGATCGAAAAACAAAAGCTGTTTTTGAGTGTCTACGAGCATCACACGCTCAAGACTTTCTTCTTGCTATCCTTATAGATGGGTTAGGCCAACATATATCGCGTGTGGAATATCGTATTATCCTCAAGTATCGTCTCATAATTCTTTTATTTCCAGTTGATGAGATATTGCATGTTTGTTGCAAGGTGTATTTCGACTTCTTTGGGGAGCATTTAGTATATTGTAGGGAGCTCCACGGGTTCAAGTATTGTCATGATTTGCTTATGGACGTTCCTTTTGACATATTCACGCATGAGTGATTTTTGTTAAGAAAGAAGCACCTGCGAATTTCATAATCGACCCATTGAAAGAAAGATTAACCCTCTATTCAGCTGATATTTTGGTATTTGGATGAATAGGAGTGAAACACGTGTGCATGAATCTAATAGGAGTTTCCCCTCCTATTGCCTTGGGAAGTAGTGTTATCACCGTGGGTCAGGCTGCGTTAAAAGATGCATCATGCAAAGTAAACAAATACGAGAAAGCACGTCTTGAAAACCAACATATGTTTATATCATTTGACACTTTTGGTTTAGTCGAGTTCAACGGGTCGCATACTGTTACAATCCCAAGATCTATTAATCTAGTTTTTAACAGACTTAGTTTTCTATGCAAAAGCATGCAAAAGGGCTAGCGGTACAACTTGCTGTATGTTCGCATTCTATTTCGTTATAAGTTGATCTTATATATATTAGGAAATAAAACGCAACAAAATTACAAATTGAATGGGAATAAAATTTGGATTGTTTTTTAAATGTTGCGTAAAAAGTAAAAAAATAATATAATAAAAAATTGAATAACCTTGAAATTGATACAAGAGTTCATGGCACACATATTGTGTGCGCCTTGGAGAATCGATATGAATCACATGTGCATGACATGTGGAGATAATAAAGTCAATCAGGGTAATAAAAAAGGTAAATAATCCATGCCCATTTTGTCAATTTTTAATAGTCAACGAGGACTTTTTTTTATTTTTGTGTTTTCCCAAAAATGGCCGATGTTTAAATAATATAATACAAATGATGATAGTACGATTATGATACTGGTTATGTGATTGCTTTACATTTCAACATATATATATATATATATATATATATATATATATATATATATATATATATATATATTTAAATGAAAATAGACAACATGTAAAATATTTGTTTTTGAACGGAGGTCAAAAGAGAAAAGAAAAAAAGCAATGAATAAGAGTGATAGTGATAGCAACAACAATCACAATCGCTACGACAATGACAATAGCATATAACAAAACTAGTAATAATAGCATTAGTAATTATATAAACAACAAACAATACCGTCAACAACAACATGTAAACGATACCGTCAACAACAACATGTTAAGGTTTTTTTTTGAAATAATAATAGATTCAACTATAAAGATAATAAGATAGATTCAACTATAAAGATAATAAGATGTTATAATAGTCCGATTTATATAAGTTTAATTTATAGTTTTAAAGGTGATGTAAATGTGTAAAAATGGTTGTTCCTCTTGTTTACTGACCTATTGACATTAAAGAAAAAACTTAAAATTCGAATTTAGTGATGGGGAGGTGTGGAATCATAGGAGGCAGCACATGTCATAGTTGACAACTATAGATGGTCACAGCAAGGATGTTTTAGCACCACTCACTTTTGTTCTTTTGCCATTTTTAATGTTGCATGTGTAAAAATAAATAGGTTTGTATATGTGTGTGAGTTAAGATAGTGGAAGATGGGAGCCACAAATATTCTTCTAGTGTTTAGTTTTTGTAATGTAGGAATATAAACAAAAATTTTAACTTTTCTTTTTTAACTTTTTATAAAAGGTCAAACAAGTTATATTAAAATAATAATAAAGATAAAATAAAATTCTAAATTTTAAAAATGGCATAAAGAATAAAACCATAAAATATCATATCATAAAAAAAATAATAAGAGTTAATTACAAATATTATCCTTGATAAACATATCAACTTGTATGTTTTATCCTTACATTTTAATAATTACATTAGACGTACTTATTTTATTATTTTGCACACCTTTAGTTCTTTCTAGTGCCTCTCATGTGAGGGGTATTTATATTTTTCTTTTACTTTTTTTTATGATGTAACATTCTTGTTTTTGTATAAAACTAATAAAATATCTCCACCCTAAACTCACATCATCATCTTCAACCACAACCCCATCGACTTCATCTCTACCATTTCTTCATCCACAGCCCCCTTCATTTCTATTATTTGTATTTCTGATTTTAAAAATCACTTCATCTCTAATCTGTTGCAACGGTAATGACGTTGGGTTGTGATGTTGAAGTGGTAATGATGGTGGCTTGGGGGTGACCGGTGGAAATTAAGGTATAAAGAGAAAGAGAGAAGAGAGAGAGAGAGAGAGAGAGAGAGAGAGAGAGAGAGGGGGAGGTTCAAATAAAGATAGGGTTTTTATATTATTTTTTTTTAAATTTACAAAAACAATTCTTCATTAGAGATATTTACATAAATGGTCCTCATGTCATTTTTTCCTTACATCTTTGTATCTTATTAGTAAGGATATTTGATCATTTTATACTAAACTAATTGAAAATTCTAAACTAGTTAGTGGGAAGGATGAAAAACGTGTAAAAGTTTCAAAAAACAACGCCCGTTGTACTAGTTAGAGTGTAAGAACACAACGTACAAGTTCATATTTATAAATAACAATCAATGTAATTTACTTTAAAACTAATATGACAAATTAAAACAATACAAACCCTATTTTGGTCGCTCCCTAGGTTACTACAAGGAGAGCCACGTCACGTACTAAACGTAAAAGAGTTTCTTATCAATAAATAACTAGAATCAACTCCGCGCCCTTTGCGACGTGCTAAACGTAAAACAAACTAATGTTCTCGAAACTTTATATAAAAAAACATTTACATAATCCCACGTGCGTAGTGTCACACTAAACCAGAAAAAAGAAGTAACACACACACAACTTTATGCAAAGAAACCTAAACCTAAAAAACTAAAACATTTAAGGAAACCCACGTGCGTTACAACACACTAAACTGTGAAAAAAACTAAAGTGCTCGAAAGTTTAAGTAAAAGAATCCTAAACCTTTACATAAACCCCACTTTACAACAAGTATATATAATACTTAAAACCATAATAAACATCGATATAAACAAATACATGAGACTGTTAGAGCGTATAAAATTACTAAGAGGCTATTTTTTAGACTTTTAATGATTCCATTAAAAACTACCTTTGAATAAGTCAGAAGTAGAGTGTGTTTGATTCACATTCATCTTTTAATGGTTTGTGGAGCATTTTAATAATTAAGTTTCAAAACATATTAAATGGTTCAAAGGCTACCTCTTATACTCTTAGTAATTAAGCATGATGTTGCCAAACAACCCCTAAATTTAACTAAAGTCACTAAATTACAAAATAACATAATCTAAGTGTGATGATAGTGGTGGTGCAACCACCTTCGCTGCCTCTCTAATTCTCTAATAGCCTTTTCGGGTTTTCAGATTTGATTTTCAATGTTTTTTTTACCGATGATGTCGATGATGGAATCTATTTTGGTGATTTTTTCATGACGACGATGTAGTGAGACTTTCTTAATTTTGAACAATAGCTCATCAACCTTGGTACACATGTTTTCATCCTGATTTGCTTTGCTTATAATGTTTGGCAAAATTGATATTTGTCTTATGTCCGATGTCAATAATGATGAAGATGTGTTCGTCGGAGACGATTTGTGTTTATACCTCAAGAAGATTTTGTTGTAGCTTTGTGGTTTCTTCGACTATGATGATATTCTAAAGTAGTCATGGTTGCTTTGGCTTGGCAGCTATTTCTAACGTGCAGCTGTAACCGGGGATCCATTTTGAGCCGTGATCCAACTATTTCTTTTATTGTTTCATGTGGTGTGAATCTTTATCTGGAATGTCAGATGTCAATGATGACAAAGATGTGTTCGTCTGAGACTCTTCGCATTTGGTGTGTTACGGCTGCTCGAGCTTGGTTGCCATTTCTAGCATGTAGCCGCAACCGGACATAAGTTGGACATAAATTTTGTGTCGTGCTTTGACTATTACTTTGGGGCTGGTTCTAACATATCTATATGGGATCACCGTCTTCCAAAATTTGTGTTCCGATAAATGCTTTGCGGCTATGATGATGACAATATAAATTTTTTATGTACGTGATTACGTCTAAACCCCGGGTTCCCACACTCAACGCACGTAACGGGAAAAACACTAGTTGAACTGAAAATAAAGGCATACTAAAAAGAAAACAGGCTCACACGATCACACATTCACACCCACAAAACTGGGGTTGGGCGGCCCCAAGCTTCGAACATGACTACTACTTGGTTAAAATGTTAAGCCCAACAAAGTACTAAAAAATATATGTAAATAATAATAAAAAAAAGTTGCATTAATTGATAGTAAGACGTGTAAAGTATCTGTAGAGAGGCATCCACTTTAGTTTTTAAGGTATATTTAAATTATATGCATGTTAATAATTAAAAAAAAAATTCTAAGTTTCGAGGACTAAAGGGCTGTTTGACAACTTTTAAATGAGTAAGTGTTGAATCGTTAAAAAGTTTAAAGCATTAAGTGCTGAACAAGTAAAAGGTCTAAATCATTAAAAGCTAATATATTATTTAATTATTTAGAGGCGAATGTCTGACCAATTTAGATTATAGTTCTTAACCATTTAGATTCAGTGTTATGTTTAACCATTCAGATGCAAAAAAGCTTACCATTCAGACATCTACTCAAGAAACAAACACTCTAAACCATTAAATGTTAAAACATTCATACATCTGAACCATTAAAAAGATGAAATAAACAAGCCCCTAAATGTGATCGCTTTTATGTTTAGACCATCTTTTTTTATATCTAAAACTAGTAATTTTCTTTTGAATAGTCCTATGAGGCTAAGGTATAATTAGACTACTCCTAGTTATTTTCACAAAGCAACACAAGACCGTACCATTACCCACTCCTCTTTTTAGCAAAGCTTCACGGGTTAGAAGTTTACAAGAACTTAGTGGCGGAGCTTGAACTTTCTCGTAGGGGGCGGGGGCGGGGGCGAAATCAAATTTTTTTAGGGGGGGCGAACTTGATATTTATATAAAAATTTACACAACCTGACCAAAAATTTACACTACTGGACCAAAATTTAACACTACGGGCGAAAAAAACAGGGGGGGCGGTGACCCCCCCCGGCCCCTATAAAGATCCGCCCCTGCAAGAACTAGTGCTTGCTATCTAAAGAAATTTACTTTTATCGGGAGCCAGTTATTGTTATTCCACTCAAGATGCACCTCCGCATAAGAGCCCATGTTGTTTTCAATATGCCCATGAGTCCATCTATATGTGTGTAGACATGTATGTATATATAAATGAACTAGACTACAATCCCAGTTAAAATAAGAAAAATATGAAATATTTAATAATGAAGAGTTAAGAATTGTAATACGTTAAATATAAAATATGATTAAAATTACGTATTGTTAAATAATTTGATTAGCTGAAAAAATATTTTTATTATTTTTAAAACTTTTGTTTTAAAAATTATTGCTTTGAAAAAAGTTAGTTCTTTTTTTTTAACAACTCCAGGTTTGTTTTGTAAAAAATTATATAAAGCATTTATTTTTTTACAAATGATTGATTTATTTCATAATTTAAAAAAGTTCCTTTGTTTTAGAAAAAAATTCATAGATTTAGACAATTTTGATTTTGAAAAAAATATATTTAATTAAAATACTTAGTTTTTATTAATGAAATAATATTTTTAAAAAATTATTGATTCAAAAAAGACTTGGATTTATAATATAAAGAAAAAAAATGAAAATTAGTTATTTGATTTTTTAAAATAAAATAAATAGTTTAGGCGGAAAAATAAATGTAAGAGTAGCTATGAGAATGTCACGTGTCAAAAATTATAAAACATTATTAGGATAAATATGTATATACATACTAGCTTTAGTAAATCAATGTATTACACAGGTTGAATAAATAAAAAATTAAATAGAATAAAAATTTATTAGTTATAAAAGGATATTCTAAGAAATTACATATGGGTAAGGATTATAATTAATAAAACAATGATATCAATTTTTTAAACTTTTATTTTTAAATTATTTTTGTTTTTTTAATATTAACATAAAAAATTTGTTTCAAACAAATCGTTTTAAAAAATACCATTATAAATACTTCCTTACTCGCCCAAGTTTAATTATTTTTATTTATAAAAATTTTACTTTTTAAAAACATTATTTTCAAGATATTTCGCATTTAAAAAAAAATTGATGTTATATTTCTCTCTTAAAATCTTTATAATTTTTTAAATCAATAATTTTTAAAAGTTCGATGTAATTTTAAGATTTGTATCTGTTGACACAAACTGTATTATATTTCATCCCTTTTTTATCTAAAACTGAACTTCCTAGATCCATAAAATTGTAATTGCAATTAATTCACTAAAAAATTTTTTAGTTAAGGAATTTTACATTATTACTATATCTTAAATACCAAGGTCGGTGGGCCATCTGCCACACGACTTTGGTTTGGATATATGCTGTTGGACAAAAATAAAACTCATGCATACTTCTTGGTTTGGTGGTTAAGGTGTTCACATGTAGATGAATGAATATGTAGTCAAGGGTTCAATTCTTTCTAACCAACTCTCTAGACATTTTTTTATCCCCCATCTCCATGTCTCCCATGCAAAGCCAAATTGTTTGTTACTTAACTTTTTAAATTGTCTTTTTTTATAATTTTAACTTTTCGTGTATATCTGTTACTATTTTAGATTTGTTTTTTTCTCTTTTATTTTAATTCTTTCATTTGGCTTTTAATCCTTCCAAGTTTAAGATACTTCAATCGTCATAACGTAGTTATTTTTAACGTGAATTTTTTTATGATTTTATTAATTTATATAAAATTTTAAATATTATCACTGCTCTCGGCCTCTCGCTGTAATTATTTTCACGGTTTATATTAACGTAGTTATATAAAGTTTTTTATGAATCTTTTTTAGGGTTTAATGCGTTAATTATTTTCATGGTTTAATGCGTTGCAATGCGCATGTTTTAATATTGAGATGGTTGACATTTCGACGTTCGTCTATGTTTTAATGTAAATTTAGTTCAGAATTAAGTCGGGTCAAATATTAAATGTTCACGTGCTTATTTTTATATACGATTTGAGTTGTTTATGTTTTGACGTAAGTTTTTGTTTGAAAGCGTCGGGCCAAATATTGTACGTTTTCATTCATTGGTCTAAATCCAAGTTACTTTACGTTTCAACTTAAATTTAGTTCGTATACAAGTTGGGGCAATCATAATCTATATTTTATTACGACACATACAGCTCTATTGCACATGTTTTCTTACATACATTTTGAGTTGGTCAATATTTTGACTTTTAATATATATTGTTTGGAATAAAGTCAAGTCAAAATATAAATTTTTATTCAATGTATAAATTCAAATTACTATATGTTTCGACTTTCGACATAAATTTAACTTAAAAACAAGTAGGGTCAAATATAGTCTGTACTATATCACGCTGTCTAAGATGCAGCCGCAACGCGCGATGGGTAAAAATACTAGTTTAACATTATTATAAAGGAATCCAACCAAAGGAATTGGAATCGCCGACCACTAACCGTTATTACACTGCCAACCCAGACTCGCAGCCCCGCCTCCCATGCCACCACCACCTTGCCCTCGTCGTCACCGCCATCGTTACCAACACCACAGCCCCCACCACCTCCAGCCGCCAGTCACCACCACTCCCCTTATCACCCTCGCCACCTTAGTCGTCGCCACCACTTTCGATGTTGGTGGTGCAGGTGGCAGTGACTACAATGGCTGTAGCGACAACCAGATGTTGGTGCACTTATTCTTTCTCTAAGAGATGTTACCAGATCAATGCAAAAAATTAAGAGATCAATAAATACTATATGATCCAGAGTCTTATTTTTTTCAGAACACAAGTCTAGATCAAGATGGCATTGCATACAGAAGATGAAAAGAATGCATCAAATAAATGTGTCATGAATCTTGATTCTAGAAGTATGACTAAGACATTATGATATCTAGAGTTATAGACATACAGATTTCGCTTTTTTGTCTCATGGGTAGAGAAGCGAAAGAGGTTTCCTTGCTATAAAAATATATCTAGTGGTCCGCTGCTTCCGATTCAACCAAACTTGTTTCCTACTTTTCTAGGATTACGCAATCATGAACCCCGTACCTTCATTTAAGTTCTAATGATTAAGCTTCACTTGTCTTTCCCCAAAGATAGCATAATCTCGTAGCATAGTTCCGCTGTATCACCCCCGCCATTATGACCTTCCCTTCTTCTGGGCCCACTTGGGCCCGTATACAGCTAGGTGTGTCCTTCCAAACCGTCGATCAGCTATCTACAGTTTGCATTACATAATAAAATCAAAAGCTCATGTAAACAATAAACTCATTTTACATTTATAACCTAAATAACAGATTAAGAAGCTAGAAAGTACCTTCACAAGGCATCCACATGTTTCATGCATGTCGGTTCGGAATGGATACTCAACAACCTATACAGTGATGATTAAAGGTAAGGTTTATGAAGCAATCTGAATGTGAACAATATAATGGATAGACGAAACTAATATAACATAACTTACTATAAAAGAATCGTCCCCAATCACAGATGATTCTGAAATTTGTTTTATTAGGATCTCATAGTCCACCAGCACATATGGAGGTGTGACACTTATGTAATCAAACGGGTCGCCTTTTGCGCGTTCCAAATAAGTTTCCACACGCACAGTATGTATAACTGAATTATCAAGAAAGCCAGTCCATTCCAAATTAGGTCGTAGAACATCAGAAACAACCCATGGATCCATTTCCACAAAATGAGCCTGCAAATTTGCAAGATATTTGTTCATCTTAGTAGATATAAAATCCATAAATATATGATAAACCAACTAAACAAGAGACATACAGACATACCTCAGAGCATCCTCGGCTAATAGCCTCTATGCCAACAGATCCTGTACCACTGTATAAATCTAACCATCGACCAGGCCTCAAAGATGTAGGACAGCCACCAGCAGCCTAAACAACGTAGACATTTTCTTATCTTAATACTAAATTCATAGAAGAAAACTGTTTTTTATTTGTTTAGGATGGAAGCTACGTTGTAACAACCATCGATCACATGTAGCATTAAATGCAAACAGCAAATGCCCGAATACTACCTGCAAGATACCAAAAGCTGCACCTTTGACTACTTCCATCATAGGGCGGACATCCATGCTCTTTGGTGAGAGTAATTTCTTCCTTCGTGCCTTCCCTCCAAGTACCTACCATTTATAATGTCAATATTTAGTACCTTGGTTTGAAAAAACATAAGGCACATTGAGGCGTT
Source organism: Flaveria robusta (assembly GCA_025506415.1). Lineage (NCBI taxonomy): Eukaryota > Viridiplantae > Streptophyta > Magnoliopsida > Asterales > Asteraceae > Flaveria > Flaveria robusta. The sequence goes on along the minus strand of CM046459.1, from coordinate 11,700,763 downwards.
TAGGTCCCAAAAGCCGAGGCGTCAGGCGAGACTTACATACTTAATGCATTGCTATATGTATAATCAAAAAACTTTATGTACAACCAAAAGTTGCACCTTTTACATACCAGCCTTCTTAAGTAAACCAGCCTCAAACAGACCTTAACTTTGACCCAAATGTACATAAGTGCGTTGCCTCAAGGCCCTAAAGCCCAATCGCCTCGTGCATCAGGTATGTTTTTTTAAAACTGTGTACAGTATTTGAAAACATCAGACTAATGGCTGGAATAGCCTATCCCAAAGAGACTATATACGCCCTCAATCAACCATCTTCCACTTCAAACCAATCTTTAATTTCCTCTATATTGCAAACAATAGTCACTCAAACTGCCTAGAAGTCAAGATGACATTCAAATATTAATCATGTGGTTCTTTATGCTAGCATCAAATTATGCAATGTCACAAGATGATCCATACCCTTTTTATAAAATCCCAAAAGCCCCATAGATTCTTATAAACTACATTCTATTAGCTTCAAGTTTCTTAATTTGATGACTATTATGTCACCTATACAAATCTTTCTTCAATTGGGTGAACACTAGTATACAAAAACAAGCAACAATATTCACAAGAATCATGAAACTAAAGAGTCAGATAACCATTTGATGCAAATATGCAATACAACTAAAGAATCAACAATCCCACACACCTGAAGCATCTTATGGGTCTCCCTGGGCTTATTTTGCTCCGGTGCTGACCCGACCCGCTTCCCTCTTCCATTCTTTTGCTCTTCTTTATTCCTCCTCGACTAAACAAAATCCCCATTCAATTCAAATCCAATAATCAATTAACATCAAATCAAATACATACAAAAATACATAGTCTTTATTTACATTTGAAGCGATAGGTAGAGATTTTAACCTTAGAAGGAGTAGGGTCCGAGAGGAATTCATCAGGATCGAGACCGTACTGTTTGAGCAATTCCCTCTTCTCTTCAGCAGAATTAGACGATTCTACAACCAAAATCATCAAAACAACCGAATTAATCGTTCCTTTGTGGATAATTTGTGAACCGAAAGATGGAATTTGCATCGGCGGTGGTGGAAATGGGGGTTTAGAAGCTTACTGAGAGATGATGAACAGATGTGGGTTGATTGACGCTTAGTGGTGATGAGTGAACGGTGGATGAGAAGAAGATTATTATTGTCATTGTTATTGTCTGCAGGAAGATGACGCCATGAAAGTGGAGTGGGTATAGCAGAGACCGCCATTAAACCTTAGCCGAGCCCGCTCCTATGCATTTCACTAAGGCTATATTGTTACGTTTGTGCTTTAGGAAAAACATCATCGCCTACTTTAAAAAATAATAATAAGAGCGTTCACAATTAGTGTTACACAAAAAGTTCGCGTTTCGACGTTCGCTCGAAAAAAACTCGAAAAAAGTTCGGCTCGAAAAAAGGTCGGCTCGAAGCGAGCCGGCTCAGCTCGGCTAGAATTCTAAACGAGCTAAACTCGAGCCAGGGTTAGCTCGGTTCGTTGGCTTGGCTCGTGACTCGGTGCATATAATATATATATATATATATATATATATATATATATAGTATAATAATTTTATTTTTATTACTACTACTATTATTATGATTATTATTTTTATATTAAAATTTTAAAAAGGTTTTTTCAAAATAAAAATGTATTCTTTTTAGAAACATTAAATATTTTATTTAAAAAATATATAACTTAATAGTAAATTATTTATATTCAAAATGACTACGTTAGATAAGAGAGTTAAAAATAGTATTTAGATATTGTGTCTTATATGTGTAGTATGTGTATATATGTATAATTATTTACTTAATTTAAAAGAAATGGGTCTCACATTTATTAATATTTATATATATATATATATATATATATATATATATATATTTGTTTTTTAAGTTTGTATTTTAGTTCAGGGTTAAAATGGTATTTTCACAATCATTTTACTAAAAAAACTTAACAAAAGTTAGTGTCAACAACCAATGGTGTTACGGTTCGCAAAACAGTTTGGGCCAATGATGTCATTTCCCAAAAGTTGGAACCAATATTATAATATAGACATATCACAGGGACCAATCATGTAATTAACTCTGTGTAATTGATTTTATGATTTAGAAAAATATTTAATTTATGGTTTTAATAAAGAAAAATACGTTAAAATCTTTATCTGAAATTGTTGTGAGTGTAAGAGAGATAAAATGTTAATATATATGGATATTTGGACAAACTTTGTTCACCCATATTAATTTTTTTAATATTTTTTGAAAATGTTTGTGAGTAGATACAGGAAAAATGTAATGATAAAGTTATAAAAATATTATTTAATATATTTAATAGAAAAAGAGTGAGAAAAAGTAATAATTTTTAGTGTAATTATAAAAATAAAAAAAATAAACCTACTATGAATGCTCTAAAAACACCTCTTCAAAATTCAATGATTCTTTACATCCATTCCTTTACAGAAAATCAAGAAATTGAGTAGCTATTATACCGTAAGACAACCACTCTTACAAGTATGATTTTAATAATGTTCTATTAGTTTGATCATGTTTAACAATTTTAAAACATAAGGTAGATGGTCTATATACCCAACTGTAGCTGTAGTAGCCACACTGTACCTCAGGCATCGCTTGGTGCAAGTAAACCTTGTCCGCCAACTAATGATGAATTCCACGATAACAAAATCAGATGCCCCGATGAATTGCCGGGGGAATTTTGTATAGGAGCACTACTAAACTTTTTTCATGATGCATAGCCTATAATATTATCTTACTAGGTTATATCCCTGTGTATTACACAGGTTGAATAACAAAAATATTAAATAGTTATTGATGATAAGTAGAAATTATAAAACGTTATTTTAATATAACATATGATTAAATTTACGTATGGTTAAGTATTTTGATTTTTTTATTATTTTTGAAACTTTCGTTTTAAAAATTGCTTTAAAATTTTGCAATTTTTTTATTATTTTATCAGTTTTTTGTTGTTTAAAAACTACGGATTTGTTTTAAATAAATGTTCTTTTATAAAACTTTTATTTTATAAAAAAATTGAATTTAAATATTTGATAATTTAAAAGAGCTTAGAAAATCATAGTTTTAGAAAATTTTATTTTTGAAAAAAAATATTTTTTAATCAAAATACTTAGTTTTTATATAATAAAAAATCTTTTAAAAATTATTAATTCAAGAACTTGAATTTATATTGGAGAGAGAGAAATAGAAATATTTGAAAATTAGTTATTTGACTTTTAAAAAATTAAAATAAATAGTTTATGCGGAAAAATAAATGGGAGATTGATTGTGAGAATGTCATGTGTCAAAAAATATAAACAATTATTAGTATAGATTGCATCAACGCACAACCTAGACTATTATATGACGCATCATAGTATATTAAAAAAATTTCATTACCATATGGTAATGCAAGTATAGAAGCACTACTAAACTTTTGTGCAAGAGGTTGAAGGCTTCTATTTATTTCGTTCCTAGTCAAATTTCATATTCTTTCACCCGGGTCCTTCCATTTTTTACGCCCCTCTCTCTTATTTTCCTTTTATTTTTTTTTTTAAATTTTAAATATTTTTTTACGTTAATATTTTTCTTTATAATTCTTTTACTTTTATTTTGTTTAAATTTTGTTCTTATATCTTTTAATCCTTTTGCTTTCTATTTTTTACTAAGAACATCACTTTTCAAATTTTGGCATACGGAATATCAAGATCAAGATGTTGGTCAAAAATTCAATATTTAGTGCTACGTATAAGTAAGCTGCTTAAGAGTCCACATAACCATTTAAGTGTATTAATTTTAGGGTAAAGAGGAAGGTAAGCACTAAATAACTTTAAAGTCTTAATTAAAGATTAATCATATACAACGGTCCTTAAATGCAAATAGACGTTTGGGGTTCCAAACCATACAAGGTGTAACTCAAGTGTAACGTGATTAGTAAAACTCTTTTTTAATTGGGCTTGGGATGGGTAACATATTAACATAAGTTAACATATGTTACTATATGATGTGATTACATTATTTTAGAACTTCAAGCCTAATTTCTTTTAACTTATTTAGAGATCATATTGGACATAATTTAACAAGTATATTAATGTTGACAAAAGATAAAGGATAAGAAAAATATATATCATGTAGAGGGTGATGAAAAAGAGGACTTGTCCATATATTTAACAAAATTCGTACCTATCTAATTCGAAGTCTTGATTGATGTGACCATCATTAATTAAGTTTACATGTTACATACCAAAAATCACTAGAGTTCCTTAATCTTTAGAGTCATGTGTAATTGTTTTATTCAACATATTTTATCCGCTTATAATTAAAACCTTGCTCAATTTTCTGACAATAATACATCCTCATGACTTTGGTCATCAAAATTTCCATGAGTTTTGGAGCTTAAATTCGTTGTTAAAGATTGTTTCTACATAAAGTTTTTATTAAAAGAACTAATTAACTAATTTCATTTACATCTTAGATAAAGAAACTTTTAATGAAACTAAAATGGCCATGTCTCATTTTCAACGTTATGAAACTAGAGCTCATGGTAGCTTTTAAGTCTATCAAATTTTGACAACTCATACACCCTTTTCTTGGACCACAACATCCAAATAAATATAGATAACGAACCATAAGGGTATCCACGTCAGTTTTTCTATCTTAATCGTTATAATTACATTGAAAATTATAATTTTATCTCTTCTTTATCATTATGTGATCTCTTTCCTTCACTTACAACTACTTTAAAAAATATTAAAAAATTTATAAAGGTTGAACAGTGATTCCCCAAATATACAACAACTACATTTTATATATGCTACACTCACAACAACTTACAATTATTTTTTAGAGTTAATTTCAATTTTGCTCCCTAAGGTTTGACAAAAATAACTATTTTCATCCAAAAGATTAAAAACATCAATTTACCTCCAATAGTTTCATAAGTTGTTTCAGTTTTAATCCAAAAGTTTTATTATTTTGGATTCAAGTTGAAACAATGATGAAACTTTTGGATTAAAATTGAAACAAATTATGAAACATTTGGAGGTAAATTGATGTTTTTAATCTTTTGAATGAAAATGGTTATTTTTGTCAAACCTTAGGGAGCAAAAATGAACTTAACTCTATTTTTTAAAATATATGAAACATATATAAATATAATAAACCTACTGTGAATGCTCTAAGTAACCCTAACCACATAGTTAGCTTAAAGTTTGATATCCAAAATTAATTTTCCGTGTATGAACCTAACATCGATAATTGCTTTATAGCTGATAAATGGTTTGCTTTGGACATTTAGTGACAGTGTTTTTAGTCTTGTGATTTCATTCTGATTGTCATTAATGTTGTTGAACTATATTTTTGAAAAGTTATAACTATGTGGTCTGAATTTAACATTAATAATTTAACGGACAAGGAGATCAAAATGTAGGAGAAAATGTAAAACGGTATTATGTTCGGTAAATCTTACAATTGAAGGACGAGACCTCTATTTATAGAGGTGTTTATAAGTGAAATACAGCTAGCTATAGAACAAACTCAATAGATGTCATCCCCACTTTTGCAGAAACGCAGGAATGTAACGAAACTAAATATCAAGAAATCATTGTTTTCAAAAGAAACCAAACTTTTATTAAGTCCAAATACTAAAACGTACAAGGTGTTTAAATAAGTACATATTTGTAGATTCTCAAAATATAGTCCTAACACAAAGACAATATATAGAAATTTCCAAGAGCACTTTTATTCTCAAATGCGTTTATGATACCATCTAATTATTATCTGAAAAACATGTTAAAAAGTGCCATTAGAAACATAGTCCTTTGTACTGTAAACTTATTCATAATATATATATATATATATATATATATATATATATATATATATATATATATATATATATATATAATACTTAGGAGTTTTAGAAATTTTTAGTTTCTTTTGATTTGCATTTAAACCATTCCCTACACACACCCAAAAAATAAATAAATATTAGATGAATTGAGCCCAAACGAAACTCAAGCATGTGAGCGTACTTAAGAGGCAAGGTTGAAGATTAAACATTGGGCTTTAAATAAGTCAGACCAAGAACTCTTTTAAGTTAAAGAGTGTTGGTGATTTTATTTTAATTTTCATTTTGAATGAATGAGATTCTCAAATGAGAAATCAGAGTATATATTGATACAAGTTAGGAGGTGCGAAGTGTGTAGTTTGACAAGACTGCTCTTACTTCTAGTTAAAATCTATAGTTCAAGAGGAAAAGCCAACTAAACAACAGGGGTTATGGGGGCAACGTCTTTGATAGTAAGGTTTAAGGGGTGGCAATCATTGTTGGGGTCTAAGGGGTGAAGCCCTTGACCTGAGGTTGGAATAAAAAAATTACTTAACTGGAAATCAACCTCGGTAGTAACTAAGGTTTGGTGGCAAATTCGGTCTTTGGTTGTAACTGAAGTTTAGTATTAACTTTAGTTCTTAGTAGCAACTTTGTTTCCTGATTGTAAAACTAAAAGATAGTAAATAAAGGTTTGGTAGAAAAGTTACTTTGTGGTAGTAAGTTACTTTAGTAGTAACTTCAAGTTTAGTATTAACATTTATTATTAATGAAAGTTATTGTTATGTTCCTACTTATATAATCACTAGTTTAGAAACCCGTTACACGGGTTGAATGAAAATATTAAACTAATAGTTATTTATTAATATTTAAAAATTATAAAATAAATTTTTTAGATAAAATATTATTGAAATTACGTATAAGTAACTAATTTAAGTAATAAAACAATAACATCATTTTTCTAAATTTTCATTTTTATTAAAACTTTTACTTTAAAAAATTGTTTTTTAAACACTCCAAATTTTTTAAACAATTTAATTTTTATAAAAGGTCGTTGTATTAAAAAAACTTTATATTTTATAAATATTTATTTTTAAAAAATTTATATGTTTTAATAAAAGAAACATGTATTTTATTTATCAAAAAATCTGTTTTATAATTTGGAAAATATATAAATAATCATTAGCATTTAATGTATCATTAAAATGGTTAATTTTCATTCTAGTAGCGACACTTGTCCAAATCGTAGGTGGAGCCTAGGTGGACAACATAAAATATTAATATGTGGCATCTAGACATTTTGATTTAATAGTATAGATTGCATAACAATTTTAACTACCAACTGATAATTGTAAATTAAGTAGTTACAATGGTTAATTACATTGGTTGTGACCCTATATAAAGTACTAGGTTAGTCCCCGTGTTATACACGGATTGAAATAAATAAAATATTAAATAATTATTAATAAAAATTTATGTATTATAAAATTATGCTTGAATATAAAATATTATTATAATTACATATAAATAGCTAAGTAAATAAATAATAATGTATTTTTCTTAAAATTTTGCTTTATAAAAAAATTGTGATTTTTAAACATATTGTTTTAATAAAAATGATTTTTCTTAAAAAAATTCGTTGTATTCTGTATTTTATAAAAATTTTGTTTTAACAAAGTGTGCTTTTAATAAAAAATAGATTTTTAATTTATTAAATTATGTATTTTTTTAATTTGAAAATGGTATGAGTAATATTATTAGTATTCAATGTTATTATTAATAATATAGAAAAATAAGAAAGTAAGTATAATGAGGTTTAAAATTGTTTTACGCTTATTTTAGTTTTTATAGATAGATAGATATGCTAAAAACCCATTAAATAAACGGATTAAATTTTAATGTAAAATATATATGTAAAATAAACACGAATAGTTACAGTATAATATTTTAATATAAAATACAATTAAAATTATATATATGTAATAGTTCAAGAAATAAAACAATTAGACCATTTTTTAACTCTCTTATCTAATTAGTTTCATTTTTAAACATTTATTTTAAGTTTTTTTATATAAAAATATTTTTTTTATAAAAATCTTGTTTTTAAAAAACTCTGGTTTATAATTATTCTGGTTGTTTTAATAAGACTGTTTTAAAATATTTCACCTGTGTATAATTTTTTTTCAAAAAAAAAATTATTTAAAATATTTTGTTTAAAAATATTTAGTGTTTTAGAAAATTTCATTTTATATAAACCTTTAGTTTGTTGTTATTTAGATTTTAATTAAAAGTTGAAAAGATAGTTTGATTTTAAGAAAATTTAGATAAGAGAGAGAAATATAGTAATTAATAAAATTCATTTTTAATAAGAGAGAGAAATTTATATGATTATTTAAATTATTATAATACTCTTTTGGAGAGAAAATTAATATGTGCATGTCTAGAAAAATAACAAGTGACAAAAAAATGGCTTAAGAGAAGGATAAGTGGCAAAAAAAACCTTGTTTTATTAGAGGCTATAGATTATAGATTGTTTGGTTTGATTTTGGGCATCGAATTCTCACCAGTTCTGGTACTAAATTTTATAGAATTTACACACTTTTTTGAACCTTTGTCTAATCCAATTAAATATTTAGTCGTAGCACCAAAATAATCTTAATTTGAAAGCGAATAACACACAATTCAAATGATTATTCAGGAAACTCTAAATAGAATATACAACAAAAAGTTGACTCCATCTTTAATCATCTCAATTCAAGCTAAGTTATAATACGCTCCTTTTAGTTTTAATAAACTAGAAAAATTAATAATCAGACTTATGCTCAATCGGGTCATAAATGACATTGACTTCAAGACAAAGAGTTGCTATCACCACCAAACTCTGTTATTATGTTGAGGCTACGCTATTACGTTCATTTAAACCACTAAATGTTGATGTGGGCTATTCATTTGGTAGATACTTTGCTTTTTGAAAAAATATTTTGAATTTAAATTTAAACATGATGTAAATTAGTTTGAAGTAATATAAAAATAGAAATAAAAAAAATTAAACCACTAAATTGACATGAAAGTTGAGGTATAATATATTTTCTATCGTTTCTAACATATTATAGAAATTGAGATATAGGCTCACGATTCATAATTTACTAACTATATTCAATTCTAGACAAAACCTTGCTATCACGGCCAAACTCTACTATTACACCAGGGCCAGGCAGGCTATCTCGCCCACATCATGCCATCTATTTTCCTTATTATTATCCAACGTTAAGTACTTTCAATTAATGACACCCTCGAATTTATTCCTTAAGACTAGTGTCGATATTTTATAGCTACCAATGTAATGGATGACCCCTTTTCTTTACTTATTGTGTTGATCCATATTATTTCACTTACATTAAGAACTCCATAATTTGTTATGAACTTTTGTTTATTTAGTTTAACAATCACCTCACACATACAAAAGCTTTTTTTCTTTTAGAGTATTACATACTTTTATGTACAAAACCCTATTATTTTATTTGGGATGGTAAGGGAAGATGGTGATATATGGAGACGATGGATGGATATGACGATTAGGGGTAAAAGTCAAGTATATAATGTGTTTTGGTAATTACATCATACTTATCAGTGTCCCTAGCCAGTGTTACTTTAGGTACCCATTATTCAACATAACATATGATAATGCTATTCTTGTATTATATACATGTTTAAACTCGGTTTATACACATACAACTCCTTCAATGTTAATTAAGCATTTTATTAATACGTAAAACAATTATATCGAGTGACATAAGATATAATGTAGATATAGATTTACTTGTAAGGGCTCAAACGCAGGAGTTCTTGCTTATTGTATTTACTTATGAACATGTTGTTTTTAAACTTTGAAATAAACATAAAACAACAAAATTCATTCATTCATGACAAAACCTTGTCCATATATACAAATAACATTGTCTAACATGAAAACATAACACAATAACATGCCAAGTCTCCAAGTTTGAGTAACAATTTCTTTGCTAGCCAAGCATCCACATTCTCTTCATTCATCTCCTATTCTTAACCTAATGTGTATACAAATAGACAGTTTCAATAAGTGAGTTCTATCATTCAAAATAATCATACAATTTATAGAAGAATTGTATGTAAAAACTTTACAATGCTGGTAAAGGCAAAACATTTTCTGTCATTCTTTAAAGTCATACATTTATTTTCAAATACGTTTCTATTTATTTTTCATCAATTCCATCTCTATCACTGCCCCAAAAGGCTTCCCAGTCATAGACAAGGCTTTACCGGTTTGCTCACATACTTGGGCATGGTGGCACACTCTGTACTTTTAGTTTCACGACTTTTGGGCATAGAAGCACGTTATCATTAGGGTTATGTTAATCCCAAAGCGATCGTCATCACTTCCTCTAACCTTTAGTTCTATAATAGTTGGCAAATCACAAAGACTGCTATATAGGAAATGTCAGTTCACTACAGAATGAACCACACCGACAATTTATAGCATAACATTTGTTCCTATAGGGACCATACCTGTCCTAGATTGAGACAATGCAATGACTTCATAAAACTTTCACGTTTTCCTTCTTTAATTAAAAACATTAACTCTTTCATAAACGCTTGTTAACTTTTATGAAAACACACATTCCGTACCTCTATTTTCATAAAATATGTTTTTGTTTCAAACTACTTTTGAATACATGATTTAAACATCATATCATTCGTTATCATAAAATATTTATAGTATATCTCTACAAATATCTACACTAGCCCAAAACATACTAAATTACTTAAAAAAAAGCATCTAGAACTTACGTAACTGTTGATGCTGACCCTTGACTAACGGGTTAATGCTATAACAGTACTTTAGCAAATTAAGAAAATTATATTTCAAATATTATAATAGAAAAAAATATATGAAATTAATTATATCAATAACATAATATACAAATCTTAGTTTCTTAAAATGATTTGAAACTAACTTGGTCTCCCGGATTTAAATAAAATTGAAATGTCTGCTGGTAGGGGTGTTCACAATGGTTTCGTTGACCAGGTCAAACCATAAGCCAAACCGTTAGTAATGGTTTTTTAGTATTAAACACCAAAATCGAACCATTGATATTTAAAACGGGACCAAGCTGAACTATTACAAACAGTTTGGTCTCACGATTTGATCTTTATTGAGTCTTTATAAAAAATGCAAGATAAATACATAGAGGACAAATACATAAAACAATATCTAGAATATCTAATACTTAATGCAAATAGGAACGAATATATATGAATGTAAACTGTGAAGTGAAACTATAACTTGATAGATATCAATTGGAACTGTGGCATCAATATACAACTAAACAATATTTACTCCCATTTAAAGAAGAAAAAAAGTCACAATTTGCCTTCACATATAACCAATTTGAGAAGATGATTGTGGTGGTGAATTCTGGATTTAGCTTAATGACAACCGCGTAAGCACAAACCATTGATTGTTGTTCAATAATAGAAGATACATGATCACAAAAATTAGACTAAACTCCATTTGTTTTCATTTTCACCCAACTTAAACCTTGAGGGTTGGCCGGTTGGCCACTTTCATCAATTCACTTTAACAAATTCAGTATAATTTTATTTAATTAATGCCCAATACAAAATAAATTATATATCTAATTTAAAATACTTAAAATCTAAAATAAATTTAAATTTTATGATCTGGTCCGGTTTTATACAACTGGTTTTTGGTATGAAAAACATAAACCAAACCGTCGTCTACAGTTTTTGAAACTGACCAACGACCGAAAGTAAAAAAAAATAACCAATACGAAACCAAGTCATTAACCGGTTTGGGTTGTTTCATGGTTTTAAGCTGAACTATGAACACCCCTATTTGCTAGCTAGTCAACCCTAAAGTCAAGAACACATGAAAAAAAAAAAAAAGAAGAATAAACTTCACAAAAGTTATATGGCTAGAGCATTCACGGTGAATTCTCCGTAAATGCGTGAGTATGTTCCTTGTATTATAAGGTTTGATTGTGAGTGCTTGTGAGTAGAGTAGAAAGAAAATATTACCATTCACTTATATATTTGAGAAAATACTGTTTAACTTTTATAAAATTTTCTAAAACTTTTTGAAAATGGTTATAAGTGAAGAAGAAAGAAAATATAATGATAAAATGTTAAAAAATATTATTTAATTAAAAATAAAAGAAGAAATATAATAATTTTTAATATAATTATAACGAAGAAAAAAAAGATCACTCTGAATGCTCCAAATGCAAACCGAATGCACTTAAATGTAGTGTTTGGTTAACAAATAATATTTAGTATAATATATTCATATATTTTTTAGATATATTCTTGTAGAAGTCTTTAAAACAAGTAATAAGCTATAGCCAAATATTTTGGATCCAAATTCCATAGCATGAGATTCCATGATTGTTTTTCTAGTAATAAAATTTGTTCTTTAAAAGAAAAAAGTTATAGCTCAAACATTGAAGATGCTTTTAAAAGTCAATATCCACACGTCTTCATTAACTTTTGTTGAGAAAACTTAATCTTCGTCCTTTACTACTCTATAAAACCTCCTAACGCCAAACCTTTGTAGCCTCACTATACCTAACAATGGCCAATAATCACAAGAAAAATTCCGACCACTGTTCTGAATTTCCGACGATCAGCGATTGCAAAACAAATGGCCGGAAAAACCATACGGTGGTTTCCGACCTTGACGGAACTTTACTCCGGGGACGTAGCTCATTCCCCTACTTTGCCCTTGTAGCATTTGAAGTTGGTGGACCTTTAAGACTCCTGTTCTTGCTTCTAGCTTCTCCGATCGCTGCGATTCTCTATTACTTCATATCCGAATCCGCGGGTATTCGTGTTTTGATTTTTGCCACTATGGCCGGTATGAAGGTTTCTGATATCGAATCAGTGGCTCGTGTGGTGTTACCGAAGTTTTACTCGTGTGATGTGCACCCCGAGGCGTGGCGTGTGTTCTCGGCGTGTGGGAGACGGTGTGTGTTGACCGCAAACCCGACGGTGATGGTGGAGCCGTTTTTGAAGGAGTTTTTGGGGGCGGATTTGGTGTTGGGGACGGAGATTGATAGTTGGAAAGGAATTGCTACTGGACTGGTGAAACCGCCCGGAGTGCTCGTCGGAAGTAATAAGGCCGACACGCTTTTGAAGGCTTTTAAAGGCATGTCGCCGCCTGAGGTGGCGCTTGGTGATCGGAAAACCGACTACCCATACATGAAATTATGCAAGGTTATATAAATAAAAATCTATTTTTTTCATGTCATAGTGTTGAAATATTTGATTTTACTATATTTTGATAAGAGCTTTATTATTTTAACTGGAAGTGAATGATCGTTTTCATTACTGTGTTTTGATCATATTCGTCATTTTCATCTAAAACGATTTTTTTTTTACATTTGGCTTCTCAAGGTTTGAAAAAGTTATCATTTTCATCCAAAAACATAATTTCGTGCAAGAAATTTTATCAACAACACGTAAACATAAATTAGGATTTTTTTTTATATGAAAATTTACATAGGTACCTTTTTAGTGATGAATATTTAACATTTTAAAATAATGAAGCTAATATTTTTGAATGAAAATGATAATTTTTTTAAAATTTTAGAAGCCAAATGTAAGAAAAAACATATTGTGATAAGAATAATAAATGTGATCAAAACACAGGAAGTAAAATGGCAATTCATTTTTTTTAACTAGAGTAAAAGCCTGTATAATATACCACTAATGTTTTTGAACATATTATATATACTATTATTTATGTATGTCGGTAGCTATGATTGAATTTTAATTTTAATTTACCAATTTTGGTTTAGTTTAAATAATTTAGTTCGAGAAAGTTTGCATTAGATGAGCTCGATGGAGTGGTTGGTCCTTTGGTATTTATTCGAACTCTCATGGGTTCGAGGCCCGCGACAACAATTTTGTCATTCTTTTTATAAAGTCCATCTTTTAGTTAAAACAGAATACTCAATAGTCCACTCAGGCATTCACAGTAGGTTCTTTATATTTATGTGAGTATGTTTCTTATATTTTAAAAAATGATTGTAAATGGTTGAGTAAAGATGAGAGAAAAGTTACTGTTCAATTTGTATATTTGGGGAATCACTGTTCAACCCTTATAAATTTTTTAATATTTTTGAAAATGGTTGTGAGTAGAGGAGAAAGAAAAGGTAATGATAAAAGTATAGAAAATATTATTTAATTAAGAAAGAGAAAGAAAAAAATAGTATTTTTTAATGTAATTATAAGGATAAGTATAAGGATCCTGATGTGAATGCTCTCAGATATGATTATCTTTTGTTCTTTCTTTGCTTCTCGATTTTATTTTTTTCCCTTTTTATCAAAATATTAAAGTTTATGATATGTTCTTTTAGTATAGATTCTTTTCTAGATATTTTCTTTCTTTTTCATTATTTAACAAAATTTAACTTTGATTAATGATATTTATTTTTAGATTCAATAGTGTGTTTTATATGACAAAATCATTTGAAGTTAGAATGATAATGTTTCTTTTAAGAGTTAAGGTTTAAGCCATATCTATAACATATTGGTTAGATTATTTTGTAAACTAGATTAAGGAGTAGATTTAGAGAGAGTGTGTGTGTATGAGTTGGTTTTTTTTAACAGTTTCGTCTCAGACGTGATTCTTTCGTTATTAAACAGTCTTTTTTCATAGCAACGCGCGGATCACAATTCGTTGAAAACACCAAACCCAAAAGAGACAAGCGGCAACGCGCGGTCTCAGATTCTAGTTTATTTTAAATAAGTTATCAAATATTTTTCAAAAACATTTTATATAAAAAAACATTAATAGAACTTCATATATCAATCATACACTATAAAAAAAACTAAAGTATTAAAATTTGATCAATTGAGCTTTCTTGTAATAAGAAAGATTACTTTGATTGCAAAGAATAATTAAGGAAAGAATAATTAAGGAAACTGTTATATTAAAACTCACATTCCGATCCTTAAAATTTTGTGATTAAAATCTATATATTATATGAAATGGTTTTTAATGATTGTGAGTGAATGAGAAATAAAATATTAATGTTAATCTATAAATATAAAAATTCATTTTTCAACCGTAATAAATTTTTTAATATTATTTAAAGTGATTGTAAGTGAAAAAGAGAGAAAAATAATAATAAATGTATAAAAAATATTATTTAATTAAAAAAAGAAAAATATTATTTAATAATTTTTAAAGTGGTTGTAAGTGAAAGGAATGGAATGTGAATGTTCTTAAAGCATTCAAATTTTATTTTTTATCTTTATCTTTATAATTACACTAAAAGTCACTATTTTTTTCTTTTTTTTTTTCAATTAAATAATTTTTTTAATATCTTTATCATTATATTTTTCTTTCCCCTCCACTCATAACCACTATAAAAAATATTAAAAAAATTATAAGGGTTAAACAATAAATACTCAAATTTACATATAAACGTTAATATTTTCTCTCTTATTTACTTATAATAATTTAAATGAGCGTATTCATGTTATAATGAACAATCAATCACCTAGGGTGCGTTTAGTTCGTGGATTTTATTGGAATTAGAATTGTAATTGGAATTTGAATTGGAATTAGAAGGAATTGGAATTGCAATTCAATATTTTCCAAAGGAATTAGAATTCAAGTGAATTGGAATTTATAAAGTTAATTCAAATTCCAAATGCATTATTTATGATAAAACACTTATAAAGGAATTATAATTTATCACTCATTGCAAACCAGCACCACCTCCATGATTACTAATCTCCACCGCTACATACCAATCGACCGCCGCCGTCACCACCAACAATTGACCGCGACCACCAACCGTGCCCAACGACCATGCCCGTTGCTGAAAACCGACAGTACCCAACCGTCGCCACCAACCGGTCAAGCACTCTGTTAAAAACCTACAGTCGCTGTTGAGCGCGTCTAAAACCGACACGGTTCGGCGACGACAGCCGGTAGTCAAATGCGTGTGCGATCGGTGGAGACGATCGTTTCTAGGCTCTGGTGCGGTTAACAACGACCGTCGATTGTCGACAACGATGACAGCACGATCGGTTATTGGCGGGTTTGGGTTATTGACGGCTGTTGGTGGTTAGGTAGCGGCAGTCAGGCGATAATAGTCAGAGCGGCGGTGGTCAGTGGTCAGGTAGCGGCAGTCAGGCGGCAGCAGTCAGGGAGGTGGCGGTCGGGTCAGCGGTGGTAGCGGCGATCGATGGCGGGGGCGGGGGCGATTGGCGAAGGTCGTTGGTAGCATTGGTTGGTGGTGGGTGGGGTTGGTAGGTGGCAGTCAGTGGCGGATGCGAGTGTCGGTGAAATTTGAAATCCTTTAAAATTTGGAAGGATTTTGAAATCCTTCATTTGAAGGAATTTGAGAGAATCAATTCCAATTTCAATTCCAATTCCTTTCGCAACCAAACATGTTATGATTGGAATTCGAATTTCAATTTCAACAAATTCCTACCAACCAAACACAATGACCAATGGAATTCAAATTTCAATTCCATTAAATTCCTTCGAATTCCTACATACCAAACGCTCCCCTAGAGTTTGATTTTATTTACAAACAAAAAATTCAACTTGGTGTGTAAGTTGACTTTAAATTTAATGATTTAATTTAGGAAAATTAAATTTAAATAATCTAATACTAATATTGGTCAATATTAATCTCAACTAACAATTTGATCAATATTAATCTTAACTTTTAATTTTGTTACTTATAGCAATCTCATGCTAACTGTATGTTAACTGCGTTATTTTTTATGACATGACTGACTTTTCTCATGACGTAGCATGTGACATGACGTATTACATAATTAAAAATAAAAAATATAAATATATCACTCAATTTTTGCATCCCTTTGTATCTAAGCTACTCAACAAATGAAAAAAGTGTTACGTTGTATAACTTCAAAAAATGATCTTTTATAAAAAAAATTGAGTAATATATATATTTCTAATTTCTAATTATAACTATGCTATACATCACGTCACAAGCTACAACACGTGATACATCATAAAAAACTAACGAACTTAAAGAACATTTAGATTTGGATTGTTATTAGTAACAAAATCGAAAGTTAAGATTAATACTGATAATTTTGTTAGTTGGGATTGATATTAACCAACACTCAATAATTTAGATTATTAAAATCCAATTTTCCTTTAAAAAAATCACGTTCTTTGTAAAAGTTACGAAAATAACTAATGACCTTTTCTTCAATGTTCGTAATTAACAAAAAAAGACACTTGTTACTTACGTGTCATCGTTGGTGGACCTGGGTGGGGTGGGGTGGGGGTGGGGGGGCAGTCGCCCCCCGTAAATTTTTTATTTTTTAGTGTTATATGTATGTGAAAATCCCGAATGCCCCCTCCCCCTCTAAAATTATATAATCACCCCACTTTTGCCCCACATAAAAAAATTTACTGGGTTCGCCAATACGTGTCATGTGATGCAAATGTACATATACTTTATATGTCCAAACTCTCTTCTCAACCTATGAAAAAATTATAAACAATATAAAAAATAAAAATAAAAAATGGAATGTTCAAAATTGAGAGGCTCAATTGCTTTTTCTTTTTCTAAATAAAATATTTAAGAGAAGAAAAAAAGAAAAAAAGTTCAATGGCTAACTTGATTAACCTTCTCAACCACAGGAAGGTTACATAGTCCCACCAGCAACGGCGAAGCTCAAGGCGGTGACGACCGATAAACTATCAAAACCGGTGATCTTTCACGACGGCAGACTGGTTCAAAAACTAACCCCGCTCAAGGTCCTCATCACCATTATTTGGATTCCGCTAGGTTTCCTTTTAGCATGCCTACGCATTGCTGCGGGTGCATTCCTCCCAATGCAGCTAGTCTACTATGTCATTTGGGCCCTCGGAGTACGAGTCTACATTAAAGGAACACCACCACCTGCAGTCGAAAAGTCAACCGGTCAAACCGGAGTCCTCTTCATCTGCAACCACCGCACGCTCCTAGACGCCGTTTTTCTCTCCATCGCCCTCGGACGCTCAATACCTAGTGTCAGTTACTCGATATCAAGATTCTCCGAGATCATGTCCCCGATTAAAACGGTCCGGTTAACCCGAGACCGGTCAACGGACGCCACCACGATCAAGAACCTTCTAGAAAAAGGCGATTTGGTCATATGCCCTGAAGGAACCACATGTAGAGAACCATTTTTACTACGGTTTTCGGCTCTGTTCGCTGAGCTAACCAACGAGCTCGTGCCAGTGGCGATGGCTAACAAGATGAACATGTTTCATGGCACCACGGCTCGAGGGTGGAAATGGATGGATTCGTTTTACTTTTTGATGAACCCTAGTCCGGCTTATGAAGTTACCTTCTTGAACAAGTTACCTTATGAGCTAACTTGTGCAAGTGGGAAATCCAGCCACGACGTCGCTAACTGTATTCAACAGATGATCGCTGCGAGTTTGTCGTACGAGTGTACGAGTTTTACAAGGAAAGATAAATACCAAATGTTGGTTGGAAATGATGGGACGGTCCGAAAACCTAAAGTTGTAGCAGGGAAGATGATGGGGTGCTAGGGGTTGAATGGTTATATATATAGTTACTTCTAGTGACATATTGTATGTTTCGTAAAAGGAGTTTATGTATCAAGTAAATTGTTTGGTGCATTCATAATAGGATTTTATGAAATTGAGTTCTTTACTTCAATAAGGTGTAAACCATAAAGAACAATATTGTAGGTTTGAACTAACTATAAAATCTATTATTATACCTTAAAAAGCAAGGTCGGTGGGGTTCCACCGGCCTTGCCACGTGGTAGTATTTGATTGGACCTTAACTTTTTATATATATATTTTTTTTTCTTGTTTTTCCAGCTAAATTAACCATCAAATAATTAATCTCTGAAATTGAACTCAAACTGTGATTCTGGTGGAGTGGCAAAGCTTTCTCCATTAGTTTGGAAACTCGCAACAGGTCGTGGGTTCAAGTCTTTTTCTTTGTTGTTTTTGTCTTTCTTTTTTTTCCTTTTTTATTATTCTTTTTTTTAACTTTGTAATATTTATTTCATTTAAATTACATTTTCTAATTATTAGGCCGCACAAGGATAACATAGATCACATATGTGTAGTAACGTGCCGTAAAATTATACTACTCCGCCACAAAACACGGGCCTCACATTTAAATTAACTTTTTAAAATCGGTCTTTTTATATACTTTTTGAGTTGGTCTACGTTTCGATATAAATTTTGTTGAACATGTTCGGTGGGTTTTCACTGGTCTTGTCACGTGTCATCATCTGTTTGGACCACAATTTCATATATTTTTTTTATTTTCCCGAAATGGTTAACAGTAAATAATTATACTTTGAAATGAATCGCAAATAATAGTTTGGTGCAGTGACAATATTCCTTCCCTGAGTGTTGAAACCAACAACAAGTTAAGGGTTCAACCCCAGGGTCTATTGTTTTTTACTTTTTTGGCTTTTTTAATTTTCTTATATTATTTTCATTTGAGGTACCTTTTTTCTTTTGCTTTTACACGAAGCGTAGCGTAGATCATATACGCGTCGCTACATGTCGTTAAATCATACAACTCCGTCGCAACATACGGACCTTACAACTAAATTACTTTTTTAAAATCGGACTTTTTATGTACGTTTCAAGTTTGGCTACGTTTCAATGTAAATTATGTTTGTAAATGAGTCAGGTTTACGTAATAATTTGAAAATGAGTTGTCTCGATTGGAATGTATACTTTACCACGCCGCATAAGGCCCCGCCGCAAGGCGCGGCGGGTAAAGAAACTAGTTATTATTATGTACAAACAAAGCTCTTATATATATGAGAGACATAGTAATGTTACGAAATTGTATAACATCTAAGCTAATGTAACAGAAAACTTGTAATTAAGTGTGTAGTAGTTATGATTAACTATATACTCTAAATATGCCCCCTCGAGGTGAAGATGAAGATATATGAAGCTTTTTAGTGAAGAGTGTTAAAACGAGTGGATGGCAACCTTCAATATATCAATTAGATGAGTAGTCGGGACATAACATAGACTAATAAGAGAGTTGGCCACAATTAATCATATTTCAAATAAAATGCATCTCAATCTAAAAGTATTTGTTGCGTTAGTGGAACACCGAATTGACTGTAATATAACACATGATTTCTATGTTGGAAATTTATTGATAATATTAGTATTAATATCTAGTCAATAAAAATTAATGTGTTGAATATGATATCAATCCTCAATTGCTCATAAGTTGGGATTGACATTAGGAATTAATGGTGCGGGAAGTTGTCCCATATTGTAGGAAAGAAAGAATGTAAAATGGTTTATATTCTATAACTTTTTGATTATATTGTTTCTTAAAATATCATACTAAGTGGATTGGCGAAGGGTGCTTCTCACCCTTAACTCGAGCGCGCGGCGTGGGCATGTGGACGTAATGTGGCGCTTTGATGGCGCACTTTGCACGGTGTGGGCATGTGGAGGCAATGTTACACTTTGCACACTCACATCGCCGAGAGCCGCCTTAGTATTTTTGAATGTTGGTTCGAGGGCCTGGTCAGGTGCGACTGACTTTGGTGCGCGTTCTGAGTCCATATGCTTCAAAACAACTGTGAGTCGTAACAGTTTCGATTACATGTTGACCGAAACTGATGATAATTACTGACGAACTAAATGAGCAGTTCCGATTTCGAATTAATGGCTGAGTGGATGTTACGGTTTGAATTCTACTATAAATACTGAGGGTGACTTAGTAGAAAACCGCACCAACACAACTCGAAAATCTACAGCAAACAGGTTCTCTAAATATCATGCATCTCTCAGTTTCTCTTTTACAAACAAGTTTGGGTTCTAGATCAATTTCGGCAATACTAACTGGTTCGGCTGTTGTACCTTGAGAAACAAAACGAGTTCTCCTGGGAGGCTCGAAAGTTGTTTTAAGGGCCTCGTGTTTAACACGATCCACAGTTTTTTATATTTCTGTTTTTTATTTCTGTAAATTTATAATTTTAAAGATGATTGTAATTGTTAATTTGTATTTCTTTGTATTGTGTATACTAATAAAAAATGTTTTATTTTAATTTTTATATGAACGGTTTCTACATTATATATAACGGATATAATTAATCTATTGAACCTAGCTCTATAATAGTCTGACCAATGGCAAAATACTTTACCTTTGTACTAGACGAGCAACCATATGAGATTTATTTAAACTCCAACGCTATTAACGTTGGGTGCATAAAAACACAATAGCATGTGGTATAGTGAGTGACAATCATCGGAACATCTTCTCTAATAAGCATTAGAATATACACGTGAAGTCAAACTCTCAAATCTTTTAATAGTCTAATCAACATCTACTCTAAAAATATGAAACTTTAATTATACTATACTATCCTTTAATATTTACCGGCTGAAGGTTCACAAACTTCTTAATTTTTATGTTAATTATATTTATGGTAATTATATCAATTATGTGCGGATAATTTAGTTAAGTTTATGTTAAATTTTGACAATCTTTCGTTTGTGTTCGTTTATGTTTATGAACATTTATTTGTGTTTATTTGTCTATATTTATATTCGGTAAGTGTTTGTGAACAGTTTATGAACAGCTCGTTTATGTTAATAAGCATTTGTTTGTGTTTGTTCGTGCTCATTCGATTCATTTTGCAGCCCTATGTGTACGTGCTTAATGAATTGCAGCCCTATGTGTATGTGCACATTAGTATAGACTATAGATATAAATGACCTTGACTTACCATCAATAGCTTGGATTGACCATCATTGACTCTATGTAAACTTAATTATTTCTCCGTATATAACCCTAATTGGCTCGAGTTGATAATCAATGACCTTAATTGACCATGACGGACCCTAGATAACCATTAATGGTCCTAATTTGATTGTAATTCACTTTAAATAATGTCCTTATTTGACCATCAATGACGTTAACCCAACACAATTTATCAGTGCTAACCATCAATAACCTTAATCGCCATCATAGAGCCTACTTGACCATCAACTATCTTAATGAACCATCGATGACCTTAATTGCCTAAATTAACAATCAAGAACCCTAGTTTAGCACTAGTTAACCAACATGTAAAGGATTTTAATGTTAAACAAAATACTAAGAGATTTTTATGAGAAAAAAATAAAACTTAGACTTTTATGAGAAAAACAATAAGCATGTGAAAAAATTGTGCAAAAACTTTTATGAGTGAGAAAAAAACAAAAAAAAGTATATTAATTTTCTATTTGCAAAAAAATATTAAGAGACTTTTTTGAGGAAAAAAAAAAAAAAGAAAGTGTTGATTTTAAGCCCTAAATTTATTTTATGTTTGAGATGAACAAACTTTTTGGTTATTTTTTAACAACACCATCTACAATTTTTAGAATAAAATCATCATATTGTAGATCATGTAAGCTAAAATCTATAACATTTTGGTTAATGAATACATCAATTACCATCAAGACGTCTCTCCCATAACAAAAACAACTTTTCCTTGTTTTCAAAGTTATGGAGCTAAAGCCATTACATGGCAAAATCGTTAATTGTACATCGACAATTCACACACTTCTCTTGGACCCCAAAAATGAAATAAATACATTAAGAACTCGAAAACAATATTAACCACATAATTGGTTTGAAGATGGATGTAAAAGATCATGCACCAAACATCGATCATCGTATCTTTATAACTAAATGTGACAGCACACAATCTTAATTTGTACTCTTAGTGACACTGTATTTAATATTGAGACATAGTTCGATTCATCATTAATATTGTTGTAGAAGTATATATGTAATACTAGGTTAAAACCCATGTGTCACATGTGTGGAATAAATTTAACTTTTTGAACTCATTAATTTTTATAAAAATTTTGTATATTAGATTTATTAACCATTAGTAAAATAAGAAATAATAAATATTTAAGAAATTATAAGTGACAAATAATAAAGATTAAGAATTATAAAATTATATTTGAACATATGATATAATTGCAATCTTATAATTTAGTAAATCTTAATAAATTATTAGCATAAAAAGATTTATATTTTAGACATATAATTGTTTAGTTTATTTACTTCAAACCATTATCATTTAATATCTTAAAAAACTTAGCAGTAACTAAGATAATTACTTACCGGTATTTAAATTATTCAAACAATATCAAGCAAATGATTTTGTAACTAATATTGAAAAATTTTAGGTTGCTTGATTGTATAAAAAAAATAAAAAATTATTAATCTAAAATGAAATAAATAAATGCAGGAAAGGAAATGAGAAATTTTTTAAGTAAAAGAGAATATGCTTTTAGTAAGTATCTAATATCATTTAAATTAAAATATGTATATGAGTTTAAGCGGGAAAACCAACCCGAAAATACATAGAATCGCAACACGTGTCCTCAAAAACCTTGATTTATTAGAATAAATAGATTAAATAACATGTGGCCAAAATATAATTTTAACAATTTAAATATAGATCGATTTCTACACCAACATTAGAGACAAACTGAACGACCATGCAAGTTTTAAAAAACTTTCACTAAAGACTAAATTAGTAACATATTATTTGTGGTCACATCTATCTATACTAATAAAAGAAAATTTTTTTGTGGCACATGAAGTAATTATAAACCTTCTAAATAATTTTTTTCCTGCTTTCTTCTTTAATAAATAATTACATTAACTACTAATAATTTTATTTAATTCTTTTTAATATTAATAATGTTTTTTTATAAATTAAGAAAGAGATATTTCTATAAATGAAATTTTAAATAAACAACTTTTATATAATAAGAAATTTTTCTAAAACATCAAATTTTTTAAAAAAATACGAAATATTTTAATACTTGCGTTTTCACAAAATAATTTTTTTATGAACAAAAATAATTAAAATTTAAAGTTATAATAAGAAAAATTTTAAAATAATATTTTTAAAAACGGTTTGAAACAAAATGTTTAAAAACAACTTTAAAAAAATGAAAAATAAAAGTTAAACTATAACATCATTGTTTAATTACTTAAATACCTTACCAGCTCGTACGCAATTTCAATAATATCATATCTTAAGATATTGTATTATAATAATTAATTTTTGTTACTAACTATTTAATATTTATTTATTCAACCTGTGTGTAATACACGAGATAATAACGTAGTTAGCGATAAAACAATTATGATCTATGTTTAGATAACGAAAACCTAACTTCTAATATTGAACTTCAAACTAATTACGTGGTTAAGGTTCATTTTCAAGTTGTTAATGTATTGGTTTGGCTGTTGTGCTCCAAGAAAGGATCAACGCAAAAGTTTGATTGATGTTGCTATCGTGAAACGATGGATATTGCTATCCTGAAATGATGGATGTTGCTATAGTTAAACGATTGATCAAACTCTCACATTCATACAAAATCACACAACTTTTTTTCCTCCTCAATTGACTCGGTTCATTTGGTTGTTCTGACTATACAAATCATCTTCTTCCTTTGGTGTTTTTTAGCTCACATTAAACTGCTCTTGTCATATCACTCAAAATTTAGTTTTCTTGGCTCATGAAGTACCTTTTACTTGTCTTAGACACACCGATATCTTTTTGTCAAACACAACCTTTTCGGTGGTTTTTATCTTTGGTTAACACGATACCTCTTCAATCATCCTCTTGCTCAATCTTCACATCTTCTTCCTCCCACGCTCATCTTTCAAGCTGTAATATCAATTGTTGTAAATGTTATATTGAGTAAACACGATAAACACCAAATTTATTAACAACAAAACCATACAAATTACAAAGAATCTACGTCTCTGTCTATGTAACACCCGGCCTCTCATAACACCAATATTGTCCGTTCTGCCCACGAGAAGCTCACAGATTTGTTTTTAGTTGACTGGGTGAAAACTTACAAGGGAGGTCACCCATCACTGGATTGCTGCCACCTGAGCATGATTAACTGTGGAGTTCTCATCTCATCCACAACCAATATGCCAAAAACGCGTTGTTGATATTAGATACCAGACATTTTTTATAAACCAGGAAACTCTCCTGTCTACGGCCGATGTGGGATTATGTAGGGTGTTACAATCACCCCCGTTTGGACTCATCATCCTCGATGAGCCCGAGAACTCACTCACCATCCCTGGTGAGGTTTGTCTCAACATACCGAACGGTACATGAGTGGTTCTGATACCATTCTGTAATATCCGGCCTCTCATACCACCAATATTGTCCGTTTTGCCCCCGAGAAGTTCACGGATTTGCTTTTGATTGCCCGGGTGAAAACTTCCCAGGGAGGTCACCCATCCCTGGATTGCTGCCATTTAAGCACGCTTAATTATGGAGTTCTCCTCTCATTTACAGCGAATACGCACAGAACGCGTTGGATCAAACATTACTTATTGATCAGGAAATTCTTTTGTACACGACTGATGTGGGATTATTTAGGGTGTCACAGTCTATACTAAAACAAACTTGCTACCAAACTACTCTACTTCTACTAGCAAAGAAACAAATAGTAATAATTCACTAACCATTCTCTTTCTAAACATAAAGTCTAAATACAATATTTTTATTTTAATAAACAAGTAAAATTATTGACACATGTCAAATTAATAAGCTGCGTTTTGTCATATGTCATTTTTATACCATCTCACTCACTTAATCTCTTATATTCAATAGTTATATTATCTCTCATATTAAATAATTGTATTATATAGTAGTGACTAATAAAAATAGATTTATTATAAAATAAAAATTAGGCCTTGTTATCAAAAACCCAATTTTAATAAAAAATATTTATAAAATGTGAAACTTGTCTAAAACAAGGAACCTTTTTTTTAATCGGTATTTTCAAAAGAAAAAAAATGATAAATGTTTTATAAAGATGTTTTTCTTAGACAATAAGATTTTCATAGAAAAAGACATTTTAAAAATAATATTTTCAAACGAAATGTTTAAGAAACAAAATTTTAAAAAGTATATACTTGTTTTATTACTTAATTATGTACTATTTATATGTAATTATGGTCGTAAGCAATCCTCAAGAAAGGAAGATCTAGACTTTCTACTAACTCTATGGCATAACTCCGGTCTAAGGTCTAATACTTCACCCTACTATGAGAAAAATGATTAGAGTTGAGCCATAAATGATCTTTATATCAATTGGGTAAAACGAGCTACACATGATATGTAAATATGAGTTATGAGTTCAATTATCACTATGAAAAAAATAATCAGAGTTGAGCCATGAGCTTTTTCAACAATGAGTTTTCTCCTAAGTAGGGTTGAATGTGCGGTCCCAACTGAAAAAAGATAAATGACCTAATTAAAATAGCACATATTATCTAAATTATGGTCATACATTTGCCTTAAAAAAATAAAAGTTGCTTTTTGCCCAAATCTAAATACAATTATAGACCCCTAGATTGGACGGAAACAAAAAAGTGCAGTTTTGGTGTAAAATGCAACGGATCGAATGATACTAGTTCAAACGGGCTTTGGGTTGGTTCATGTTTTAAGGGTAATTGCTCAAAAGATACCTGATATGTATTAGGCAAGTATAGAACAAGATATTACACTCAGATATGAGATTGAAATTATTAATATCTGCCTAAATTCGTCTCTGTAGGATGCTCTGATACCAAATAATGCAGATAACGAAAGCAATCAAATGACTACAGAAAAATTGATAATAAAAGATGATAAATCGAACCAAAAGACTCCAAAAACACAAGTATTTTTAATTCAAATTCAATCAATAAAACTAATAATAAAAGTTCACCAAACCCTAATTTTACTAAATACTAATAAACTAATGATAATGCTAAACAAAATAAATAAATAAAAAAAGATAAAAGAAAAAAATAAATATTCAAATTCAAATTGAACCTATCCTAGAGGAGGGTATAGATGAATCGCCCCAAAACCGAGGTTTTCAAATGGTCGGATTTACACATTACAAACATTGTTATTAGACTGTAACTTTGTTACATACACAGTAGAAATTATTCAAGCATAACAATTTTAAAAGAAAGTCCATAAGCATAGAAATTTTGTATGACAACATAAACTTTAAACAATGGAGCTACAAGTCTCTAAACATGTAGCCCTCTATTCACTTTCAATCATGCTCTCTCATACGCTTATAATCTAGCTACAGTTTAACCTCACATGCTAAAAAGTCAGTTTTATTGACACATAAGTTCTATCATTTTTGTCTACAAAATCCAGAATAATTATCTACAAAGTCAAACAAAGGCAACATAAACCAAATTACGTACAGTGAAGGATTGTAGGGATGATTACCAAATTGTTTGAAATATTCGGCGATTTGTCGTTGCATCTATTTCCTCCTTGCTCCCTCATTTCTTCCAACAATTTTCCGATGACACTTTCGCCTATCGCTATATTGTGAGAATATTGTAGCTAATTTTAGAACTTTTGTTTGTAGAAAATTTCTTGAGATTTCGTTAGTTTAATCTGGTCATAAAGCCAGTAGGAGAAAATGTTGTTTTCAATTTTCCATAAAGTTATTTATATGTTGTTACATGATTATGTATATAGCTTGCATTTTCTATGTGCATAGTAGTGCAAGATTACTATAAACATGTTCTTCATTCCTTTCTCACGTAAAATTCTATTGTTAGTTTGTTACTATATTTGAATTATCATAACAATGCCATTTTAAAACTTAACTTTGCTACAATATATGTTCGAACTTTGACAAGTTACACACTTTTCTTGGACTACAACCTAATTAGATTAGAAACTCGAAACTAACTCTAACCACATAATTAGTCTGAAGTTGATATAAAATAATGGAAACCAAACATTTATCATTGTAGTTTATGTAATGTGATAACACATAATCTTACTTTGAACCCTTAAGGACACCATACCTAACAATGAGATATTTTATGATTGTCTTTAACGTTGATGTAAAAGTATATATCTGTAATGTTAGTAATATGTGGCTATATATATTTTGTTTTTTGTAATTTACATACAGATTTCTTAATCAACAATAGAGACAAACTCAACAATCTTGATAGTAACATTTACCTAAAGACATAAGTGATTCTACAAGTCTTATCATAACTTGTTTAATTATCTGAAAATATTCGGACCCATATTCTTCCACCAGGATGTGAATTTTGTTTCATTGCTCGTTGACATGCTTCTATTTGTCATGAACGCAAAAAGCATTCTTGCAGCAAGAAAGAAGACTTTCAACGGAAAGCTCTATGTAGTATACAAGATTAGATGTCCCTAATTAAAGGCTAAAGTAACACAATTTTTATGTGATAAAACCATTATGATATATATATGTGGAGGTCACATAAACCTAAATAACTATATAGAACTTTAAACTAATTAAGTGATTAAGGTTGGTTTCAGCTTCTGAATTAGGAAGCTCGCTTCGAGGTTGAACCGTTTAACTTATGAAAGCTCGAACTCTATCATCTTGTGAGTAGTTTTTCAAGTTTAGTTTTGACTCGTTTATTATGTTTTATTTATTCTATTACTAGGTTAATATCTCGTGTATTACACGGGTTGAATAAATAAAATATTAAATAATTAGTTATGAATATTTATTAATTATAAAAGGTATTTTGAAATAAGATACGATTAAAATTATATATGAGTAACGATATAATTAATAAAACAATAATATTATTTTTTTAAACTTTTATTTTTAAACCTTTTTTATTTTTATTTTCTAAAAAATTAAACAATTTTTTCCAAGACAAACCATTTTAAAGATTTCAATTTCAAAAGTTTCCTTACTTTAACTCTAAAATTTAATTATTTAAAAAAAAATTTGAAAAAGTCTGATTTTAAATTATTTTGTAATTTTAAAAAATTTGATGTTATCGAAAATTTTCTTATTTTTAAAATTTTTGTTTCTTTAGAAGCTACATTTGTAAAAACATCTATCTCTTAATTTATGAAAAAACAATTTTTTAGTCTTTAAAAAATTAATTAACATAAATAGTATTTAATGTAATTATTTAATAGAAGAGAGAAGCGGGAAAATTAGAATTAAATGGTCTAAAATTGTGTCAAGTGTCATTTTAAAATTATTTTTTTATTATAATAGATAAATTATACGTTTACTATCTATAGCATCTAATAAAATAAGATTTCTTTTGCCACTTGTCACTCTCTTAAACCAACATTTTGACACTTGTAATTATTTTAAGCATACTCATTTCATTTTCCCTTCAAAAGGGTATTATATTAATTTAAACACTCAAACTAATTTCTATCTCTTAATAAAAATCATTTTATTAATTGATACATTTATCTCTCTCATCTAGATTTTTTAAAATCAAACTACGTTTTCTAAAATTAAACTTTATTAAAGAAATCAAAAATTACATCTTTTTATTAACATAAAAATCATAAAAAACAAAATTTTTATATAACATGAAATTTTTTAAAACACTAAACCTTTTTGAAACAAAATATTTTAAATCGGTTATTTTCTAAAAAATTATAAAAAAATATGAAATTTTCTAAAAGCATATTTATTAAAACAACTAGAATAATTAGAAACCCTAGTTTTTAATAAAAAAGATTTTTACAAACAATAAATTTTTTATAAAAAAAAATCTTAACATGAATGCTTAAAAATAAAACTATATAGATAAGAGAGTTAAAAAAATAGTATAATTGTTTTATTTCTTGAACTATCACGTATATATAATTTTAATGATATCTTATATTAAAATATCGTGTTATAACTTTTCGTGTTCATTACTAACTATAATTCGTTTAATAAATGAGTTTCAAGCCAATCTATTTAATAGTATATCTATCTATCTTTAACAAAAAAAATCTAAAATAAGACTTAACACAATTTTAAGTTTTATTGTGCTAACTTTTTCATTTCTCTTTATTATTATTAATAATATTGAATACTAATAATATTGCTCATACTATTTTCAAATTAAAAATTATATAATTTAATAAATTAAAACCTATTCTTTTTATTAAAAACACACTTTAAAAACAAAAATTTTATAAAATACAGAATACAACAAACTTTTTTTTAAATAAATTCATTTTTCTTAAAACAAAATATTTAAAACCCATATTTGTTTTATAAAATAAAAGTTTAAGAAAAATACATTATTGTTTATTTATTTAAAGTAACTATTAATATACAACTATAATCATATTTTATCTTCAAATATGGTTTTATAATTTATAAAGTTTTATTACTAATTATTTTGTATTTTACTTATCAACCCGTGTAATATACGGGTTACTAACCTAGTTATTTTTATATAGTTATAATTGTAAGAAATATATATAATAACAATATATGTATATATTATTTTTTTTTCATCATAATTTGTATATATTTTATTTGAAGAGTGAAAAATAATATTTATTTAATAAAGCCTAGCAAAAAAACTAAGAACTTCACAAACTACAAGCCGGATGTGTATAAAAAATCGATTCGAAAAAAAAAACTGGAAAAAAATCTAACCGATTTGATAAAAAACTGGTTTGAGCCAAACCGGTTTCTAACCCGACTCGAACCGGCGGTTTGTATTGCGGTTTTAATTAAAAAAACCAGTTAACCGGGATAAAAACTGGTTTACAAACCGGTCCAAACCGAACCGGACGGTTTGAGGATTCTTGATAAAGAACCGGTTTGAACATATGAAAAAAAACCGGTCCGGTTTAAAAATTAAACCGGTTTGGCAAAAAGAAACGGTTTGTACACCTCTACTACAAGCACCACTCCAAAAGGATATATTAGATTATCTCTAAAAGATCATATTAGACTATCACCATATACAATTGACCTTTTAACCCACATCAAGAGAGCTCAAAATGGCCTCTCAGAGGCTCTTTTCCTCATCCTTTCTTTTATCGCAAGCAACCAAGAGCTTTCACCGATGATCATTGCAGAGGAGATTCTTTAAAAAAAAAAAAATCATTTCTCGCTTTCAAATGCACCAATTACCCGAATGTCCTAATTCGTTTGCATCCAGCACTATGATAGTTTTGTGCATCTCCATGAAATCTCCATAATTAAAGGCATAAATATCCAAAATTCTACAACATTAACTTACCTGCACCCATATGAAATTAGCAAAAGAGCATTAGATAGAAAGGCGTTCAACGTTTTCATCAAATTCCCCATATACAAATGGATGACGCGATCTTGGACGCGATCTATACATTCCCGCATAAAAAATTATGCAAAGATGGGGATCCGATCCATGTCCCTGCTTCAATTGAAAATATTGACCTTGTTAGGAACCCAATTGTTCCATAGAAATATACTAGAAGGATGCTCGAGTGTTGCGGCGAGCGCAATGTGGTGGGATGACTTTTTACATCCGGCATATGTTTCTGTTATTTTGTTATTCTACTAGTATTTTTACAAAAGTGTATATGTTTTTTAAAGTTGAAATTTAAAACATTCAAATAAATGGGTTATTCAAGACTACTTGTATATTTAAGCACTAGGTTAGAGCCCATGTATTACATGGGTGAAAAAAATAAAACATGTTAAAATCATTCGTTTTATAAATATTTTATTTTCTAGATGTTATTAGCTATTGGTGCAATAAAAATATAATAAATATCTAAAAATTATAACAAATAATGAAATTAGACATTATTATGCTATATTTAACGATAATATATGTCTGAAATCATAAAATTTATTATGTATTAATAAGTTTTTAAAATAAAAATATTTATATTTTAAATGTTTGATAGTTTAATTTACTTATTTAAAATAATTATCATTTAATATAAGAGAGACAAGAAACACAAATATAGTAAAAAAAAGGAAAGTCAAATTGATTGTTGTTATAATTTTTATATTTATTATTAGAGAGATGCGGGAAATAATTTTTTTGATATACTAGAATGATAAGACGTATCATTTGATATTTTAAAATGATGACACGTGTTTTAAAAAAAATTTCTTTTATTATATGTTATAGATTGTAGATTAATTTATTATACCTAATAAAATACAGTTCGGTTTAACAAAAAGTTTTTATTAAAAGTTAAAAATAATACAGGTTACAATTATAGTCTTAAAAAGTTTTTAAACTTGATAAATTAAAAGATATAACTGAAATCTTAAAACAAATTCAGTTTTTTTGGCGTATAGGTAGATAATGTAAATTTTTATGCAAGGGTTAGTAAGTGTAGGGTTATTTTGTAATCAATTGTAAGGGGTAATCTATACATTTATAGATTCTAATAAAACAAGCATTATAAAGCCACATGTTATTCTCTTGACCTACCTTTTTCCACTTGTCATTATTTTAGACATTATCACTTCATTTTTCCCTCCACAATGGTATTATAGTAATTTAAATATTAGAGTAAATAACAAATTTTATCTTTTAAGTATGCTTAAAATTACGGATCTTGTACTTAAATTTTAATAATTACACTGAGTATCCTTTATTTGAAAATTTGTAACACTTTTTGTCCTTTTTACTAACAGAATTTAATTTTTTCTGTTACATTTTTGTAAATGCCCATTTTGCCCCCAACCCTCAAAAGGACAAAATGTGTAACTTTTATAAATCTTTTATTTTCATTCTTTGTGTGCTTATTTTATTAACTTTACTTTTCATTATTTCTTTGTTTTTAACCACTTTTTATTTTAAATACTTATCTTAAACATTATTAACTAGTTATTTTTAAACATCCAAATATGAGTTATGATTAGTTTTTATTATATTAAAATATATAATAAATTACTATTCTATCTTAAAACATTCATGAGATGGCTAATATTTATTTTATAGTAAAAATATATTTAAAAAAATGCATTTTCAATAAGATTTATATAAAAATGTTTAGAAAAAATGAAAAGATTATGTATTAAATATTTTTATAAAAGAAGCAAATAGACCGGGGAAGAAATTCAAACCTTAAGTATGCTAATAAAAAATAAAAAAATATATTATGAGCTGTTAAAATATTATTAGCCCAATCAATTTTAGAAAAATAAAAAATAGGGTGGCAACATGGGTCAGTGGGTTGTTCTACACGTCGGGTCGTGGTTTCGGTTTGGCTTTTAACATTTTCTCACTCTTTTTTCTTATAAAATAACGACCAACCCATCTAAAAGTTCACCATAGTGATAAGTCCAAACAACTACTTTGAAGCTTTAATTAAACAAAAACACGAATGTTATTTAATTAAACGCACTATTATTTTGAGTTTTTTTAAACGGTTACTAATGGGTTTTAATTATTATAAATTAAACATAAACCGCAATAAATTAAAACGGAAGGGAACTTTACAATAAGAACAATTAAAGACTTTATATATTAAGCAAAGCCTAATCATATATAAGACTTAACATAGAATAATTATAACTAAGTAAAATAAAAGTTATAGCCCAATTTCATACGATATTCGATAGGTTTCTAATATAATACGTAAAACAAACTGTTTGATATAGTTGAAATTTTTTATACCAAAAATGTTAAAAAGCGACGGTGTAACAAACCCATTACTAGCTTAATTTTTTTCTAATGTGAAATAACTAAAGTAAACAAATAAAAACATTACATAATTTAATAATCTATATATAAATTTTGAATTTAATAAAATATTCAAATTAATTAATTAATAATATTTAAGATATGTTTATAGAACAAAAATATTTATATGAGAGAAAGAAAGAAAAGTTAAATAAATAAAAACATAAAGAAACAAAATAATATATTAGTGAAAAACTATTAGGTGTTGTTTAAATTTTTCATTAATCGGTGTTATTTAAACGCATGTATGTTTTAGTTTATGTTTTAATCATATGTTTCATTAAAATCTGTAAATTATATTTCTAGTTTACATAATTTTTATTTTTATAAAAACTATTAGGTGTTCTATAAATTTTATTTGTTCTAGCAGAAAAGTATTTAACTAAATTTAACAAATAGCAAAATTATAATATATTAAAATCAATAAATGAAATTAATTTTTTACAATTAAAATTAATTTATTAATTATATTTAAGATAAGTTGTAAAATAAAAGTGGTTAGAAAAAAGAAAAGTAAATAAATAAATAAAAGAAAGAAAGAAAATAGATGATTAGTATAAGTTACATATTTTGTCCTTTAAAATACAAGGACAAAAATGTCATTTACCATAAACTTAACAGAAATATTTTACTTCAGTTAGTGAAAAGTATAGAAAGTGTGATAATTTTTCAAATAAAGGACATCCAGTGTAATTATCAAAGTTTAAGGATAAGATTCTTAATTTTGAGAATACTTAAAGGATAATATTTGTAATTTACTTTAAATATTAAAACTAATTTTTCTCTCTTATTAAATATCAATTTTATTAATTTCAATATTTCTCTCTGTCGTTTAATTTTTTTAAAATCAGTGTATCTTTTTAAAGTTAGATTTTATTAAGAAAATAAAAAATCACATTTTTTTAATTAAAATAGAACTAATAATAAAATTTTTTTATATAATATGAAATTTTTAAAAACACTAAACCTTTTTGAAAAAAAATATTTTAAATCCGTCCTTTTTTTAAAAAAAATATAAAAAAATGTAATCTTTTCTAAAAACAATCTTATTAAAATAACCAGAATAATTACAAACTAGAGTTTTTAATAAACAAGATTTTTATAAAATAAATTTTTTTATAAAAGAATCTTAATACGAATGTTTAAAAATTAAACTATTTAGATAAGAGAGTTAAAAAAAGAATATAATTGTTTTACTTTTTTGAACTATTACGTATATAAAATTCATATTTTATATTAAAATATCGGACTGCAAATCTTTGTGTTTATTACTAACTATAATCATTTTAATAAATAAGTTTCTAGCATATCTATCTATATATCTATCTATATGTTTGTCTATCAATCTATCTATAATAAGAAAAAAATAAGATAATACGCGATGCAATCGTAAGCCTTATCATACTAATTTTCTCATTTCTCTCTATTATTAAAACTAATATTTAATACTAATAATATTACTCATACCATTTTCAAATTAAAATATATATAATTTAATAAATTGAAAATCTATTTATTTTAAATTAAAAACACACTTTTTAAAAACAAAAAAACAATGAACTTTAAAAAAAATCATTTTACTTAAAATAAAATGTTTACAAACCATAAATATTTTATAAAACAAAAGTTTAAGAAAAATATATTATTGTTTATTTACTTAAAGTAACTATTTATAAGTAATTATAATCATATTTTATCTTTAAGCATAGTTTTATAATTTATAAATTTTTTACTAATTATTTAATAATTTATATATTTAACCCGTGTAATGCACGGGGTACTAACCTAGTAATGTTATATGTATTACTTTACACTTAAAAGTGATTGTACCTTACACATTATATAAAGTAATTGTTCTTGATTTTATGATATCTTAAACTATGATTCTCATATGCTTTATAGACGGTGTATATAAAACAGTAACAATAGTTTTTGACGGTGATTAAATGTAAGAATATATTTAACAACGCATCATAATTTATATATAATTATAATAATAAAATAACCTAAAATTATATTTAACATATGAAAAAAATATTACATATATTTTTAAACAACATCTTTACCACCTAATTTTCACATAATGTTGCACTTGCAAGTACTCGAACCTACATTGCTTATTCATATAAGTTGTACAAATAATAGTCTTGTTTAGGTCTGTGAGCCTAGTTGAGCTCGATAATTAATTAAAGCTTGGGCTTGTTTCGGTTTATTCATCAAGCTCCAATAATGGCTCGAAGTAGGGGTTTGTTTAATATTGCCTCGATTCGAGCTTTTAGAATACTGATATCTGAGTGGCTCAAGAGCGATTTGTCTCGTTTACTTCACTATCGTTGATGTATTAGTTTGGCTGTTAGTGCTCCAAGAAAGAGTAGACATTAAAGTTAGATTAACGTTGCTATCTGTATTAAAGGTAGTGGCTCTAGTTTCATGACTTTAAAAACGTTGTCATTTTAATGTAATTATATGTTGCTTTATGGCCTAGTTAAATACAATTGTGTTTTTCAGCTTGATCTTTAACTCAATAAATCCATCAATTTTGTTTGTAAGTTTTAGTAATTCAGCTTTATCTTTAACCTATGCACACCCCCAGATCAAATGACACTAGTTCAAGCCGGTTTTGGGTTGGGTCAAGTTCGGGCCACCAGTCTGCTCGGTCCAGACAGGAATTTGCATACCTTTTAGTAAAAATATATACTTTTTTTTCTTAAATAATAAAAGACATTCATGATCTTAACGGCTAACTACTAAAAGTATCATATACCAAAAGCAATTATCACTTTTTTTTAAAGTAATAACATTGTAGCATCTTAACGTGGCAACTAGAAAACAAAGAGATCGCACTTAGGAAGGGCGATCACTGTAAAACATGACAGGGTGTTTGACGAAGTCGCGGCTAGAAGATTGAGCAAATGACCGGTCACACATATCTAAGTGGGATGACCCCTGTGTGTCATGAATCTCAAGCCTGTTTTTTGTAATAAAAAAGTTATATTTTTTCTGCTTAAAATTTTTTAAGAAAACTTTATTGAGGTAAAAAGTATAATATTAGCAATTTGCATATTATCTTAGGTTTCGACCTCTCTTAAACATTTTGTACCACTGACCATCATATCTCCATGGCCAATGGAAGAAAGCTTTTGTCCCTCTTCCCTCCATCCCTGTTATGTTACTTCAATATTTATCCTTCTAACTATCAATCAATCTAACATACAATTCTAATTTGAGAAAAGCACGAAAGTAATTATTTTATGTTGTCTTGTAACTTTATATTTGTTAAAAAATTATTTCATGTATATAGTTGCGTGACACCTTTTGTCACGTTCTACCTTAGTTGCAAATCTTTGAAAATACCCTTCGTGTTGGAAATTTAAATGGATTGAGCTATACATACAAACAACCAGTTTTGCGACTTAGCTTCATGACATGTCAACACTTCCTCTATATTAATCCAAACACCACATAATATACATCAACTTTACACTAGGTCTAAATCTGAATATCTGATCACAAAGTTATTCCAAACTAATAATATAAGATATGCATGTTATGCATGTTAAATACAAATAAAGAAATAGAATATATAACAAATTAAACTGGATATTTCAGCTTCATGCACATGACCCCTACCTCCATATGTCTGGGAACATTATTTGATGGATTTTCAGTTGAGTACAACACTTTTCTTTCTAGAATGTTTTCATATCACCTTATAAGAAAATAACAAATAAAAGTTTAACAAACATAAACGAAAGTAACAAAAATATTTACAGTTAACAGAAGAAATCAAATTTTTTTTTGAACGGCGAAAATTTTATTAAACTAGCGCGAAGCTAGCAAGAAACTTACAAAAGAAAAGAAGTATTAAAATTACACCAATGGATCCACTCTAAATTTATCAATTTCCCTCTATGTTTAGTCCATATAAATGAAGACACTAGAATATCTTCGTAAATGGACTCCACTCTACGCTTACTCCCATTAAAAACTCGATCATTTCACCAACGCCAAATGTGCCATAAGGTGGCGTGAAGGATGGTAAGAATAATGTCTCTAAATCTTCTTGTTGCATGCATCCGAGAGGGTATTTGTAATAAGTCATGTACATTGTCTATCCTTCCAAAATCGCATCTACACCATCTTTGTACCATCCTCCAAAGCGGGGCCTCTGTGTCACAATCTATGAGAAGATGACTCGAGGTTTCCAAGTTTGCATTGCACGCCATACATACCGTATTACCCACTGATATCAATTTGTTTAAGAAAAGCAAACTATCGATTTAATGTTTTTACAAATAAAGATAAAAAAAGGTAACGTAAAATTGTATACAGTAAGGTGTAAGCGGTTTATATAATTTTCAAGCGTTTTTATTTTTATTTTTTTGAGGAAGTCAACTTATTTCCATACGATTTTACTTTGCACTTGTGCGGAAATTTTGTGTCCCCATGGTCACTTAATTGTGCCCCTATTTCTTTAGTTTTGGGTTAAGACGTTAGGATAGAAAAGCTTTTTTACACAACACCAGTGGGCTTACGGGGGCTCTCTCATGATTCGTCCTTTGGTTATACAAGTCATCTTTTATTGATTAAGGGAAGAGTTCAAATAAAAATTGTTTTTTTACTTTTGAAAGCTTTACAAAAACTTATAAAACTTTTTCAAGATCAAGTCGATCAAATTATTATTTTTAATATAAGAATAACACTATTAGACATATGCAACTTTATATTGTTTAACGTGTATGCGCAAATTCACATGTGTTAATATGGTAATGGATAGTTGGATGTGTAAATTAAATGAAACTTACACAGAGAAAATGTACATTTGTAAGTTGTAACTTAAAAGTGTAAATACGTGTAAATAAATTATATCATGTAAGTTACATTTTACATATCTATTACTATTTTAACACATGTAAATTTGTAGATATACATAAGAATCATAATATAATATATGTGTTATAATGTTATTCTTATAATAAAAATAATAATTTGGATTGATCTTGACGGATTTTCGAAAATTTTCATAAGGTTTTTACAATAGGGACTTTTCAAATAATCCTCTTTCTGTTGATCGAAACCACTTAAAATAAATCAACCATACTTTTATTTATACTAGACCTAAACTTGATCATCAATTAAGTTATTCTAACTAACTCAAAGATATGCATTTAAAATACAAATACTATATACTTTCTTAATACTCATCTTGATAAAAGCTTTCTCATGTGAGCCGTTTCACCCTATTTTTCATTCTTGATTCACCCCTACGTGTCGTAACATACAAAAAACTGAAACTATTGATTAATTAATGAGGTAAC
The DNA here is from genome assembly GCA_025506415.1 of Flaveria robusta. Lineage (NCBI taxonomy): Eukaryota > Viridiplantae > Streptophyta > Magnoliopsida > Asterales > Asteraceae > Flaveria > Flaveria robusta. The sequence goes on along the minus strand of CM046459.1, from coordinate 11,661,996 downwards.
TACAAGTATCAACCAAATGAGGGATGGGCTACTTAGTACATTGCCAATATAACACAAGTAGCCTATAGGTAAATTAGGATCCTTTAGAAACTCGAAAGAGAATAGTGTTTCTTATAAGTGATGAACTAGGGAATCGGTGTGAGTCTTCTTTCAAGTCATGATTAGAAATCAGATAAGTGACTCGAAATCATGAATGATTAGATGTGGTCCATATATGATAACCAATTCGGAAACGTGGTTGATCTTACTTCATTGTTATAGAAGTGAAGGTAAGTACATTTTCAAGGGAAAAACTAACATAACAAACATGCATACTGTAAAGCATCGTTAGTTGTAGAGATCTTAGATCAAGCTCAAGCTCAAGAAATTTAATTCTAATAAGACTTGTCTCCCCACTCATATTGACACGTATCATTAATTTATGATCTAGTGGTTAAATCGCTATGCTAGAGGAGCTGAAGATGTTTATAGCACCCACAATAAGGGTCTGATACCTTTACAATAAGGGTCTGATCAAAAGAGTTGATAAATAGGTTGCTAAGAGCATTCACAGTGGAATCTATAAAATTATGAGTGTGTTTAGTATATTATATGGAATGTTTTGAGTGGTTGTGAGTGAAGTAGAGAGAAAATGTTATTGTGGATTGGTATATTTGAAGAATCACTGTTCAATCCATATAATCATTCTACTCTAATAAAAAGGTAAATAGAGAGACACATGTTAACACCATATTTTTTTTATCAAAATTTTTCCGCTTCTCTCTCTTATTAAATAATTGCCTTAATTACTAATAATATTATTTAACTTTTTTTCAGATTAAATATAGTTTTTTTAATAATCTAAGAAAAAATCTTTTTATTAATGTTATTTTTATAAATCCAAATTTTTATAAAATAAACATTTTTCTAAAACATAAACTTTTTTAAAAAAATACAAAATATTTTAAAATTAATGTTTTTAAAAAATAATTTTTTATAAACCAAAAATAATTAAAAAATTAGGAGTTTTAATAATGAAAATTTTAAAATGATATTTTTAATATGGTTTGTTTTTAAACATAATGTTTAATGTGATTTGGAAAAAAAAGTTCAAAGACAAAAGTTTTTGAAAAGTTGATATTATTGTTTTATAACTTATGATTCTTACTCATACATAATTTTAATAATATATTGTTTTAAAATATTATTTTATACTTAATAAAATTTTAATATATTTAATATTTAGTTTATTCAACTCGTGTAATACACGGGTTTACTAAAACTAGTTTTTTTAATATTTTTGAAAGTGGTTGTGAGTGAAGGAGAGAGAAAAAAGTAATGATAAGGGTATAAAAAGTATTATTTAAATGAAAAGTAGAGAGAAAATATAGTGATTTTTAGTATAATTATGTGGATAAAGATGATAAATTCACTGTGAATGCTATAAGAGTATTAGTATTGATTTTTGATGTACGGCGGGATGCCAAGTTGTCCATACCAAATATTATGTATTCCAATGCTAGTCTTATGAGTTATAGAAAACAAATCAAGATATCATATCGTCCGGAAGTGAAAACTACACTACATGGAATTACACCTAGGGTAGATCAATTTGTTAGAATATTAAAGGTTTTATAACATTTACTCATAGTAATTGTTACAATGGTTAAAAAAATAAGTACTCAAAGAATACTCATCAGGATAGGTCTTCAATACTTCATATCCGTAGATGTGCTTGCTAGTCTAAGCTAATCCTCTTGTTGTCTTAGCGATATTATAATATGAAGTGATATTGTTGGAATATCAAACGTATGATGAGGCTCAGATATGAATAGGTACATTTAAATCACATGGTGTAAATAAGTTCTAGAATAATATAGTTGTTGGTATACATGGGTGAGATATCCTTAAGGCTTTAATCAAGGTCACCGTGATACCAAAATTGTAATCAGTGTTGAATAATAGGTGTACAAAGATAGATTCGTGTGCCTAAGAATTAGCGGACGTCTCAAAATTCACCTTGTAGAATCCATTTTGAGCATAGTGTAGTTGATTGGTTATTACCGCAGATTAACGGTAGAGGTCCATTAAATATCATGGGTTGTGTTGACAACTTCATTTCGGTTCTTATCAAGGAAAAAATAAGGTCAGTCATTTGTATAGAGTTAGTGGTCCACGTAATGGGGGAACGAAAGCACATTTGATTGCACCATTTTAAGAAAGAGCTTGCACTCATAATGAAAGTTTTGAAATAATCAAATGACGAGCATTACTGATCTCCATACTCCAATAACATTCGCTAAGCATTCAAATTAGGAGTTGCCGTCACATTCAATGAGTCGGACCGTCACATTCAATGAGTCGGAACATCACACATGCTCCAAAAACATACCTACTCAGACGCTCGATTGTTTGATGAGAAGATAATACTTGATATGAAAACCTACATCTAGCCCCAAATTTCCCAAATATCAATTATATTGGCTCAAGATGTTTAGATCTCGAATCTATATATAATACTAAAAAGGTAACTTGGGGATATTTGTCATAATTCTAGACCCTCTAATTTTATTTTTCCCGCCTCTCTCTACTCTTAAATAATTACCTAAATTAAGAAATATTAAATAGTTTTAATTTTTTATAGATTACAAATAATTTTTTAATAAATTAGGAAAGATGTTCTTTTATTAATGTTATTTCCATATTCTTTCTCACTAAAATTTTTCTGCTTCTCTCTTCTATTAAATAATTATATTAATTACTAATAATATTATTTTATTTTATTTATATTAAAAATAGTTTTATAATAAATTAAAAAAAGATATTTTTATTAATGTTATTTTTAGAGAAGTAAATTTTTATAACATAAGAACTTTTTTTAAAACATTAAACTTTTTTAAAAATATGAAATATTTTAAATTTTATATTTTTAAAGTGAAAAATTTTTATAAAATAAAAATAATTAAAATTTGGAGCTATATAAGGAAATTTTAAAAAATATATAATTTTAAAACTGTTTCTTTTGAAACAAAATGTTTTAAAAAAAATTCAAAAACAGTTTAAAAACAAAAATTTAAAGAGTTGATATCATTATTTTATTAGTTATAGTCCTCACTAATACATAATTTTAATAAAATTTTTATTTTAAAATATCATTTAATAATTAATATATTTTTTATTTTATTTAATATTTTATTTTTTCAAACCGTGTAATACACGAGTTTACTAAATCTAGTACATTCATATATCTTTCTACGCTAATAAAAAAATATCTTGAAGTGACACGTGGCGACACCACTTTCATTCTTACCAAATTTCTCGATTCTCTCTCCTATTAAATAATTACCTTAATTATCAATAATATTATTTAACTTTTTTTAGAACAAAAATAGTTTTTTAATAAATTTAAAAAAGATCTTTTCCTAAAAATAATTTTTATAAAATAAGAATTTTTTACAAAACATCAAACTTTTTTAAAATTAGTGTTTTTAAAAAGTTAATTTTTTATAAACAAAAAATAATTAAAATTGAAATTTATAATAAGAAAATTTTTAAAAATGATATCTTTTAATACGGTTTGTTTTGAAACAAAATATTTTTTATTTTTTTTTTGGAAAAAAGGTTTTAAACTAAAAGTTTAAAAAGTTAATATAATTGTTTTATTACATATTGTTCTTACTATACGTAATTTCAATTATATTTTATCATAAAATATCATTTTATACTTGATAAAATTTTATTATATTTAATATTTTATTTGTTCACCCGTGTAATACAGGGGTTTACTAAAGTTAGTTTCAAATATAAGATTAAACATGAATGGATGACTTCCTTAAGATTTGGAGTTGCATTCTCTTTTCGTTTTTACTGAAATGCTGGATTGTGTTATGTTATGTTATATTTAAATGTATTGAATTATGTTGGATATTTATTCTTTTGAATGTGTTAGTTTTTTTGTTGTTCTGAAAGTGGTAGAGCTAATGTGCTGGATTTTTGTTTGTTTATTGTGCTAGATTTTGCAAGGATTTTGTTTCTCTGAAAATGTTAGATTTTTGTTGTTTTAAATGTACTGGATTGTGCTGGATTTTTCCTCATAAAATGTGCTGGATTTGACCAAAAATAAAAAAGAATGTGCTGATTTTCATTTGTTCTATGCTCACTTTTAGGCAAAAAGCCACTTTTGTTTTTGGTTCCTACCTTATTTACATTCAAAGCATTACGTAGCATTATAGCAACACTAAAGATATTGTTAAGAATTGATTCTATTAATACCCAGAGATATTGTTAAAGCATATAAAGTTCATGATATTGATATTTTGGACTCATGATAGATACTGCTCACGATTAGTAAATATATCAATAAAAATATCACAAGAATATTTGACATCATTCGTAATCTCCGTGATCTCATTGGGATCAACTCCATCGAACATATATTAAATTTTTTGGTTAGAATAGACGTAAACCTTCATATACTTACAGGTTTTTTACTTTATATTTGAACCGGAAAAAAATATCTATAATATATCTTCAAATTTTTAAAATCATGTGCAAAAATCAGTTTATACATACTTTTCTAAAATGAGTATTATTATAGAATTATTTGGTCGATGTGAACTCTTTATGTTTTACAGATAAATACACGCAATCTCTACTATATGCATATTTTAATGTTAAAATCATTGCATCCGGACTTTACAGAATTTAAACCTATAATATATATTTAGTTAGAGATTATACCGACTGCTAGAAAAGAGGGTGGGTTACTATCATTTTTGCAACGCAAATTCTTTTGTCGCAAATTATGACAATTGTGACATGCTTGTTATAAAATGGCCTACCTAAATTTTCTACAAATCTTGCGTCACTTTAGCAACACAACGAGAAATACTAATTTTTCCCGTTGCAAAAGTGTTGGAAATCCACGTTTTGAATATTTTATGTTTATAGTAGCCCTGATAACAAAAAAGTAATTAAGTAAGAAAATATGCTTTGGAATGCATCTACGTCATAACTTTTAATTTAACACGAAAACTACCACTTGTGTCGTAAATGTCTCGCAAAAGTTATATAATAACTATAATAAAAGTTGTATTGATATAAATAACAATTAATTAAATAATAACAAAATAATAACTCAAACAATAATTAAATAAGAAAAATACATTTTTCATCATAATTGTGTCACAAAGGGTAAATTTCAAGTATTAAAACTTGCGTCGCAAATATTGGTTAATTATGAAAATTATTTTCTGCGTCGCAAATGGATATATATATTTTATAATAACATTTGTATCGATAGAAATAATTCAAATGGGTCTCCTTATTCTTGTCGGCTGGTGTTTATTTCAGTTTATAATCCACCTTTTTGGTTGGCATTAAAAAAGAGATACATACAACTTTTGTTGATCATTCCTTGTACGTAGAATCCCAGACAAAATCTAGATGTTTTCTATAACCTTTAGTAATTGAATTGACAAATTTGTTCGCGTATGGCATTGAAACCTATGATGCATACCAAAGGGATAATTTCCAAATGAGGGTTATACTGCTATAAACAATTAGTGTCTTCCCTACTTAAGCGTTGTTGTTCGGGTGGAGCACACATCCGATACGCTTAAAATCCAAAGACAATATGAAAGCAAGACAATTAATACTTTGAAATTCTCTATGATCAACCTCTTTTAAACCCAATATGTGGTAATAACAAAAAGATTGCCAAAGCTAGTAATAATTACACTCTAAAGAAAATGATGTTAAAAAAGCATGTGTTTGGTTAAAAAAGATTAAATTTCTAGATGGGTATTCGTCAAACATAGGGAGTTTTTAAACATCAAATACAACTTTTATCTTTTTAAAAGCCATAACTCTGATGTGTTTATGCAACAATTGCTTCTGGTTGCTATCAGAAGTTTTGTTTCAAAAAAGACATATGAGGCTATAACAAAGTTATGTATGTTCTTTTGGGTTTTATGTTTAAAAACATTCCATGTACAAGATAATCAGATTTTTCTAACGAGGGTTTTTACTGCTAAGGTTTTACGTCACATTTGTGTCGCAAGTCCTTGTTATCTACGCACTTGCTACTCATTTTTGCTAGCAAGCAAGCCAGATTTCTAGTAGTGACCGTTTTACTAACAAAAATAAAATTATAATAGGAAATTATATATTAATGTCCACTACTAGAAAACTAGCCACTTGTGATCCCACTTTCAATTTTCATTTTAAAATTTTATGTGACTGTAGATAGTTGGTCGCAAAAATTTTGACCATTTTGTCACCAATAATTAATTTTTTTTATTTTACCTTTTATTTTTTCATTTGTTTGCGATCGTTTTGCTACGACACTTGGACAACCGCAAATGTTCCGACCAATTAGCCACCGGATCTTTTTAAATCGCATATGTTGTGACTGCTTTTTCACCGAATCTTTTTGGTCGCAGACTTTGCGATAGTTTTTATTTCAGTCGCACCAATTTGATAGCAATTTCATAGTTTTCTAGTAATTGCCCATTGGAAACCATCACTAACGCATCCATCCGTAAACTAAATTACGGACAACATTTCATTAGAAAATATCACCAACGTTAATAGTTCAGAAAAAACATAACCAACAGATTCTCACTGCAAAACATTTTTACCGTCAAATTACCAACGGTGTAGACCATCGTGGATATACTCATTAGTTTTGTAATGTGATTAGTATAACAAAAACTAAACCGACATTGCGTTATTATATCAACTATTTTCCAGAAAAAGAGTGTGTGGGTGTATGTACATATATGACAAAAATAACGATTATGACTATTTGGAACAATCATGTCTATGCCGTAAGAAGAGAATATTTTGCATCAACAAATCCAAGAAATAATGACGGAGTAGCCAATGTAATGATAAAAACTTTCATATAAATTAATATGTACCATTTTAATGGAGTATTAAAAACTAAAAAACTATTTCAAAATCTGTACATACAACTATTGAAAATGAATGTAATTCGTTATGGTACATCCATAATCACCTTCTGAAAAGATATATTCATATCTGCATTATAAATCCCCCAAAAAAAAAAAAAAGGAAAAACCTTGAAATGGAGCATGTGCATTATACATCCAAGACTAAGAATTTTATAACAATGCATATGTGTACATCCAAGTTTCACCATGGTATGGTATGTATAAATAGTGATCATTTATATGTATAAATACGAGCTTAGTGAGATGTGATGTATTGTTCATGATGAGCTTAAACTTGGCCTATGGGAGGGGGCGAAAGTCACAGGAACCGTAAATTTTTTTTACGGCTATATCAAGGGGAGGAGGTGTCAGACTCAATACGCATAAAATTTTTGAATGAAATAGCATGTCTATGTATCAATATATACATAAGTCTGTACATGTGTAGTTATGTGCAAACATAAACTGTACAAGTAAACACTCTACTTACATATGTGTAATTGGAAGTAACTTTCTATCCACACAAAGATAGTAGTATTGTTTGCCTACATGACACCCTCCCCACACCATCGATAGCTTTGCTAGGGCTAGACTTAACTACGTATAGTTCGTTGGTTGAATGGGTGTGTGTAAAGAAAAACTATTCAAAGATAAATTGAAACATAAAGAATTTGTTAGTTTCTCACTGGATTGATCTTGTAAGTACGCAAATGGCTACTTAATTGGCGAGCATGTGTGTGTAATTATTTAAAAATCCTTAGGTTGTTAGTTCTTACCCACATTTATCTGTGCCACAAACACTAGAATTAGTGCTTATCGCAGTAAAGATCAAAACTACCACAATATGCTCAACTCGTTCTCAATAAATCTTTCAGATATCAGCCCAATGTCACTATATATATGTTCAATCTTATATATAAGCCAAGAACAGATACAAGTGTATCAAACATTATGTCATGTGCCATGGGTGATTTTTCATGGAAGACGAAAGCTTTTGAGAACGATTAGCACCATGACAAGGTAATGTATAAGGGTTGCGTATTACATAATTAAGATACGGTTGCTTAACGGGACATCCTTCAGATATGACCCATCTATTTTATCTAAAAGATTAAATGTTAAAATCATGTAACGTGTAACTATAAGTGGTTAATAGGAGTATGTTAGCGGTGGTTAAGAAAAACATAATTAACATATGCATTGAAAGGAGCAAAGATAGTATGAAATTACATCTATCTTGCTACCAATGATTTTGATCTCAAAATAATTTTATCCATTTAGTTTAAGCTCACAGTCCTATATCCGACGCATACCTGAAGAGAAACGTAGCTACTGTCATTGTCGATCTTCATAAAAAGGAGAGTATTTTACCGGTTGCGTCACCAAAATGTTTTCTTGGTCTATCGGGTCGGGTCATAAAAAATTCGCTTATGATGAATTAATTTAGTTCGTAGTAGTTTGAAGGTGATTTCAATTGTGTAATGATGATTTCAAAAAACTCGATTTAGATGACTTAGGGTTAGTGCTTTTAAATAGTTCTAAATAAGGGTAAATTGGTAATTTTACAAATTAAAGACCGGAAAAAAAAATTGTAAACTTGTAGGTAGCAAGGGTCGAACCCGCGACCTATTTCCCATTTACAAGTGTATTAACCAGCGAACCAAAACATATTTAAGTATTAAAGTAAACTAAAAATATTAATGGGTTCACCTCCTGAAAAACTATAGGTTCACTTAAATATTCAATATTATACGATACATTACCGGGTCAAAAATCAATGGGGTCACTTGACCCCGTTGTTATGGGCATATATCCGCCCCTGGTTCTAAAACACAAATATTCATAACAAACAAATTTAACTATACTAGCCTAGTTGAAAAAATTAAATTTAAAAATTTTGAATATGATCCGTAATATTTTTTTTCTTTTTCATCAATGGTCTCAAGTTTTGTTAATCAACACTTAATAAGGTTAAAATTTATAAAAATGACATTTTATCCGAATTGACCATCCATTTATTTTACCTTTAAAACTATAGTATTATTTTTATTAAGAAAAGCTTTATATTCTTATTTTGTCAAAGTTTTTTAATGTTTTTATTATTTCAATATTAATATGTATATTATATAATAAAATACTTTTAAATACATGAATAAACTTTTTAATAACATATTTTATAATATGTTTGCTTTTTAATGTGTTTAAACCGTTCATTTTTTAAATGTTGTTCTTAAACTCATTTGATATTTTAAACGTATTTATAAAACTATTTGGTGATACGCAGACTGAATAAATTAAAAAAATACAAAATAAAAAAAAATCATAATTTATAGATCTTTTAATAATATTTTGTATACAATATTTTATATTGTACTTATAATATTACCATCCTTATCTAAGCTTAATAGCTTTAATGATTTTGCTTTATATTCTATTTGTATTTGTATTGTATTATATGAATCTCAAAGATAATTAGAAAATTTTGTTAAAATCATAAATCATAGCAATAGAGAAATATTTATTATTTGATAATTAAAATTATAAAAAATTTATAATTATCAAGCTTGTCAAAATTTAAAATAACTTCAGTATGTGTAATCAATTAGTTAGTGTAAATAAATTAATTTAAAAAGTCAAAGATGGATGTTGACTTCAAAAATATTATAAACTTTTGCTTGAATAACTGTTAGAATTAGTAAAAAAACTTTTTAATAATTAAAATTAGTAATGAATAATAAAATAATAAACATGATTTGAAATAATCAAAGTATATAAAATCAGTTTAAACAAATTGATATTTGTTACAGTGTTTAATAACTATTAATTGCTTCGGATTTTTATAAAATATAAAATAAACATTGAATGACCATAATCAAAAATAGATTGTGGCAAATCGTTGATAAAAAGATGACCAAAATCTATGGACAGTTTATCATCAATACTAATTAATAATTGTTTTTTAAGTACTATACAATCCTATTTATTTTCTATATTTCTTTTGAAAATCAAAACTATAAAATGGTTTTTCCTAAATTGATTTTGAAAATCAACTATTGATTCTAAAGTTGACTTATGTACAGCATGATTTAATTTTAAATTTTAAATTAAGATTGAATTAAGGAAATTGAATAAAACAAATGCCATAAATGTGTATTTTTTTAACTTAATTAATTGTATTTGAAAAAAAAAACCAAAACCAATCATGAGACATGATTTTGACGGGAAAATGAATTATGAGGTGTTATAAAAGAACGTCACGTGACACCTAAGTTATTCTTTTATTATATAGTATAGATAAAGATTAAGATTGAGATGCATATGTTTTTTCATAAAATATGGCTCACGTATGTTAAATTATATATAGAAACTAAAATAAAGATAGTCTGATTATTTTAAGAAATAGAAATATGTATTATCATAGTATTGTTAGCAAAATGAATTAGGACCTAGTAAAAATGTTACATAAACATGAAAGTTGATTTAAACCAGAGAGTTCGGTGATTATTTTAATAACTTCTTCTTGATGTTAAGTCTTCAACAAGTTGATATCTTCACTTTCTTCTTTGAGTACATCAATGAGCAAACAAAATGTTAACGGTTGTGGTTGGGCATTTGTATTCAACACGAGTCATTTAAAACAGATTCCAAGTCTCTCCCAAAAGAACTCGTATGTCTCTTAAAATACAGCACCCAAGTAGTATATACTTTGGTGATCACATTCATCTAACAAGAAGAATGATACTAGTATGGAGTCAAATATTAGATTATCATTCAACACCATAAAGAGTAACCTTACTACATCAAGTGATGCCTAAAGCTCCATGTTGGATCTTGATACTATGTATATTTTGGATACTCTTACAAATTAAGATCAAATCCTTCACATGGTTAAAACAACATTAATGAAGGTGGTAGACTCGTCTACAAGTCCTTCATTTTGAGTGATAAATCTAAGGTAATGGAGCTCTAAAATACTAATTATATATATATATATATATATATATATATATATATATATATATATATATATATATATATATATATATATATATATATATATATATTATTAAAGATTTCAACTTTTTGCTTATTATTTTGGTCATATAAGTAGTCTATGATATTAAAAAACTAACGGTGTTAACTCTCAGTTAGTAAGTGATTACTGAAGGAAAATAAGTTTAAAGTTAAAAGTATTTGTCAACGTTTTTTGAGTTGGGATTTATCTCGTACAATAAATGAAAGTTGTGATTATTAAAATCCAATAACACTTAATTTAAAAATAATAATCCTTATTCTAACAAACCAATAACTAAGATTCGACGTGGCGTCTTCTTATGCTTCTGAATTCTTATTTTCTAACCTATTGCATTACTCAATCTTTCCTTCACTCACGCAAATTCTCTGAATCATTTCATAGTGAAAATGATATTATCAATCGAATATAAATTCAACCATTATCTTTTACAAACTTTAATCGTCTAGCTACAATCTCTATATGTCTTTCTAAATCTTCTAAATAATCAAAAACTTACTAAGATCGCGCTGATACTTTTCAAAAATAAATCGAGTCTATTAAAAGAAATTTAAGCGAACCAATAACCTCACAAAAATACCCATAGAAGGGTGTCTCTCACCCCTATAGTTAAATCTCTATCTATTGCTTTAGTTGACATCCACAATCTCAGTTCGACATCAACTGTAAATCAATATTGCACCACTCCAACTTTAAAAAAATCCCCAATAAATATTTGAGCAGATGGGAACACGACATCGACTAAAAGTCGAAAACATATAATCTAACAACAAGACAACACAAATTTCGCATCCGATCAGTCCTCAACAAATTATATATTTTTTTAGCATTTTTTCTATTTTAAACTTCAAGTTTTGTATATATCTAACTAGGGTTGTTAACGAGCCGAGCCGAACCGAGCGGACCTTTGCTCGTGCTTGGCTCGACTACAAACCGATCCGAGACGATCGGCTCGTTTACAACCGAGCAAAAATTCGAACGAGCATTTTTCGAGCAAATTCCGAACGAACGTCGAGCCAGCGTCGAGCGGTTTGAACAGCCCTATATCTAACGATTTCGTGCTCTTAGTCATTATTCGGATGTTTACATATTTTTCCTTTTTGATAAAACCAATTATAAATTTTCCTTCTTAATAAAACCAATTACATTTTTTCTTAAGAAAAAAGTCAGTTACATATTATTTTCTTCCTAAAATATGTATATTACATATTTATCCATTCATTAAAATTAACTTATTAAATTACTACCTTACCTTTAGTTTACTAAATGGTTTTTACATATTGATTTTTTAGTATTGTAAGTGTTTAAAGTATTAACTATTGTTTTTGTATTTAGAGATGTAATTTTTTATTGGTGATTGTTATTTTGAAATGAAGTTTTAAGTTTTTCTATTTAAAGATGTAATTTTATTTGTTTTATTCATACAGGTGGCTGAAAGTTGAGGAATTACAAAATAGTTGGTATTATGAGAGAAAAGTTCTTAGTTAAAACTAGGATTCGAACCCCGCACGTTGCCACGGGGTTCTATTGTAATAGTATGATTTTTTTTTCTTTCAAGATTCTAATCATCCTCATCCTCTCCCATCGAGGTCTATTAACTAAAACTCAACATTTCAAATGAACGTTTAAACGTCAATAAACAAAAACAAAATCTAACATAAACGAAACCATTAAAATGAGTAAAAATCATAGAAAAAGGTAATAAAAACTGGAAAAACATTTATTAATTTGTTAAATAAGAAAAATGATAAAAAAAAAAAAAAACGCAATGAAACTTTTCAAAAAGATTGGAGTGAGGATCGAATAACTTCTCTAAGCAATCATCTCTTAAACCTTGTGACAGATTAAATTTTAGAGTACCTTAAATTTTCTAAAGTAAAAAAAAATGAGTTAAAAAAAAAAAAAAAAAAAAACAAACTATGCATTACCTGGGGGTATCTTTTGCTTGGTCATTTGTACATTGTGGTGGGAGAAAGAAAACAAAACACACTTGTGTGTGAGAGAGAGATATTGAAAGCAGATACAAAGAGGAAAGAAGAGCAAAATGGCTATTTAAATTCCGTCGGATCTTCCGTCCGCAGATCTTTAATCTACCTTCCATTAGTCACGATTTCAGTTAATACGACGGTCAGGACATCTACAATGGTTATCCGCCACAACGGTGATGAATCCAACGCTGCAGTGGCGATGGCTTTGGTGGGTTTTGTGTTTACAACCGTGAACTTCGGCAACCCAAAACAACCCCTAAACGGTGACGAAAATGGTTGGTCGAAGATCTATTGGAGACAATAACAACATCTAGGGTTAGATCAGTGACCGCGCATGCTACTTTCGATGATTTCAGTATGGGAAGGAACTGTGCAATACCAAGTTGTACAACAACAAAGGGTTTCTACATTATGCTTTAGATGTAGGTACGATGGCACTGTAGTCACCGACATACCATTTTAATATATAGTATAATAAGGATAACATAGTTATTTAATAAGTTAATTTTAATTATATTAACAAATATGTGATATATATGTTTTTAAAATGAAAAATATGTAATTGATTATTGATTCTTTACTTTAAAAAAATATGTAATTAATGATGTTAGAAAATATAATATGTAAATGCCTGTTGATTCTTTATATATCCATGTTATTAAATTTCCCTTAAATCTGATTTCTGTTGTCAACAAAAAGTATCATTTTTCTTGAAGTACTAGGATTCTTCTTGCAGAAACTTCTATGCACCTATGGATTGGGTTATGAACATTTAAGATCTGGGTTTTTCTTATCCTTTTGCTATTGAATACAAGGACGAAAAATTCAAACCTTTCATGGTGTAGGTTTTTAAAATTTTTGTCATCATTTTCTCCTTCCTTTGAATTGAAAACCTTTCATTAATGTGAATAATATACCATGAAATATAACAACAACCGTAAAAGTTGTTTAATTTCTTGTAATATAATAATAATCGTAATTACTTCGAAAATACACATCAATAAATTAAAAATGATCACGTTCATTAGTGAAGTTGATGTCTTAAAAGATGACTACAAAATTAAGATGTGAATCATTCGACGGTGGAAACAACCACTATTTTCAAACGCAAAGGAATCATATTCCGTTGATATGATCTTAATGGATGAACATGTATGTTGAATTACTAAACGCTTTTAATATGATGTTAGTTTTAACTTTTTTATATTACACTACTTATAACTTATGACTTTTTTTTATTACACTACATGTGACTTCTAACTTGTAATTCTATGTAATTGTTTTATTACTTAAGTTGTTAGATGTACATAATTATAATTATAACTTATCTAAAAAATAATTTTACAATTTCTAAAACTTATCTACTAAGTATTTAATTTATTGTTTTCACTACCTCATATAGTACATGGGTTTTTAGCCTACTAACTTTACATAGTATTAACTTTATATATTTTCTCAAAATAAAAAATCAATTACATATTTACCATTCTAAAAATATATATATTACATATTTATTAATTTTATTAAAATTAACTTAATGAATGACTATGTTGTCCTTATTTTTACTAAGAACTTATTACATATTTCATTCATATATAATATTACCAGCAATTACATAATTCTTCGACTTTGGACCTTTTGTATGAATAAAAACAACAAAATTACATCTTCAAATATAAAAGTTTATGTCTTGACTTTAAAATAGCAATCACGGATAAAAAAACTACATCTCCAAATACAGAAACAATGGCTAAAACTTTTAACAATTATAATATCAAAGGAATCGTATCCCATAGATATGATCTTAATGGATAAACATATATGTTTAATTACCAAATGATATTAATTTGATGTTAGTTTTAGCTTTTTTTTCGTTACACTACCTATTGACTTCTAACTTGTTACGTAATTGTTCTATTACTTAAGTTGTACATGTATGTAATTTTAATTATATTTTATCTTAAATTTATAATTTCTAAAACTTAACTATAAAGTATTATATTTATTGTTTTCACTAACTCTAGTAGCATAGGACTTTTTAACCTACTAACTTTACATAGTATTACATTTGCATATTTCCCATTCTAATGACATATTTATTAATTTTATTAAAATTAACTTATTACATGACTATTTTATCCTTATTTTTACTAAAAAGAATTTTCATATTTCGTTCATATATAATATCAAAAATTACATAATTCCTCAACTTTGAGCCTTTTGTATGAATAAAAAACAACAAAATTACATCTTGAATTACGAAAGCTTAAAATTTTATTTCAAAACAACAATCGCCGATAAAAAATATATATCCAAATACAAAAACAACAGCTTAAACTTAAAAAATATTACAATACCAAAGGACTTTTATTCCATGGATATGATCGTAATGCATGAAAATGTATGTTGAATTTATTGAACGATATTAATTTGACGTTAGTTTTAACTTTTTCATATTACACTATGTGTAACTTATTACTTAATTGTAATCCTACGTAATTGTTTTATTTATTAAGTTGTTATATGTACGTAATTTTAATTATATGTTACCTGAGAAATCATTTTACAATTTCTAAAATTTAACTATTAAAGTATTTAATTTATTGTTTGTACTAACTCATCAAATTTGCAATAGAATTTTATATTTTCCTCTCTAGGAAATTAAATTATTTTGTAGGAAAAAAGTTATTTAGTTACTTTTTTATTATTTTTCATTAAAATGTCGTTATAGTTTGTGCTCTTGATAACTAATTTAAATTCTTAGTTCAAACATAGAAAATATAATTGAAGCAACCTTTTAAAAAATATATATACTAAAAGATATTACAATAAAGCAATAATTAAAGCACCTACTTTCTGTTAACTAATTTAAAGTGGCCCGAATAGGAAGCAACAGTTGACAAACATGGCATGCAACGTAAAAAAGATAGAGCCAATTAAGTGTTGACCAAAATGATTGTTTTTTTTATGTTAGAAGATAAATGATATACCCAACCACTCATTGTTACCCATTATATAATTTATGGTTTCCGTTCGGATTGAACAAAACAGTTTATTTTGAATCAAACTTGCTTGCAAAACTGATTACTTTCGTATACGAAAAGTGTTAGATATTTTAATGTAATTCAGGAATTATGTAATACTAGCTTTAGTAAACTCGTGTATTACACGTGTTGATCAAGTAAAATATTTAATAGAATAAAAAGTTAATTATAAAATTATATTCTAATATAATATATGATTAAGGATTATAGGTAATAGAAATTATATTAACTTTTTAAACTTTTATTTTAAAAGTTTTCTTTGTTTTTTCCCAAAAAAAAATTAGACATTTTGTTTCAAAACAAACCGTTATAAAAAATATATTTAAAAAAGTTTGATTTTGTTGAAAAGTTTCTTATATTATAAAATTTATTTTTTTAGAAATAACACTAATAAAAATATTTCTTTCTTAATTTACTTATGAAAACTAATTTAGATCTAAAAATAATTATATAATATTATTAGTAATTAATGTAAATATTTAATAGGAGAGAGATGCGGGAAAATTTTGATAAGAATTAATATGGTGATTACAAATGTCTCACATAGATAATTTTTTATTAAAGTAAAAAGATATATATAGGAGCCCTACTTAACTACAAATAAGTCATTAATAATGATTAAATTGATTAAGGAACCCCACTTTTTTTCTAGCCAAGGTCTCAAAGTCTAATTCCAAGTCTTCTATTAATTATTAAACTCTGATATTTTCGATCTGTTGTTTAAATCTTTTTAATCTTACTTTGTTTTCGTAATGAAAATTGTTTGTCTATGCATAATTAAACTTTGATATTTTCTTATGATTTGATCATTAGATCATGTTAGTATGTTATTCTTTTGCATGAAGTATCGTTTATAGGATTGAAATCACATATTCAATCAGGTATTTCATGCTTGTGGTTTATTCTTATTATTTGTATTTGTTCGAATTGTATGACATGTATTTAGTAATTAATAATTCATTTTTGTTGGTGATTACAAAACGAGAATCGAATTAGACCATTTTTATCGACTTGGTCGAGACTTAAGACATTAGACATTTTGACATCTCGAACTTAAGTGAGGTTGGTATATGTTTATTGTTGGTTGCCTATATAGTTACCTACATGTGGTCTCATAATCCGTGAAATTTGATACGAATTGATGTAAATTTTGGACCCGATTTATTTTGATTTGTCTGATGTCAACCTTTCTAACATGATCTGTATGTAGCCTTAGAAAAAAATGCTGGATCAGATTGATTTATTGACTTAAGTAGATCAAAATATACATTAAACAAACTAGGAGGTATGGAGTGTATGATTGCTTAAGTTATCATGTGTTTTTTTTTTTGGGAATCTCGTTAGCTTTTAGATACGAAAAACTTTTATTTGAGAGCGGGGTTCAAGAGACAAAATCTCCTAGGAGGGTTCAATTAGGAGTACAGCCTCTGACTCGGGTTTAAAAGTTTTATCTGTTGATATAGCAATTTTCGTTAAAATTTTATTTTCTGCAAAATTGGCATGTGAAATTCAGATGTAAAAACTGACGCAAGTTTGTGTTAACTTTGAAGTCAAAAGATAACTGTCAAAAAGCAATTTCTTGCCCCAATACCTTGAATATGATTTCATTTTTTTGGTTGGATATATTGGCTGTCAAAAATTCATTAAGAAAGACTTATTTTTTTATTGATTCTGAGTTTTAACTGGTTGAAAGATTCTGATTGAACCATCAAATTTTCTCAATCCGAAAGTGTATCACGATTTTAAGATTATCTAGTGTTTAATAATGAACTCCTTACGGCAGATTAAACCAAAAATCAGTTAGTAAAAGGGGCTCATGTTGGTGATACCTCGTCAACAAACACGGAGTGAGTAATGTGTTTCCTAATAGATTACCAATGGACATTATCGAGGGATCACCAACACGCCATTCTTGTTTGATTACAGACGAATCGTAGTGAATCGTTAAAATGACAGTTGCAATGACATAATACCAACTTTGTCGGTAGCTAATTTACTTTAATCGAAACAATTATGAATAAGTATTTTTTTTGTTGTATAAATATAATTAATCTGAACTAATAATATTAAATACTGTATGATGAATTAAATAAAAAAAATTAATTATAATACAAATAATATGCAAAATATGTTTATATAAAAGAAAAATCTACCTAAGGGAAGGATCGACGAGTGGTGAACTGGTGTTGTTTGCTTATTGTACTTTGGCTTACAATTATTTTATGGTTGAATTACGTAGGTGCATCGTCCTCTTGTTGGCTTCATGTTGTAGCCATAGCGACTCCGCCTCAACGTCTCATGCCCACAACCATGCCAGCACCTCTATGTTGTGTCTCCATTGAATCTAGTTTTTTTAAGACGGTATGCTACAAACATTAAGCAATGATTAGATTTTTTTAACAATGTATATAATGCTTGTGCACATACACATACATATAGTCGACCATAGGTAATCTACCAAGTTTTGCATATCATACCCATAATTACACAAGTCTACCCAGTTTAGCATATGATACATATACTCTGTGATAATCTTGCATGTTTAGCATACCATTACACATGTGTGGGTTATACTCATACACCTACATAGGTTATCTATATGCAAGTTTAGCATACCCTAGACAGTAATTTGTCATTAATTAGCTAGGGATTACCAACTTCTTCTTACGAAAACATGTTTTTTGAGAGTTAATGAGTCTTGTAAAATTAAAGAAAAAAAAACCAAAGTAATTTTGATGTTAAAGACAATGTTGTGATGCCCCGCATGCTATTGATTCCTATAATGTGTTACTGAATTGGCTTTGGTTATACAAAACCATATTATTAACTTATTTTTGATGTTAAAGGCATACTTAAGATGATTAGTACACTAACAGGCCTTGTAATATATTAATGAGTTGGTTTTGGTTACACAAATCAATCACAACAATTGTTACTAGTAGACTAATGAACCTTATAATTAATATGTTAGAAAGTTTGTTTTGATTACATAGAATCATGTTATATTGTAACAAGTCATTTTGACATTAAAAACATGCTTATATGTTAAAATTTTCAAGTTCACCATGTTATAATTTTTTCTTCATTCCTTTATAGCAATTGTTAAACTTTACGTGTGTGATGAGTCTTCTCAAAAAAATAATTACACGCGAACTAATACTAACTCACATATGAACCAAGACATGTTTATACGTGGGCTAACATCGCTTCACATGTGAATTAATACTAATCAAACATATAGATGCTAGATGCATATTCGAATTAATATTGATACGAATTGGAAACAAATAGTAGTTCACCTATGCATTTACATTGAGATTTAACAAATTTAAATACCAGAAACAGAATTGAATGTATACTATTGGTTCCCATTTGAACCCATTGTTGGTCATTTGTGAATGAAAATATTAATGACCCGGTGGAAATAAAAATATAAATCTACCGTAGGTATATCAAGTGGAGTTTCTATTTAAAAAGAAAAGAACTACTTATTTTATTGGTTTAATTATTAAATATGCTTAGAGATATTTTATAGTTTAAAAATGAAAATTAACTTTGAATTTTGATAAGTTGGGCCTTCTTGTGCATGCGAATGAATGAACCAAATTTTGTAACTTGCCAAAATACTCTTTTGATGTAGGACACTAAATTAAATTAAAACCATAAGATCAAAAATATTTTATGCTTTTTAAATTAACCCTCCTCATGGATACTATCATAAATTGTATCTCTATCTCTACTACTATATAATACATATTAGAAGGATAAAATGATAATTATATTTAAATTGTAAGACACCTATACAACATTTTAATCATATAGTACAAGTGCTTTATGTAATAATTCCACTTTTGTCCCCATTTAATTAACTTCTTTTAGTTATTGTATTATTTAATACATATTATTAATATATTATTTAATAATGTGATATTATTTAATTCACTTCATTAAGTTCTATTTTATTTATAATAATATAAATTGACATTTAAATTTATAATTACTAATCATATTTTTAAAACTAGAGTTTTATTTTATTTATAATAATATAAATTAATATTTATATTTATAATTACTAATCATATTTTTTAACTAAATACTATTTAAATTAAGTATTAGTTTATTTAAATACTTATTTATACTACTTTATAATATACATCTCTGGATAGAAATGTAATTTTGCCAATCATACAAGTTTTGAATCAAAATATACAAATGAGTGCAATGCATTTATGAGGAGTATAATAGAGAATTGATTAAAATTTTAATACACTTTAGGGCAATATGGTAAATTTATCAATTAAATTATATATAACTTGACATTTTTCCTTTATCTCTTTCATGTATTTAATAAATATTATTAATACATTATTTAATAATATGATATTATTTAATTCACTTAAATAAATTTTATTTTATTTATGATACTATAAATTGACATTTAAATTTATATTTACTAATTATATTTTTATAACTAAATATTATTTAAATTAAGTATTATTTTGTTTAAATATAAATTAATATTATTATAAATAAAATAAAATTTTAGTTTTAAAAATATGATTAGTAGTTATAAATTCAAATGTCAATTTATATTATTATAAATAAAATAAAACTTAATGAAATGAATTAAATAATATCATATTCTTAAATAATATATTAATAATGTATATTAAATAATACAATAATTAGAAGAAGTTAATTAAATGTGGGCAAAAGTGGAATTATTACATAAAGCACTTGTAATCTATGATTAAAATGTTATATAGGTGTCTTAGACTTTAAATGAAATTACCATATTATCAATTGAATATGTATTAATAGTAGTATAGATATATATATATATATATATATATATATATATATATATATATATATATATATCTTCATGTTTATAATAACTATAATACTAATATTTTTCTAGGGGCATATTGTGAGTTTAATAATTTTAATATTTATCTATATCTTTTATAATAAAAATGAAATGAGAATTAAATGATAATTTTACATATGGATTAAGACACCTCTATAAAAACTCATGCTTAAATTTCAAAAAATTAACCATTTTATTTCATTTATACCCTTACAATAAAGTATAATATATGATTCTTATGATATAAACGCTAAATCATATACACGTGGCCAAACAAAACCGTCATTTACTTTTAATTCTATCCATTCACTGTGATTGAGCACTAATCCCTCTTTCCTTTGCCGGTTGTTAAAATATTAATAACAATCAAGATGGTAATTTGTTATGACAATTTCTTCATTAACTTTCTCTAGTCTATACAAATCACCACCGAAAGCTGCCTCCGATAATCATAAAACTCTAGCCTACATTCATAAAACGAAACCCCCCTAAAATATAAGTAATAGGTGATTTTTTTATCACAAATACCACCCTTGCTTTCACTAATCTTGTCGGGATAATATAGTTGTGTTAAAGACTTTTGTAATATACGTAATTGATTTCTTTCATTCAATTTTTTCAATAATTATAATTTTATTTTTTATTTTACACCATAACGTACCGAGCTGATACTGACTAAAATCGAATTCCCAAAAAATCACGCAACATCCGTACCGCTGCAAAGCGCGGACATTTCCACTAGTATTGCTATATGTATCTTTGTTTGATGAAGAGTTATGCAATAGCTATAAGAGTAAGGTGTGTGAATACATACATATAACCTTACACTTATTATTATTGATTTGTATGTATTTAAGTTAAAGTGATGATTCTTCTCTTAAGATTAAAAGTTTAAGCCTTGTCTTCGATAGTTGTTTAGAGTAAATTAATTATGTTGTATATTTAAAACTATGGTATAGTACGTGAGTTGTGGCTACAAAAATTTGAAGAAAAAAAAAACTGGACTTTAAAAATACTTTCCGAATTAATGTGTGATACAAGATTTATGTAATAAGATACATTACGAAGAAAGTGTTAAAAGATGGTTATATGAAAGCTAAGTTTCATAAATAAAAATTACAGTTTATTAGTCTGTATCTGAAAGTATAATTTCAAATAACAAAGAGGACTTTCAAACATTGTTTTTCACAAAACATATATGTTTTCTTTCAATTAATTATGTAATAACTTTAATTAATTCACATAGCATACTTAACTTTAACAAAAAATACAAATTACTTACATTGTTATTAGAGGATTACAAGGTCAAAATCATCATCGGATTTTCCTAAGCAAGAGTTTCAAAAACCCACGACGCTTCATTCATGTGCCTAGCTCCTCATCTAATAACAATCCTCCATATATCACTTTTTCATTTAATACTCATCTACCACCTTCATTTCAGTAAAATTCAATTATATTTTATCCAAATTATCAAATTCATAAAATGATATGTTATCAATAAGATTTACTAGAATTAAACATCAACTTTTGAAAGCTTGTATTAATTAAATAAGCGCGTTTTATTATATAGATATTTATTCTTAACATAGACTTAGGGGCTGTTTGGCAGCCTCTTAATCAGCCTCTTGATTGTTCAGATGTCTGAATGATTCAGCACTTAATGGTTCAGACTGTTTGTTTCGCGAGCAAATGTCTGAATGGTTCAGACATTTGCCTCTGAATGATTAAGCATTATACTAATGTTGAATGGTTAAGAGGTCTAATGCTGAATGGTTAAGAGGTCTAATGCTGAATGGTTAAGAACTCTTATCTGAATTGGTCAGACATTTGTCTTTAAATAGTTAAGCAACATACTAGCTTTTAATGGTTCAGACCTCTTAATGGTTTAAACCTCTTACTGGTTTAACACTTAATCATTCAGATATTGCCAAACAGCCCCTTACTATATCTCTTACTCGATTGAATAACTACGTTCTATTTACTTTTGATACGGTCCCTCTCAATACCCTCTCAATACGGTGCAAATACACTTTCAGATTACGTTTACACATGTTTTAAGCAAATACTAATAATTTTAAATAACATGCTCATATAATTCAATTATTTTGAGATTATAGAAGTTTAACCCTTAACCATAGTTTTTATTCTTATTTTAATTTAATAATATTTTTTCACTTATTATAAAAATATGAAACTTTAATAAAAGAACTACATATTTTTTAAATTAATTATTTTTACAAACCTTTCACCACCTTTAACAATGGTTAGCATAACCATAGAAGATTCTTTTAAGAAATCAGCATCCCCACATAATTATTTTATTATTTTATTAAATTTTACTGAGAAAAGTTAACTCTCCCCCTCCACAACACTATAAATACTCCTAACCAACACCAAAACAATGCAACCTCATAATAACAATGGCCGGTAACCACAAGAATTCCGACCACTGTTCTGAATTTCCGGCGATCGGAAACTGCGAAACGTATGGCCGGAAACACCACACGGTGGTTTCCGACTTAGACGGAACCTTGCTCCGGGGACGTAGCTCATTTCCCTACTTTGCCCTCGTAGCATTTGAAGTCGGAGGAGCTTTAAGACTCCTGTTCTTGCTTCTAGCTTCGCCGATCGCCGCGATTCTCTATTACTTCATATCCGAATCCGCGGGTATTCGTGTTTTAATTTTTGCCACTATGGCCGGTATGAAGGTTTCTGATATCGAATCAGTGGCTCGTGCTGTGTTACCGAAGTTTTACTCGAGTGATCTGCACCCCGAGGCGTGGCGTGTGTTCTCGGCGTGTGGGAGACGGTGTGTGTTGACCGCGAATCCGACGGTGATGGTGGAGCCGTTTTTGAAAGAGTTTTTGGGGGCGGATTTGGTGTTGGGGACGGAGATTGATAGTTGGAAAGGAATAGCTACCGGACTGGTGAAACCGCCCGGAGTGCTTGTCGGAAGTAATAAGGCCGACGCGCTTTTGAAGGCTTTTAAAGATGCATCACCTCCAGAGTTGGCGCTGGGGGACCGGAAAACTGACTATCCATACATGAAATTATGCAAGGTTAGATGAGAACAAACCTTAACTCTATCTTATAAAATAAAACAAACACTCTAAAAACTATTCTCACATAATACTTTTATTATAGTTATATAGTATTTTCGGTTAAAGTTTATAAAACTCATGCAATTAGTGATCACACATGTTAATAAGTCACCAAGAGAACAATTTAAAGTGTGTCACACCTCTCTAAAAGATAGTTTAAATTTTATAAGTTTTAAAGGTTAGTCAAACAAAAGTTATTATTTAAGTCGTGATTCTTTAAGAAAAAGTATTTACAAACTGTAACCTTGTTTTAGTTAAAACTTAGATATAAGCTTTTGTATGCCAAATAATTATGTATGTGATATTCATGTGCTAGAAAGTCAAAGCATATCTATTTTCTCATGAATGAATTTAAAAGTATGACCTGTAAAGTTTGACTTTCTCTTAGGTCAACGTTGACAAAATTTAATGACCAAATTTATATCTAACTTGACTCATCTTCTCAACCACAGGAAGGTTACATAGTACCACCAGCCACGGCGGCGCTCAAGGCGGTGACGGTCGACAAACTACCAAAGCCGGTGGTGTTCCACGACGGCAGACTGGTTCAGAAACTAACTCCGCTCAAGGCCCTCATCACCATTCTTTGGATTCCAGTAGGTTTTCTTTTAGCATGCCTACGCATTGCTGCCGGTGCACTCCTCCCGATGCCATTAGTTTACTATGCTTTTTGGGCCCTCGGAGTACGAGTCTATATCAAAGGAACACCACCACCTCCAGTCAAAAAGTCAACAGGTCAAAGTGGAGTACTATTCATTTGCTCCCATCGCACCCTCCTCGACCCGATCTTCCTCTCCACTGCCCTCGGCCGCCCGATCCCTGCGGTCACGTACTCACTATCAAGACTCTCCGAGATCATCTCCCCGATCAAAACCGTCCGGTTATCGAGAGACCGTACGACCGATGCCAACATGATCAAAAAGCTCCTACAAGAAGGTGATCTTGTCATATGCCCCGAAGGAACAACGTGTCGAGAACCATTTTTACTACGGTTTTCGGCTCTATTCGCCGAGCTAACCAACGAGCTCGTGCCCGTTGCGATGTCAAACAAGATGAGCATGTTTCACGGGACCACCGCGCGAGGGTGGAAAGGGATGGACCCATTTTACTTTTTCATGAACCCTAGTCCGGCTTACGAAGTTACCTTCTTGAACAAGTTACCTTACGAGTTAACTTGCGCAAGTGGCAAATCGAGCCACGACGTCGCTAACTACATCCAACGCATGATCGCGTCGAGTTTATCATACGAATGCACGAATTTCACGAGGAAAGATAAGTACAAGATGTTGGCCGGAAACGACGGGACCGTCGATACCGGAAAAGCTAAAGTTGCAGCAGGGAAGATCATGGGGTGTTAGATGATAATATTTGGTGTAGTGATATAATGATATATGTTGGGACCATATTATTTGGTGAGACCAAATTATGTATCAATTAGATTGTTTGGTAGATGATGATAGGGTTTATGAAGTGAAGTTGATTATTACTTCATTTCATTAATTATAAACGATTGCATATTTGACGAATAGCAAACGTCATATAATATGTGTCGCAAATACAACGATGGGTACCTTTCGTTATAGTTATGTTGTAGATTTATCATTTATGAGGGATTTTATTGTTGGGAACTTGGTTGCTAGAAGTCTATTTGTGTGGTTTGTGGTTGTGGTGGAGTGTTTGGGATTATTTTGATGGGAAGTTAAATTAGTAGTTTTAAATTATTGTATTGCTTATGTGGTTATTGCTGTTTTGAAATGATGAGATTAAAGTTGGTTGATAAATGCATGTTTAAAAGTAATAATTTGAGAAATAGTTTTAACAACTAATCGTAGACCATTATTGATAAATGATGCTACCTTTGTATTTAAGTTCATAATAATATTACTTCGGTTTATTTTAAAAAGGTTATTATATTTTAATAATTTCAACTTTCACTAGGATTAATTTTAACTCGAAAAGTGTTTACAGACATTTCTCACTTTGAGCTTATTTTCCTCTAATGATCCCGTATTAACTGAGAGTAACACCATTAGTTTTTTTATTACTTGTACTTATTTTATGCCCAAAACACTAACTAGAAAGTTGAAATCAACCGACAGGTCCGTCAATCTAAAACTTTTGCACCCTTAAACTAGTCAATGTTCACCACCTGATTTGAACCAATTAACTAATTAGAAGTAGATTTCATGTGAGGATGGAGGTTAGACACCGAAAAACGTACATGATGGAGGCTGAGCAGCGACGGAGTTGAAAATGGCTCAAAGTTGGCCCCATTTCATCAACAAAAAAAAAAAAAAAAAAACTAACGAAGGTTAACTCTCAGTTAGTAAGTGATCATTGAAGGAAAATAAGCTGAAAGTTGAAGTGTTTGTAAATATTTTTTGAGTTGGGATTGATTCTGGTCAATAAATAAAATTTTAGATTATTAAAATACAATAACCCTATTTTAAAGAGCAACTTTAGCTTTAGTATCAGTTGCACGTGACAGTCCATTAATTTTTTTTTTATATAATAAAACAGAATGTTTTATACATATATACATTGTTTGAGCGGTATGATCGCAAAAGCTTATGTAGTGTCGTGGTTAGTTCTTTTGCATTGGCGCGGGTTCAAGTTTATTTCTGGACTAAAATTTTTTTCTTAATTTTTAACTTTTTCTTCCGGGACATTTGTGTGTGTGTGTGTGTTTTTTATGCTTGCAATGAAAATGAATAAATGGAAAAATGTCAAGGCTTGCGTTTT
This sequence comes from Flaveria robusta, assembly GCA_025506415.1. Classification (NCBI taxonomy): domain Eukaryota; kingdom Viridiplantae; phylum Streptophyta; class Magnoliopsida; order Asterales; family Asteraceae; genus Flaveria; species Flaveria robusta. The sequence continues at coordinate 11,635,280 of CM046459.1, read as the reverse complement.
CATGTTTTTCTTGGGATTCTTCTATTTTGTTGACGTTATTTCTTTCGTTTTGTTTTCTTTAATGCCTTGGAGTTTTACGTCGGAGTGATAACCGTCATAATATGTTTTTATGTTCACCTTTTTATATCGAATCTGTGGCAAAAATCCTCTGGCAATGAGAGGGTCGAGCATTCAAACACAAAATGAAGGATGAAAACTAAGTACAAATTATAATTACACAGAATTAGGCATGAGATCGGCATTGTACCGGCACCAAACTAGTATCATACTAAAAGATACCAACAGCGAAAATGAGTGAAATATAAACGAAATATCCTACAGATTTTTTTGATAGCGTTACCATTAAAAATACCAAAACTAAATAGTATAGATACCGAAAACTGAAAAGAAGAAAAAAAGCTCACTCTAAGAAAACATTGTCATTCAATCTAGATCCACGGTATTATGACACGTCATCAACCCTAGCTCACCTCAAACAAGCGAAACTGAAAAATGATAACACAACCATTGGTAATGGTCAATTCACAACACAATTGTAGACTGCCTAGTTTTAGGGGGTTGGCTAATACAGTTCAGTTTGATAGGTTAAAAACCTTTTTAATTTACTTTTCTTTTCTCAAAAGCAATTAGACTGTAAAATTGATAAAAATGGTATATGAATATTTTTCATATACCAACGATCTTTATCTCAAGTATTTAAACTAAGATACTGCAAGATCTTGTAAAAATAGGTAGAGATTTTATATCCAAATTTCAAATGTGATAAAAATAAAAGGTTTCATATGGGCTAGGGGTAAAGGTTGGCAAAAACACCGGTTTGGGTTTCCAAACCCGTTTGAAAACCGGCACCAGTTTGGCCCTAAATCGGTTTGACCTGGAACCAGTTTCAACCCGGCCCAAACCGCCAATTCACCCTCGGTTTGACACCCTTACTACACAAACCGGTTTAAAAACTGGTTCAAAAATTTATTAAAAAAAAAAATAGCCCGGTTTAAGAGAAAAAACCAGTTTCATAACCGGTCTGAACCAATTTGGGAGGTTCGAGTTTTCAGTGAGCAAACCCGGTTTCTAACCCGAATTGGTTTGGAAAAAACCGGTTTGCCCACATGCCAAAAAAACCGGTTCTGTTTGAAACCCGCACCGGTTTGGAAAAAAAACAGTTTGTACACGTCTAGCCAAGGGTTTTTTCACCTAATTGTGGTCTCAGGTTCATAATTGATTAATAGAAATGATCGGGAGGGTCAGAGACCCGTTAGTGATCCTATTAGTCGTTCAAAAAAATATTTTACATATGCATAAATGCATATAATTTACTTTTCTTTTAAAAATTATTTTTTTCTATTCGGTTTTGATTTTTCTTGTATCATAAACCAAAAAATCAAGCCGAAACAATACAACCAAACTTGTAAATTTAGAGGTATTCTTATACTTATAAAAATAATTATTCTATAATTTATTTATTTAACTTGTGCTATCTAAAAAAATTGAATATTTAAGTTTCAAAAATAATTTTAAAATTTTTTTGTTTGGTTGATTAAATTATTTATTGAATTTTTTGTTATTGTATTTTATGGATTGCTATTAATTTTAATGTCAAGTAATTTATAAAAATATATAGTTTATTTTTAAAGATCAACAAAATGATATAAGCATAAAGTTTCTAGCTCAAAATCATTACAAAGAACCAATTTTTTCTTTAAAAACTTACCCCAAATAGCAAAACCGAAAAAATCAAAACCAAACCAAAAGCAAACTGAAAACCAAAAACTCAAAAAACCAAAACCAAATGGTTTTATAAACATAGAAACAGAAATATTGGTTTTTGGTTTAGGTTTTAAGATAAAATCAAACCAAACCGACCTATGCACACTCATACATCTAATTTACTTGGTTTTTTAACAGTTGAATCGGTTACAGCTGTTTATGTAACAATATAACCCGTTTGCAAGAAAGTGAAGTAATTAAGGTCATTGTAACTTCGATTTTTGATACATGGTAAATCGGGGATATTGGGCCATGGGGAAGTATATCATTGTATCAAATTCATATAACAAGAAAGTGAAGTAATTAAGATCATTGTAACTTCGATTTTTGATACATGGTAAATCGGGGATATTGGGCCATGGGGAAGTATCATTGTATCAAATTCATATAATTTTGGTTTGGAAGATGAAGAGCCCAGCCCCATGCAGTGGCCCCTTGAATCTTATAAACATAGTTGGGCCACCATTATTAGTCTTATTCTATTTTGGGCTCAGTTTATGGCAGTGAACCAATATTTAGATTTAAGAAGGATTACCATCGGTTTAATGGTTTTTCATGGTTATTCAAACATGACTTGTGCTTTTTTATTTAGACTTTGTTGAGTTCTAGCAGTAAATCAAGTATAAAATACGAGTTCAGAACACATAAGAAGTCTATTTTAAGTCGTTTGCTAGTGAAAAAGTAAAAACCCGTCATAGGTGATTGTAAAAGCCATGACTTAAGTCTGATATTCGATGTTTGACATTTTTAGCATTCTGTCATGATTAACTTTACCACAAGCTTTGGATATATAGATTTTTTGTGTTGACGCTACCAATATCCACTAGTGAGCAGGGACAAAGAATCTTGTGGTTGTCGTAGTGAGAGGTCTTTTTTTTTTTTTAACAGCAAATCTATACTACTCTACTCCTAAACCATACCGTAATGAGAGTTGATATCATTAACCTTTGTGGAAGTGTCAGCAAGATAGAAAGAGAATGTTAAAATAGCTATGAGGACCAAGTGGGATCCAACTATCATCATTAGGTCTTAGATCGAAATACGTGACAATGAGGAGATGGAGGAGGAGATAGAGAGATTAAGATAGAGATTTATTTCTTCCAAGTTCACATGAATATATTTTGTATTTAGGTTAGCATGTGAGGATGTCTAAATCTAGAGTTACGATACTCCTACCAGACATGCTTTTACGTTGAGAAACATTAAAAATTTATGCTTTTTTAGATTGTGCGTATCTAAGAGTATATCAGGCACGACATGGTGCTCTATGGCCTAGGCCCTCATAACCTCCCATTGAGGGTTTCGACTTGGTCCATGGGTACTTTAAATGATAACTCCATAACGTTAGACAATAATACGACCGCTTTAAGACCTGGGCTATAATATATCTCTACATATACACAATTAATATAAAAAACAAAGTAAAATTATATGTTTTTGATCCAAAACTCCCAATATACAATAAATATATTCATGTTAGATTAGATGAAAATGTGTATCACGGGATATAATGATATCTAGTGGTGGTAAGTTGATCCTTCCAAGAAGACGTGTTTTGTGACTTTTAGCCAACAAAAGGAAAAGTTGCCCGATTGTAAAGACAAGGAATAATACCCTTTCCTTTCTATAAAGTTGTAAAAGCATAATCCTACATATTTTTGTTTTTTTATTATTTGTTATTTTGTTATTTGTTTTTTTTAAAAGCTTTTATCAACCATGACCCACAATAATGCAATACGTCCAATGCAATTGTCAAAATGGTTGTAATGTTGTTAAAAGTGAAAATAATTAGGTACATCATGTAAGAAGTAGGTTCACTTTTATATTAAAAGATTGTAATTCTAACGATACTCTCGTTAGCCATGGGAAATATTTTAGTACAATACCGTTTGCAAATACGACTAGAAAAATAAATATAACAATATTTATGTACCAAACTTGATTCGAACATCCATCTTTAGTATATACTCCAACGAGTCTTCATATAGTATTCTTCACTTGAGTTTTAATCGCGTTCGAATCTTCAACTATACCTCTTGACTGCAACAATTAACAAACAAAAGATTGACGGTTGTGGCTGAGAATCGTGTTAGACACGGGTCCTTTAAAACAGATTTCGCGTCTCTACTCAAGACAACGTGTCTGTCTCCCAGGGTACAACAGTCAAAGCAGTATGTACTGCCGGAGAGTGCCTCGACCCGAGAGATCACGTGGTAAAATATGTGTTATGATGTTATATGGAAAAAGGTTAAAGATGATGGTGTAGGAAGAATAATTTAGAGAATGCTCATCTCTAAATTTCTATGAAACTTTTTTGAATCTAAAGAGAATGAAGTCTCTTTTCTTTTCATCATGAGTTTAGTTATATACTCATGCTAAAAACTTCACATTAATATGAGTTTTATGATTCACAACCAACACTTCCATTTGATTTATGAAATATTTAATGAGATCAAATTAAAACTCTTATTTCATTCATGACCTGTTTAATGCCTTTTTTTAAACCATAATAAACATTCATAATATTTATTAAAAGACTTGATCAAAACATAAAACATCCATGTTAATCAATACATGGCTTTATTAGCATTATATAAGAAATTTCAACAATTTCCTACTATAATCATCCAAGTTTCACTTTGTTCATTCCGACCACTCAACTTCGAGCATCGATATCTAATTCATCTTTGCTTCAGTTTGGACATGGTACAGTTCGTTATAAAACGAGAACTTAAACCAATAAATAAATAATTATTTATATGATAAATACATAAATATAATTATTTTGTGTCCAAAATTCCAACAATCCCCCACATGAATGGAGATCGATCAAAACACACAAAATTTCTAATGAAAACTCGACAGTTGAGTCTTGCAGGATAGGTTGGTGTTCCCATTGAACCTTCCTTTGTGAAGCATACTTAGCCTCCTGGTGGTGTGTAGACGCGATGTCTTTGAACAGACCCCGTTTTGTGTAGACGACAATACACATTCACACAAGACTCTCCCTAGTCGGGCACATCTCCTCATTGTCGTGTCCGTTATGGTCATGGATCACTATCCCGGTTCTGCGAGAGCTCTAGGATTTGCGCCTCCCCACAAATCCATTCGAAGCGACCCCACTTCTCTCTAACGTAGGTGATTCCATGAATCATTAAAAGCATCATGGTCATATTGATTCCCATAATCATTTAACCTGAATATGCTTAACCTCCTCTTGGTCACTGGTTCGGGGTACTCCCCTAGAGTGAATGGACTAGAAAGTTCATGACTCCCTTTTAGTTTTAGGGTACTCCCCTATAGTGACTCCATTGGTCATATGATTAAGTTGTCCTATTGAACCTAGATCTTGGGATCTCCAATCAGCTAGGTTAGGTTTCCCTCATATTCTCCTTTTCCTATAGGCTTTAGTCCAATTCCTCTTTATCTCATCTCTTTTTTCAACCCACAGGTTATTGGATCCAAAATTGTTATCTATCACTTTGTCAAGTCGATATAGATAACTTCAATTGAGATAAGTTTTCATAATGTGTTCTTAACTCATAAGTTAATAATGGCTATTATGAAACTTCTAAGTGTATTTGAAGAACACAATTCTAATTTTAAAACAAACACATCTCCTTTATGCCTTTGGTAGCATCTATCAAGATTTTAAATCTAGCCAATTAGAATCCGAGTCTATCATAGACTCCTTATGACCTTTGTATCCAAATTAATATTGCTAACATTTCATTTTCAAATGCAAGAAACCCTCACATTTAAGTGTTATTGGATAACATTCATATGGGTTAATGAAAGGTTCTCCCTTTTTAAATAGGATTGAGAAAACTTTCTCACAAAATTATTTCTACATACCTTAAAGGATTGTTTCTAAAATGACCTCTCCCCCACATTTCTTGCAGTTTGATTTAAAATGAGGTTTGCAATCGGACAAAACTAGAAAGCTGAGTACTCCTCATTAGACTTTGTAAACTAGATAACATTATTTAGTTAGTTAAATTTTCCATAGGTTATATCAACCTTCTTGAACCGGATGAGTATCCTCTTTTAAATTTGTCTACACATGATTGACCTCCTTAGAGCATCATAACTGATAAGTACTATGCTAGCATGCTTTAAACTATAGTACTCTAGCATGTGAACAGAATATGCATCATTCTGATCCTTCACAGCTTTAAGGAATAACACACTATCCCTTGTCCATATTCATGTCTTATTTTTGACAAATCATGAGACTTATTCTTAATCATTCGGTTAGAAACATAACTCATTTTCCTTTAATGCTCTCATCCACAGGCATGTCAACAAACATGACGCCGTACCCGGTAGCCACCTCAGCACCAACTCAGCAGCAGCCAGTCGGTAGTAAGTGCCAGACCTCGGCATTAATACAATAGGTTGGTAGCAACTCAAAGGTAAGCTTATTACCAATCTAGCGTACACACATTTCTCAAACGAAAAAAAAATCCTCCACATAGCTTTAACAACATTAAGATGATAGACGTATTTACATTTAGATCTTTCAGAATGAATTTAGCTAAATTCATTAAAGATAACATATATTGCTTTCATATGTACATTTATCCACATTTGTGAATTTTTATAATAACTTCAAATGAAGTTTATCGGTATATCTCATACTTGTGTATTTTATCTCAGCACACTTATCATATTTTCGATCTCATGATATGATAAGACATTTGATGTCTCATCTTCGACACTTAAAACAATTCAACAACTCTCAAGTTGTTTCCTATGCAAATCTCTTATTGCACTATCCGTTTAAAGTTATATATTTTCTAAACATTATATAATTGACGTTTAAAGTTATTTACCTTAAAATCATTTTGAGCATTATAATAAAAATTGATTTATTTCGTTGTAAATATTACATGTGTTATCTTAAGATATTGAACACAAATAATGATACAACCGAAATTAAAACGTAAAGTGTAAAACACTTTTTAATAATAATTCAAACGGATAAAAATTACATTTAGGCATCAAATCTCCAAGTGTTATTATCTATAACACTTTCATCATTGTAGCAATGATATCTATTTTGTGGCATGTCTTGAGGTACTCCCTCAATAATATTTCATGTACTCATATAATTAAGTTTTTAATTTAATCTTGAAACTCTAAATTTGAATAGTTAAAACCGATCAAAAAACACAACAACGTTGTGTATACACTATCTTATTTATAAGTAGTTGTATTTCAACAATTATTTCTATTCACAACAATCTCAATTTTTTTTTTCCGAAATAATCTCATCAAGACTATTATGTGGTTCGAGACGTGCTACTTCTCACATGAGTAGTAACCCTTTTAGATTGCAAAACACATGTTTTATTAATTCAAAACATTTCCTAGCTTTGCAACTATTTTAAAAATATATCGTGTTTATTTTATTTCTTGATCATAAAAGTCAAGACCATAAACTCCAAAACTGGTTTTATTATATAAATTAGTATCTAACACGCTCGTTAGAAGACAAACATTTACAAATGTTTTTTTTTTTTATTTTTTTTAACACTTTTCGATTTATAGAATAAACCGTTTTTAACACATTTATTAGAGAATAAATGATTATAAAACGTTTTTAAGTAAAATAAACCGTTTCTAACACATTTATTAGAGAACAAATGATTATAAAAACGTTTTTAAACACATTTTGGTTTATATACATAAACCGTTTCTAACAAATGATTACAACAACCATTTTAAATATTATGGTTTTTATTAAATAAACCGTTTTCTAACACGCTCGTTAGAAAATAAATGATCACAAATAACCTTTTAAGCTTATCGGTTAAAATAACCACTTCTAACCCGCACGTTAGAAATAAACGAATACAAAGATCGCTTTAAAAGCTTTTCGATTTATATAAAATAAATCTGGTTCTAACTTAGTCGTTAGAAATAAACGATTACATAAATTGTTTTAAAGCTTTTCGATATATAAAATATAAACCGGTTCTAACACGCTTGTTATAAATAAACAACTACAAAACATTACTTTTAAACTTATCGGTTTATACAATAAGCCCGCTTCTAACATGCTCGTTAGATCTAAACGATTGCAAAATCGTTTGTAAGCTTTTCAGCTCATATAAAATAAACTATTTCTCTTTTTGTATCAAAACACTAGTTTCTAAACAAAAATTGATTTTGCTTAAATCATTGTAGTCATAAATAATTTCATAATGGCTTTTAAAAATTAAACCATCTCTAACACACATGTTAGATTGTTAAACATTTAAAAAAATGTTTTAACACATGATAGAATCAAAGTATTCATTTGGTAATACGGTATCTTGGATATTAGATTGTACTCTAATCTTTATTAAAATCCAAACATGACGTTGTACTACGTTATTTCCAAAAAAAAATTTTGTTTGATTTTTAAAAAAAATCTCAAATAACATTTTCTTTAACATTTCGTGAACCTTAAAACCATAGTAATAATGTTTTAAAAGTCCAATCAAGAAATCTGTTTTAAGTTTGTAAGAAGTAGGTTCACTTTTATATTAAAAGATTGTAATTCTAACGATACTCTCGTTAGCCATGGGAAATATTTTAGTACAATACCGTTTACAAATACGACTAGAAAAATAAATATAACAATATTTATGTACTAAACTTGATTCGAACATCCATCTTTAGTATATACTTCAACGAGTCTTCATATAGTATTCTTCACTTGTGTTTTAATCGCGTTCGAATCTTCAACTATACCTCTTGACTGCAACAATTAACAAATAAAAGATTGACGGTTGTGGCTGAGAATCGTGTTAGACACGGGTCCCTTAAAACAGATTTCGCGTCTCTACTCAAGACAACGCGTCTGTCTCCCAGGGTACAACAGCCAAAGCAGTATGTACTGCCGAAGAGTGCCTCGACCCGAGAGATCACGTGGTAAAATATGTGTTATGATGTTATATGGAAAAAGGTCAAAGATGATGGTGTAGGAAGAATAATTTAGAGAATGCTCATTTTTAAATTTCTATGAAACTTTTTTGAATCTAAAGAGAATGAAGTCTCTTTTCTTTTCATCATGAGTTTAGTTATATACTCATGCTAAAAACTTCACATTAATATGAGTTTTATGATTCACAACCAACACTTCCATTTGATTTATGAAATGTTTAATGAGACCAAATTAAAACTCTTATTTCATTCATGATATGTTTAATGCCTTTTTTTAAACCATAATAAACATTCATAATATTTATTAAAAGACTTGGTCAAAACATAAAACATCCATGTTAATCAATACATGGCTTTATTAGCATTATATAAGAAATTTCAACAATTTCCTACTATAATCATCCAAGTTTCACTTTGTTCATTCCGACCACTCAACTTCGAGCATCGATATCTAATTCATCTTTGCTTCAATTTGGACATGGTACAGTTCGTTATAAAACGAGAACTTAAACCAATAAATAAATAATTATTTATATGATAAATACATAAATATAATTATTTTATGTCCAAAATTCCAACACATCAATCAATACCATTTTATGGTTATCTAAGGGGATAGTTAATTAAATATACTTATATTATATTAGAATTATAAAAAGGGGGTTTTAAGTGTAAAATTTTTAGTATATTCAAAGATAGTAATGATATATTTAATTATCCCATTTATGGATAAAATTTTAAATTATAATATTTTGTACATGAAAAATAAAATAAAGTATGTTTTTATATTTCCGTAATGCCTTGGATTTTACTCGTCTTTTTATAATTGGTAAAGATGTTTTCAAATGATGTTAAATTAGTACAAGGGATTAAGTAGTGATGAGATTTTTTTTCCAAATATCAGTATAATACTGGTACTGTATCTATACTCGCTACGAGCAAAAAGATATCGGTACCAGTATTAGATATTGTCGTTTTCGATATCAATAAAAGTTGGTATCAATGCCTGGTTTTTTCGGTATTCATGAATGTGGTAGCAATTTGGATTGTTAGGGAGTACCTTAGAAATATGTTGTTTTGGAGTGAGATTTCAACATTTCATTAAATGATATTATTAATCCAACCCCTATCTTAAAGGGATTTTAAACTTCAATCATACTATTTGCAAAATGAAAACCAAAGCATAAAATATAGTGATCGACCAACATTCGATCTGTTTTTCCAGGTCCATTCCTACTCTACCAAAGCAACACAGCAATCAACTAGTAGGTTTTAAACAAACATACAATCTGATTTTTTTTCAAGTTCATCCCTACATTATTTGTTGTTTTACTCATTGTTTGTTTTTTATTCTCTGCGATTTTAAAAAACCATAATAAAAAGATTAAAAAAAAAAAAGAGAAAACATCAAACTAGTACAAAGCAGTACCGTATCGAAAAACCGATACCGGCACAGTTACCGATATATTTAGAATTGTATTCGGTACCTGCTTATCTGTATATTCGGTATTAGTTTTTTCATTACCAATACCGGTGTACCGATCTCATCCTTAGGACTAAGGGGCTGTTTGGTACCGTTATATTGAGCCATTAAAAGGCCTAACCAAATACAAGATAATCTCTGAATCGTTCAGTGTGTTTCTAAAACTTATATTTTAGAATGGATTTATACACTATTAAGATGTGTATTTTAAATGAACCAGACATATTTTATCTCCAACCAATTCGGAATTAGTGTTTCGATGAAATCATTAAAAATATTTAAACATCCTTTTAAGTAATGTACCTTTAACCAAATGTGTAAATTGATACATATGAATAATATGCATAAAGGCTTATATATGCTCAGCTCTGATGCAATTTTTAAAACCTATAAATTATAATGTAGATCAATACCATACTTCCAAAACGTTATATATTTGTCCTTATACAGAATCTAAGTGTGTCATTTGTTATAATTTATGATCCTAACGATTTTTTTTCTCATCTTATTTATTAGTCTAAAATTGATATTTTCTAAATTAAAGTAATAATTTTATTTTGAAAGTAAATACAATTTTGTGATACAATTTGGTAATGTTTTTCTAAATCTTATTCAACCGTGCAATTTATGAGTTTCTAACCTAATGTTTTTGTATAAATTAAGAAGTGTTAAATGCATCTAAAAGCACATATTTAACCCTTAGGGGCATAGATTGGGAACCGGGAGGAGTATAAGGGAATACTCGAGCACAAGTGAGAATACCAGCAGCCCGAATTCGCTAAAATAAAACTCCCCTGAAATTAAGGTGAAAATTCACAATACTCCTTGTTCTCCTTTTTTGCCGCATTTGACCATAAATTACAATTAAACTACACTCTCTAAACTCAAAACCTTACAAATTCTCCCCACTAGATGCTCTCTATACCTAATATTTTTTAAATCTCTCCCATTTAAAAAAAATGGGTCCTTTGGAATTTCGACCTTATTTTGAGGATGAAAATTTAGAGACAAGCGTCACTTTGAGTTTTTTTTACTATAGTAGTTTCTTTATCATTTAATGAAGTTCAAGACACTGTCTTATTGTGAAGAAGGTTTTTTGTTTTTAATAAAATATTATTTTTATTATTTGTCTTCTTTTTTAATTATTTTATGTTTGTTTCTAATAAAATGTCATTTTTTATTGTACTTATGTTTAAATTCTAAGTTATGTGAATAAACACAACAGTAAAAAAGCTCATAGTTTCTAATAAAATGTCATTTTTTATTGTACTTATGTTCTTCCTCGCGACGTTTTAAAGAAGGATTTGAACAGAAAAAGATCTATTTTAGATTATATGTGATTGGAAGAGTAATTTTGACTACTTTCAAAAGACTTTTGACTTTTGATGCATGCAGTCATCGGGGTCTTACTTCACTACAAAAGTGCACTTACGCTATATGACAAGTAGCATACGGGGATGTTATGACGCGTTTAATGAATACTTGAATATGTTTAAGAGAAAATCACGTAAATGCTTGCAGCATTTTTGTGATGCCGTTATTAATTTGTAATTATAAAAATATGTATTGTGAAGAACATGAATGTTGAAAAAAGTTATTTATTGTGAAGAATGTTGGGAAAAAAAATATGTAAAACAAGTTTAAATAAAGTGAACACATAACCTATATTGCATCTACTCATTGGTATCCATTAAGATACTAGCTAAGGACTTCTCTCTACGAAGATAGAATTGTTGGCATTTATATGCTCATTTTTAAAATTGTTTGAGAGCAAGTGATAAAAGACACACAATGATTTATAATAAGACCATAATAATTTTTCTCCATGATTCATTTGATGAAAGCAAGAACAACAATAGGGTGTTTAGTAAAATCAAACCTTAAGTTGTTTAGTTCCCAACATTAAATCTTGTTATTTCACACAAACTAACAGGATTAAACGTCGGTGACCAAATGTATAACGTATATACAAAAATTTGGAGTAAAATGTGCAATTTGATCTAATCAGATGAACTATTTATGCTAATTTCTTGACACATTTGGATTAAGATTTTAAAATGAAAGCATGGGTTTGGGAATGATAAAAAGGTATTTGATCTGAGGGTTGCAGACTATTTCACGTCCGACTGTGTACCCCTAACGTTTGACCATCAACATATCTCGAATTCTGCATCTTTTATTTGTTTTTATCTATGAAAAACACATTTGAACTAAAGTGGAAAACTCTTGCAACATATAGAAAAATGAATACTTTCTTAAAATTTTAATTAGTATCAAAACTCTATGTTTTGTATGTTAAGAGGAAATCAAGCAGCATAGATGGTGTACAAACTTAGATAGTCTAAGCTTTCAATATACTAACTCTACATTGTAATTGATGATATCATGTTTTTTAGAGGACATTTTGGTGGTAAAATTATGTACTTGTTAATTAAAGGTTGTAAGTTTAATTCTAACAAATACAAGTATGCTGATTTTAAAAGTAAAAAAATATTCGTGTTCATCGGTTAAAGAAAAATGCTTAATTGCCTCCTTGTGAAGTGAGTTTATTCTCCTAGGTCTCACTTAGCTTAAAGGAAGCTTGTTGTCATGACTGAATGTTAACTCTCACTTGGTAAGATATCGTTAAAGAAAAACAAGTTTAAAGTTGAAAGTGTGTAAATATTTATTGAGTAAAGATTAATCTCAAAGTTTGGATTATTAAAATCCAATAACACTTATTACTTTACAAACAAGGAGATATAAATATTTAGTTTTTTCTTATATGCTGGCATACTTAAAGAGGTGTACCCCTAATATTTTTCTCTTGCTTATACTATTACATGTAATATTATTATACAGCCCATCTTTTAAATCGTATAAATAAACACTTAAAGAATGTGAAATGCTTTTTCATTACCATATTATGAAAAAAGTAACTGCCATCAGCAGTTACTTTTCTGCTTTTTGAGATTTGCCACATAGGTGTTCAGACTTTCCGTTTTACCCCCTCACCACCGCCCTGCATATATCTGAAACTTCATTTTGGGAGAAAGTTAGAGAGAGAGGGGAGTTGGCGATGGTAAATGGTGGCATGACCGCCGGTATGGCTACTTAAAGTGTTGTCGGGAGCGGCCGTTGGCCGGCAACTCCCACGGCGATGCTTCGGCCTTACCGCGGGTTTCGTTGGAGGTAGGTATGTGGGTTTCCGGGGCTCTGGTGGAGGCTGTCGCTGATCTTTTGTCACCGGCTTCACTGAAGCATAGGGATCCTCCTCCCCTATACCTTTCCTCCTCTGATTCGATGTTTATGGTGGTTGTTGTGGCTCCGGCCGATCCATCTTGCCTGAAATCGACATCTGCAGAGAGTGTGGAGCCTCGCCGCCACCGGTCTTCCTTTGGCGGCGGCGACGGCAGCCTTTCTTCCTTCTCTGCGTTTAGGGTTCTTGATCTCAGATCTGTAATAAGGGTTTGCTATTGGAGTTATGTAGTCGACGTAGGCTGTGGATGCCACATGTTGCCGTTCTGAAGTCGCTATATGACGAGGGTTATGGGGGCCCCGCCATGGCCGATGTGCTCGATTGTAGCGTCGCCGACCTTCGTCGGTTGAGATCCGATTGGTTTTGTGGCGGTCGCCGTCGTTTCGCAACAGGCGGCGAGTTAGGGTTATTTCACCGATGTTCGGCCCTCGATGTATTGTTTTGGTCACTGTCGGCCGCAACTTGTGCATCGTGAACGACGGCGGCCTCACCTCTCGTTTCCAGCTGCGGCCATCTCTTTTGTAATCGTCGGATGCCTCCGGTGGCCGTTACCAGTCGGCTTTGGTGGTGTCTACGTTACACAACAACCGAGGTACTGGTTTGTTGTTGTTGGGTTTCGTATCCCCGATTTAACTTTTTTGTTGTTATTTGGTTGTTCTATGTTGCTTGAACAGACCGTCTGTTCTTCGGTCTGTGGTTGTCGATGATGATGAGCCTTGGCTCATCTGAGATCCTAAAAAGGTTGTCATGTTAAACAACATGAAATTGACCTGTGTATGCTGTATTATTGGGATATTTCAGCCTGTTATGATGTAAATAGTTGTCGATGATGATAAGGTTGGCTCATCTGAGACCCTAAAAAGGTTGTCAATCAAGACTCTTTGGAATTGTTTCTTTTTTCTCATCTCTTAGATGGTGTGGTAGTCGATGAAGATGAGCCTGAACTCATCTGAGACCCTATGCATGCTGTCGGCTCCTCATTAGGTGTTTAGAGGCTAATCTGGGATGGTTTAGAGGTGATGATGATGAAAAGAAGGTTATGTTTGTTGTTACGGCAAAGTAAACCTGAGGTTTGCAGCCGCAACGAACAACCGCTTCTGAGCCTTCTAACATTTGTGCTCTGATGCTTACATGTTTGCCTTTCGTGGTTTGCTTGATAACGTTGGCTTTTGGGCACATCTGAGGACTATGGTCTGTGATGACACGCAAAAACGAGTCTGAGCTTTGACTGGTAAAGGTGTTAGCTTACGGCAATGATGACAGAGTTCTGAGCCTCCGTTTAGTCCGTCCTAATGACGCGCAACGCGCGTCCGGGCACCAAACTAGTTTAAATAGTAAACATTTTTAACGCAAATGATATTATAGTTTATTTGTTTAGTTAAAGTTGCTTGACCTTTTCCCGTATTTTAAAATCAAAACATCATTTTTGAAGATTATTTTTTTATTATGTATATTATTATTTTGATTAGTTATATCAATCCAAGTAAGTAAGAACTAGGTTTTTCAAACCCGTGTATTAGGCGGGGAATTTCACAATGATCTCAAATATCAAAACCGAATGCAACATGTAGCAACATTGTAGGTGACGTGATAACGTATAGATTAACAATCGACGCGACTTGTTTTGGGACTAAATTAACGTTGAAAGTAGAGCAACTCGAATTTTTACCGTTGAACGAAAATGTGTTATACTTGAACCGACTCTTTTCCAAACAAAATTATGTCGAGACGTAGTCCAACTCAAAACGTACATAAAAAACACGTGCAGCTGCATCGTATGTGGCGTAATAACGTATAGATTACAATCGTCCCAACTTGTTTTTGAACTAAATTTACGTTGAAAAGTAGAGTAACTCAGATAATTTATACCGTCAAATAAAAACATTATATATGACCCGACTCATTTAATAACATAATTTACGTCAAAACGTAGGCGAACGTCGAAACGTAGATCTATCTTAAAACATATATATAAATATGCTTGGAAATATTTTATACTCGACTCGTTCTGATACGTAAAATTGGAATTTCAAAAATCTAAAGTTTACCATAAAACGTATAATAAAGATTTTAATAAAAAAATTATATATGTTATTATTAGTTAAATATTATTATTAATATTTTAATAATATTATTACTATAAAATCCTTCACCAATTAATGTATATATATTTTTATTATGTTACTCATAACACTATAAGAGAGCATTCAGAGCAACTAAAAGTTACAAGTTAAAATTTTTAATAAGCTTCTATATTGATTTTGAATGAGACTTGAGAAATATAATCTATCAACATCAAAATGAATACCCTAATAAAAATTCAACTTCACCCAACTAAATGCTCTCAATTGTACTGGATGACTATTCTTAGGTTTTTATATACCTTCTTGAAGCTAATTAAAAACAATAAACATGTGATTTTTTTTTTAATAAAAAGTAATCAAAAAGTAAAACTCATTTCAATTAAAATTTGCAAACACATATTTTATTACGTAACTTTATACGAATAGTGATCTTTTCTAGATGTTGATTTTGGCACTTTCCAGGTAGAAAAAGAAGGTATGAACAGGAAAAAAGAGTAGCTAATAATCAATCAAACAAAACAACATTTAGTGGATGCCAGGAGACCTATTACATAATCAAAGGGGCCCCAATTTACTCACTAATTCAAAGATTTGTGCCTTTTTGGTTTAACCATTCATGGGTGACCTTGGAAATGTAGGCCTGTTTCATCTCTCAAATGTCAACATTAGAATCTTCACATGGGGAAAAAACATTTGTCATTTTGTTTTTGGAAATTAGTCTAGGTAAAATGTATTCTAAATTTGGACTATAGTTTTGCATTATATTCTTAAAGGGGGATCGGACTATTAAGTTTGATTGATTGATTATCAATGTTTTCAGAACCGGATCGGACGTCGAACCGGACGTCTTACTGGTTCGGTGGTCGGACCGATCGGACCGGATTTAAGAACCGGATGACGTCATAATTATATATATAGTATATTATATATATAGTTATATATATAATTAAATATAAGTAATTTATATACGTATTTTATAGTTATATATAAAACTTAACTATATTTTTATATCTAACATACTAATTTATGGTTCAACACCCCGTTTTTACCCATTAAAATCAAAAAAATAAAAATAAAAATAAAAAAAAATTACAAAATCCGGTCCGAACCGGTCCGATTTCCCGGTCCAACCAGCGGTTCGGGATGAACCGGCCGGTTCGACCGGCCAGAAACGAATCGATGTGAACCGGACAGGCCACCCAGCCGATCCCCGGTCGAATCGGTCGGACCGGCCGGTCCGATCCGGTCACAAAAACACTGTTGATTATTCTAAATTTGTGCCTTTCGGTTATGAGATAAGTGAACCCTATACAAATAAACTCGTGAAATTTGAGCAAACCATCAAAATTGATGAAAACCATGGTAAAATTGGTAGGAGACCATCTATACATATTTCTTTTTTTTTTTGTTATGTCTCGCTTTTGAGTCAGGCCAACTAGTCGTAGATTTTTTTTTATTCAATAGTCGCTCTAATTATCAGAATATTAATCTTACATTAGCACAAAGTGTTCATTATTTGCTTTAAAAGGAGTAGTAACATGTGTAAGTTTGAAAATATTTTTTACTAACTTTTATAGTAATAAGATATATAGTATCTGGCCAAATCAAAACATTTCTAATTTTTTCTTATCATGACTTTATCAAGTCTCGTCGTGTTGTTAGAGATTAGTTATAATCATGACCTGTGAACCATGCTTGTTAAAAAATGTGTCATTGTAATACTATACATGAATTATTGAGAAAATTACTAAATAGAAATGTTTTGGAGACAATGAAAACCGAAAAAGGTAGAGTTTTCATTATGGTTGACATAACATTGTTAAAAGTCCATCTAAGCAATCGTTAATCTTGGTTTATATACCTTACAACATGCTAAGATCTATAAAGAAAAAAAATTCCAAGATGTAATATCACCCTGTCATCAAGCTCAAACTATTATCATTGTCTAATTCAAACCGTGACACAGTAATATTGCATAAAAGTTTAATCATACGTCAGTATCGCTTAACTATAATACTTAACGTACATGTCAAGTCTTTTTTTACATTTTCATTAGTTTCCATTAATAGTTTACCTAGAATTCTTCATACAATTTATGCTAAAACCAAAATTTTGATTTTCCCAAATTCAAGAAAAGAACATCGTTACGAAAGGTTATTAAAAACTTTCAAAACACAATGTATATTGTGTTCATAAATTTATACTGTGCATAAGAGACAAGATTAGGGAGTAAGCTAAGGTTTAAGATTATAATAACCATAAAACTCAATGATTAGAAAACCATAATCATTGCAGCAATCAAAATTCTTAACAACCAAGCAAAGCATACATAATAAGACATTATGCATGGTTACATATATTAATATTTGCTTTTAAAATTTTGACTAATACATAATAAGACATTATGCATGGATACATATATTAATATTTGCTTTTAAAATTTTTGACTATGTTTTGACTTTTGAGTCTATCAAAAGAGTGGTCAACTCTTACCGCCTTTGCATAAAGGAACATAAAAATAGAACATTTGTCATGCTTTGTTCTACTTGGATTATTGAAAAGGTTGAGGTTTTAGAGCAAGATGATATGAAAAATATTAATCTTCTAATATCTTTATTATTTAATAAATAGTTTTATTGTTTAAAGCTGTAAAAGGTTTTTGCGTAACAAAAAGTTCATATAACAAAATAAGAGGAGATTTGTAGTAAAAACAATATTTATTCTAAAAAATCAAAAAAAATTGTAAACTTGACACGTGTTCTCCTATTGTTTTAAAAATAAAGTCATTAGTCACTGTGTCAAATATGTTATTTCATTGTGTCTTATAAATTTATTGTTTTAAATGTCAATTCATTGTGTCATATATTTTATATCATTTGTTATATATATTTACATTGTATTTTACGTTTTAGATCATTTTGTATTATTTTTGCTATTGCTTTTAAATATTATATAAATTTATTATCTATCATTGTGTTTTACAATTAAAAAATATAATGCTATACTTTCACCAATGTGGTTTTTGAAAACTCATAGTATTGAAAATAACACTATTATTTTTACGTTTTTTTTATAGATTATATAAACTTATTTTTATCTATTATTATGTTTTACAATTAGAAATACACAATGATGTTATAGTGTTCGAGATAACATAATTACGATCAAAATATACCTATAGCCAATCACCACCCACCCCACCTCTTTGACTTTTCTAATAGTTTTCAAACTTTTTCCATCTTCACCTAGAACGACCACCACCACCAATGCACCACCGTGCAACCACCACTAGTCCACCACCATGCAGTCGTACACCACACCCCACCACAGCCACTCTTTGTATCCAACATGGCAAACCACCATCACACACCACTCGTCACCCTGCAACACCGCAACCCACCACCGCCACTCGCCACCTCCAGCACCTCAACCCACTACCGTCGCTCATCGCCTTCATATATCTATCTTACCTTTGCTTTTGCTTCTTTCGTAGTCAACGACCTTATCTTCATTGGTTTCAAAATCAGGAACAATATGATTCATCATCTGAAGCACTGCACACGCAAATTCAAAATTAGAAACAAATTCAAAATATCAATCTATATTAAATTAAATGAATTTGTTGTTTGTTTATGTTCTTCTTGATGTGAGTGTAAAAGAAGTGATTGAATTTAAAGACCAAAGGTGGATATGGTGTTGATCACAACAACAGAAGAAATCCCATGGTGGATATTGTCACTGGCCGGTTTGTTTTGCCGTGATGTCACCGGCCGGTGTGTTTCACCACGATGTCGTTGGTGGTTGATTAGTGAGGGGCAAGAGGTTGTGGGTGGTTGTGTTGCTTGAGGTTGTCATTGGTGATCTTCTCGATTGTGTTGCCAGAAATGGGGACTAGGAAGATGAAGGGTTGGGGAAATGGTAGGAGACGGGCAGCCGGCGACGTGAGTGTCGACGGCGGCCTGCGGTGCGGGTGCCGTAGGCGGCCTGGGAGTGCAGGCGGCAGTTGGTGATGTGGGTGCCGGAGGCAGCTTGGGAGTGCCGAAGGTGGCTTGGGAGTGCCGGTGACGAAAACCTAAGCATAAGGACCTTTCATCTAATTAACTCAAAAGTATTTTAAAGAAGTAAGTAAAAGAAAATGTAAAACGTCAAATTTAGCCCAACTTAACCTCATAAACTAAAAAACCATTTAAGGATGAATACTTTTTCTCCAACATCTCACAAAACTTTTGAACTATATTTGAAAGTTCTAATCATGGGACTAAACATGCAATCTCAATAAACCACATAAACTATTTTACATTTTTCTCTTATGTGTGTTATCACGCCCCTTCAACACAAGGTTTGTGACGAAGTTTCGACATTCAGTTTTTGCATGGTTTTACGCACACACCGCAATGTAGCGTTTCTTTTCTCTTTTTATAAGGTTTCTCATGTTATCAACAATGTCTATGATTAATTTTTTATATAAAGTTACATATATTATTAACATCTAATTTAACATACAGGTTCACAATAACATTTTGATGTTAGTTTTTATCACACCATATCTTAATACTAGTGTAATATAGGAAAATTGAATTTTAATAATTCAAACAATTAACTATTGGCTAGTATTAATCCTAACTAATATTTTGACTGATATTAATCTTAAATTTCTATTTTGTTACCAATAAAAGTCCAGTAGTTTTTGATGATGTGGCATGTTACGTTGCTCGTGACATGGCATGTTACATAATTAAAATAAAAATATATAGATATATCACTTAATTTTTGTGTATTTTTATCTTCAAGCTACTCAACTAGCGACAAAAACGTTACGTTGAATAACTTTAGAATATGATCTGTTATAAAAAAAATTATTAACTAATATATTTACACTTTTCATTATAACTCTGTTGTACGTCATGTCACGAGTCATGTCACGTGATACGTCATAAAAAAACTAATGAAATTAACGAGTAGTTAGACTAGAACTATTATTAGTAACAACATCGAATACTAAGATTAATACTATTCAAATTGCTAGTTAAAAATAATGTTAGCAAATTATTAATAATTTAAATTAGGGTTATTAGATTTTAATAATCTCAACTTTCATTTATTAGCCGGTTTAATACCAATTCAGGAAATATTTACAAACAATTCCAACTTTAAGTTTATTTTTCTTTAATGATTCCTTACTACCTGAGAGTTAACACCATTAATTTTTTTATGAGATGGACTACTTATATGGCCAAAACACTAAGCACAAAGTTGAAATCAACCATTAGGTCCGTCAATCTAAAAATTCTACACCCTAAAGCCCGTTAATCTCATATCCTGATCTAAAGCACTTGACTCGTCGGAGTTAGATTTTAGGTGACGATGGAAGCTAGATACCTAAAAAAATCTAATAGAAACTAGGTGGCATCACAATTGAAAAATGACTTAAAGTTGACTCTATTTCATCCAAAAAAACTAACTGTTGTTAACTATTAGTTAGTAATAGTTCGTTAGAGGAAAATAAGTTAAAAGTTGAAAGTGCGTTATATATATTATCTGAGTTGAGAATAATCCAGACAAATAAATGAAAACTAAAATTATAAAAATCCAATAACCATTTAAAGAGAAAATTGCACACATGGTTACTGTAGTTTGACCAGATTGCATTATTGGTCCCCAAACTTTGAAAATTGCAAATTTAATTCGAACTTTTATGTAGTCATTACAAATTTAGCCCCCAAATTTTACAAAAGTACAAATTTAGTCCAAACTTTTATGTGTGTTGCACTTTTGGTCCTTAAAATTAAATTTAAAAGTTAGTTTAAATTTTATAAAATACATAAAAATGAATGAATTTAATACCAGAAATCCAGGAATCAAACATGCAATGATTTCATAAAAGTTTAGACTATCTTTACAACTTTTAAAGTTAAAAGACCAAAAATGCAATTTAAACCAAAAGGATCATTTATGTAAATTTTTTTTAAAATTATTATAACAGAATTTTTTTTAATATAAACCACACAAATATATGGAGGCAAAGGCATAAAATAAACATATAATAAATAATTTTGTTTCAAATGTTATCATCAATCACTTTCACCTTTTTCCCCTTTAGGTGTTTACACTACCCATAAATCACCATCACAATCCCCCCTCCGATTCTCTCCACTCCCCTCTCTTTCCCAATATGTTCCCCCTCTTTCCCATTCCGATTCCAGTTCCAATTCCCTCTTCTTCAATTCCACCGTCCCCTCAATTCCACCACCACCGGAATCCCCACCATCTCCACTAATCTACCGTCTCTCCGATGGGCACCAGCAAGCACAAATGGCGATTCACCCTCCTCCGATCACCATCCCACCTCAAACCACCGCCACCGCCGCCGCCGCCGCCGCCGCCGCCGGAGTTCGCCTGCCCCATCTCCGGCGAACTCATGGCCGACCCCGTCATCGTCTCCTCCGGCCAGACGTTTGAGAGAAACTGCGTTGTTGCCTGTATAACCCTCTCGTTTAAACCCACTGTTCTCCTCACCACTGTCGATTTCACCACTGTTATCCCCAATCTTGCCCTCAAATCCGCCATTGTTAACTGGTGTATCGCCAATTCGTACTCTCCGATCCCACAACCCATTGATCTCCGTTCGGCGTTGAACATTGTTCAATCGTTGATAAAGGGGTCTCCGAATCACCCCCAAATTCGTCTCTCAAGTTGCTTATCGTCGGCATCGGAGGATTCAGTAGTACCCATGGCCATGGCCCCCAATTTCTCCCCGAATTCGTCATCTTCATCGTCTGAAATCGATAACCCAGATGAGGAACATGAAGAAATCATCAGCAAACTCAGAAGCGGATTAATGTCGGATCAAGAACAAGCTGTGGTTACGTTAAGGAGCACCACACGAACGAATCAAGACGCTCGAATCCACCTCTGTACGCCGCGGCTGCTAGCGGCGCTCCGGCATCTGATCGTGTCGAGATACTCCGGAGTGCAGGTGAACGCCGTCGCGGCGGTGGTGAACTTGTCGTTGGAAAACGCGAACAAAGTGAAGATCGTGAGGTCCGGCATCGTTCCGCCGGTGATCGACGTTCTCCGGTGTGGGTTGCCGGAGGCACAAGACCACGCCGCCGGCGCGTTGTTCAGTTTAGCCCTTGATGATCAGAACAAAACCGCCATCGGAGTGCTCGGCGCGTTGCCGCCGTTGCTGCACGCGCTGCGGTCGAACTCCGATCGGACACGTCATGACTCCGCTTTAGCTCTATATTACTTAACCCTGGTTCAAAGCAACCGGTCAAAGCTCGTCAAACTCGGGTCGGTTCAAGTATTTCTAAACATGGTCAAGTCGGGTCATATGACGGGTCGGGTCATGTTAGTGTTGGGTAACCTAGCCGGGAGCGTCGAGGGTCGCGCCGCGATGTTGGACAGTGGCGCGGTCGAGTGCTTACTCTGGTTGTTGAGTCGGGGTGAGTTTGACTCAGAGTCAACTCGGGAGAGTTGTTTAGGAGCGTTATACGGGTTGAGTCAAGGCGGGTTGAGGTTTAAAGGGCTCGCGAAGGAGGCCGGGGCCGAGGAGTTGTTAATGAAAGAACAAGAAACGGGACCCGAGCGATGTAAGGAGAAGGCGGGCAAGATCTTGGAAGTGATGCGACAAAAGGACGAGGAGGAAGAGACGGTCGATTGGGAGGCGTTACTCAATTCTGACGAGTTGTCGCGATCAAGATTCGAGCTTGTTTATGGTAAAGGTTGAGTTAAGCAGACTCATATTTGGACCAGCTGTTTTTTTAGCGGTTTTTGGGCATTGTTTTTATGGTGTTGGTTATGTAATTTGGGTGAAATTTGGGTTGTTTTGGGCACCCTTTGTTTATGTGTGCATATAAAGACATAGCGGTGTAAATAAAGAATTTTGGGTGAATTCGTTTTGGTTCGAACCGGTTTTATAAGTGTATGAATGTTGGTGATGATGTTTGAACGTTGGTTTGCATATATGGTAGGATGTTAACATTTAAATGCATTTTGTTTGATGATAATTTCTGGTTTTGTTGGATGATTCAAAGTTTGTGTTATGAAATGTCTTGTTTTCTCTTAGAGCATTCACAATTTCACGGTAGCTTTCCCATTGTACATTCCTCAAATTTTCTCTCTTTTTCTTGTAACCATTCACAACCATTCGTTATAATATAAGACAAATACTCACATAAAAACAAAAAATGTTCTATGTGCATGTTTGGGATTGCTTATTTTCTTCTGACTTTTGACTTATTAACTTCTGAGAAGTTAATAAGTTAAAAAAAATATTTGGCAAACCCAAAAGGACTTTTCAAACTGACTTTTCATATAGGGTAAAAAAGAGGTTTTGAGAATAAGGAGGGGGTTACTTATTGACTTTTGAAAACTCCTTTTAATCCAATTTTCTATTATACTCCTTTACTATCTCCTATTAACTCCTATCGTTTTTAAAATCATGTCTTTTTTGTCATTTACAACATTTTAGTTTATAAGCTAATCCAAACACTTTTTTAAAAACTCCTTCTGAAAAATCATAAGTTAATAAGTTCTTTTTATCAAAAGTACTTTTCAATCAAAATAAGCAATCTCAAACATAGCCTATGAATGCTCTTACTTTATAAGCTTGTGGAAATAGGAAAAGACAGGTTTGTAACTGATATTATAACGGTTTTTAACTGATTATAAACTACTTATCTAAGTAACTGAACCTAATTGTTTTCAACAGATAGGTTTTTAGACCTTTTTAGTCCGGTTAACAGCCGAACATGTTTTTGGAATAACATGTTTTGACAAATTTGACCATGCGTCGTATCAGTTAATAACCGAATCGTTTTTCTAAAATAACTTGTTTTGTGTACCAGACCTTATAGCACATGTTTTGGGCCTAATCTATGATGGTTCTCAAAGTCCAGTTATTTTGTAAAGCCCTAGTGCTAACTACTAACCCGTAACTATCAAAAGTAAGGGGTTATTTGGTAGTCTTTTAATCAGCCTCTTAATGGTTCAGATGTCTGAATGGTTCAGCACTTAATGGTTCAGACTGTTTGTTTCGCGAGCAAATGTCTGAATGGTTCAAACATTTGTCTTTGAATGGTTAAACATTATACTAATGCTGAATGGTTATGAGGTCTAATGCTGAATGGTTAAGACCTCTTATCTGAATTGGTCAGACATTTGCATTTGAATAGTTAAGCGATATACTAGCTCTTAATGGTTCAGACATCTTATTGGTTCAGCACTTAATCATTCAGATATTGCAAAACAGCCCCTAAGTAAAAGAACGAACATTTGAAGAATGATCGTACATAGTAACCTACCATAAGAAGCAACGTCCGAGGATATTGTGGTCTCACAATTAGTGCTGTAACTGAACTTAACCGAACCAAACCAAACTAAACGGAGCCTTGTTCATGTTCGCTCATTAAGAATTGAAAGTGTTTATGAATGGTTCACAAACACTTAACGAACGAAAACTTTTGTTCGTGTTCGTTCATTAAGGAATTAAAGTTGTTCACAAACACATAACCGAACGGTTCACAAATACAAACCTAACAATTCGCCAACTCAAACGACCATATACCCTTTTAAAGATAAGCACTTGACATGATAATCATATACATGAATATAACCAAAAATATTACTAAACGCTCACGAATATAAATAATTATTAAATATAAAAGTTAGACTTATTTAAAAAATAAAATTCCAAAATATATAACATTAGGTAGATTAATTATATTTTAATTATAAAATCATTTTAGATATGATTATAACATTATTATTCAATAATAGTTAAAATAAAAACAAGAACTTTAATAACAAATGCACCAATATTTAAAGTAATAAGGATTGAATAATTCCCAATATGTCATAGAAATAAAAAAGTTAATCTATGGCTAGAAGATTTATGAAGAATGTAGTGTGAAAAAGGGCATAGATTCTGCTGTGAGAAACTAGTGTGCTATTTTATTGTCATTAACATTACATAAATTACAATCATCCTATAACCAAACCCTCCATTTGCCATTCGACCAAGATGAAAAGTTCTTCTATGAATATATTGAAGCCAGCCGAAATAACACGGGCGTGCGAATGGACAATAATCGTCATCAGAAATAGTTGTTTGCTGGTACAAGCTTCAGTAGTTTGGCAAGATCATAGGCTTTGAATTCTTTCCCATAACATAAGGCGAGGTCAAGGGGCATCTTCCCATCCTAAAACACAAAAGAAACAATTAAACAAACAAACATACCCAGTAAATGCCACTTATAGCAAAAGCTATAGGCGATTGAGAGGCTGCTCCCATTAAGAATCCCTCCATTTTTTATTTTTTTGAACATATAGTGAAAGAAAAGAAACAATTACAATTTGGTATTACTTTCTTTTATCATATTTAACACAGTAATTATCTACAAGATTAATAAACATGGGTCTTCCTCTATCTTACAACCTCCATCTGTTATTACTGAAACTTCATGATACATGTAAGAATCCATAGCAACAACCTTGAATATAGACAAGTATTGGAACCATCAACCAAGTAGGCATTGTATTATTTTTTAACATTTCATGCAGTGATTACAGTGTGTGGGGCCAACATGTTTTCCACTCAGAAGCACCTTGGTGGCCCCGGCCGGTTCTCATGGTTACCAGAAAATAATAACAATAGCGCATTTTTATAGAGTTTTCTGACCTTGGTTCTTCTGGTCTTGTCTGCTCCATTCACGAGCAGAACTTTTGCTATGTCTCGGTTTCTACTTTGCATAGCTACATGTAAGGGAGTCCATCCTTCCTGCAGGGTCAAGTATTAAGAGATGGGAATACCAAAATAAAGTAAAACTCGAATGGAAAAGAAGTTAGTTACATTATCAGCAATGTTCACATCAGCTTTCGATTTGATCAGCAACTTCACAGTTTGCATGGCACTGACTTGAACTGCATAATGAAGTGGAGTAGCGCCATCCTATCACAATGATATTTAGTAATTATATAAAAAAAAATAATGATGTGGATATTGACGGAGAAGGGACCCACCCGATCTTGAAGATGAGGATTTGCGCCTTTTCTTAAAAGATGACTGATGACAGCCTCCTTTTTACCTAAGACTGCTTTGTGAAGGGCGGTCTGCCCATCCTGTTTTATAAAACACACTACTTCAGTTGTTTCATGTGGGGTTTGAACATATTTATTTAATCATACTTCATTGCTAAGGGACAGATGCAAATTTATAAAAAAAAATTATAGCCAAAAAGGAAGCAAGTCGAATGGCAGGTTGAAAAACCATTCAAAACATAGTCAAGGGTTTAGAATTCTAAAAGTGCTGTACTAAAAAGAACCCAATCACTGTTTCAAATAATGTTTCCATAGTAATATTTAATTTATTACTTATTCGTGACATCAAAAATAAGTGTTAGAAGGCCATCCAATTCAATATAACGCACACTAATAATATATCTGTTTTGAACTATACCCAATCTGCCAAACCAGTTCAGTTTGCCACCGGTACTTGATTCAGAAAAACTCATTAGCTCAGGGGATGGTCTTACCGTTTTAAATATTTTCACTATCTTAGAAATGACATTGGAGGCCTTAGTAACTTACCTTATCAACACCATCAATATCATATCCATTTCCTAGAAGGTTGTCCATGAACTTTATCTGCCCTGCTAAGGCCAATGTATGCAAGGGGTTCCACTTCCCCTGAGTCACAAAATCATAAAAATAAATATCAAAACTCAAAAAGCAGTGATTTGGAAACCATTTTTTAACAATCTTTCCATGTCATGTTTGAGCATATTTGCATGTAAAACTATGGATTCTTCAGATTGTTGAAACATACAGTTGATATTTTGTCAAGATTGGGAGCTTCATTCTGTTGCAAGATTGCTCTTTCTTCAGGTGCTAATAGATCTTCAACCTCTGCAAGTAGAGTATAAAGTTCGATTCAAGACAATGTTCAAATTGTGAAATATCATGACATTAAAACCAACAAAGAGAGAGCAGAAAATCATACAAATAACAATCTGTAAGCTGGTAATTCATAATTTGCTATACTTAAGTATCATTTTTCGTGTATGAGAAAAAGAGCAAGTAGCTTAATAAATCTAGCAACTCAAGTGCAGCTTACAAGTTGACACTAAAAAATGTTCCTAATAAGATCAAAATTTTATTTTCAAAACCAAACGAAATAGGAGGAAAACCGAAAACCTTTGATTAGGTCTTCTTCAATCTGGCTCATGGACAACCTCTCCATATTATTTGAGGTCTCCGTAGCATCTGTTTCTTCCTCCCAATCGCTTTCAAAGTCCAGATTGTTTTCTTCACCGTTTTCCCCATCCTCCTCAATTTCACTATCACTACCACTACCACTACCATCAGGATCTTCCCAATTTTGTAGGTGGGCGGTAGAAGAACTTTGATATGGATCCATTGCACAAACTTTTGTGTATGAGTTATTACCAACTGCAGAAAGCTTAGTTTTTTCTCTTAAAATAGGATGACTGATCATTTGAACAAAATTGATGCTGCTGCAGTTACATTGGCATGAAGTTATAGTAACAAAAGGATAATCGAACGCCAATAGCATTGAAGAACGTGTTGTTGAGGATGTCAGTAGCACCATCTTTTGTAGCTATGCAAGATTAGAGAAAAACAAACTTAACAATGCATTAAAACAAAATCTTTGTGAGAAAGATGGCATCCAAGAAACTAGGAGTATTACAGACACGGTTCCTTCCGATTGTTGTACACTCGAAAAATCAAAAATGACTACTAAAAGGAATCAGCTTTCTTTAACAAACAACAAGTAACTAATGATTCTGATATGCATATCACAAATCAAAAAAGATGAACAAGACCCCAGTTATCTTTCATCCCTAAACTTAATAAGTAAATCAAATCATACCCACAAATACAAAGACTAAAGGGTGTGTGAATATACATTCTAAACATGCAACAACAACAAGACCATCTCTCTTTGACATTACATCGAACACCTTGTGTGCTAATTAGAATGCAAAACTACAGGCTCAATTTCAACTTCCAAAGAGCTTATTATGCTGAACCAACTGAAGTTTAAAAGTAATTTCAATAGATTAATCATAACTGTAATCTTTAAACACATCCATATCTATAAAATTAGTTGAACCCAGAATAGTAAAAGGAAACCATGTGTCTGACGACATACCTCTAATTCACGCCGATGGGTTTCGCTAGACCCAAAATTCCGTTACCGAATCTTGAAGGTGTAAATGATTGGGGTCGAAACGAGGAGAAATTGTGTTATCGAATGTAGCAGCTCATAAGGTGCTTCAAAACATGTAGCTTAAATTTTATTATATAGTCTCTACGTCCTTAATTAGACACTTTTGGTGATTAAGTGGTGTGCGTATAATTAGAAATTAAGAGTTTAAATTTTATGAGTGAAGGTTGTAATGTATTTATTTTAAAAAAGTATATGAATTATGTTAAAAGAAAATATGTAATGTGAAATTTTACTTTGAGTAAAGTACGTTAAGGCATCTTTTTTATATTAGATTCGTTTAACTGTTTTAGGTTCGGATGATTGATTCGTCTGAACTCCAATAGCGAGAATAGAAAGTAGACTAGACTGAAAGACGAGAAAGGCAAGCGAAAAGCTACAACTTCCTTGCTATAAGGCCTTCTTTGCTAGAAATACGATTGGAATGTAGGGTGAAGCGGTGGTAAGCGAGGTCTTTCGTGGATCCTGGAATTCTATTTTTGAAAGCAGTCGAGCAAGAAGGAAGACAAAAATAGCTTTCAAGTAGTTTGCAAGCATGATATGAATTCAAGCAAGTATGCTTCAGCTCGGGTCGAAACCCGTGGGAAGTTTAGGAGAGATGTAGAAAGTCAACAGTTGACAGTCAGGATGGAGATAAGCTTCCTTCTTCACAAAAAAAGGGTAGACCACCTTTCATACATTTCTACTAGTCTAGACATTCGAATAACGAACGAAAGACCAAGAGATTGGATCTAGAAAGCACTTTAAGCAGGGTTGACAGCTTTGTGATCCTTATTCAGCTGAAACTAGAAAATAAATCCTGATACGATTGATGACTTAGTCTCCTTCTCCGCTTCGATTCTTAAGGGTTGCTTTAAATTTTATTTTCTGTATTTAAACTTAGAAAATAACAAAATGTCATTCATGTTTGTATTTCAATTTAAGTCATTTTTACTTTTGTCCTTACACTTTTTTCATTTATGTTCGTTATCTAGTCTGGTTTTAAAAACATTAATATTACATCACACCTTTTAAACGACTCATCTATCTATTATAATAAAAGAAGGTTTTAGGTGGACACTTGGCACAATTATAGAGCTCCTAATTTTAATTTTTTCGCTTCTCTATCCTATTAAATAAGTACATTAATTACAAATTTATTATTTATTTTTTTATATTAAATATAGGTTTTTAATAAATTAAGAAATAGTTTTTTTTTATAAATTTAAGTTCTAAAGAAACAACTTGGTTAAGATAAGAAATTTTACTAAAACATTAAACTTTTTAAAAAACATAAAATAGTTTAAAATCGTAGTTTTTAAATAATAAAATTATTATAAATCAAAATAATTAAAATTTAGAGTTATAATGAGTTTTTTTTAGAAATGACACTTTTTAAAAAGGTTTGTTTTAGAACAAAATGCTTGATTTTTTTTTAAATATTACAAGAAATTAATTAATTATAATTATTACTTATAAGTAATTTCAATCATAAGCTTGTATCAAAATATCATTTTATAATTAATAAATTTTCGTTACTAATTATTTGATATTTATTTATTCAACCCGGCCGTGTAATACACGGGATACTAACCTAGTTCTCTTATATATGACACTATTACTTGCACTCTCTATATAAAAAATTCTATATGACAAAGTATTTAACAATGTTATAAAAAGGCATATCCCTATACTAATAAATAAAAATAAATCCGGACACTTGTCACTATTCTAGGTCATTTAACAATTGGTTTTCCCGCTTCTCTCTCCTCTTAATTATAAATGCTATAATATCTATTTCATTAATTAATAACTATCTATAATTAAAATTTTAAATATGTTAAATTCAAATTTTCAAATGTGTAAAACATGAGTTTATTCAATTCGTATAATACACAATATTTAATACATAACTTTTTATATTATTAACCATGTAACAGTAAATTTATTTAGCTCGTGCATTACACGGGATTGTAACCTAGTATTTTTATATAACACTTCACAAGAAAAAAATGAGTAAATGTGGTTTTTATTCATGTTAAACTATGTTACAATTTCGTGTAATACACGGGGTAAATAAATTTACTGTTACATGGTTAGTAATATAAAATGTTATTACTTAAATATTATGTATTATACGGATTGAATAAATCCATGTATTACATAGTTGAAAATTTAAAGTTAACATATTTAAAATTTTAATTATGGATAGTTATTAATTAATGACTAATTATTATAGCATTCATAATTAAGAGGAGAGAGAAACAGAAAAACAAATTATTAGATAGTCTAGAATGCTGACAAGTGTCCGGATTTATTTTATTTATTAGTATGGGGATTGTATGTGAGATGATTAAAAAAAAAAAAAAAAACACAACCAAGTGCATATAATTAAATCAAAGTGGTTATAAATTCACAAATACTCTACCCTAAAACAAAGCAATTAACATGTTACCCATTCTTTAAGAGAGTCCATAACTACAATTGAAAGCAACCATCTTGCCCACCCGATATAACTTTTAATTTTATATATAAATATTAAACATTATCTCAGTTATTAATCTAATAACATTTTTATATAAGTTTCAGGCTGTCGTGAAGAAAACAATAAACTTGACCATAGCTAAATGGCAAATGGATTATTTCGGCTTGGGTTGTGCAACCGGGATGAATAAAGAAGAACCAATATATTTTTTTAAAAATATATTAGCATAAACCACCTTAAGAAGAAATAAAAACAACCTTAATTAATTAAAATGTAAACAACAAAACAAATTATGTCAAATGATACCCTTATCATATGATTGTTCTCCTCACAATAGCAACTAGCAACAACAAATTAAGATTGTCTTATTAATGATGATTTGGAATCTATGGCAAATGCTGATAAAAGTAAGTTATATGGCTTGGGGATTAATAATGATGATTTGGAACTTATGGCAAATTTGATTCTTTGTCAAAAAGGGACACTTTCATTTTGTGCATTTGGGAGTTTCAATCGGGGTAAACATGAACCGGGTTAGCAAATGGAGCCCGGTAGGGGAGAAATTCAACACGAAGCTCTTTGTACGGAAACATCATTCTTTGTCATATGGCGGAAGACTAAATTTAGTAAAAATGGTTTTGGGTGGTATTTCATTTTATTATAAGTTATTGTTTAAAGCCCTTATGCAGGTGATAAAAAATCATAAGAGGGAAAGGAGAAAATTTTTACGAGGTGGGGAAAAGAAAATTACATAGATAGCTTGGTACAGATCAGCGCCAAAATCCATGGGAGGCTTGGGTATTGTTCAACAAAATAGAGATGGAACTTAAAGACGGAGAAAAAAGCTAAATGGACTCAAGTTATTTATGCAATCCATTCTTATTCAAGGAGAAATGATACAATTATATATACTTTAATTTAAGGTGGTCGGTAACTACATGTAGTTTCTTGGTTTTATAAATTTACCACTGAAATTTGAAAATTTACTAAACAATCCACTAGCATTGACTTTGTGGTGATAGTTTTAACACGAGGGTTAACGAGGGTACATATAATTTGATAATATCTACTTTTTCTCTTATTTAAGTTAAAAATAAACTTAATAATAAAAGCAAGGTTAAATGTTTAAAATGTAAAAGAAAGGTTAAATGTTTAAAATGTAAAAGTAATAAAAAATCATTACTTTAATTTACCGTAAATTTCATTTTTTCATCCTTATACCAAGTAAATAATAAGATAACGTGTTTTATATTTGTGTTTTGCATAAATCAAAGTTATTTAAAATCAAAGTAACTAAGTTTCCTTAAAATTAAATATCCAAGCTCTACTTATAACGAATTGATGTAAGCTACTAGAAATACGGTTTAAGAAAAATACCCAATTTCATCGGGTTAAATGGACATGTAAAGAGCAATGGCCACATTCAGTCATTCACCCTCACTTACCATTTATGAACCATCAAATACTACATGGTTCCACCCTCTAACCCACAAGACTCGATTGTTTTTGTTTCTTACTCAAGAGTCACCATCATGAGCCACTTTTTGTACTCATTCAATCTCCTCTACTAATCCCCTCACGCGCTCTCCAATCGCCACTCACTCCTCTATTTCAACTCTGCTTTCACCTTCTGCAACCATCAATTGCCACCCTTCTACTTTCACTCACACAATTAGGGCTTCCTGATTCTACTTATCTTTCAATCTTTCTTCTTCTTTCTATGGTTTGAAGGTCAAGGTAGGTGAAATTGAAAGAAATTTTGAGTTTTATAACAATTTTTTGTCATTATCTGTGTGCAATTATCGAACAAGAATCGGTGGTTTGTGTTTAGAATCATCTGTTTGCTTAATCAAGCATGACCCGCTATAATCGTCTTATGAAATTGGTTGTATTTGGAGGGGAAAGTTGACCTTTTTGGATTTTAGCTTGTGGGTATGAATCTTTCACCAAAATTGTGAGTTGGGCTTTGATCTTGATGAAGAAAGACTGTTTTTTTAAGGTAGGACACTAAAGATCTGTTCAATGATGGGGTTTACAGATGAAAGATTGTATTTTAGGCATAAAAATGTTAAGGTGTCTTGGATGAAATATCAAATCTACAAAGAAGATGGTGCTCTTGGATACCAACAAACTTCATCATCATCATCATCATCATCATTGTTCTCACCTCCATTTACTGTTACTTTGCATAAAACATCATCATCTTCAGGTACTAAAATAAGCCCAGCAGTTCTCTTCATTATAGTAATCCTGGCAGTCTTGTTTTTCATATCTGGTTTACTTCACTTACTTGTTAGATTCTTGACAAAACACCACTCTTCGTCGAATTCCCATCGATCGAATCGATTTCCAGATGGATCTCCATCTGATGCACTTCAAAGACAGCTTCAACAGCTTTTTCATTTACATGATTCTGGTTTAGATCAAACGTTTATTGATGCTTTGCCTGTTTTCATGTATAAAGAAGTAGTTGGTGCTACTGAACCTTTTGATTGTGCTGTTTGTTTGTGTGAATTCTCAGAGAATGATAAATTGAGATTACTCCCAACTTGTAGCCATGCTTTTCATATCAGTTGTATAGATACATGGCTTTTATCAAATTCGACTTGCCCTCTTTGTAGAAATACACTTTTCGACCCTGGGTTTTATATCGATAACCCAATATTCGATTTTGATGATCCACACGAAGCAGATGAAAGTGGGATTTCTGGTGGTTTTAAAACAGTTGAAAATGAACAGACCCTAGTTGAAAAAGGACTGTTTTCAGTGAGACTTGGTAAGTTCAGAAAATTGAGTGAAGATGAAAGTGAAGCAGGAGGTGAGACGAGTAGTAGCAATTTAGATGCACGAAGATGTTATTCGATGGGTTCCTATGAGTATGTGGTAGGCGACACGTATCTCCGGGTCCCACTGAGTCATCAAAAGGATTTGCAAGCTGCAAAATTTGTTAAAAATGTTGAACGAAATGAGCGAGTTGAGGATCATACACTTGATGAAGATATCGAAGGGAAAAAGATAAATATTGGTGCAAAAACAGATAGTTTTTCTGTTTCCAAGATCTGGTTGTGGTCTAAGAAGCGGAAATTTGCTAGTTCTGATAATCAGATGCGTAATTCATCTTTGGTTGATATGGAGTTACCGCGAACGGGGAGGTTTCAAGGTACATGAAAAAAAAATTGTTCTTTTTTATCTTGTTTCTGTGTACTTTTGTTGAATGATTAGTAGTTAATTAGTCATCTGTTCTTGCTACATTTTATAATGTTTAATATTCTGATGCAAGATTTCTTGTCATGGAGATGATAATATTCTGTTCTTTAAACAAAATCTAGTAATCATTGACCATGGCTGCCAGATTCTTGAACATCCAGAGTATAAAATCATCTATAGTTTCTTCTGTTTGGTCAGTGATCTTCAAAAACTCACTACTAGAAATGAGATGCAACACTTTGAGCCTTATGGGTGTCTTCTGATTTTTAAAACTTTTTTATATAATAAGTCGTGTACGCGATTAAAGAACCATTTTGTTTTGCTATATTGAAGCAAGATCTCCATGGGAGCTCAATACTACCCAAATTTTGCAGGCTTTTGAGTGTGGATCTTTGGGTCAAAGTAGGCAATGTCTTAAAGTTATGAAATTTTGTGTTAAAAAAGATGATTGTACTGTCATCAATTATTTATGCCTTCAATGATTCATATTTGGAATCCTGTAATTGCATAATTTAAGGTAAAAAAGGGCCAAAACTTGCTTTTGCTTTTGCAAAATCATCTTTTACTTTCATCATAGCTTTGGTTGTTTGACTTGATTCTGTTCCTCCACTTCTATCATGTATGAGAACATATAGACTGTTACTATAGGTATTTTCTACTGAACATATAGACTTGATTCTGTTCCTCCACTAACTTTTACATTAAATCTTGTTAATCGTTACAATTTTCAATAGTACTTTAGTTCTTTTTACAACCTCCATAAAAGTTTATGATTTTACAAGTTACATTTAATAAAGGAGGCTCCTGCAATATAGATGGTGAGTTGAGTTTCATTTCGTCTGAAATAAAATGGATTATATGGTTTTCTAAGGTACAAATGGTGTCAACTTACAAGTGGTGTACTAAAGGATCTAAATGTGGTTCTTGTGATCTTACTACAAGTGGTGTACTAAAGGATCTAAATATGGTTCTTGTGATCTTACTACAAGCTGTGCATGAAAGGACCTAAGTATGGCTCTTGTTTCAAGTGACAACAAAGAAATTGTCATTACTCTAATACCACAAATGTTACACCCGGTGACGGACCCATGAATTTTGCTGTTGTGAGTTGGATATTTTTGGGTTCGTTCGTATGTTAAATATTTTTTCCGGTTTGATTCGGTTCGGGTTGGGTTAAGTCACATAGTAAAAAAGATGAACCAATCTTAATATCAACCACAAGATATAAATGTCAAGCTTTTGAAAATAAATAGCTAAATTGAGGGGCGACCAAAGCCTCTAAAAGCAAAGCTCTGACAAAAACTGAATAGCTAAGAGCTTAGGACGATAATGATAATCGAAATGTTAAGAATCAGAGCATGAAGTAATGGGTTTGGTTTTTTAAAAAAGTTATTAGGGATTTGGGTAATTTGATTTATAAAGATAAACAGAGTAATAAACTTAATTTCTTATATATTTAAATGGGTTTATAAGTTTTTTTTAAATATGCATTAGTTAGATTATAGTAAGTTTGCATTATTAGAAATTCTTTAGGGTCGGCTCAAAAACATTTTGCTTGGTCATTGTCAAAACTTTTTTGGGATCGATATTAAAATTTAATGAGGGTGTCAAAATTCATTGCAGGTCGATCGAGATCAGATCGTATATATACGTGCGGGTGACCTCACGATAACCTTTTGGGTCCGCCCCCGGATACACACCATCTCAGAAATGGGTTAACTGTTAACAAGTTGCTTTTACAAAATAATATGAAAAATAACAATTTCGTGACATGTGAAAGAATAAGAATAATTGGAATATGTCTTATCAGGACCCAAGCGACCCAATAAAGTGGGCCTAAGCGCAACCAAAAGTGGGCCTAAAAAGCAACCAAAAGTGGGCCTCTCTGACAGGTCAAGTGTTCATAATTCATATGATTACAACCAACCGCCCTCTTAGATAGTCAAATCGTATGTTCCACTTCATTCGCATTCGAGCGCGTGGCTATTTGTAGCGCGTGTCTTCCTTATCTGTTGGTGGGTTCCATCGCCTGTGGTGGTGGTTCTGTTTTAAATATATTTTATTAGTTTTAATAAACCCGATAGTACACGATTTGATAAATAAAATATTAAATTAAATAAAAATTATTAATTATAAAATAATATTTTAAAATAAAATACATCGAAACACATGTACAAAGAAACGTTACGCAATGGGTATGTGAAAGCGAATTTATCGCATTACATTTGACCTTGCTCCGTTTCAAATGAAAACCTACACGTAGATATTTCAAATGAAACCTACACATGAACGTAGATAAAATTAAGGTGTAACTATATATTTGATATTTAAGAAAATATTATATTTTAAAAGTTATAAAAGAAATATAAAAAAATTGAAAATTAGTTCAAAACATTAGATGATATAGATATGAGTAAATTACACTGATGGTTCATGTGGTTATGTTAAAAATTTTAATTTGTTCCTTAAAGTTTATAAATTTTGAATATGGGTTTCTAACATTTATTTCTTTTTTATTTTTTTTTTCATATATGGTCTTTAGATCTGTTAGTCAATCAGTTAGTGACGTTAAAAAATTATAAAAATGACATTTTGCCTGCATTAATCATCCATTTAATTTATCTTTTAATATAGTCTTATTTTTATTATAAATATTTTAAATAATGAAGCAATATAATAACATTAATAATAAAAAGAAATGATTATGATTCACTAGTATAGTATCCCGTGTAATACACTTGTTAATTTAATAAAATATTAAATAATTTGTAATAAAATTTAAAAATTATAAATAATATTTGTAAATAATATATGATTGAGTTATGTATATATAAGTATTTTAAGTAAAAAGTAAAAATAATATCATTTTAAAATATCGTTTTATAAGATGGTGTTTTTTAATTGTTTTTTAAAACATTATGGTATTTTTTAATTTTATTTTAAAAAACTAATCATCTTATAAAACTTAGAAAAATGGTATTAAAATACTTCGTATTTAAGAACTTTTTCATGTCTTATACAATTTTAAAGTGTGTTTTTCATTAAAAATCTAGTTTTTTTATTTTTATGATATCTATTTTTTTAATTTAAAAATGTTTTAAATAATATAATTATTATATATACTAATATCATTAATTAGGAGAGAGAGACGGGAAAATAAAAATGAAAATGTCTAATATGTTAACTCGTGTCGTGTAAAAACTTTCTTTTATTATAGTTAATAGATAAATCTTCAAAGATTTATTTGTGTATGGCATTTGATTTTCTATTCGTAAGTTTATCATCTTTGTCTAAAACAAAAGTTTTTATTCACTATTTTTAACTTTATGATAATGCAAAATACGACTGACCATACGTGAAATTTGGTTATCTCAAGAACAAAGCAACATTATATACAATGATTGTCCTTGAGTCTTATTATTGTTACTAACTAATATATTATTATTGCAAAATATTTCTTAAATGACTTTTTTTATGCAAGTATTGCTCTTTCTTGAAAAAAAAAAAAATAAACTTTTGAAACTTTCAAAAATAGAAGGAGAATGGAGAAACGAAATCAATTAACCTAACTATAGGATCAAATGAATCAGTAATGAGAAAAATCCTTCGGTATATTGAAAATTGTCTTAAATCATTCAATCACCAACATTTTCTTATCCTAAATCCAAAAGTCATGTTACAAATGTCTTTGTTTGTTTCATATCGGACAGTTCACTTCCAACACTTAAAATCATGATTAGTTACTCAAAAGGCTTTGCATTTTTCTTCAAATGTAGGTTG
The DNA here is from genome assembly GCA_025506415.1 of Flaveria robusta. Classification (NCBI taxonomy): domain Eukaryota; kingdom Viridiplantae; phylum Streptophyta; class Magnoliopsida; order Asterales; family Asteraceae; genus Flaveria; species Flaveria robusta. Next base: position 11,597,078 of record CM046459.1, on the reverse strand, counting down.
AACCTAAAAGACAATTTGACAATATCTTGTCTGCTTCCATCGAAAATATCATAGAGAATTCAACTGAAATATCCTCATAAAACAATTATTTTGGCTCCAAATGATTGGAATTGTTACCACTATCGCAACTCAATATATCTTTCAAAGTTTTATCGGAAGCCTTAAATGCATACCTATGAACTATAGATACCACATCCAAATAATCCAGTTTGTATATTAATAAACGAGCAGCTGCACATTATATGACAAAGAGAATCCTTATTACTATCCAATGCAATCTCACTTGAAACAACATTTGAAACAACTTGACCTTTAGATCTAATAACTATAGATAATGTGTTCAAAATAAAGATTTTACTAGTTCCACCAAAACCATAAATAAAAAACACTTTGTTATGTTGAACCGATGTCATGATATCGTCTAAAAGGCATCACTTTTTATTTGTAATTTAACAAAAATATTACCTAAATCATTTTGTATATTTGTTCTGCCATAAGCTTGGTTGTTGTCTGAAGATGATATGTACTCATCTCATCATAGTTTGACAACATTGTAAAGTTACATAGGCTGAAATTATTATGAATTTAAAAATTCTTTCTATCTCAAATAAAGTTAGGCTCTTAATTTGATCTTTCATAAGTGATAAACTTGTAAATTATAAAAAAATAAATTTTAAACACACGCATACAAATAAAATATAAGCATACTAATTTAAATGTAAAATTTGAAAATGTGAATACTTATAGTCTAGTCTATGTAGGGATGAGAGTTTAACTCAAACTCGATGAGAATACTTAAAACCCGAGATATTTGGGATGTGTATGAGGTCTGGTACGTGGGTATGGGACCGGGTATTAGATTACTTAATTATTTTCACGGGTAAGAGACAACATATGAGTTTACGTAATAAACCGGTTTACCTGACACGTTTATCTGATTATGCATACCCGTTTACTCGATTATATACCTACAATATATTTTTTTTGTTATAATTATATCATATTTAATTTTAGTTATTTTAGTTGTTGACATATTGCATTGTTATAATATAAAAATGCTGAATTTCTAGACGATAAATTCAGCATAATTTTCAAACATAATTGCATCCACTCATGTTGGAAAGCACAAGTCAAACCAATGGCACTTTGGCATCCATCAGACCATCACTACATGTATTGGTGGGTGAACTTTTTTTTTTTTTTTGGTCAAGTTCACGATCCAATTATATGTACTAGAATTATTCCACACACGCGTTGTGTGGGGAATTACGTCATAAATAATGCAAATGTCAAAATATGAATATAAAAATTATTATGACGACTATCACTCCGATGTTGAATTCAAAGGCATTAGAAATAATATGAAAGAAATAACGTTAACAAAACAATAAGAAAACCCAAAAAGGTTCCTGAAAAAGAAGAAAAAACATATTAAAAATAACCAAGCTAGGTCTCGAACCCGCACGACGTAGAATCTATTTGTCAATCAAAGATGACGATTCTTTTTTTTTTTTTTTTTTTTTTTTTATCAGTAGTGGCCATCGTGAGAGGAGATGAAAATATGACAAAAAAACAAAAAAAAAATTAACATAAGTTTAAAAAAGAAAATAAAATATGAGGTCATTATATAAAAAACTAAACTTATTTGATCAAATCATTAAAACCTCAAAGTTTAATGTAGCCAATAGTTTTTTTTATTATATAGATAGATAATTGATGGGTGAACCTTTTTTGTGAAGTTCATGATTCAAATATCCAATTCCAAAAAGTGGTAATTGTGTTATTTTCCTTTGAAACATGACGAGTGAGGGGGAAACTAAGACATGTATTAGAAACTTTTTTTTTTTCTTGTAACGAGTGGGACTTGAATCCAAGACATTCTTTTATTTTAATAAAGTCTAGGTAACTCACATCAACCACTTGTGTCCAGAGAATGGTCTCAAGCTTGGAACTGATGGAGACATACTGATGTACGAGCTTTCCTTCGAGGACGTGCCAGCCTAGCGTCTCAAGGTTCTGTACTCGAGTAATGAAGATGATCGGGTGGTCCAATGACCCGTTAGTATCCAATTAGCCGTTAAAAATGTATTAGACACATTTTTATCTTTTTCATCAATTAAATAAAAAAACTAGTTATTGCCTAACGCTTGTTGAGTCATGATTACTCTATAATGACGTTACCAAATTGTAAATATACTTTATAATAATTTTTAACATATTTTTCACTATGAAGACTTTTTACATAAAAATTGTTAGACGTGTTACATTAATTATAGTTGATTTTTTTAAATATAGATAAATAACACCATCGTATTTATAGCCTCTTCACCTGCCTCTCTCTTGTAGTCTTGTCCAATATCGTTAGCTACCCTCTTTTTCATCCATCACAACCACTATAGCAACTTTGAACCGCAACTCGAAACGACTCGTTACCATGATGATCATAACTAGGTAATCAGGGGCGGACCTACATGGTTGGGAGGGGTATACCCCTCAACTTTTTACGCGTAGTGTTAAAACAAAAAAAATTTACGTTTTTATGTAAAAAAAAATATTTTTACGGTTTTACGTTACCCCTGAGAAAATATTACGTTACCCCTAAGAAAATTTATGTTACCCCTAAAAAAATTTTAAACTCAAAACTTTATAAAAATTTTTAAATTTTATAAAAATTAGTTTAATGTTTTATATAACTTTTATAAAAACATTATAAAACCCAAATACCCAAATACCCAAACCCAATTAACATTAAAAGCCCAATTCACTATAAAACCCAACTAACTTTAAAAACCCAATTTACTATAAAACCCAATTACCTAAACCCAATTAATTTAAAAAACCCAATTAATTGAAATTCAAAACCCATTTAACAATCACAACAACACAATCGGACCCCCCGGCCCCTCCCCACCCCCAAATCGAATTGCTGCTGCTCGCCTGCCTTTTCTGCTGCAGTGCTGCTGCCTGCTCGGCTGCTCCTTCGTTGCAACTGCTGGCTACTCCTTCGCAGGCCGCAGCTTCGCTGGTTCTTGCTGCTTGTTTTCGTCCTTCGCTGTGATTTGCTACTGCTTGTTGCTTGTTTGGTGTTGCTTGTTTGTTTGCGATTTGCTGCTGCTTGTTTGCCTGCCCTGCTGTTGTTTGTTGCTTGTTTGCTGCTGCAGTGTTGCTTGAACCACAGCCCCCCCCCCCCCCCCCCCCCCCCAAATCGAACCTTTAGCTTGATTGTTTGTACTTTGAAGAGTTCAATCCTTGAAGCCTTGAAGGTATTCTTTCTACTTTCTAGGTTTAAGTGTTATTTGCAAGATTTCTAGAGTAGAAGATTGATTAATTGTTGTTTGATTTAATGTGTAGGTTTTAGTGACAATTAGGGATTTGTATTGAAATTGAGGATGTGATTCTATTGATCATTCTAGGAAACTATTAGTTTAACAGCTCAACGTGTTTTGAGGGCTAGAGCTAAATTTATTTATATTATTATTTTTTCTAAAAGAGTAGTGTAACAACCACTAAATATTAATTAAGAACTAGCGATGCTAAAATCCATATATAAAATTATTCGTACTTTTATATATGTGCTAGATTAATTCTTCTACTTTTGTTTGAATCAAGAATAAAAATTTCGTAATTAATTTATTTGAACAAATTTATATATTGACAAAATAGTAAGTTCATCTAATTTATCTTACAATATAGTGGAACTTAATTAATTTTTATTAATCTTAATTTAGATAAGCTTCTTTCTAAAGCAATGTGTATAAATAAGATTCAAATTGATAATTGAAAACCATGCTTATAATTGAAAACTATGAAAACCAATACTACCCAATCATATAATTGATAATTGATTTAACATTTTAATTGTTTAAAGTATATTTGGTTAAACTTCAATTTTATTTTTTAAGGTCATTATATATTTTTTAGTTTAAACTCTAAGTAACGATAATGATTACCAAACGACTTACGTATACGTAGCTTGTATGAGTTACATGTACGCAACTCGTAGTTATACACTTGGTAACACATAATTACATATACATAACTCCTACATATACGTAACTTTTAGTTGTACACTTTGTAATACGTACTAACTCATAGTTTTCATGGTTTTTATTTATAACATGGTTTTCAAGTGATCCCTCTCATATATATATATATATATATATATATATATATATATATATATATATATATATATATATATATATATATGGGAGGGATCCATTGAAAATCATGTTATAAATGAAAACCATGAAAACTATGTGTTACATATATGTAAGTACGTATTACAAAGTGTACAACTAAGAGTTACGTATATGTAGAAGTTATGTATATGTAAGTACATGTTACCAAGTGTACAACTACGAGTTGCGTACATATAACTCATACAAGTTACGTATACGTAATTCGTTTCGTAATCATTGTTGTTCCTTGGAGTTTAAACTAAAAAATATATGACCACAAAAAATAAGATTGAAGTTTAATTAAATATACTTTAAACAATTAAAAGATTAAATTAAATATCAATTATGTGATTGGATAGTGGTAGTTTTCATGATTTTCAATTATAAGCATAGCTTTCATTTGATCCCTCTCCTATATATATATATATATATATATATATATATATATATATATATATATATATATATATATATATATATATATATATATATATATATATATATATATATATATATGGTAAGGTTATTTTGAGAATAATTTTTTTTGTGAAAACTCTAGTAACCAGTATGAGCTGCATATTTCTTATCACATGCAAGTCAAATGCTATTTTTTTATTTTTTCTAAAACGTTCATATATAACTTTTTTTTCACGACATCATTTTTTCAAAAAAAAAAAAAACCATTAATTTCAGTATTTTTTATCTTTTCAACGCATACCATATTGATATAAATTTAAAAAAAATCATCCACTCGTTATTTACATATGTGTAAATCTAGTTATACATACGTGTAATATCGAATTTAGGCATGTGTAAATCCGGTATTACACATGTGTAAAATGAATTTCGTTAAAAACAACGAGAATATTTTTTTATTTTTTATAAATTTTTTTTATTTTTTTATGAAAGAGAGAAGCTAGGAAAACATTTTTGTGTTTTTACTTTTTTAATGTTATTTTTCATTTTATAAATTTTTTATTATATTTTTGTTAATTACCATTTTGACATTGAAAACTAATGGCTCACATTTCTTTTTAGAGTTTTCAAAAAAAAAAGAAAAGAGTTCTTATTTGATCCCTTCTCTCTCTCTCTCTATATATATATATACATATATATATACATATATATATAGAAGAAGGTTACTATACAAAGTGTTTTTTCGTGTGAAGCGTACGAAGTTTTGGGGTGAAATTATCATGCAATAACAAAGAGATAATTACTCAAGACGAATTACACTCGCGTGAAATTATCACGCAGAGATGTATAATTCCACCTTTGCGTGATAATTTCATCTCTGCATGATTAATTGTTACACTTGCGTTATAATTCCACTCGTTACCTTCATTCTTGCATGATAACTTCGTATGCTTAGTACGAAAAAAACACTTTGTACCGTAACTTTTCTCTCTCTCTCTCTCTCTATATATATATATATATATATATATATATATATATATATATATATATAAACCAAAACTCCACTAGCTCCCTTAGTGGAGTTGGTAAGGCAATGAAGATTTGAACCTCACCTCGTGAGTTCGAATCCAAGCCAACTCGGGTTTTAGTCCCGGATTGCGTTACGCTAGCGAGTTTCGGCTCGTGTAGCGGCGCAACTATTGTCTAGTGGCAGTAGGCTTCATAGGTTTCTCAAGACACGCCAAGCCCCTCCTCTGAACCCGTGGGCCCGGTTCAGACAACGTAGTGGTCAGGCATAGAGGGTTGATGGGTCTCCAAATTGTCGGAGATGCGACCACCACTCAAAAAATAAAAGTTGCCATTCAAAAAAAATATAAACCAAAGGTCTTTGGGCATGCAGCGGAAGTAGTAAGAGGGCGGGAAGCCTAAACGATGTGGTAAGAACCCAGACTCAAAACCCGTAGCCTGCATTCTTACTCATGTTTGACACGAGTTTGGTGTGTCTCGTGAGCGCACGTTGCTTCTGGTGTGTTGGGTCAGAAGCGAATTTGGTACGGAAGGATAAGTGGGTTCGAATTACCCTTTTGCTTATATAGACCGAAGGAGAAAATGTAGCAAAATGTTTTTTAAACCAGAATATACAAAAAACTTATAATAATCGAATATATCTAAATTGAATTACGTATTAGAAATACATTATAATGATTTTGGTAAATTGATATTTATGATGATATAATATAATACAATATGATATAATATGATACAATACGATATAATATGATATGATATGATATAATATTATACACTATAATATGATACAATACGATGTGATTTGGCGTAATATGATATGGTATAACTTATATAATATAAAATAATACAAATGATTTGTTATAAGATAATATAATGGGTTAATTACCAATCTTGCCTTTTAACCAAATAAGTTTTTTAATTTGGCCAATGACTTTTAAATTTGAAATTTTAACTTTGAAGAATGTGAATTAGACACTTAGTATTTTTACTTTTCTTGATGTTGACGACATTGAGTACCTTAAATCCTTAGTTTATGCTACTGATCTTATGATTCTTTATGCATAATTCAGTTTGGTTCGTTAATTTGTTTAAACCGTAACGTATATGTCAACTTTAACAAGTTAAGTATGAGAATTTTAAAAAAGAAAAAGAATAGAACATACTGTCCTTAGAAGATTTATGATGTGAACGTACAACTCGACTAAATATTAAAACTTGATTATTTTGTTGCGGTTTTGAGATATGAACTAGCATGTCTATATGTTTTTCCTCTTTTTAACTATTATAAAAAATACAGCTAATTCATTTCAAAAATCTTTTAAGTATGTTCACTTGTTTGACACCAAAACGCAAAACAAAATAATTATATGGTTAAAGATTATGTTGACTTAACGATCTTGAAAAACTATGTAACATCACTTTTTTGTTTTTAGTGTTAACAGACTTCTTAGATATTAACATCTTGATTATTTGGATGAATTCTATGATAGTTTTTCATCAATAACAAAAATTTAATATTATGGATATGTAAACGAACCAAACGAACACGAACATGCATTCATTTAATTTTAACCGAAGACAAACACGAACACATAATCAAACACAATTTTTTTGTTCATATTGGTTCATTAAGAAAAAGAAAATATATATGTTCGTTCATTAAAAAAAACTAAACAAGCAGTCCATGAACGTAAACAAACACAAACGAACAAAAATAAACGAGCATAACCGACAAACATAAAGGAACACAAATGAACAAAAATAAACGAGCATAACTGACAAACATAAATGAACACAAACGAACAAGTTTAAAAAACACATGTAAAGTAATGGTTGAAATATATACATGATTCATCAAAAAATATGTTCTATAAAAACTGTGTAATGATTAATCAAAAAAACAACCTAAACAAACATAAACGAATGTAAATGAACGAACAAAATATGTGTTCATGTTCGTTTGTTTAACTAAATGAACAAAATTTTTTGTTCGTGTTCGTTTATTTAATTAAATAAACGAACATAAACAAACTTATCGCCGAACAATTCATGAACAGTTCATAAACATTCAGTTTATTTACCAGCTTAATTCGTTTTATGGGAATAGATGATCACTCTCAAGTCTCAATAAAATAATATTCAACCCACTAAAATCATATTCCATATCTAGAAAACAAGGAGGCAATAAAGTTATTTTAGATTTCTTTCAGCGGATCGAAATTTAAGGTGTGACAGAAGACTAGAAATGGTGTTGGCGCCAGATCACATAGAGAAATGGTGATGAGGTTGTCTTGTGAAGGTGTCATGTAAGCAAGATTGGATCTTGACCGTTGGATGAAATATGAAAATCGTATGTTGGCGCCAGATCGCATAGTGAGAGCGACGTGCGCTATTATTAAAAATTTCCAATTTCTCGTGCTCTGTGATCGGAGAAAATAGTTATAAAGGAAATGGTGATAAGCAATGTTTTCAGAACCGGATCGGACGTCTAACCGAACGTCTTACTGGTTTGGTGGTCGGACCGGTCGGACCGGATTTAAGAACCGGATGACGTCATAATTATATATATACTATATTATATATATAGTTATATATATAAATTAAATATAAGTAATTTATACATGTATTTTATAGTTATATATAAAACTTAACTATATTTTTATATCCAACACACTAATATATGGTTCAACACCTCGTTTTTACCCATTAGAATCAAAAAAATAAAAAAAAATAAAAAAAAATATACGAAAACCGGTCCGAACCGGTCCGGTTCCCGGTTCAACCGCCGAACCGGTCCGGTTCCCGGTTCAACCGCCGAACCGGTTCGAACCGGCCGGTTCAACTTGCTGAAAACGATTTGGGGGGGATCGGACCGGTGGACCAGCCGAATCCCGGTCGAACCGGTCGGACCGGCCGGTCCGATCCGGTCGTGAAAACAATGGTGATAAGGTTGTCTTGTGAAAGTCTTACTGTTTGAACAGATGATTCTTAATATGATGTTGGTTGTTTTATATAGTTATCGTGGTTTGTTATTGAATCCAGTGGAGAAACAGATAAAAACAAGGTAAAAAACGAAATAAAAACCATTTTAGGCGGTTTTGATTTTTCTAGGCGGTTATGTTTTTATTTAATTTATATAAAAAATAGGGTGTATTTTTTTGGGCGGTTTTACCCTGAACCGCCCAAATAAACCAAAAATAAACCGCCCAAAAAAATTAATTTTCTACTAGTGTAACTAGACTTCGATATGAGAATTAATTTATGTTTCTACCGCCATTACAAGAGACGTGCCTTTGTCTCTAAAACATGATTGACGACTACACTACATGCATGCACGAAATAAAACAATAGACTGAGATCGTGGGCTACGGTTTGTGACCCGCATAAGTTTCAAGATCAGGAGTAATGAATGCTAAAGCAATATATACAAGTATTTATCGTGTACTCGCTTTTTGTAAGGATTAATATTATGAAGGTTTTAGACTCTTCTACCACTACTAATGCTCGTAGGATGGTCGAGATCATTATTCATGGGTCACTATGTCACGTAGTGTTGTCATGAATGCTAAAGCAATATATACAAGTATTTGAATTGATTATATATTATTTAAAATATAGTTAGTTTATCTGCAACTACTTTCATTTTGAAAAAAATGTGTATGATCATTTATAAGTTAATGTGATTTACCATGCCTTTAAAAACAAATTTTTTGATAACACAATATGCCAGAAAATATCTTAGAACAAAACAAATTATTGAAACATTTATAACACTATGGGTTTACTGAAACAAAAGAATGAAAACTACACATTTCAGTTATGTAGTGTGATTCAACTGTTTAAGCTTCATAAAATCCAAGTATGACTTACCATCAAGCTTTCGAGCGAAAAATTCCTTAATATATGTCTCGAGAGGTACTCTCCGAAAATTTGCTACATTATGTTTTGCAACAATGCTTCGTGCAGGACCTAATTCGGTACCCATACTTGAGCTGTAGAAAGTTGCTACTGACATCCTTTCATTGTTTGAGTTCACTATCGCTCGATGCTCGATGCTCTTGTACACACCATTACTTACAATCTGCGAAACACATAAAGTCTATAAACTGAAATATAATAAAAAAGAATAGAGCGCAATGGGTTGCGCTTATTCCAAATAAAGCATCTAGTTTAAAAAGGAACAGATTGAAAGTCGCCTAAAGTCTAGTTTTAAAGCACATAAACTGCTAAAAAGAATACTCAAGCTAAAAGAGAACGGGCCAAACGCGTTGAAAGTGGCCCAAAATCTATTTTTACAGCTAGAAAGGTACGGGTTAAAAGTTGCTCAAAATCTATTTTTAAAGCACACAAATTGTTAAAGCTAACAATTCTAGCTTAAAGGGAACGAGTCAAACGGGTTGAAAATCACCCAAAGTCTATTCACATACAAAACTCCTAAATTGTTTTATTCAAAGTTTAATTGATTATCATAACCATATTATTTTTCTAATAGTAGTTATTTAATAAAACATTTTATAACTGACAAAAGGTGTTCGCAGGTCAACCCAAAACTACCCACCCTCATGGCGTGTTACAAGTTAAAGCCATACCGCCACTGTAAGTTATTAACCCCATTCTTGTCACTATAATATAAAACTTCGTTACTAATTACCTCCAGTATGTCTCCAATGTTGACCACCAGCGCATCAACTCGAGGTTTAATTGTTACCCATTTTCCATCTTTGCGAATCTGGAGGCCTTCTATCTCGTTAAGTTGATAGAGGATCGTTAAAGCATCCGCATCAGAATGCGGGGAGAAACCCAACGCCAGTTCTGGCTGGGGACATGGGGGATAGTAATTCATTCTCACTGACTGCACACCATCGCGGAACAACTCGGTCATTTCCTCTATGTCCATCTCTAGAGCCTTAGCCATTTGACCCAATATAGCCACTGCTAGCTTTTTCATTTCCATAGAGTAAGCTTCTAATTTCTCTCTGCAGGTTTTTATTTTAGTACCAAATAGTTAGAGACTAAATCACTCATAGCATACTTTTGCTTATGATTATAGTTTAATATGAAAAAAAAAATTAGATTTTAATAAACCAAACTATGACCAATTTGCCTGATAATGATCAACTTTATCAATGACATTTTTAACTTTTACTTTTGTTGTAATTGACATTTCAATGGCATGATCATCATAAATTTATATTTGATTTCCACTCGATTCGCTCACAATGATGTTTATGAAAGAAATGAAGAAAAGTACTTTTCTTGTAAGTGAAATCAACCATAAGTCGAGTGTAAATCTATGATAATTATGCAAGTGGGTTTCCCAAAAATTAGGATTATTGAAATCCCATTTCCCTTTAATGTATTATCTACGGGTCAAATAATCAGTTTCATACCAACTACGACAAAACGTATTAACAAAGCCATTCCCTCAACACGATTCAAAGCAAACACATCCACACTCTATCTCCACCAATGTTTTTGACATTTGATTATAAGCATCTGATATAATTAATCACTTTCAAAATGCGCATACGCAGTGTCGACTTTAACTAGAAGTTTTCATTTGGGGAAGAAAAGATAGAACCTGAGGATGAGAGGCAACTTTTGGAAGAGTTGGGATTTCCTGAGATTATGTGGAAGAGTAGTTATGTAAAACATGTCTGACCAGTCAAGCTTCTGTTCCTCGGATACGACAAACAGCTGACCGAAACCTTCGTGGTTGTCTTCTTCCTGCCAAAGCTTCAGTTTCTCCTCCTTTGGAAGGTTGAACAAGTTCAAGATTTCCCTCTTGAAATCCTCTAATAAGGACTCACTTATTCCATGATTTATAACCTGTTTTTATCAGCATGTGAACAAATTCAGAACCTTTATTAAGGGTGTAAACGAGAGCTTGACTCGTTTAACTTGAAAGAGTTGTGCTTGAACTCAGCTCGTTGGTAGTTTTTAGCTCAAGCTCGGCTCATTTACTATTTATTTGTTTTTTTCTCAAAGAAGTAACTTTTGATATCTTGGATTACACATAATTCTCCTTGAAGGGCTCATTTACTATGTATCAAAGTGTTTAGTAACGGTGTTTCTCTCCCTGGTGGTTGAGGATTCTAGTTTCACGATGGATATTGATGTAGATTTAAAAGTAGGTTTAGAGAGTGTATGAGCTAATCGTTCTAAATAAACACAATTAACAAAAATTAACACCTTTTTTGTTACCGTCATAAATGTCAAGCATTGATAGTTACAATAGTAGAAAAACTACGAGTAGTAACTTTGTCACTATCAAACACGTGTATACTAGCAGCAAGCTGTTGCTTATCACCATTGCTACTGATCAGTTTTGCTACCGACTGACCAAGTTGTTGCTGACTTCCTACTCATCACTACTGATACCGACCGTCAGTCGATACCGAAACCAAAGTTGCTTACTTGCCTTCGGTTAAGGTCATTTTGCTACCAATCTTCACTTACTACCAAAGTCAAATTTATGCATCAATCTAGTGATTCCGAGGTACTTTCCGAAGCATAGTAAACATTTCGCAATAAACTTTCTTTGTGCTAACGGCCTAGCTCGATCGCCACTAGAAGTGTTGCCCCTTAGACCTCGCTACCAGGACGTTGCCCTCTTGAACCACCAAGATTCCATGGTTCTAAAAATTAGATCATTATTGTATAAGCATGTATTTCACACCTTCTAACTTATATCAATGTTTATTTTAATTTCTCATTGATCTTAAGTAAATTCAACTATACTAAAACGACCTTGGTGACATTAAACATCAATCAAGACTGAATCTAATTCCTTTAAGTCCTATCATTCGACCGTTTTAATTAGGAACACCCACTACACAAATAAATTAATTGGTTTCAAAATAACAAAACAAGAAAAGGACCATAAAAAAATATTGCACCAGAGATGAAAACAACTTCCAAGAAGTCTAATTACCTGGAAGAACCCCCATTCTTTAGCAGCTGTATGAAGCTTATTAAGCTCAAAAGAATATGCACAAGAGTCATAAGCTTCTGCAAACAAGCACTGAAGATCAATGATCGGTACCGATGGTGTCGGTGCGGTATCGGGTGCGGGATGCTGATCATGATGCACATAGCGGGGTGGGATGGTGGTGATGGGTTGATTAGCAAGTTCTTGAACACTTGGTACGATCAGTGATCGACCAAAGTTGATAATCGGTTCATCCTTGTGGGTTTCCATAGGTAGCACACATAAAGAATCGGTATACAACAAAATTAATCAATCAGATGGCATCAAACGATGTTATTTTTGTCTCATGTGCCTAGTTATCGACAAAACTAGAGCATGTGGCTTCAGATTCAAATATATATATATATATATATATATATATATATATATATATATATATATATATATATATATATATATATATATATATATATAATAGATTAATATGATGAGAGTGGGAAAAGAAAGAGAAATAGAAATAGGAATATGTTGGTGTTTATCATAAGAACATTACACGCGTTTCTCAACTTTATCCATAGGTTTGAGTTCCTACTATTGTATATATACACATTTGCAAAGGTCGGTGGGTTCTTTATTTTTTATTCTATCAAAATTGTCGTTATATATACACATTTACAAATAATACAACAAAATGGCTTTAGCTGGAGTGGTAAGTGAGTTGTGTTTTGATTTTGTGGTCGTGGGTTCGACTCCCACCAACAACATTTGTTATTTTATTTTTCCTTTTTCTATTTTACCTATATATATATATATTAAAATTAATTTCTTACTTTCATATTTTTGTGCATGCGTCGTTATAAATTTGAGTGTGTTTACGCTTGTACGTAATCAGAAATGACTCAGGTCAAATATAAAATGTTTCCGTGACTATTTTAATTTACATTTTAAGACTGTCTACGTTTCAACATCCGTTTACGTTTTGACGTAAATTTTCTTCAGAAATGAGTTAGGTCAAATATAAAATGTGTGTATGCTAATTTTTATGTACGTTTTGAGCAGATGTACGTTTCGACATAAGTTTTATTTGGAAATGTGTTTGGTCAAATATAATACGTTATCATTTACTCTACATATTGTCATAAATTTAGTTTGAAAACAAGTTGGAGCGGTTGTAAGTTTATGTTTCGACATAAATTTTGTTTGGAATATGGTTGGGTCAAATATAATATGTTTTATTCAATGTATAAAATCAATTTACTCTACGTATTGACGTAATTCTGATTCGAAACGAGTCGGATTGATTGTATTCTATATTTTATCACGTCGCGTATGATGTCGTGGCAACGCGCGACGGGTAAAATGCCTAGTTTACTTCACAAAAGCTATACATCAGTTAAGTCATCGACCCTTATCTTGAAGATGAGTGATTAAAATGAGTTACCTTAATATCTTATAAAAATAAATGACAGTCTTGAGTTTAAGTTCCATCGGTGATAATATAATGAGATTTTCAGATGTGCTAGATAGTTTTCTCACCTAATATTAGTTTTCGAGAATCATTCATAATTAATAAAAACCATTTGTTTTTTAAAGTCTATCATATTAACTTTTCTATATCTATTCTTATTTCAATTAAATAATATTTAACTATTTTTTTATTTTTTTTCATTTATAACCACTTATAAAAAATATAAAATAACAAATATGAAGAATAAATGATGACCCTTAATATGAACATGAGTTAAGTTCATTTTTGCTCCCTAAGATTTGATAAAAATAATCATTTTTCTTCAAAAGATTGAAAACATCAATTTACCTTCAAATGTTTCATAATTTATTTCAATTTTAATCCAAAAGTTTAATCATTTTTTCAACTTGAATCCAAAATAATAAAAATTTTGGACTAAAATTAAAACAACATATAAAACTTTTGGAGATAAATTGATATTTTTAATCTTTTGGATAAAAATGGTTATTTTTATCAAACTTTTGGGAGTAAAATTAAAATTAACTATATGAACATCAATACAGCTTCCCCTAAAAATATAAAGGGTGGAAATGGAAAAGGAAATCGTGTTGTAAGAGTAAACTTACATACTTTTTCATGTTGTTTTTATAATTTAAAAATAAGGATATGAATAAGGATACTAACGTGAATTCTCTATGAGTCACTCCTAATCTTGGACAATTTGAGAAATGAAATCATTCACGGGGTTAATGTAACATTTTGATATTGTTCAACAAATTATATGATCATTTTAAGTGATAACTTTATAAAATAGTAATTAAATTTTAGGATTGTTCTAATAAAGTTACTCATTAATTTTTTTGTCCTGATCATATTGCTCATAATTTTTTTTATCCCAATCAAGTCATTGAAGTTACAAAGTTGTAATTAAGTCATTCATAAATACAAAATATTTTTTAAAAAATTGAAATTTTAAAAAATTAACAATATTTATAAAAAAAATATGAATTATTTAAAAACTTTAAAAAAATATGACTAACCTAATTGAAACGTTTATAAAACTTTAGTTACCTAATTGAAACAAATAAATATACGAGTAAATTAATTAGAACAATTCAAAAACTTGTTTACTATTACATGAAGTTTTCTCTTATTTTAAGAATATCCTTAAAAATCGGTCTTGAAATTTTCATTTTTAAATCTTATGTGGAGACATATTTAATCAAGGTGATTTCAAAGCACCAACTATAATATAAACTACTTAATTTACAAAACCAATGACAAATTGAGTGAATTTTACACACCCCATTTACTAGTCATGAATGCATTACTAAGTGAATGCATACACATTGTGGTTTAACACAGATCACCTATAACCAAAAACAATATACTTGAAGAATTTTCTTTCAAAATGGAAATAGTTTTAACACGTCATATTACTAACGTTATCATAACCTTAACCTCTAACTTTAGTCAAACTTAATTCATATAAGGCAAATAAATCACCAACGACAAATTTGAGACGATGAAATATTTGCATACGTTAACAAGCCCAATACATCGTTCTTTTAACAGCTCCACAGTTTCTAATGCACGCATTCGTACATAAGTTGTGTATAAAGATCATAGGTTTAGTATGGTACCTGATTATGAATATCGGAAGACGATCAAAGAACTTGCAAGGTATTGGATGTCTGAATGGATGTTTTGGCCGTCTGGTGGTGTTTGTACTGTGGTTCGGGGTGGAGAGGCCGTATAATGTGGCTGATTCGTTGATCTGGTGTGGTGGTGTTCGCATCAGACTGGCAAAAAAAGCACCTGTTCACATAGAAATAGCAAGTTCTATAGCAGAGATGGGGTTCTCCCGAGTTGGTTTTGGCTCTAAGGGGCGTTTATAATGACAACTACAATGCGTGTAGGACAAGAGCGATTTGAGGAGGGCAATGAAATCCCAATAATCTCGACAGTTAGTTGAGCTGGATAGGGAAGGAATCGGAGACAACTCAGTCAATCGAGGAAGAACCAGAAGCAGAATAGATCAAAGGTTGATCACGTCACAGTTACGGGTCAACATTCAGTTCAGCACGGGTCCACCAAATCACTTGATTAAAAGACAATACCAAATCACCTGAATGAAATTTCCTTTACGGTACCAATATGTGATTTAAACATGTATTCAAAGATTCACATAAACAGATTATATCATAGTACAACCAGCAAGTTTTTTTTTTTTTCCGGTTAGATCATTAGTTCTTGAAGAATTGCCAAAAGATCCAAAGCACCAACAAAATTTTCTCCTACCTTTCATTACAAAAACACCCATATGAGTTCTGGGAAATTATTTGGAAACAGGATAACAAAACAGTTCCCAACAGCATTTGTCGTAACAGCTGCGTATGTATGTGATATCTGAAGGCAGTGTTATAGTGGTGTAGCGAATCCTGTCACGCAAACAAAATAAAGCTAAATTATGTCATGTAATCATCAATAATTGCCGAGAAACAATATCAAAAGCATGCAGACCATCATGGTTTTAAAAAGCGGTTGAGGCGTGCGCCTCGAGGCGAGGCGCCCAGAAAACGAGTTTGAGGCGGCGCCTCAGGGGATAATTTTGTACGTGCGCCTCATAGGGCTGAGGCGGTAAGAAAACCTGCGCCTCAGGGGGTTTTACTGTTTGTTTTCGATGTTTTAGACTCTTTGTGTCAGTTTCAAACATTCCATGTCTTTAATGTGTGTTTTTGATGTTTTTGATGAATCCGATGATGAAATTAGTCTGTATTTCTATTTTTTATAAGATATATAATTTTTATATTTATTTTTTTAATTCCGCCTCGGGCTTACGCCTCGGTTCGCCTCGAGGCTTACGCCTCATGAGGCGAAGGGAAAACGCCTCGAGGCTCGATTCCGTACTTTTAAACCTTGCAGACCATGATATGTAATGCTGGTCAAATGCAATCATCTTAACAAATCCCTGAAAGGTATAAACATTGAACTTTTTCTGGGTTCCTTGTGATCATGGTGATGCATCATGTTACATTACAGGAGGCAATTTGAAAGTATTTTGTGAAAAAGGGCCGATTTGAGTTGCATTTAATTAACAGTCACACAGGCAAATAGGTATTGTAGCTAAAAGGAAACAAGTCAAACATGTCAAATGGTTGAAGAGTATCCTAAAGCCACAAAGTATGCTCAAGTATTTACACGATCCGAAAAGCGGGTAATTATTTTATTAATAGCTTTGAAGTCATTTTTATAATATATATTAATTACTTATGAATTTACATACAAAAGTACAAAGTGTTTGCAAGTCAACCCAACTTGTTAAGGCATTGCCTCTCGCATGATTCTTATGGGTGAATGGGTCTATAAGGATACATTTTTAAGATACTTGAATGAGCTGACATGGTCATTAGAGTCAGCAGTGTCACAATATGCATTCCAAAAAATAAGAACACTACATTATGAAGTCTTTTAAAATTTCAAAAGCTAATTAAGTTTAAAAGCTAAGAACTAGAACCATTAAAAAAACTATTAAAGATTAAAAATGATGCATGACTTGGCTGCAACGCCTTTGGTGGACAAAGAAAGCAATAACCTTACACCAGGATACATGACACTTTTAACCATTTTCAAAATATCACATACAGAAAGGATTGTACATGTATGGCATTCATACAGAAACTAGTATAACAGGGTAATTTCATATATACCCCTTAAAACAAGAATAATATCATATACCCCAACTAAAAATCATTATATCAAATATGTCCATTTTCATATTTTGACATAAATACCCTTCTCTTACATATAAATTTATGTTAAAAGAGTCTGGAGTGTTAAGAGAAAGACAAGGCTATAATGGTAATATTTATATATGGAATTTGATAAAATGAGTAAAGATAAAACTTAAAGTCTTTTGAGTGGAGTATATTTAATTTTAAGATTTTTGATTGGGTAAATATAATATCACACCAGTATTCCAGGGTACAGTTGAAATTGTCCTTTCGGTTATTGATATGGTTGGGCTTATTTAAGATAAGCATTCAAGAGTCTAACTCTTAAACTTGCAACACTGCCTACTGATTTGCTTGTAGTACATCAACGAGCACGTGACAAATGCTTTACCAACTTCTGTGTGATTTCCCTGTTTTCCTGTGAAAATGGTCAAGTATTTCGAGCATGAAATTTGTTTAAAATCACGAGTTTAATCAATGTGTTTTCTTATGTGAGTATCAACCCCAGTTCCTGCATGATGCACAAACTTCAAACTATGTTCACGACCCATTACCATACCTATCTTAAACAGATAGAATTACTAAAACAAACAAAGGAACAAAATGATAACTTGAGTACTTGACTATATAATATCAAACTTGAAACAGAAAAGCAAGTTTAGAGGGTGCACCTTCAGACAGACAACCCCACTGCCCAATCTTCGAAGACAACATCGACTTGAGCAACGCCGAAGCAGTCACAGAATGAAGAGGCATCAGAGACTGCATACCACCCAACTCCACTGGCAACCTGCAATACAAACATCACACAACTCACCACATATAGTCAACTTCAGTGCTATCAAAAAGTGCAAAAAATACCAATTGCAACCTTCAGTTCAAAATAATCAGATTCATATGATAAAAATACCTAATTGTTCTAAAACTTTACAAAAGATCAATGGTAACTGTAACAGCAATTGGTAAACTAACGCTACTGAACAAATCTTTCACATTCCCAATCGTTCATCACTGTAACTATCAAACCCTCAATTTAAAAACGACCTAATGAAATTAATAGAACAATCGTTATGCTGAAGTGAAATTTGAAACAGAAATGTGTATATCATTCACATTTACACATCTAATGCGAAGGTATGTTGGTAGAAATGAACCTTGATAAGAGGCGGGGGTTCCGGCGACCGGCGATGGCGGAGAAGATTGTAGAAGATTCCGGTGAGAGGGCAGTTATGTTAGATTGAAATTGGAGCTTACGGGTGGAGGTGATGAGTGACCTCACTCGCTGAATAACTTGTTTTCCTGTATTGGACGCCATTGTCGGAGATCTTCTTGTGTTCGAAATCAAGGGGTTATTAAACCCTAACGCAGACGCCGGCGAACGATGTTACTTTATGGGTTAACGGGTTTAAAACCCATGGGCCTTGTCCTTCATTTAGTGAAAAAAAATATAAAATAAAAGTAGTGTTTTGTATTATAGATTCTAATAAATCAAGATTTTTAAATATACATGTCTTTCTCTTAACATACCTTTTTGCTACTTGTAATTTCTTCTACACATTATCATCTCATTTTTCCCTTCAAAAAAATATTATTGTAATTTAAACATTAAAACTAATTTATCTCTCTTATTAAAGATCAATTTTATTAATTGTAATATTTCTTTCTCTCTCACTTAAATTTTTTAAAATCAATGTATCTTTTTAAAGTTAGATTTTATTAAGAAAATAAAAAATTATATTTTTTAATTAAAATAGAACTAATAATAAATTTTTTTATATAATATGAAATTTTCAAAAACACTAAACCTTTTTGAAACAAAATATTTTAAATCCGTCTTTTTTTAAAAAAAATATAAAAAATGTGAATTTTTTTAAAAACAATCTTATTAAAACAATTAGAATAATTACAAACTAGAGTTTTTAATAAACAAGATTTTTATAAAAATAAATTCTTTTATGAAAGATATCTTAATATGAATGTTTAAAAATAAAACTATTTATATAAGAGAGTTAAAAAATAATATAATCATTTTACTTAAAACAAAATATTTACATAACATAAATTTTTTATAAAACAAAAGTTTAAGAAAATTATATTATTGTTTATTTACTTAAAGTAGATATTTATAAGTAATTATAATCATATTTTATCTAACCCAACCCGAATGAGAAGAAAGGGGGAGAGGAGCGATAACAACTCACCAGAAAGCCCTTTGCTAAAGTACAAATATACGCGGCCTCACAGGACTGCAGGCACGAAATGCCGATCAAATCCGTTAAAGCATAGTTTTATAATTTATAAAAATTTTTTTACTAATTATTTAATAATTTATATATTCAATCCGTGTAATACACGGGATAATAACCTAGTTAAGAAATAAAAGACGGAAGACAATAAATGATTGAGCGTAAATGAAAAATAATATGCTTGGTTGTAAAAAAGAATGAAATCTATATCTATATCTATATCTATATCTATATATAATACTAAAAGAGTAAATTGGGAACACTTGTCACAATTCTAGATTCCCTAAGTTTATTTTTCCCGTCTCTCTCTTCTATTAAATAATTACCTAAATTAAGAAAGATTAAATAATTTTAATTGTTTTTTAGATTACAAATAATATTTTAATAAATTAGAAAAGATGTCTTTTTATTAATGTTATTTCATATTTTTCTCATTAAAATTTTTCTGTTTCTCTTTTTTATTAAATAATTATATTAATTAATAATAATATTATTTTATTTTATTTAAATTAAAAATAGTTTTTTAATAAATTAAAAAAAAATCTTTTTAGGTTTGTTTCTCATAGGAACTCAACTGGAAATTTGCTTGTGATTATAGTAAACTATTAGTGGTGCAGGATGTTGGAGTCATCATAAAATCTGTTATTTGGGAAGCTCGCGTTAAGAAGCCTATTTGAAGATTATTTTGATGCAGCAAATGATTTCAGTACAATTTTTTTGTTGAAGCCAGTTGAAGATCATCATGTCGATTTAGTAGCAACTGTATCCTTCAAAGTATTTGATTACTTGAATATGTGGCTGATTTCTGATGCAACATTTTTGTCAAGTTATGCTAACATTCTTATGATCTATCTGTCTATGTATTCTGTTCTATGATATATCCCCAAATTTTCTACCTTTTTTAATGTATTTTGCCTCTAGAGGTTGTTGGTTGCTATACTTGTTTTGGGTTTTTGCCAAAAAAAATTTCTTTATGTTTCTCCCAGTGATGCTGATGACCCTCACACGTTCACTGATCTTTATGTATCCAGTTCTGATCCGTAAGTAACAAGTTTTTATTTTCATCATTGTCTTCTTTTATGTTCTTACATGTTTGTATCTCCAGAATTTTACTTATGAGAGCATGTGCATACTACCCGAAATATGGTCTTGGGGCATTTGGCCATTTTCCGGTTCTTAAAAAACAGAGGTTTGTTCGTCTTTATCGGGAAAATCCCACATTTGAGTTCTTTGTATTTCTTAATTATTATGGATTATATACACCTACAAAGCTTATCGGTTATGAAGAGTATGTTCAGAAGACTATGGTACATTGGGTTTGAGATATGGCTCATCAAATTTGTCAGTTGGAGCGACGTTTTTTCCATATTCGTGTATGGATATGCAAGGGCGAAGCTTTATAGGGGGGGGGGGGGGGGGGGGGGGGGGGGCGCCGCCCCCCTGTTTTTTTCGCCAGTAGTGTTAAATTTTGATCCGATAGTGTAAATTTTTGGCCAGGTAGTGTAAAATTTTATATAAATATCGAGTTCGCCCCCCTAAAAAAAATTAATTTCGCCCCCGCACCCCTATGAAATAGTTCAAGCTCCGCTACTGTGGATATGCGATGTGTGTTAAAGAACTTATTCGTTTTCGTATGCATTATGTTCCTTTTTAGTTTCACAAGTTTCTGTTTCTTTGATGTCATTGGTGAATCTTTGCTCCAGTAATTAACTAAAACGCCACAGTTCGATTTTCATAGCACTTTATATAACAAAAGAATTCTGCACTTTTCATCTACCTTAATTCAATAATATGTAGAAACACTGAGGTAATCTTTGTAATTCTATATGGTTTCTTGCATTCTCATAGTGGAATTTCCGCACTTTCTAGTTTACTATTTCTTTTTCATTTTAAATTTTGGTCTTTTGGATGTTAAAGAGGCCACTCCCACTCATGTGCCTTTGTTTTCTTGGCTTTTATTTATACTCCAACAGAAATGACAATACTTATTTTTTTTTTTTATAAAACCTCAACTGCAGTTCATAGCCTCTTTCTATCGGCATGTGGTCGTCCAACGAAGGGTACTTCTCTCTTTCGCTCTATGTGTGTGTGTTGCGCATACTTCTTTACTTACATGAGAAGCGCAATGTGGAGATGATAAATTTGTTGTATTGGAATTTAACCATTTAATATACGATCGGTTGTTGAATTATGTAGGTAAAGAATCCACTGGAAGAGAACGAAGTAGTTGGAATTACTAATTACATGGACTTTGGATTCGAGTTGCTAACAAGGTAATTTAGGTAGCATGAAATCCAGCTAAGTACAGTTTGGAAAGAGAATCTGAGTTTATATTTTTTAACAGGATGAATGATCAAAAGGAATCAAACAACTTCCAAGATTCCACCTTTAACATTGCTGCATCTTGGCAAGCCAATAAAAACATCTTGCTCAAGATTAGTCATATTGGTTCGAAAGTTAGTGTTTATGTGGATTATGTTAACACTTCTAACTTTTCCTCATGCATGTCTGTTATAGGGAAAAGTGGGACCTCTTAGTTCATCGATCTCGTTATCTTTCAACTCATGGTGGAAACCTTCATTTAGTTTTAGTGCGTCACGTAACCTACGTGACGCGTATGGGGATAATGTGCACATAGGCCACCCAAGTATTCAAAAGCTTACACTAGTTTACATGAATTTCAAGAACAACATTTTAGGCCTCCCATTTATCAATTTGGTTCGGTTATGCCAGTTTTGGTTAAAAGATTAATTGTGAAGTTAAAATTGGGCTTTTGTTTTTGTTTTTTTTTTTTAATTTCATCTTAAAAATTTTCTTGCAACTTTTATCTGAAGTTAAACATATAAAAAAAGATACTTGGGCATTTAAATGTTGTTTTCAAATTCGATTATATGGGAGGCCTATTCCACGGCCTTGTCCTAAAATCACCATGCGGGCGTCAATGGAGTGATGAGTAATCCAACATATGTCTGATTAGACCCGATGCTTAAACATTTTGGTTGTGACACTATGCAATGTTGAACATTATCCATGAATATATACAAAATCTAAATCATTAACATGTGAAGATGACATGATGTGAATATGGTGCTGCAATAAGAGACCCCGCTATAGGGAAGACATCTTTGGGGTTTGGTCTTCGTGTGGACAATGTCAGAGACGCAAGGTTTGTGCTAAACAACTCGAATAGCAATGTTATTTATAACATGATTAAAAGCTTTAAAATTATAAAAATGCAGTTACCAAAGGGCGGATCCGAATTTCATAATGCTTACAAGTTACACCAAACAAAGAACATTTAGCAGAGGGATCCACTGGAAAAGTGGCAAAAGACCAATGTTACGATCAGATGTGAACTCTGGAAACTTTGATGGTGTGCCCCGAGAACTTAGACCCTCGGCTAGAATCTGATAATTTTGTTTTTATGTTCCGCTTACAAGTCCTGAAAATACAATGTGCAATACGGCGAGATTGTTTATCTTCATTTATCCTTGGAACTTTTTCTCGTTTTATTTCTTTTTGCTAAATAATTTCAAAAGCTTTAGGTGCGTCTAGCCTATAGATTCAGTTCTGTTTCATTTTAGTGATGGAATTCAAAACAAACCAGCCAAAATGTTGTAAACATTACCAAAAAGTGCTCCTTCTAACTTTTAAAGGCATTTTCCATCGATGAAGAGAACCTGGTATTCCTTGCAGAATCTGGAATTGGATGGATTCTCTCCGAGGTTATGAGGCCTTGTCATATGTGTATGAGTTGTTTTAGCCTATGCATAGTCATAGTAGTTTATAGTTTTAGCCTATGCATAGTCATAATAGTTTATAATATAAGTATTAGATGATAAGTCAAGATATTACAGATAAAAAAAAATATTTTTGCACCATATCAAAATATCAAAATTTCTTGATGTTATAAATAAATTACACATATTTTTATAGTACACTGTATTTCAACAAGGATACGCCCACACGAGAGAATCATGGAAACATCGAAAACTATCTCCTCAGTTAAGCCTTTCTCTCAACCCAAGATTTGCGGAAACCTATTGACATACCAAGTACCGGCATAGTTCTACTTTACTCGAGTAACTTGTCAACAAAGAACTTCATCCACAGCTAGATCAAAACATATGTCAATGAACATCCTATTCCCGAACATGTCAAAGCTGCGAGACCATGTGTAGAATCCGACATACATTACTGTACCTGATTTAAATTCCGAGACCACCAATACCAACAAACTATCTTACATAGTATAAGGTGAGATGATGAACTCAATGTCACATTTTCCATATTTAATTTCTGAGATCCCATCAAAGAGTATAATTTGGGTGGTATATACTAGTATTCAACGAAGAATGCGTGTTAGGAAGCTCACACGCACGAAAACGATTAATTATATTTAAAAACTAGGAGGTTTGTATAATATTTATATAAATGATCTCTCACAGATTACCAATAAACTCTTCTTAAAAAACCTTTTCCCATTTGTATTGACTAAAAAGCCTAGGCAAAAATCTCATCTAAAATCTTATTTTTATATCTAGCAACATACTACAGCGCGATACAAAATCCGTCGATGCAACGACAACGACTAAAAACCTTTTCAAAGAAAATCTTTTCTTCTCTTTCACCAATGGAATATCCCTTGATTATCTGTCAATTATTATCCTCGGATATGTAAGTGGATGAAAGTCTTCTTTTTGTGGCTTGGACTGTTTGTTGGTAATCCTTTAAGTAGTGAGTACCAACGGCTTCAGTAGAGAGTACCGACGGATATTTATATAATAAATCTTTCTAGACTTTTGTGGGATCGATCGCTAATCTCTCAAAAACTACAGAAGCAGCCGGTGATCTTGGTCGGAATTGTCAGTTTTCTTGTAGTACACATAGATGCTTTGGAGATGGCGACACTAGAGGTGGTGGTGATCGTTAGCGATAACTAAGTTAGTGACTGATAATAGTAGAGACAAAAATGCACCTAAGATTGAAAGGATAACATGTATGAAAAATTATAAACCTTATTCCAATGAAAGAATGTTTATGTGACCACACACGTCAAGATCCATATCGAGAATCCTAGCGGCTAGGTAAAAATGGAAAGCATTTTCAAAAAATCATGTTTGTAAGATGGAGAAAATTATAGAAGTTCCTAACTTTGGTACAAATTCTTGCATTAGAATTGTACAAAAAACTTGTAGACGTTTTGAGCACAACACTATGCAAGCCTTTGTAGTACAAGTGATTGGGCATTGTGGGAGTATTAATAATAAAAACCCTTCTAAATGTGTTGTGCAAGTGGCATCATGTCGACATTCTATTGTCATTCTTACAAAATGACAAATAAATCATTGAACAGATCTATATTCTGTTTCTATTTTAATTTTTTATTCTTTAAACAACAAAATTTATTTTGGGGTTACTAAACTACTTTTAACGAGATTTAGGTGTGAACCTGAACGACATTCTTGAATGTCTTACAAGTGGACTACCAAGCCAAGTGAAAGAAAATAAGTAGGTGGTTGAGTTTTTTAAAGTTATTGAACCAATTCTAGTTAGTTTTAAAGTGTAGTTTTATTTAAAAGGATGCTAATATTAAGACATACATAAATACAAATTGAGTATCAAAAACCAAGTGAATCAAAACTTGTTTCTGTATTTATGAATTGATTAAAACGATTACATTGATCTTCTATTTATAAGATACAATTGTAAACAAAATAAATATCAAAGCAAGATAACTATCAAAGAAACCTATTTGATTCAAACTAGGATAAAAACTATCCCAAAAACCCCTAGGTTTGTAAGTCGGTCACTTTTAACCTGAACTTACACAAGATTAGTTAACAATCACCCTCCTAATCTTGTGACTCCAATGAGTCCTCTCATCTCAATGAACTTCACCAGACCCAGTGCCTTGGTGAGGATGTCGGCCCGTTGCATCTCCCCGCGTACGTGTTCCACCTTGATTTGTTCTCTTTCAACACACTCTCTTATGAAGTGATAACGAGTGTGAATATGTTTACTTCTTCCATGAAAAACTGGATTTTTCATTAACGCGATAGCCGACGAGTTATCTACTTTTAGTGTTACGGTTTCCTCTGGTTTCTCGGTCATCTCCGATAGTAATCCTTGAAGCCATAATGCTTGACATGCCCTTGACGTAGCTGCCATAAATAGGCCTGTAAATGAACCGAACGAACACGAACATTAGCATGTTCATGTTCGTTCATTTAACTTTTACCGAACATGAACACGAACATGAACACATAATCGAACATGATTTTCTGTTCATGTTCGTTTATTAAGAAAATAAAAATGTTCGTGTTTGTTCATGTTCGTTCGTTAAAAAGCTAAATGAATACTTCACGAACATAAACGAACACAAATGAACAATAATAAGCGAACATAAATGAACAATAATAAACAAACATAACTGAACACAAAAAAACAACGTTAAATGACCATTTTGGAACTTTTTGTTCTATTAGTGAAAATTAAAATCTTACTAAACTTATAGTCTTCTAATATAACATAATACACTTATGTTTCACTTATTAACACATAATACCATTTTATTAATATATTAATTAATATATATAAATATTAATTAATATATATAAATAAACGAACATAAATGAACGAACATAAACGAAAGTAAATGAACAAACATAAACGAACGTTCATGAACGTAAACGAACGAATATATATAAATAAACGAACATAAATGAACGAACATAAACGAACGTAAATGAACGAACATAAACGAACGTAAATGAACAAACATAAACGAACGTTCATGAACGTAAACGAACGAACAAAACATGTGTTCATGTTTGTTCGTTTAACTAAACGAACACAAACTTTTTGTTCATGTTCGTTCATTTACTAAATAAACGAACATAAACGAACTTCCCGCCGAACAGTTCATGAACTGTTCATGAACGTTCGGTTCATTTACAGGCCTAGCCATAAACTCAGCTTCACAGGATGATAGTGCAAAAGTACTTTGTTTTTGAGAAACCCACGTTATAGGTGCATCTCCATAGTAAAAGACTAGACCCGTTGTACTCCTTCCATCATCAACATCTACCGTGTGACTGCTATCACTATAGCCATGAAGCACAGAGGATCTTCCTTTTGGATAGAATATCCCAAGTTCTGTACTGCCTTTGATGTACCTTAATATTTGCTTTACGGCTTGATAATGGGTTTGGGTAGGATCTTGCATAAATCAGCTAACATAACCCACCGAGTAGGATAAATCCGGTCGGGTATGAGTTAAGTAGCATAAGCACCTAACAATTCTTCGATACTTGGTTGGATCGGTCTTCTCTGTCTTGTCTTGTTTCAAAAGCTTTAAACCGGGATCGAGTGCGTATTGGGTTGAGTTGCTTTCCCAAAATCCAAATTGCTTTAACACCTTGTTTGCATACCCCGTTTGCTTGATACCGATACCCCGAGAGCTTTGATGTACCTCGATCCCAAGGTAGTAATGCAATGAGCCAAGATCGCTCATCTCAAATTGGGTTTCCATTCTACTTTTGAAGTCAACTATGTCTTGTTTGCTTGCTCCGGTTACTATTATGTCATCAACATAAATTCCAACTAATAGTAATCGGTGATCAACTCCTTTTCTATAGACTGCTTGCTCGTGTTTGCACCTAGTAAAACCAAGTTGCTTTAGCCCCGAGTCGAGTCTTGTATTCCACGCTCTTGGTGCTTGACGTAGCCCGTACAAAGCCTTTATCAACTTGTATACTTTATGTTCGTGATCTTGTCTTAAATAACCGTCCGGTTGATAAACGTACACGTCTTCTTTGAGTTCTCCTTGGAGAAATGCAGATTTAACATCCAAGTGATGAACCTCCCATCCTTGGTTCCCTTCTAAAGCAAGTAAAAGTCTAATTGTTTCGATCCGTGCAACCGGCGCAAAAACTTCTTCATAGTCGATCCCAAACTTTTGGACGTACCCCTTAGCCACAAGCCGTGCTTTATATTTAGTGATCTTCCCATTCGCATCTCTTTTGACTTTGCACACCCATTTCAACCTGAGGGGTCTTATATTCGGAGGAGGAGTAACAAGCTTCCACTTTTTGTTTTTCTCTATTGAGGTTATCTCGCTATCCATCGCCTTTTTCCAATGGTTTTCTTTCACTGCTTCTTTGAAAGAAAGTGGTTCATCATCAATTGAGAGAAGTAGATTCTCTTCATACAAGGTAGTATTATGACTTTCGAAGCTACTCGAAACTCCTTCCACCACATAATTGTCAAATCGTCAGGGTAAGGCGGTCGTTCTCATTGACCTTTGTAACCGAAACGGTTCCTTTATTGTGTTTACCCCTTGATTTGCTGCTGAAAAGTGCTAAACAGAAGCTGTTTGGTCGCTGGAATGGATTTCAGTCGCTGATTGGTCGCTAAAAGTCTGTTGTGTTGCTGGAAGACTGGTCGCTGTTTGGTCACTAGAGTTGCTGGTGTCGTTGAAACAACTACATTGTTGCTGCTGGTTGTCGTTGTTGTTGCTGATCTGTCACCGCAAATTTGGTCGCTGACGTGTACAGTGAAACCATCCCATCCCTGTTCACTTTTGTCGACATCTTCCAAGTATTTTTCCCATGCATAATACTTAGACTCCTCAAAACGGACATCCCTTGTAACTTGTATTCAACCTTTGACAGGGTCAAACATACGATACATTTTGGTGCCCGGTTGCAAGCCGAGATGTACCATTATCGTGCTTCTATCATCCGGCTTTCTTAATCCGGTGGAAAGGTTTTTCACAAAACCCAAGCAACTAAATACCTTTAGATGAGTGAGATTGGGTTTTGTTCCTTTTAGAGCTTCATATGGAGTTATAGAATTATCTAATGCTTTTGTTGGTTAACGATTCAGAAGATAAACCGAGTGGTACACTGCTTCGCCCCAAAAATTTTGTGGTAGGTCTTTTGCATTCAATAAACTTCGAGTTGTTCCCATAATTGTACGATTCCTTCTTTCTACTACCCCGCTTTGTTGCACGGTGTAGGGAGTGGTGTATTGACATAGGATTCCCTTTTGTTTGCAAAATTTGGTCAAGGTATGAGATGTAAACTCACCCCGGTTATCAGTTCTCAATCCCTTGACCTTTTTCCGAACCTCATTCTCGATCTCTTTTATCAACTTGATTAAGATTTTTGAGACTTGGTCTTTTGTCTTTAACATTCTTACCCACATAAAGCGGTTATGATCATCTATTATCAAAAGCATGTATTGATTCCCCGCATGAGTTTTTGGAGTAACCGGTCCACACACATCCGCACATATTAGTTGCAAAGGGGTCGCCGCCTTGTCAAGCGTCTTCTTAGGAAACGGGTTTCTTGCTTGTTTCCCAATCATGCATGAATCACACAACTGTGTAAGATGAGAAATAATAGGTACACCAATTGCATGTTTTGATAATGTTTTTAGTGCGTCAAAGTTAAGATGCTCGAGTCGGGCATGCCAAACCCACGCTTCATCATCTAGCTTTGCTTGCAAACATACTGGAGAAACAACTTTTAAAGAAATTTTATAGATTCGATTAGGAGAACGTGGTACCTTCATAAGCAAAGTTTCATCTTGCTCAAACATCCACAGAATACCATCTAAATTCCTATCTTATATTTGATTTCATCAAGTTGACCGAGGCTAATGATGTTACTTTTGAGCGATGGAATAAAGTACACATCATTCAACATTCTTTGAGCTCCAGATTTTCCCTCCAAAACAATTGTTCCACGTCCTTTTATTTCTACATATGACCTGTCACCAAACTTCACCTTTCCAACAGTATGCGTATCTAGATTAGTAAACCATTCACGGTTCCCTGACATGTGATTGCTCGCTCCATTATCAAAAGGAACCATGTATCATCTTCATATGGATGTGTTGCAAACCTTTTTAAATCAACCTTTTCTTCATTAAGGAAAACAACTTCTTTTTCTTTTTCAATCGTAGTCATATAGAGCACCGGTTCTTCTTCTTGGATGAGGTTAGACTCCTCGTTCTTCTTTCGTGTGGGGCAATCAGAGGAAAAGTGGCCTAACCCATCACATCAGAAACACTTTAACTTTGATCGGTCCTTTTTTGGTTTTTGTTCTACTTCTTTACCCTTCCCTCGACCCCTTTGACCGGATTTTCCTCGTCCTTTCCCTCGATTGGGTGGGGTGTAGTCTGCCACTCCTTTACCCCGCCTGAACCCTTCTCAAGTTTTTTCTTGGATTCCCATTCTTCATATGATAACAAAAGTTGTTCACCTTGAGTTGGTTGGTCTTTTTCATCTTGGTTGATTCGTTCTTCGTAGGCTAGTAATCTTCCTACCACTTCATCATAACCAATTTTCTTGAGATCAACCGACTGCTCAATTGAAGAAACAACTTGGAGGTACTTTTTATGTACTCCCAACAGAAACTTTTTAACTAGCTTTTGTTCATCGATTACCTCGCCGAGTGAAGCAGCCCTTGAAGCAATCCTGGATATCTTTCCAGCGAAATCTGATACTGAACCTGGTTCTTTCATCCTCAAACCCTCAAACTCAGACATGAGGGTTTGGAGTGTCGCATCCTTAACGCGGTCAGCCCCGTCGTCGAGCTTTAACAGCATCCCAAATTTCCTTTGCTGAGTCACTGTTCCCGATCTGCAAAACGAGTTCCTCCGGTAAAGCTTGAAACAACAACGTGATTGCTGTTACATCTTTGTGTGCGTCAGGAGTAATGCCGAGTTCAATCACTTCCCACACCTTGTGTACCCGGAAAATCGCCCTCATCTTCATAGCCTAAACAGTATAGTTTGTACTAGTTAGCATGGGACAGGGAAGGTTCGGTGTGCTTTCTTTGATTGTTGGGTTCTAATTTGCAGCCATAGTTTTGTGTCTCCTGTTGTGAAACGAATAGATGGTTTTGACTCAATCTTACTTGCCTTGATCGAGCGCCCTTGTTGTCTTTCTTCGCAGCCTTGACTTGTCGAAGATCTATGAACCTGTCGCAGAGCCTTCTTGATCGCAGATCCTTGTGAAGATCAAAATCTTCCTGCCAGACTCAACTTCTTCGACTCTTTATTGTTGTTCTTGAATACTAGGCTCTGATACCAATTAAAAACAAATTGAGTATCAAAAACCAAGTGAATCAAAACTTGTTTCTGTATTTATGAATTGATTAATAGTGTTACATTGATCTCCTATTTATATGATACAATTGTAAACAAGATAACTATCAAAACAAGATAACTATCAAAGAAACCTATTTGATTCAAACTAGGATAAAAACTATCTCAAAAATCCCTAGGTTTGTAAGTCGGTCACTTGTAACCCGAACTTACACAAGATTATTTAACAATACATTCAGATAAATCAATACCCCCTATATGTGGCATAGAGGTCTATGCGCAGCGTATGGGTGCCACTAGTTAATACTCGGCATTCCACATCAAATCCATCAATTTAAAAAACCCTATTTGAAACGTATAGTCTCATATGTTGCGTATGATCCTTTCATATGATAAACGAGACCTTAGCCCGCCGATCCTATTATAGAGAGTCTTGAACAAACATTCCATCCATAAAAGAGAGAGCTCGTAGGTTTTATTGCCAACTTTACTTTGTCCAACCCCTTTGACCCCTACACCTAGAACAAAAGTATACCCCACCCGCTTAAGACTTCCTTCGTGGAAGTAAAAGATGGTGGAGAGGCCCTACACGGACCCGATTTAATTTACTCTTTTATAATGGTATAAAATCTTTGTAGGTGTCTAGTTCTTTTGTGCTTTATATATTTTCTGAAATCATATATGATTGTTTTCAAAACCTTATGAATTTGACAAATATATTTTCATTTAACTTTCGTAATCATTATAGAATAATCCTATAGTTTATTTATTAAGTATCCTTAATTCTTAGTGAAATATTATAGTAAAGGGTCTCATTTCTATTTAGAAATTTAAGAGTTTAAGTTCGATAATATAGGTACATGTGGTTAATAGTAGTTAATACGAGCCATTTAAAAACTAAAAAGTAATAAAAAGAAACCTTTATTTATTAATTATTATAGCTAACAATGTCGGTTGTTACAACAACACCAACCATTGCTCACCACCGTCTTCATGTAGCTTCTTTGGAGGAGAATTAATTCAAACCATCCAATGGTTAAAAAACACGTACGTATTTTTTAGGTTTTAACGAACCAATAGAAATATTACACATAGGATCAAGATTGATGAATAAAATCAGCATTCATCGACACCATGTAAGCTTCTTTGGATGGGAGTTAACTCAAACCATCTAATAGTTAAGTTACATGTACTTTTGAGGTTTTAACGAACCAATGAAAATATTGCACATATGGTCAAGATTTAAGAAATAATTCTAACATATCGTGAAGTTCAAGTGAGATCAGTTTTCAAGTCAATAAACCTTGGGTACGATGAAACACATGCCATTACATACACATATACTTACACTCATTTGGCATTGTTAGTGGCTTTCCTCGCTATTTGCGTACATTTCAATGTAGTTATACTCTATCATGTCGCGTACGGTGGCACCGCAAAATGCTGCTGGTGAAAAACAAGTTATAATTCAAATAGATGATTTCATACATAATTCTATGTTTTTTACTTGGTTCAAGCGTATAACGACAGTTATATGAACTCATAGCCAGTAATATAAATAGAACTTTTACATTGTTTTGAGTTCATTTCTCTCTTTTAATAATAAACTAAGAAAGTTCTAAAATTGGAAAACTATGGTATGCATATTTATATATTTTCTTGGACGTGGTTCTAACACGTATAAAAGTGACAACTATGGTGACGTTTCCCCTTCTATATATATCTATATAAACAGATTAATAACAAACACACAGATACATGCACCATGAGTCTTTTCTCATTGCAAGATAGTTACACCCTCATTATTGAAGGTTTAGCAATAACTCTAACTCTCTGTTGCTTATTATTCATCCATAAAACCACTAAAAGCACTAGTAATGCACCTGAAGCAAGTGGTTCATGGCCTATAATAGGCCACTTCAACCTTCTTAGTGGTTCATCTGATCTTCCCCATGTAGCCTTAGCATCCATGGCTGACCGATACGGATCCATATTCACCGTCCGGTTAGGCGCTCGCAGAGTTTTGGTGGTCAGTAACTGGGAGATCGCTAAGGAGATCTTCACCACCCATGATTCGATTGTCTCCAACCGCCCCAAGTACCTTGCTGCAAAGATCTTGGGATATGACTATGCTTCTTTCTCGTTTGCTCCATACGGTCCCTATTGGCTCGCAATCCGTAAGATCATTTCTAGAGAACTGTTGTCTTCAAGTAGGCTCGAGAAGCTTAAGTTTGTTCGAGTTTGCGAACTTGAAAACGCGATAAAAAACATACTTACGCTTTGGAAGGAGAAAGGAGACGCGGAAGGGAAAGTGTTGGTGGAGATGAAGAAATAGTTTTGGGAATTGAATATGAATGTAGTTCTTCGAACAGTCGCTGGTAAGCGATACACCAGAGATGTTGACGACGAAGATGACGACGAAACGAAGAAGCGTAGTGAGTTGATGAGGGAATGGTTTCATTACTTGGGGAGATTTGTGGTTGGAGACGCTCTTCCTTTTCTTGGGTGGTTGGATTTGGGTGGACATCAGAAGACCATGAAACGAGTAGCGGCAGAACTGGATTCTATGGTCACAAAATGGTTAGAGGAGCATCGCAAGAAGAGGGCATATCGCGATGCTGCTACTGAAACGGACTTCATTGATGTGATGATATCGGTGATTGAAGCTAACAGCTTGGCGGGTTATGATACGGATACAGTTATTAAAGCCACCTGCATGGTGTGTGCAACTGTACAAACATTAGTTTATATGATGTAGAAAAAGTTGTCATGTGTTTATATATGATATATCCATACTAATGATCTTTTTTCGCAGACTCTTATTGTTAACAGTGCGGATACGATCACTGTCATGCTAACTTGGGTGCTCTCGTTGCTACTGAACAACCGCGACGCTCTTAGAAAAGCTCAAGAAGAGCTAGACAAGCATGTGGGCAAAGGTAGACAAGTAAACGAATCAGATATAGCGAATCTAGTCTACCTTGAAGCCGTAGTAAAAGAAACGTTGCGACTATACCCCGCTGCGTTCCTTGGAGGTCCAAGAGCCTTTTCAGAAGACTGTACCGTAGCGGGCTACCATGTCCCAAAAGGCACATGGCTAATGATCAACATGTGGAAGCTCCACCGCGATCCAAACATATGGTCAGACCCATGTGAGTTTAAACCTGAGAGGTTTTTAACACCGAAACATAAGGGAGTAGATGTTAAGGGAGTGGATTTTGAGTTGATCCCTTTTGGTGCGGGAAGAAGGTTTTGTCCCGGGGTACGATTGGCATTACAACTATTACACACAGTTTTAGCCACTTTACTACAAAACTTTGAGATGTCAACTCCAGATGGTGAACCGGTTGATATGACTGCGAGCGTTGGAATAACAAACATTAAGGCAAGTCCGCTTGAAGTTCTAGTTTCGTCGCGCTTTAAACAAAGTGTTCAATGTTAATTCCAAAGAAGTAAGTTGTTGGAATGAATAATGGAGTTGATGAATAATATGGTTAATAGCTGGAAATATGTTGTATAATTTGAAAGAGCAGTTGTAGAAAACTATAATAGCAAGCTTGCAGAAATGTTGTTTAAATAAATGTTTGTTGCTGATCATGTATGATATGTATAAATAAATGTTTAAAGAATGTGTAGAGCATATAGTAAACTAGTATTTTTCTGGTTGCCTGTTGCGGCGGGTTTCATTTGGCACTTGGGTTAACATTAGGTTACTCTTGCATTTTGAAGGGACCAAAAAAAGAGAAACAATAACTATAACACTTCCATAGAAACACATATTTATATACTACCTTGTTGGGTTAATCTTGACGGGGCAAATTGGGTAACGAGTACGAGCCATATGTTAGTATTAGTTTGCATTGAATAAAGCTAGAAAATCAAGTTGGTTGGGGTTTGACCTTTCCTTGTGGTAGTTTATGTTGGAATAACTAGCATAAGGGTAAAAAGAATGAGTAATTGGTGCGGGTCCAAGTGTTGAATAGCGGGTAATTCTATATTTCGAGGCCCAAGATCGCGTGTCCAAAGGTACTTCACTGAAATGCCTTGGGCTAGAAAGTTCCGTTTTGGGCGTGTGACCAGTCAAAACGATCGTAGGCGGTTTGGGCCCTTGTTTCGGCCCAAACTCGCCTTATTCTATGAGTTTTTTCAATTTTAAAGCTATTTTTAGTTTTTGTTGGGCTTTGTTTATGGACTAGTTTTTTGCCCATTATGTTTTGAGGCTCATTCGAATTTTGTCTTTCATTTTATATTTCTGGATACTTAGAATAATAATCAGTTTTGAAGTTTATGAAAAATCATTTTCTCTCTACACAATTGTGTTTGTGTGTGAAGAACCCCTGATTATCGGTATTCTTGCTTATCAAAGATAATTGGAAGAATTGTTTCTGGTATTTTTTGTGAATCAACAGGATTAATTTGATATCTTGTTTTGTTCTACATCAGTCATCCTTTGACAGGATCTTTAGTGGCATATGAAAGTTTGTTTGTTTAATTTACCAAGTTGCATGTTTTGTACGTAAGTCGTGGAAGAGGAAGAGGAAAATGAGCTATTTCCAGGATACCTAGAACTCCAATAACTACTATGTCACATGTTAGAGACAATCTTGTGATTGCTGAAGAAACTACAGCTAGTTAGACAATGACTCAGAAGATTCTTGTGATTGTAACTGAAGCAACATCAATGCCAGAGACTCCTTTAGTATCAAGAGTTCTTAGATATTCCACACCACCCAGGGAGCAAGAGGAGAATTTGGAACTTAATGTGGAAACTTACACCAATACTCCTCTAGAGCAAAGAAGTGTTAATATTACATCTTGTGTTCATCTTAATTTCACATTATTTAACCACTATAATCATCATTCATTCTACATTTGATAGATTGAGAATGATCTATTTGTGATTTCCTGGATATTACAGTTTGGGTGGAATAAAAGCTGCAATGTGGCTTCGATTGTGCCGGTGGTGACTGATGTTAAGGTGCCGGTGGTGGGTGATGGAATCGGTCATGGTGATGGCTTCAGAATGGTGGTGGGGTGGAAGAGCTATTGCTTTTTTCATACTTTTAACTTGGTAATGCACGTAGGGATTTCAAAAAACATAAAATGACAAGGACAGATGACATGCATTTATTCTATACCATACTCGGTGTTATTTTTTCTCCTTTTATGGCATTAAAACAATGATACACAAAAATGCATGTCATTGTTCATTCAGATTTCCGTAGATATGAGAACTTATTTACGACACACACTTTACGTTTCATTAAATCAATGTATGTCATAATTCGCGTGTCATTAAAGGTATATTTTCTAGTAGTGACCACATCTCTAGTCAATCACAAATTTATAAATAATTTATTTTTCTAATTGTTTAAAA
The DNA here is from genome assembly GCA_025506415.1 of Flaveria robusta. Classification (NCBI taxonomy): domain Eukaryota; kingdom Viridiplantae; phylum Streptophyta; class Magnoliopsida; order Asterales; family Asteraceae; genus Flaveria; species Flaveria robusta. Next base: position 11,560,577 of record CM046459.1, on the reverse strand, counting down.
TATATTTGAGTAAACTTAATATTATTATTTATGGTCATTATATATTTTTTAATTTAAACATCGAGGAACGAAAATGATGACAAAATGAGTTACATATGTGTAACTTTCTTATCATGACCTAAGAAACTTTCTTACCATGGCTTAAGAAACTTTAAAATTTGTATCACACCCCTTTGTGCACTCACCTCACTTGTACCCCTATCTCAAAAATCAAAGGTCAAAAGTGATTTAAGATCCATGTACACATCTCTTGCCTTGTAGCATCATTTCAACTGTACACCTAGTTCACAAATATTTAAAACAAGCTTGTACACTCGTATTTTGTATCCCAAATCACTCTTGAACAACCTTTGGTCCGCATCTAACAATTGTGAAACACCACTAGATCCCCTTTTGATTTGCTCTAATGGCCGCCTACCACTACCATCAACCATCCATAGTTCTCCATTATTCAACTTTAGTTAATTGTTTATTAAATAACAGTGGATGGCGAAAATTGGACGTTATTTTAAGATAATAAATATTTAATAAAAACTTATCAAGCAAAAAAAATACAAATATTCATGATTCGAAATTATAAACCAAATAACAGATAAACTGATGTAAATTGGCTCTAATGCGAGCACAAATAAGTAATCACATATGTAAATCTAAAATAAATGTATAAGACTGATTTGTTACATTTTAATAATATTGCATGCAACTAACCTATAAGTAACGTACCAAATATTATTTAGAAAATATATTATTTTTATAATTTCATAGATAATGAGCGTGAGCATTTTGATTAGAGTTTATATAATTTCAAAATAATTTAGTGTGTCTTATTTTTATTTATGATTTTTCCTTCACATATTCAAGATAAATTAAAATTACACTAAACTTGTTACATATATATATATATATATATATATATATATATATTTGTTTGTTACGCATAAGTAATAACAGACGTTTTAAAAAAACAATAGGTGAGAGTACTATAAGCAATTTAAAAGATAAATATATGTACTATTAATAATGTAATTTTATAAAAGAAATAATATTCTATTACATAGTTATTAATCTTTTTTTTTTTTTTTTTGGGGGGGGGGGGGGGGGGGGGTTGTCTAAAATAAGGGTAGATAGATGAAATCTCTTTTAATTAAAAAGAAAAAAATCAATTACTCAACCAACGTAAACCACTTATTTTTAATAAAATAATCATATTCAATCTTGACCTCTCATTAGAATATGTGTTAATTAAACTAGTCAATCAATTGAGTTTATGAATTAGTAATATAAAAATGGGTTAGTATTTGATCATTTCTTAATATATGTAGAGAAATGGTATATATATATATATATATATATATGTGTATATATATATATATATATATATATGTGTATATATATATATGAATATGTAATATATGTGTATATATATATGTAGAGAAATGGTATATATATGTAGAAAAATATAAAATGGGTTAGCATTTGATCATTTCTTAATATATGTAGAGAAATGGTATATATATATATATATAGCATAAAGAACGAATGTCAACTCTTATTTATTGTGATAACTCGTTAATCAAACTAGTGGTCCACAGCAGGCCACGTCATCACTGTAACTTAAAGTTACAGTGGTAAACTAGTGGTCCACAATAAACATTAATTTAAAAAAAAAAATATAGCAAGACTATACTCAAATTAAAAATATTAAAATGATCTATTTAATATGTAATTTGTATAAAAAAAATAATATCATTCAAAAAAGTTAAGTCGGTTTTAAAAAATAAATTTTTTTTTTAAAAAAATGGAGGGAAAGTTGTTATATTAATGATATAACGCGGTGTAAAAGTTAGTTACACTACATAATCATGATGTAAGTGTTTGTTACATTGGTGTTAACGGGTTATCGTAATAAAGATGGGTTAACAACCATTTCTTCCCCTATATATATATGTGTGTGTGTGTGTGTATGTATATATGTATATAGAGGAGAGATCCTAAGAAAACTAAAATGTTATGAGAAAACTAAAGAAAACCAATGAAACCGATCATATAATTTATAAATTTTTTATTACTACCCTTTATATATATGTGTAAGTATATATAAATAAAGGTATGGATCAAATGAAAAACCGTAGCATGGTTTTTCATATACGTCAAACATAGGTTACGTATACGTAACCACTTTTTATTTGACATAGTGTTACGTATACGTAAAACTCTTCATTCTTGTATATATGCTCAACATATGCATCACATACTTAGCCCAAATTAGTCCATACAGGTCGAAGTTGACACTTTTAGCATCAAGTTAACAAATATTATTGTGTTTGATGGGAATAGCATATCAATACCCTCATCAAGCTTTACCAATTTAAAAAACAAAAAAACTAATCACATTCATCACATCAAGCATCATACGGTATCGGTTCCCTTCATTCTAAAGTGTAAAATGTGATGCTAGTCAATTGTATCATATTATATGAAACAAGATAATAATGAAGCAATACGTAAATTCCGTCATCCCATATGTAAATTGCATAAGAAGACTAGAACAGGATGTAATTTTCATTTCAATTAATCAAATCATTCAAGATACACAATGAAACAAAACCAAATAACAACTAATACTATTTCAACCTCTTGTTCTTTCTTTCATGCTCGTTGATTGAGTTCAAAAGCCCGGGGATGATTTGAACATATCTTTGACACATTGGTGGGTCAACCATGCAACAAACCCGTAACTTTGTCTTCCCTATTATCAATTTGTCATTTGCTAATGTTGCCATGAAGACATGAAATGATCCTCCAAAACTCATAAACTGAGCACTAAAAAGACATATAGAAACAATTTTCAATAATTACAAACATGACCATTTGAAATATTTGATCAATTAGAGCATATGATAGCCTGATTCTCTTGCTGCTTGTGGTTGACTGAATTTTAGGTATCATGAGTGTTGTATTGAGAAACCGAGCAATAACAACCTATAAATCGAATTAAGATCAGAAAAACAACCTATAAATCGAATTAAGATCAGAAAAACAACCTATAAATCCGAGATACTTACCCCTTCTAGTGAAGCAAAAAAATTGACGCCTAGTCCACATCCTTCCCCCATTAGCTACCGAAAAGGCTACAAACGAGTATCTCTCTATTCGCATCGATTATACATCTATTCCAGATCTTCGACGAACAATATCTCGTTATGAGAGTTTAGCACAGTTCTAAATCGTTAAGGTACAGATGGGGTTCAGAGCCTGTTTACCTAATGGGGAACCACAAACACTGTTGGAAACCATTGCAAACTTTAATCCACCGATCGAAACAAGTGATAGCATCCGCAAACAAGGCAACCCCCTTAAATTTCCTTATCAAAACTTGTTCTTAGGGGCTGTTTGATAGCCTTTTAATGGTAATTAAAAGACTAACAAACAACTTCTTAGTTTATTGTTTTGTTTTTTATGTATATACCATATGTTCCTTCTATATTGCATTAGTTTATTTTTCTATTCGTTCTTTATTCCCTTAGTAACATTTTAGATTAATTTGTTAGTCTAAACTTTTGTGAATCAGTTTGAAGTCTTGACACAGATGGTGCTCCTAAAAGGCTATATTCTCATGCTCTCTGCATGGTTTTTGATGAATTTTTGTTTGGATTTTAATTTGATTGAAGGATGATATTTCTACGTTTAAGTGTAACTTATGTTTTTTTGTCTTAAGTTTTAAGCATTGAGTCTAATTGATGTGATGGAAAATATATAACATTGATTTTGATAATGAAGTTTCAAGCACTAGGTCTTTTTTAATGTTTTGAATTTTGTCGTTTTGTAAGTTATACAGAAAGAAACAGATCATGTGCAATTTTGTAACCTATGGAAAGGAAGCAGGTTACGTCCATTAACTCCCGTTGGTAATTTTTACTTTTTAGAGTCCACCCATTCTGACTTGTATCTATCTGGACTTGAACCCACTTTGACCCAAAACCGCCCTGACCTGAACCGTTGTCCAACCCGACCCTCCCGTTTTGCCAGGTAAGGTGAACCGCAAGAGACCAATTTATGGGAAAACTAAACTTAGAGTTATATAAATGGGAAACTTTTTTTTATATATATTAAGAAGGGTAGCTTTGCAATTTTATATTTTTAACATTTTTAATGTTGTTAACTTTTTTGGATAAAAATGATAATTTTTATAATTTTGGGGAGGCTGATGCAAAAAAAAATTTTAGTTAGGATATAAATGACAAACATGAGCAAACCACAAGGAGGAAAACGACAATGTACTTTTTGTAATATTATGAGAAGTTGTAAAGGATATTTATTTATTTGATGTTATTTTTCCATATATAGAAAAGGAATTTGGATCCTCAAACACTTATTGTTCATGCCTGTCAATTTTTTCATATCTTTTCAATCTTATCTCCTACCCCACTTTGTAACGTAACAAATTTGGACACAACCAAATAAATAGTTGAAAGATAGATAGAAAATCTCCTACCCCACTTTTGTAACAAATTTGAACACAACCAAATAAAAAGTAGAAAGAGAGAAAATCTCCAACCCCACTTTGTATCAGATTTGAACATTACTAAATAAAACATGACAAATATTTGGATAGAAAGACAACTGAAAATAACTTTGATTTACCATATTTTCGATAGATTATATAGATAACTAAAGGCAAATTTTACACATAATATGCATAACTGAGTTTGAGACAGTTCTGCAAGCTTTCTACTATATTTTCTTGCAATTATGAACAAATATTTTTCTTTAACTCCATTATTCATTCCACTAATTACTACTGTGGAATTGACATCAAGTCTGTTTAGGCACATATTTATGTTAAGCCATCTATCAGAACACTTAACCGTGGAGAGACTAGAACTTCAAGTGGACTTGCCTTGGCATTTGTCATACCAACGCTCGCGGTCATATCAACCGGTGCATCATCTGGAGTTGACATCTCAAAGTTCTGTAGGAGAGTGGCTAGAACTATGTGTAACATTTGTAATGCCAAACGCATCCCGGGACAAAACCTTCTTCCAGCACCAAAAGGGATCAACTCGAAATGCGCACCCTTAACACCTACATCCTTATGGTTTGGGGTTAAAAACCTCTCTGGTTTAAACTCACATGGGTCTGACCATACGTTTGGATCGCGGTGGAGCTTCCACATGTTAATCAATAGCCATGTACCTTTTGGGACATTATAGCCAGCTACAGTACAATCTTCTGAAAATGCTCTTGGACCTCCAAGGAATGCGGCAGGGTATAGACGCAATGCTTCTTTTATTACAGCTTCAAGGTAGACTAGATTTTCTATATCTGATTCGTTTACTTGTCTACCTTTGCCCACATGTCTGTCTAGTTCTTCTTGAACTTTTCTAAGAGTGTCACGGTTGTTAAGTAGTAACGAGAGCGCCCAAGTTAGCATGACGGTGGTTGAGTCTACACTGCCAACAATAAGAGTCTACAAAGCATGTTAACTAGTATGGATAAACGGGTGCATGAATACATAAATCAATAAAACCATCCTAAATTTGTTTAGATCATGTAAACAAATGCTTGAATGTCTAGAAAAAAATTAAGAGAACCATTGCTAGAAGTCTGGGTAGTTTCTGACGACAATATGCGTCAGAAATGCATAAGAAAGTGCTTTTTGCTATGGCTTTTTTTGTTTTGTTTTTTGTTTTTTCTTTTTGTTTTTTTTTTTTTTTTTGTTTTTTTTTTTGACAAACATGTCCAACAAGTTCCTAAGGAAAAAACTTTGCCTATGTATTTTAACAAAATCAGTTTCTACACATATGTTCCTACGTATTTATGTGAGAATTGAAATTTTCAAAGGGTCAACAACCAAAGTTTTATACATATACTCACCAAGCACGTTGCTTTAATAATTGTATCCGTATCATAACCCACCAAGCCATTAGCTTCGATCGCGGATATCATCACATCAATGAAGTCCGTTTCAGTTGTAGTATCGCGATACTCCCTCTTCTGGCGATGCTCCTCTAACCATTTTGTGACCATAGAGTCCAGTTCTACGGCTACACGTCTCATGGTCTTCTGATGTCCACCCAAATCCAACCACCCAAGATAAGGAAGAGCGTCTCCAACGACAAATCTCCCCAAGTAATGAAACCATTCCCTCATCAATTTACTACGCTTCTTCGTCCCTTCGTCATCTCCATCCTCAACATCTCTGGTGTATCGCTTACCAGCGACTGTTCGAAGAACTATATTCATATTCAATTCCCAAAACCATTTCTTCATCTCCACCAACACTTTCCCTTCCCCGTCTTTTCTCTCCATCCAAAGCTTGAGTATGTTATTTATCGCGTTTTCTAGTTCGAAAACTCGAATAAACTTAAGCTTCTCGAGGCTACTACTAGACAACAGTTCTGTGGTGATGATCTTACGAACTGCAAGCCAATAGGGGCCATAAGGAGCAAACGACAAAGAAGCATAGTTGTATCCCAAGATCTTTGCAGCAAGGTACTTGGGGCGGTTGGAGACGATCAAATCATGGGTGGTGAAGATCTCCTTAGCAATCTCCCAATTGCTAACCACTAGAACTCTTCGTACGCCAAGCCGGACAGTGAATATGGGTCCGTATCGATCAGCCATAGATGCTAAGGCTACATGAGGAAGATCAGATGAACCACTGAGAATGTTGAAGTGGCCTATTATAGGCCATGCACCACTTGCTTCAGGTGCAGGTGCAGTAGTTGTTTTTTTTGTGGGTTTGTAGATGAATAATAATAACCAGTAGAGGGTTACAATTATTGCTAGACCTTCAATGATCATAGTGTAACTCTCTTGCAAAGAGAAGAGACTCATGATGCTAGCTTGTATCTAGTCTATATGTGTGATGCATCAATTTTTCTATATAAATATATAGTGGACAAATAAGTGGAGACAAAATCACATCCACATGTATGTCATTATTTGGGTGTGATATATCTACGCCATAGACAAATCATGATCGAACCAAATATACAATAAATATATTATTATATATATATTGTGTATTTGTAGTATTTACTAAATGCAGATGAGGTTCATTTAAGGACATAAAAAAAAATTACGAGAACACACGGAACAAATCTCAACCATTAGATTTTTTAATCAATGGTTTAAAATTAATAATAAAATATTAACAATTAATTAGGAAATCAAGAAGATTTAATGCATGATGACCAGGGGTAGTGTTGAAAAATAATGTGATTTTTCATATCAACTCTTCAATTATCTCACTCACGTTTCTTTCTTAATTGAAACTTTGAAACCACCAATTTTGTCTTTGTAAAAAATTCTTTTATCTTCATCTTTTGTTCTTTTCCTCTCAAGTCTCAATTGCTACTCTTTCGAATTGGTGGGTTTATCAGAATTACAAATTACTGTCGCCCTCAAAAATTATTTTTTTTATTTTTATTTTTTATTTATTTATTTTTTATTTCTGCGTTTTGCTTCTAGTATTTGATTTGTGATTTTTAAATATGAGACCAAGATTTATCCACGAATGGGTTTTTATTTTCCAAAACGCATCAAACCAAGTTGATTGTAGGTAATTCTCGTTCATGTCTCATGTATTATGTTGTTATTTTTTAGAAATTTTGTGATAATGTGTTGTTGTTTATGAATTCAGTGTAGATAATTTTCTTACATGGTGTAATGTAATATTTTGTTCACGCTATTAAAAATTTGGATATAATGTGTATGTGTTAATGAACTTAGTGTAGGTGGTTTTTGTTTGTTTTTGGTTATTATGTTATTGTTAATGTTTTATAAATTTTATGATATTGTATAGTAATTAACAATTTAGTGGAGGTGATTTTTGTTATTGTTCATGCTATCTCTTACATGTGATTGAGGATACGTGTACGATAATTTTTACTATATGAAGTTCACATGCGTAGGATTAGTTGTAAAATATGAATTTTTTATATGTAGGATGTGTGTAGGATATTCGTAGAAGTTTCAATATGTGTATCAAGTAAGTTTCAATAGGTTTGCTCACATCATAAATTACGTGTGGTTGAGCACGAATAGTTTAGTTGTATGTTTTCATGTTCACCATTGATTTGTTTTTTTTTGTGCGTAAGGAAATTTTCGTTGTGTGTAGGATAAGATCTTTTTGTGTAGGATATGTTTTATAATGTGCTGGGTAAGTTTCGATATGTGTATGATTATTTTCAACTAATTATTAGAAACTAGTTTATACTCCGTGTAATACACGGATTTAATTAATAAAATTTTAAATAGTTTATAATAAAAATTATAAAATGATATTTTCAGATAAAATATGATTAAGTTACTTATATATAAATAATTATAATTTCAAGTAAAACAGCAATAATATTATTTTAAACTCTCGTTTTTTGAGATTGTTTTTTTACATTTTGTTTTTCAAACATAATGTAATTTTTTAATCACCCTTAATATAAAAAAATGGTTTTAAAAAAGTTAGAATTTCTAGGAAGTTTTTTGTTTAAAAAAATTTTTGTATCTTATATTTTTTTAAAGTTTGTTTATTTTTTATATAAAAATCTAGTTTATAATTTTTAATTTAAAAATAGAGTAAAATGCTATTTTCATCCCTGACGTTTTGTTGAATTTGCCATTTCAATCCAAAAACTTTTTTTTTTTGCCATTTCAGTTACTGTAGTTTACTAAATGTTGTCATTTTCATCCACTTCACTAACACCGTTAAAACTCTGTTAAAACTCCGTTAAATGTGAGGGTATTTTAGTCTTTTTCAACACCCTAATTATCCAATTAAAACAAATTAATCAATTAATATTCAATTAAAACTAAAAAACACATGAAACGACTAGTGAGACCAGACGATTCGATTTAAAAATTTCAATTAACTCTAACCCATGTTGTTCGATTGAGGTTGCCGTGGGATTTCAATTAATCTTAACGTTTTGTTCGAACGTGTACCGTTATTTGATTGAGGTCTGTTGTGGGATTGATGTTTATTGTTCACATACTTTATCTTATTGAGGTCTTTAATTGATGTATTTGAACGTGACAATTCAAACCTCAATAGAACAAAACGTGACAACATTAGACCTCAATCGAACAACAGTACATATTCAAGCAAAACGTAAAGATTAATTAAAATCTTACAGAAGACATTAATCGAACAACATGTGTTAGAATTAATCGAAGCGACCGGTCTCACGAGTCGCTTCATGTGTTTTTTAGTTTTAATTGAATATTAATTGATTAATTTGTTTTAATTGGATAATTAGGGTGTTGAAAAAGACTTAAATACACTCATATTTAACGGAGTTTTAGCAGAGTTTTAACGATGTTAGTGAAGTGGATGAAAATGGCAATATTTAGTAAACTACAGCGACTGAAATGGCAAAAAAAAAGTTTTTGGATTGAAATGGCAAATTCAATTAAACGTCGGGGACGAAAATGACATTTTACTCTTAAAAATATTTTAAATAATATAATTAGTATTTATTATTATCATTTATTATGATAGAGAGACGGAAAAATCGATATGAGAAAGTGTAATATTTCGACACGTGACGCATTAAAATATTATTTTGTTATAATGGATAGATAACTAATAATTATTTTGGTTAAAATTTATTTTGTTTCAACAAACTAACCGAAGATTTGAGAAACTAATTAATTGCAGAGAGAGGGACACATTAATTAATTGGAAAGATAAAGTTATTTATGTTTGCTTTTATACGTTTTTTTAAGATTTTAAATTTTTAAGATTCAGTAAACAATGCGTAGAACTCTTCCCAAAGCAAATCTAATATTGGTCGTGTACAGCAAATATTCCCGTTTCATAAATAATGTCCAGTCTTTAATATCATCAACGCGTTTTGTGCAAATTGGATGTTAATAAAAGGAGAACTAAACAGTTAATCGTGGTTAGGTGACAACAATCTAGGGATGTGTGACCTTCCAGGGAAGTTTTCACCCAGGCAAACAAAAGTAAATCAGTAAGATTCTTGTGGGCAGAGCGGAGAATATTGGTGGTTTGAGGGGTCGGATGTTACACACTATTTCACCCATCACCAGCCGTCCCTCGAATACCCCACCTCCCTATCGACCACCGACCTTCGACACTCCGACTTGCAACCCCCGACCTTGGGCAATCCGACCTGCGACAGTTTGACCTTGCATCCCTGTCTCCGACAATTGTATGTTTTATTTGTTATTTTGTTGAGTTTTGTTTGGAACTTGAATGTTGAAACTCTTTAATGAATTATTAGTTTTATTTTTTTTTTTCTCATTTTATATCCAAATTGTTACTTAAATCATCCTAATTGTTACTTCACCTTTTAAATATCCAAAATTCTTTCTATTCTCTCTTTTATGGTTTCATTAAGAAACACAGACAAACTAGAAACTCCAAAACCCATTTTCATGAGGATCAGCCCATGGAAAATCAAGGTGTTAGAGGTGATTACCAAGTGTTTCCAAGCTTTCATAATCATCTACAACATCATTTCATGTAAGTATATTAAACATTAGCTTTATTAAACCCGTGTATTACACGGTTTGATCAAATAAAATATTTTATAAGATAAAAATTAATTAATTATAAAGCTATATTCTAATATAAGATATGGTTAAGGATTATAAGTAATAAAAAAATATTAACTTTTTAAACTTTTATTTTAAAACCTTTATTTGTTTTTTTCCCAAAAATAAATTAAACATTTTGTTTCAAAACAAATTGTTATAAAAAAATTTTAAAAATGTTTGGTGTTTTTGAAAAGTTTCTTAATTATTTTCTTAAAAATAACATTAATAACATTAATAAAAAGATCTATTTCTTAATTTACTTATAAAACTAATTTAGATCTAAAACAATTAAATAATATTATTAGTAATTAATGTAAATATTTAATAAGAGAGAGAAGCGGAAAAATTTTGATAAAAATGAATCTGGTGATGTCAAATTTCCCTCATAGATACCTTTTTATTAAATTAGAAATATTTTTGAGTTTTAAAAACTTAAACAACCCAAACACTAAACTTGATGTTCTTGACAACAACCTAGATTGAATTTGGTGTACTTCATCTCTTGAAATTGTTTATCTATCACCACCCAAGGTTCATCACCATTGGTAAGCTGAAAACCGCCCTAAACCATCATTGTTAAACTTAAAACTACACATTCATATGTGATTTTTGTACATCCATGTTACCAGATTATTTTGGAGTTTTCACAGCAAGAAAAATCTGATCTTAAGGCTGCAACACCATCACAACTCGTTCACCTAAAGGTGTAAAGCATAAAACCATAAACTTTCACGTTAAATAACCTAAAAACCATCTTTGTAACATCTCAAGAATTTGAGCCAGAAATAATAGTTAAAAGACAAGAAATATAAATTTCATATTTCATATATTGTTAAACGAATAAGTAACAAGTAAAATGCCTATTTAAGATTGAAAGTTTTTATATGAATTTTAGTATCAAAAGAGACTGTTTAAATATAATAATATATTATATTTAAACTTACTTCGTTTTTAACAAAACGTAAGTCGAATCGTAGAGAAAAGTAGAGAAAATAAGCTCGTTATAATAAAATATTTAACAAATTATATTTTTGAAGTATAAGAGAAAAACACGTTAAGCATCTAAATAAATTATAACAACATAATACTATAATAATATAATATTAATCTTAACATTTGAGCATTGCAATTCATACGTATTTCACATCGGAAGTTTTAGCGACTCCATCCCTCATCGACTATTCAAGAATTTAAGCTAATGGCTTTCTTCTTATAAATAAAACGTTATAGATTCTTGTGAACACTCTAGTATAAAGAGAATATTAAGTATTTGAAACCCCTTTGGGTATTTTTATTAATTATTTTTGGAGCCCGAGTAGAAGCAGAAAGACTATAAAACAAATTGGCGTAGATAATTTTATAGTATGTTTTCATTTAAGATTATGCCATGTTAATTATTATTTGTTTTAGTACTATTATTAGGAGTAGTATTAGTATTAATAGTATTATTATTTTTAAGCGTTAAGATTATTGATAAAGTTAAGTATTGGGTAGCCTAGCATTAGTTAGGCATGCACCGATCATCCACGTTTAAACAAGGCAATGTAAACGAATATTCAACTATGACAATAACTAGTTAGTCATACTATTACCTAACTTAGAATTACTTAAATTGTATATCAGAACCCCAAGATATTATCATATTGTATTAGGAACGGTTATCAACCGATGGTAAGTGTTAAATAGCAGATTTCCTCTGAACTATTTTTTGAAATGGGATGTGATGTTCTGAGAACTACTAATAATTGAATTGACTATCAATAGGATTTGTGATATGTGACAATGCTCAATAAGATTTTTTGAAACGGTATGATTTTACTTTAGCCGATAGAGTTTGTATACATAGACTGGTTATGTGAATTTATATTGTGCTTACTTTGTTACTATTTGTTTACCATGGCTGTATCTGTTTGATGCAGTAATCAATATTAATATGTTTTGAATTTTATATAATGCTATACTCATGAACTAACTAGCTTTAGGCTAAACCCCAAATGTTTTATTTTTATGGACACACATCCTAGGTGCCAAGTGATTGTAGAAATCAGAGTTTACGGGCTACCTATAGGTTCATTATTTGACAACACACTAATTACATAAAATAACAACTTAAATTTTAATGCCAAATCAAATGATGTATCATTGATAATAATTACTTAATCTTTCATCATGTGTATTATCAACCAACCAGTTTTTGGGTTCATTATTAATTTTACAACACACCGTTGGTACATAAAATATCACCATAAATTTTAATGTTGAATCAAATGATGTATCATTGAGAACGATTACTTAATCTTTACCTGAAGTTACCATTGTTCATATGAAAATAACACTATTTTTGTTTAGTGCGAGAGTTTTATGCATGAAAGTAATGTCGTTTTGTATGAATGTTATCCATGTATAACTTTACACTATCGTGTAATGGCATATAAATGTTATCCATGTATAACTTTACACTATCGTGTAACGACTCATGTGAAAGCACATGCGAAAGTTCACGCATGCTACTGTTATGCGCGAAAGGAACTTCAATGCAAAAGTTTAGTTCTCTGTGAAAGGAATATGCAAACTTTGGTGGCACACGAAAGTGAGGCATGCGAAAGCATAAGGCAAATGTAAGCTTCTTAATAGTGTGGAAGTATACGAATTGATTTTATTTGAAAGTAATGTTATTCACCCAATATGCGAAAATTATGTTTAATGAGTGTTACTTATGTGCAAAAGTATAGTTTCATGCGAAAGTAATGGTTTCGCATATTGTTTTGATGGAAACAGGGCAGTTCATGTGGCAGTAAAACATCAAAATCCATTCTTTCAAGTCTACGATTTTGATTTAACAAAAAAAATTTAGAATAAAGATTAATTCCAGAAAATCGTTAATCATATTTATTGTTCCATCATTTTCGGGTGATCGATTACCAAAAATTTTACACAGATTTAAATTACAAGATTCATAAACGTGAGTCAGTGATTAATCATCAAAATTAATTTTAAGGATTAAATTAATATAATCAACATTGTTTTCATACGACATGCATGTTGATTATATTTTGAAACACGAAAATAACTATGTAACTCTAATCCAGGGCCCGCTTAACCATTTTAGTGGCGTAAAGCAGGGTTAATTTTGGATGTATTTTTTTTAAATCTTTAATAAAAACCCTCCTCCTTTATCCGGGCTTGGTACCGGCAAAAATAAACTAAATAGCTTATATTTGGCGGAGTTAAAAAAAAAATTTAATCTATTTTTTATATATTTAAAAAACATGCGAAACATTTATATAAAGCTTATTTTTCTAGCTTTTTTTAAAGCAAACTTTTTAATCAAATCTTCATACTCAATCTCATAAGATAAATCTTTTTCAATTGACAAAATAGCTAACCCATTTAATTTTTTTCTAGCCTAAAACGTAGTAGCTAACTCAAAACTGTAATTACCCTAGCCCAAACACTGAAAAAACTTGATGCCCTCAACATGTGAAGGCCTTAAGCCACCGCCTGGCCCAATAACCTTATTGGGCCGGCCCTGCTCTAATCATATTGATTTTATCATAAACATAATGTGATATCAAAACAATTAGAACTTACTTATAGAAATCGAGATAATTGATGGATGATGATGCAATGTTGATTAATTTTGTCCCCGTTATGATCCGAGAGATCGATGGATGATCTTGCCAAAACCCATGAATTGGTGATTGGTGTCTTCTCCAACTTTCTCTTGTATATACACCACTAGAAAACTGGGCATTTGCGACGACCTTTTTGGTCGCAAATCGTTCGTAGTTAATCTGCTACGACCGTTTTGCGACGAAAATGGGGTGGGAAAAACACACGTCACAGTTGCCCTATTGCGACCATTTTGCGACCGCTAAAATATTTGCGACCGAATGTTGCGACCCCTACCACCATGGCAAATCTTGCGACTACTATGCCACCATTATATTTGCAACCAATAACTTGCGACTAGTTTGCCATCATTATATTTGTGACCAATAACTTTGCGGCCGCTGCTTTTTGCAACCAATTTGTGACTGTTGCATTTTGCAACCGATTTGCGACCACCACTTTTGTGACTATTTTTTAATCGTAATTCGGTTGCAAATTTCTTGAAAAAAAATTAAAAAAATTGTTCGCGACCATTATTTGGTCGCTTCTTGAAAAAAAATAAAAAAAATTGTTCGCGACCATTATTTGGTCGCAATACAATCAGTAGTTTCTTGAAATTTCATTATTTATTTATTTAGACGATTATTTATTTATTTAATCTTCTTCAAGCAGCAAATCTAGAGATTGAGTTAAAACACATAATGGTTTTGCTTAAATGAAGGATTAAGGAATTAAAGAATCAATCCGAAAATATGAAAAGCCTTGTGAAGGGAGATGATATTTGGCTTAGGAAAACTAATTTAGATTCATTAATTTTTCTTCAAAAAAATAGAATATGAAACTTATTACATACTTTAATACTTGTAAGAATTCATGTTATTATATAACTTCATATTGGTGAAAATATAAACTTTTTATATTTAAAATATTTGTGACAGGTTATAAGATCAACATATTTTTTAATTTAAATTTGTTCTTTATTTTTATTTGTGCGGATAATTTACAACTTATATTTGGATATAAATTTTAAATTACAGTCATGTTTGCTAAGTTAATGTTCGGTTACCTTTTCTTTAACAACATATGTACGTTCCCATTTTGAAGGATTACTACTAAAAAGTTTGGCAATTGCTATAAAATTTTAGAACAAAAATATGTCACAAAATTTGTGACCATTTTATGACCGAAATAAAAGGATCCCAAAATTAGTGACCGAAATCAAGAGGGTAGCAAAATTAGCAACCGAAATCAAGACGCGGTCGCAAATTTTGCGACCGAAGTTTTGACGGTCTCAAATTTTACGACCGAAATCATGACGGTCGCAAATTTTGCGACTGAAATCTTGACGGTCAAAAAAAATTAGCAACCGAAATCAAGATGGTTGCAAATTTATGCGACCGTCTATCTACGGTCGCAATTTATGCACAACCATCAACAATTATGTGTGTGTACGATTTTTTGGGCCATACATTTGTCGGTTTCTTCTAAAAGATGTTGGGGTGCGATCTTGTTTAAGAAATAGATAGATAGGTTTGATATATATGTATATAAGAGGAAACCCTAATTAATAATAATTCGATATTTTCATGAAACCGACATAACTTTAGAGGTTAATTAATTATGTCATTTAGGCAAACTTCAATTAAATGGTCCACAAACCATATTGTGGGTTATTTCCAACAATCTATATATGAAATATCTTTAAATGGTCCGTAGAGCATATTGTGGGTTATTTCTAACAATCTATATATGGAATATCTAGTGAAATGAAAGAATTCTCTTTTTTTCCCAACAAGAATTTTATTGTGTACATAATATTTATACTCTAATAAAATAATAATTTAGGATGACACGTGATAGCATACATTCTTACTCATCAAAATTTTTTCGTTTTTCTCTTTTATTAAATAATTATCTTAATTACCAATAATATTATTCATATGTTTTCAGAAAAAAAATAATTTTATAATAAATTAGGAAAAAGATCTTTTTATTAATGTTATTTCTAAAAAACAATTTTTTATAAAATAAGAAATTTTTACAAACATTAAACTTTTTTTTAAATTACTGTTTTTTTATAAAAAAATAATTAAAATTAAAAATTATAATAAGAAAAATTTTAAAATGACATTTTTAATATGTTTTGTTTTGAAACAAAATTTTTAATTTTTTTAGAAAAAAAGTTTAAAAATTTGATATAATTGTTTTATTATTTATAATTTTTACTCATACGCAATTTGAATCATATTTTATATTTATACTTAATAAATTTTTATTATATTTAATATTTTATTAGTTCAACCCGTGTAATACACGAGTTAATAAAGCTAGTATTAGTTAAAGGAATAAAACAACTAAAAGATGTAAGGCCATCTATAACAAAAAAAAAAAGAAAAAAAAAAGCATTGAAATGTTTTTTCCTTAAAACAGATTAAAATTTATGAATAGACATGGCACAAGATGATAGTTCTATGTACAAAACTAGGACGTGTTACAATTGATCTTATCCCTTATTTTAAGACTCAAATTCATGCTATAAACTTAATAAAGATGTAAAGGGAGACGTGGCTTTGCTAAGGCCAACAATGGCTTAGCTTTCCCTAAATCTTGCAACTTCTCCTTGAGATCAACTTGTGCTTCGTTAGGTGGCAACTCCCAGGTGAATCCTTGTACGAGCCTAGCTAGAAGCATTATGGTAATGGTTGATCCCAACAACACTCCAGGGCACCCACGCCGACCGGTGCTAAAAGAAAATGAGTGAAGGTTGTTGTCAGGTATCACCACTTCCTTATCACTGTTCATGTGACGGTCTGGATTGAATGTTAGTGGATCGTCCCAGGTCAAAGGGTTCCTCCCTAGCCCGGGGCGACTCACTATCACATGACTACCTTTTGGTATAAAGTATCCAGCAACAGTAGAGTCAGCCGTTGTCATATGAGGGAGGTTAAACGGTGCAACAGGGTGCAACCTAAAAGCCTCCTTTACACATGCTTTGATATAATTGAGGTTTTGTAGATCATATTCTTGAACCAATCTATCCTTTCCAACCACGAAATCGAGCTCATTGACTGCTTTATTGAATATCCTCGGCTCATTTATCATTTCCGCCATTGCCCATTCGATATTATTTGAAACGTTATCAAAAGATGCCATTATTAGATCCTATAATGCATTGTAATTAAACAAAATTAACACAAATAAAAGGTTGATATCTTCCAAGACAAAAACATCAAAATTTTTTTAATCTTACAAGAATCTGCGCTTTTATTTCTTTTGCGGTTAATTGAGGGTTCTTAAGGTTGATGAAAACGTCAAGCAAATCGTCTTGTTTCTTCCTAACACCATCTTTCCATTGTTGAATCCGCTCATCGATCAAAGGATCTTGATACATTCTTGCGACAAGAATAGCATTCCTTATAATCTTCTCGTGCCCATCTAAATCGGTCATCCAGCGTAACCATGGGAAGTAATCAGTCACACAAAACGCGTGAGTGTAATTAAGAATTTTCAAAAGTGAATCCGCATGCTCAATCTCTTCATCCCCAGGTCCACCATCTTCGCCGCCTTTACCATAATACCTTCTCCCAAACATGAGCTTTCTTGACATGTTGCTTGAGTATTGTTGAGCAATAATCCTCAAATTCACGCAACCCCCGGTGACTCCAAGATTTGTCTCACATTTATTTTTGATGTACCTAAAAGATGCATACATTATTAGGTATGTATGCAGATATAATAAGAATTAAGTTCACAAAAGGCAAGTACTTAACTCCCTAAATATAGCAAATTTTTGTTTTTTATATGAAAAGGCGACTCAATCTAACAAGTTGTCTGCCTTTATATTATATATAACTATCAAATTGCTCATAAGTTTTTAAAAACATGTTTCCTCCTATGCCTGTAAAAACAAGACTGAGAACAACCATATAAAAGTCTACACAAAATACCTTAGTATGTTGTCATATTCTTCGTTTCGTTTGTTCCGAAGCCACTTATGCCTAGCCACCGAAAGAATCTCAGTGGACAAGATTTTTCTCATCTTCTTCCAATGATCACCCATTGGAGCTAGAGCAGTGTTCAAGTAACCATCACTCGTTAGATAGGCTGACATGGTATCAGGCCTTGATGAAAAGATACCATCTTTGTCTTTCAAAAACTCAAGAGCGATATTTGGATCACTCACGGCTATAACATGGACGTTTCCCAGGCGAATGCACAAAATCTTGGTGTTCAATTCATCCATCATCCTGTCAATCCAGCGAAAAGGGGGCTTGTTTCGAAGCATGCTGATTATGCTACCGATAAAGGGCAAGGGTGTTGGGCCTGGAGGAAGAGGTGGTTGGAGTTCGGAACTTGTGATCTTGTTGAGCAAGAAGGAGAACATGTAAAAGATTGACAAAAGAGACAAGAAAAATATGATCATGGTTGGGTTTGGAAGCAAGCTTTTGACAACTAATTAGAATTTGTAATTGTTTTTCTAGTGTTTCTTCGGCATTGTATTGTATTTATAGTGATGTCCTTGTTGGTAGTAGGCAGGCTTTAATGACCAATAATCTTTAGATTAAGTGGTTAAGGTGAGATACCCCAATATCTTATAAAATTAGGTGAAAATTTTTGGTTCAAGTTTTATCAGTGACAAAAATAAATGAGAGTTTTAGGTGGGCCAAGAAGTTTTCTTACCTAATATGAGTTCTCTCCTAAGGCTGATATCAAGTTTCGTACTTAAGTAATGGAGATGATCGTGTAAACTATTGGTTTGTTAGTGATCCAACTGTGAAATTGTATTAGGGTTTGTTGAAAAACGGATAGTGAAAAATTTAATTTAATATGTTGGAGGTACTTGTTGTATGTAGTTTAAATGAACCGTTAAATGAACAAGCGTTTATTATTCTAGATAAAATGTCATATTTTCTAAAGTATAGTAATACTATATGTTTAAATCAAAGATTATAAAATTTCATGTTTTTTGTAATATTAGCTTTTAATTTAAACTAGTTTTTTTACCCCGCCGCGCGTTGCGGCGGAATCGTATGCGGCGTGATAAAGTATATAGTACAATCAACCAGACTAATTTCCGAACTAAGTGTACGTTAATACCCTAGTCGTTTCCAGTTATGTCCAAACGTGGACCGGCCCAAGTTTTTAATGACAATCTTTTCTAAAAAATCGAGAGGAGGGATTAAGATAATATTTTACAAAGTTTTTAAAATGTTTTAAAGGTGAATATGAAAAGATTGAAAGTAATACTTCTATTAAAATAGGCACATAGACATTTTATATTTGACTAAGTCAATTCGGCTTTGAATATCAAAATATAGACAACTAAAACAATATGAAAATAAGTTGTTGCAAGTAATGTGTGTATAAAAATACAAACGTAAGAAATTAATATTAAGATAAAATTGTACATGAGTAAACTGGAACTTTAGAAACCTGAGGAGGTGAAAGTTACATATCACAAAGTTTTAAAAAAGCAAGAAAACATAAATCCGGTGGGTTTAGAACCCACGACCTAACACACAAAATGCATGCACCTAACCACTGCGTCAAGGAAAAAGCGTATGTCAATTTTAGAAAAGTGGATATATATCGTCACAGTAATAGGGGAGAAAGAAAAAAAAAAGAAAAAAATTGAAATGAGGTCCAATAGTAACATGACACGTGGCAAGGCCGGTGGTGCCACCACCGACCTTTGCAAATGTGTATATATACAAAATACGTTGAGCCGGCCCTGACTAAACTTACGTCGAAACTTTTAAATTTGACTCAACTAATATCTGAACAAAATTTACACCAAAATGTAGGCGTTTGTCAAAAAATAGTTAAGCCGAGTCACATCTGATTAGGTCCTAACGATGATGGAATATTTTACAGGGGTAAATCCGGAACTTTAAAAACTTAAGGGGGTCAAAGTGACATTTTTCAAAGTTTTACAAAAAGTTTAGGGTGAAAAGTGTCAAATAAAAAAAGTTGAGGGGGTTTTTTGGCCGGGGGTTTTTTGGCCGGTGTCATTTGCCACCGACCTTTGCAAATAAGTGTACAGTAATAAAGAACATAAAATTATTTGATATTTAAATAATTAGAGAACTAGAAGAAAAAGATTTAACGGAAAATTTATTTGATATTTGATGTACAGATGCTGTGCTATACCGTTGAGTGGTCTCGCGGTTTGTACCATACTAATTCTGAAAAAATATGTCAATAAATAGACACATATGTGTGTCTCTATGTATAACATAAACACACATATTCATACTATATGTACGTATATGTTCGTGCCTGTGTGTGAAAATCCTAAATGAAAAGTTAGAATAAATTAGTGAGAAGAAAAGACACATTTTTTGGTTTTTATTTACTTTTATTGTATTTCTTAATGAAAATAATTTTTATATATTTTACTATTTTATAAGAAATTATACCGGCCACTAAGCAGATCAGCTACTATTTTACAGAAAGACTTTTTCAAAAGCTTTTATTGTGTGATGAATATTTTTTTAAAGTTACGTTAGACATACCCCTGATCAGTTACTTTTCATACTTTGAGCCCTCAAAAAAATTTCATTAGTCGTTATATTTTCCCCCTATAAAATTGTTATTTTTGAAATTAAGCGGTTGGTTACGATTTTTAATCATTTAAAACTGCATCCAAACCAATTAAATTAAAACCAAACCAAACCAAATTAAACTGTTACTATTGGTTTGCCCCGATTTGTATTGTACATACCTTTAAAATATTAATTGCTATTATTAAAAAGTTATATGCTATTATACAAACTATAGGTTAATTTAACACATTTCATTCTCTCCCTCGTCATACTCATTAAAAAATCACATTACAGCTTATCATATTTGCTCCCTGATCAAGTTTCATTATCTTACTAAAATCGAGATCATATATAGTGGGTAAAAGAATATATCTTACTTGTTTCATTATATAGTGGGTAAAGACTGAAGAATATATAGTGGGTAAAGACTGAAACGTATTAACTAAATAATTATAAAACAACTAACAGAAAAGAACATTGATAGAAAGAGTAGTTTTCTATGAAAGAGTGTATAACTTATAATCAAAATACATGTACTGCTAAAATAATATATAGTTAACTCGCAAATCTATAACTTAGTTTTTCAAGTTCCTTTCGAGTTCTCTGTAAATGAAAACAAATTACTAATCAAGTAATGTGGTACGTATGTTCATGAAATAAATATTTTAATTTAAACCATGAAATTTGTAAATAAAAATAAATCCAGAAGAACCTTTTATATGAATTATTACCAATAAGAAATATAACACAAATTCATAATAAATAAAAAAAGGTTAAAAGTTGAGGGTATTATATGTTAATAGTTAAATTTATAAAGAAATAGAGGATCGATAGTAATAATTGTTGACAAGTTTAAGAGATGAGATATAACAAATCTTCTTTTTTTTACAATAATAAAAGAGTAACTTAATAAACACATGATATCACCACATTTAAAAAAAAAAAAACAAAGATATTAGCTAGAAAATTTTAAATGATATGATAATCAAAATACAAATAAATAAAATACTCACCTCAAGGGTATTAAACAAAGATATCTTAAAAGTATCTGGAACTTTATCCCAAGTGGGATAATGGAAAGGAACTGATGAAACATAATTTGACAAAGCCCTGATAAATAGTTGACTGTTTTCTCCGACGGCTTTATATTGTTTTCCCGTGTGGTCAAACTGAATGGGTAGTGGCTGGTTGTTGTTTGCAGCCAATTTATCTAATAAATTTAAATTTCTCCCTTTTGAACGTTTTTTTTTACTTGATGCTAGATGGATACATAAAAGTAAAATTATTAACATTCAAAATATGTGCATAGACATATATTTAAAATGAAAAATAACTTACATGACTGGCAACTTGAGGGAAGTGAATATGCACGGCCATGCGGGTCACGACCCCCGCCGTCACCACCGTGTGCTACACTTGATGACATAACCTACAACAAAAACAATTAATAAATCTTAAGCATTTTCTAAAACATACAATTCAAATCCTAAAATACAATTCAATTCCTAAAACATCTTAATTTTGTGTTTTAAAATATAATTCAATTCCTAAACATTTTCTAATACACATTTTAAATCTTAAACCACTAACCACTAACCAATAACCAATTCAACAACTAAATAAACAGATTAATAACCTAATCAAACAATTTTTATATTATCATTCTAACAAATTAACCAATAATCAAATCAACATTTTAAATCTTAAACCACTTATATTATCATTCTAACAATACCAAATAATAACGTAATCAAACAATTTTTATATTATCATTCTAACAACACAAACTAATACTCAAATAAAACAAATTATATTATGGCGACGACATGTTGTCGCCATAGGGTGGACGCAAATTTTTAATTTTTTTGTATGATTAAAAATAAATAAAAATTAAAATAAAATGACTTATGGCTACAATTATTGGCGACAACTTTTTGTCGTCGTGATAGGTTGGACCTAAGGCGACAACTTGTCGTCGCCATAGGTCTTCTGTAGCCAAAAACCAAACGGACCCTATGGCGACGACATGTCGTCGCCATAGGGTGACCTATAGCGACGACATCATGTCGTCGCCATAGGTCTAGTCGCCATAGACTCTTTTTCTTGTAGTGATATATACACATATATAACATACATAGACATATACATATCCATACACACTTATACATACACATACATACAAATAAGTTTGATGCTTCCCAATCGCTCACACGTGTTTATAGAGGTTGTTTGGTTTTGAAGGTTCCGTAAACCCCATTCATAGAATGGCTTACGTGGCATAAAAGCAACAATACCAATGTTTATAGATGGACACTTTTATGCCATGTAGGCATGCTGTTTTTATGTCATGTAGGTACTTTCGTGAATGGGGTTCACTGAAACTTTAGAAACAAAAACTTTATTATAAAAACACCGAAATCCATTATATGTTTGAAAACAAAACCAATGTAAAAAATTTACATAATACTGTATTCTTATATGCACTTCAAAATTATATGAAACTCTTAATCAAATAAGACTCATTAACGAAATAATATAAATAAATATGATGCCCCTAAAATATATATATATGGACTTCGGTACGCTACGTACTCTTTTTACAAAAATCCCACCCTCTCACTGTAATGGACACACACTAAAAAGAGGTATGATTATTTAAAGGAGTCTTTTTGGGATACCTTCTACGATTAAAGCTTTCTAACGGAATTTGAATGATTAAATATGTATAAAGAACAATGTTTGGTTTTCTTGAGATTTAGCCAATTTTAGTTCTCACGAACATTGCAGATAAACCAAATATCGGTCGAATAGATAAATCAAGGACAGCTATACCAAATTTAACATAAATCCTTATCTTTATTCTTTATACTCAAACAAAACAGTAAATAAAAATGACACGTGCCAAAAACACATTATTTTTTATCAAAATTTTTGCATATTTCTTTATTATTAAATAACTATATTAATTATAATAATATATTTAATTTTTTTAGATTAAAAATAGATTTTAAATAAATTAAAAAAATCTTTTTATTAATGTTATTTCTAAAGAAACGAACTTTTATAAAAATAAACTTTTCTAAACATCAAACTTTTTTAAACATATGAAATTTTTAAAGTTAGTGTTTTAAAACATTTCTTAAAATAGTTTGTTTTAAAACAAAATATTTAATTTATTTTTTGAAAATAAAAAAAAATTAAAAAGTTGATATCATTGTTTGTTATTTATAATCTTTACTCATATGAAATTTTACTTATATCTTATCTTAAAATATTATTTTATAATAAAAAAATATTATTATATTAATTTTTTATTTATTCAACCCGTATAATGTACAGGTTTTACTAAAGATAGTTATAAGGATCAAAAGTAAAGGATCGGGAAATCAAAATTGAACTTTTGTAAAAGTTCCAGCATGAGACCTTAAACTTGCCGAGCGAGAAGAAGTTCTAGCGCGAGAACATTTTTGTTTAGTATATATATATATGTATTGTCATATAATTCAGTAGAACACTTGTCATAATTCACTATTATAAATCATATTTATATGAAATATATCAAAGTTATTTACATCTCGTGTTCATCTTGATCTTGCTTCTTATTCAATATATCCGTATAATATTCATCTCGTGTTTATCATACGAGATCGATATTATTGTAAAATCCTAAAATTCACAATTGAGCTAGTGCTTTAATATTACTTGTTTGTATCTTTCATAGAAACTTATGTATATAATCTGTATAGTATATACATGCGTAGTTATCTCAAAACATTCCATCTAAAATTTTTCTTACAAATAAAATTAGTGTAAAGCATGATTCAAGGATGTAATTATCAATCCTTCTACTAAACTTTTTCACCTGAAAAAGTAACGGTAAAATTGCGGACATTAGATCATCAAGTGAAAGTTAAGTCAAGCGTCGACTACGCCTTTTATTAAAAGAAAGAAAACTGCCGCCGCCGGCAACGGCGGTCGCGTCAACGGTGACGATGACGCTGACGCTAACGATCACGTATGCTATTAGTTTCTTATTGTCGGATGATTTGTTGTGTGTGTGTCTATATATATATATATATTTATAGGAGAGAAATCAAATGAAAACCATGCTTATAGTTGGAAACCGTGAAAACCACCACTACCCAATCACATAATTGATAATTGATTTAACATTTTAATTGTTTAAAGTATATTTGAACAAACTTCAATTTTATTTTTTTAGGTCTTATATATATTTTAGTTTAAACTCCAAGGAACGACAATGATGACGAAAAGACTTACGTATACCTAACTTGTATGAGTTACATGTACACAACTCGTAGTTGTACACTTGGTAACACGTACTAACATATACATAACCCATACGTATACGTAACTCTCAGTTGTACACTTTGTAATACGTACTTATATATATGTAACCCATAGTTTTCATGGTTTTCAATTATAACATGGTTTTCAAGGGATTTCTCTCTCTCTCTCTCTCTCTCTCTCTCTCTCTCTCTATATATATATATATATATATATATATATATATATATATATATATATATATATATATATGGTTGGGTTCAAATGATATTAAGAGAAATTGTGTAAACCAATAAACCAAATCTCCACCTTTCATATGAACCCAACCCTAAATATATATATATATATATATATATATATATATATATATATATATATATACATATAGGATAGAGAACAAATATTAACCATTATTTATTGTGATAACCCATTAACCAATTTAGTGGTACATAGCAGGCCACGTAATCATTGTAAGTTATAGTTACAGTGGTAATACTAGTGGCCCACAATGAATGTTAAAAACTTTTTTAAAAAAATATAGCAATACTATACTCGAATTAAAGATATTAAAATGATATATTTAATGGTGTTATTTGTATAAAAAATAACATCATACAAAAAAGTTAAGACGGTTTAAAAAAAAGTGAAATTTTTCAAAAAAATATCGGTCGAATATCGGTCGAATAGATAAACCAAATATCGGTCGAATAGATAAATGAAATTTTTCAAAAAAATGAAAATTTTAAAATGAAGTTTTTCAAAGAAATGATATACTATACTTGAGATTTAGCCAATTTTAGTTCTCACGAACATTGCAGATAAACCAAATATCGGTCGAATAGATAAATCAAGGACAGCTATACCAAATTTAACATAAATCCTTATCTTTATTCTTTATACTCAAACAAAATAGTAAATAAAAATGACACGTGCCAAAAACACATTATTTTTTATCAAAATTTTTGCATTTTTCTTTATTATTAAATAACTATATTAATTATAATAATATATTTAATTTTTTTAGATTAAAAATAGATTTTAAGTAAATTAAAAAAATCTTTTTATTAATGTTATTTCTAAAGAAACGAACTTTTATAAAAATAAACTTTTCTAAACATCAAACTTTTTTAAACATATGAAATTTTTAAAGTTAGTGTTTTTAAAAAGTAAAAATTTTATAAATAAAAAATAATTAAAATTGAGATTTGTAGTAAGGAAATTTTTAAAATTGACATTTCTTAAAATAGTTTGTTTTAATACAAAATATTTAATTTATTTTTTGAAAATAAAAAAAAATTAAAAAGTTGATATCATTGTTTGTTATTTATAATCTTTACTCATATGAAATTTTACTTATATCTTATCTTAAAATATTATTTTATAATAAAAAATATTATTATATTAATCTTTTATTTATTCAACCCGTATAATGTACAGGTTTTACTAAAGATAGTTATAAGGATCAAAAGTAAAGGATCGGGAAATCAAAATTGAACCTTTGTAAAAGTTCCCGCACGAGACCTTAAACTTGCCGAGCGAGAAGAAGTTCTAGCGCGAGAACATTTTTGTTTAGTATATATATATATGTATTGTCATATAATTCAGTAGAACACTTGTCATAATTCACTATTATAAATCATATTTATATGAAATATATCAAAGTTATTTACATCTCGTGTTCATCTTGATCTTGCTTCTTATTCAATATATCCGTATAATATTCATCTCGTGTTTATCATACGAGATCGATATTATTGTAAAATCCTAAAATTCACAATTGAGCTAGTGCTTTAATATTACTTGTTTGTATCTTTCATAGAAACTTATGTATATAATCTGTATAGTATATCCATGTGTAGTTATCTCCAAACATTCCATCTAAAATTTTTCTTTCAAATAAAATTAGTGTAAAGCATGATTCAAGGATGTAATTATCAATCCTTCTACTAAACTTTTTCACCTGAAAAAGTAACGGTAAAATTGCGGACATTAGATCATCAAGTGAAAGTTAAGTCAAGCGTTGACTACGCCTTTTATTAAAAGAAAGAAAACTGCCGCCGCCGGCAACGGCGGCCGCGTCAACGGTGACGATGACGCTGACGCTATCGATCACGTATGCTATTAGTTTCTTATTGTCGGATGATTTGTTGTGTGTGTGTCTATATATATATATATATTTATAGGAGAGAAATCAAATGAAAACCATGCTTATAGTTGGAAACCGTGAAAACCACCACTACCCAATCACATAATTGATAATTGATTTAACATTTTAATTGTTTAAAGTATATTTGAACAAACTTCAATGTTATTTTTTTTAGGTCATTATATATATTTTAGTTTAAACTCCAAGGAACGACAATGATGACCAAAAGACTTACGTATACCTTACTTGTATTAGTTACATGTACACAACTCGTAGTTGTACACTTGGTAACACGTACTAACATATACATAACCCATACGTATACGTAACTCTTAGTTGTACACTTTGTAATACGTACTTACATATATGTAACACATAGTTTTCATGGTTTTCAATTATAACATGGTTTTCATAGGATTTCTCTCTCTCTCTCTCTCTCTCTTTATATATATATATATATGGTTGGGTTCAAATGATATTAAGAGAAATTATGTAAACCAATAAACCAAATCTCCACCTTTCATATGAACCCAACCCTATATATATATATATATATATATATATATATATATATATATATATATATATATATATATATATAGGATAGAGAACAAATATTAACCATTATTTATTGTGATAACCCATTAACCAATTTAGTGGTACATAGCAGGCCACGTAATCATTGTAAGTTATAGTTACAGTGGTAATACTAGTGGCCCACAATGAATGTTAAAAACTTTTTAAAAAAAATATAGCAATACTATGCTCGAATTAAAGATATTAAAATGATATATTTAATGGTGTTATTTGTATAAAAAATAACATCATACAAAAAAGTTAAGACGGTTTAAAAAAAAGTGAAATTTTTCAAAAAAATAAAGGGAAAATTATTAAATCGGTGGTGTAAAAGATAGTTACACTATATAATTATGGTGTAAATGTTTGTTACATTAGTGTTAACTGGTTTACTGCAATAAATGTGAGTTAACAACCGTTCCTACCCATATATATATATATATATATATATATATATATATATATCCCTTTCTGTACAACCTTCAACCGCTGTGTATACTCTCGTCTACTACACCAACCATCCGCTGTGCATACTTTGCAAGTAAGTTTTTTCTTTAAACCCCCTCTTTTTATGGCAACCTCAAACCTTGCCATGCACCCCTCTGATATATATTGGTATCAGAGCAAAGTCTTTCTTAAAATCTAAAAGACTAAGACAAGCTCCATTTTAAGGCGTGTGATGCCTGTGTTATTGGAGAACTCTCTTAGGTGAAGATTATGGGAAAGAAGGTTGCTTTGATAACTCTGAAAGGGTTTCTTTTATGGTTTGTTTCCTTATTGTTTTAATATGTAATCATATTACTTTGTTTTTATTACTTTGTTTTACTTAATTAAGCTGGGATATAAGAAAATATATATGAGATAAACTGGGAATAAGGAGAGAAAGAGTTAAAGAGTAGGTATTCTTAATAACCATCGGTAGCTCGCAAATAATCAAACGCTTAGAATTTCTAAACTTAGAATTCTCTGAAAAAGCTAATCAAAAAACACTTAAAACAGATAATTTCACTATAGTCTGTAATATAAAAGACTCTTGTGAACACAGTTTACACACAAATAATTCACAGCTAAATACAATAGTAGATTTACTTATAAATCTAAGTATTAGTTTACAGAAAGAAGTAATAAATAATAAACAGATATTAGAAAACTTAATAACAGAAGTAAAGAAAATATCACAGAATTTAGATTATATTAAAAATCAATCTAACAGAATAATAAGTGAAGCAAGTAAAAGTAATACAGAAAATAATACAGCTCTAGAAGTAGAGAAAATTACAGAAGCCTTACAAAAATTAAAAACAACTAAAAAACCTATACCTTACACACACTGGCAACCAAGAAAATGAATAATAATAGTTTCTTAGGAAGAAGTAGAACTATACAGGAAGCTAGGAACTCTACAGGTAATATACAGGATACTATTACATCAGATAGATTCTTAAACAGAATAATTAGAAGAGGATCAGGATCTAACAGTAATAGACAGATAACACAGATCGAGGAAGAAATAGATCTAGATAGAAATCTAGAATTATACAATCAACATCAATTAGACATATTAAATCCAAGGATTTTATATCAAACAGGAAGATTAAACATAAACACTACACTCATAAGAAGCAGTAGAGAAGAAAGCTTAAGAGTAGTAGACAACACAGTAACATTAGATCTTTTTTCACCAGAAACTATAGAAAAGATCAAAAAACAGAACAAAAACTTTGTACACACAGGATTAATAGTAATAGGAGTTAAAGCTCTAGGAAGAAAAAACCTAGGAACAAAGCTCTTAGCCCTAATACTTGATAAAAGTTGGAAAACAGAAATGAAAAAAGCTATAATCTCAGGTATGGAAGTAGATCTGAGTCAAATATAGCAATATTCTATTGTACACCCGATATCTTAAAAGATACAAAAGATTTACAGAACATTAAAATAGCTTTAAAAACAAAAGGATACGAAAATTACGAAGGAAACAACCTAGTAGTAAGTATAGGAATACTAGGAAAAGCTAGTAACAGTTCAGGAATGAAATACAAAGTAAACATAGATGGAATCGTTAAAACGATAGCATCAAAATCTATACAGATGATAGACCCAATAAAAATAGATCCAGAACAGCTAACAGGATTAGAATGGGATCTAGAAGATCTACAGGAAAATGATAATAATACAGTCTTAGTACCTAAGAAAAGTTATATATATGAGGAAGTTGATGGAAAACAGAAACTAAGGTTTACAGATTTTAAACAAACAGAAGAAAATGATAACGAAGAATATCATTTTATGAATATAGAGGAAGAGGAGGAAACACTTCCAATATATGATACAGATAATGAATATGATACAGATGATGAAATATTAGATACAAATTTCTTAAAGTTTGAACAAGAAGAAACAATGGATTACACACTCCTAGACTTTGAAGAAGAGTCTATAGATTGCTTTAAGATAGAAGAAGCAAATAAAACACTAGAACAAATTATAGACAGAAAGTTTACAGAATTAAACATACAACAGGAAGTAGATGACATGATCATAGAATGTATGTTAGACTTAGGAATGACATACGAAGAAAGTTATAAAAAACTACAGGAATACTACAATCTGCCATTAGTAGAAGACATTGTAAATGGTAAAACAATGATAGCAGATTTTTACAAACAAGAACAAACTTTTATGGATGCACAGATGCACAATCCTTTAAAAAGACCAAAAATAGAATGGGTAGGAGAACATAGCGGTACACATCAAGAAACTCATGGTAGAGAACCATGGGCACAACCGACAGTAGATTACCAACAGGAATCTAATTACATAGGAAAAGGAAAACGACTACCTATAGGACAGATTTACAGTACAAACATGTTGTTACTAGAACAACAAAAACCACAGTTATGGATAGACGAAGTCTTAACATGGGAACAAAATGTAGTAAGACTTTGGGAAACAAATAAGAAAGACAGTATGGATATGTTTGCATATCTAGAAACAACATTAGGGCCAATAGCCTTAGGAATCTGGCAAAGTAAGAAAGCACAGAATCCAGAAGAAATAAATCAACTTAAAGCATTAGGAGACAATCCTTACAACTTCACAGCACAAATTAGAACTCTAATATTAGGAGTTGATCCAGCAAAAAACAACAGTCTAATACAAGATATAGCTATAAGGAATCTAGAACAGCTAAGTATAGCAGACATGAAATACATAAATGAATTCACATTAGATTTCACTAGATTATTATCTCAAACAGGAAAAGCCATGGATGATAATCTCTGTGATAAATACTTTGTAAAATTACCAGGAGATTTAGGGAAATCTATACATGAAGCCTGGAAAATAAATTACGGTACACAACAGAATCTAGGAATAGGACCTAGAATAACTTATACATTCAGTATTTTAGAAGAAAAATGTAAAGAAGTAGCTCTACAAGAACAGTTAAAAAGAAATGCGTATGCATTCTGTAAAACAGCAATTTATACACCACAGGCTTATGGAGTCTATAATAAAAGAAAGAAGATAAGAAAAAGTATGACATACAACAAAAATTACAGAAAAAACAATACAAATAGGTATGTTAAAAAACCACAGTCAAGAAAATGTAGATGTTTTATCTGCGGAGATACAACACATTTAGCTAATAAATGCACAAACAGGAATAAAAATGTAGAAAGAGCTAACTTAATAGAACAGATACAGGATTACGAAATAGAAGCTATTAAAACAGATGATGATTCTGATAATGAATCAGTATATAGTATATACAGCGAGGATGAAAATCCAACAGTAAAAGTAGCATATACATACATGAATACAGAAGAAAAATGTGAACATAATTGGATACAAAACAAGGGAAATAATCACATTAGATGCTATAATTGTGGATATTACCCAAGTATAGAAAAACGATCACAGTGTAATAGATGCTTTAAGGAAATTTGCTTCAAATGCCTTAAAGAAATTTACAACCAGGATATAGCTTCGACATCTAAAACAGTCAACAAAGATAGTAAAAATGATAAAATAGAAAAGATAGAACTTTCAATAGAGTTACACAGCCTAAAGATCAAAAACATAGAAAACAAGATAGAAGAAATAGAAAGAATAGTCAAACCTGAGGAGATAGGTAAAATGGCTATAACACAGTCACAAGAACAGACTTACATACAAACACAGGGTTCAATAAACATGATAACTATTCAAAGCCGCTTATGGTTAGACAGTAATAAATACATAGACTTACAGGCATTAGTAGATACTGGAGCAACAAAAAGTTTAATATCATACAGCTTAGCACCAGTAGAATATCACAGAAAACTTTCATATAAGTTAAGTACAAGAACAGTTGAGGATAGATTAATAGATATTACACATTGTCTAGAACCGGTAGGAATACAGTTCTTAGACTTTGCAAATAATTACAGTATTAAGTACGATATGCCACAAATAAACATTAATCCACCAAATATAAAATCTAAAGACTTTGTTATAGGATTAAATTTTATATTAGGATTAAATGGGGCAGTAACAATTACAAAAAATTTTATAACATTAAGCAAACAGTTATATACAATACCAACCCTTAGATACATAAATACAACAGAAATTGTTCAAAAAGAGGTGATAAAGGAAACTTAGACTTTTTGAAAACACAGAACAGAAAAAATTTGATAAATAATGAGTCGTTAAGACTTCTCACAAATTTTTTAAGCCATGATATGGAAAAAGGACAGGATATTACAAAAAGTATAAATCATCCTATGATTCTACATTTAGAAAAAATAGGATATATTGGAGAAGATATAACAAAAGCAAGGGTAAACTACACCTGTAAAATACAGTTAAAAAACCCTGACATAGTAATCAGAACAGCTAATATAGAATACAGCCCATTAGACAGAGAGGAATTCAAAAAACAAATCCCTGAAATGATAAATCAAAAATTAATTAGAAAATCAGAAAGTCCTCACAGATCTGCAGCCTTTTTAGTAAGAAACCACAGTGAGATAAAAAGAGGAAAGGCTAGGATAGTTTACAACTACAAAAGGTTAAACGATAATACAGTAGATGATGGATACAATATCCCAAATAAAGACAGTTTATTAAATCTTATACAAAATAAAAAAGTATTTTCAAAATTTGATTTAAAATCAGGTTACAACCAGTTAAAGCTGGAAGAAAGTTTTAAAACATGGACAGCTTTTACATGTTCTGAAGGGCAATATGAATGGAACGTCCTAAGTTTTGGACTAAAAAATGCTCCTTCAATTTTTCAAAGATTTATGGATAGCATATTTTTAAAATATGAATTTTGTTTAGTTTACATTGATGACATTTTAGTTGCAAGTAATACAGTACAGGAACACGAAAGACATCTTCAGCAGGTTTTTACAGAAATAAAAAAGAATGGTATAGTAGTTTCTAAACGAAAAATGGAGTTATTCAAAAGAAAAATCTCCTTTTTAGGGTTAGAAATTGGAAATGGAAAAATAGAATTACAACCACACATTTCTACAAAAATTCTAAATTTTCCAGAAAAATTCGAAAATTTAAAACAAATACAAGCATTTTTGGGACTGGTAAATTATGCCAGAAAATTTATTCCAAACTTGTCAAAATTAGTCGGACCAATATACAGTAAAACTACAAAAAATGGTCAAAAGTATTTTAACCAAGAAGATATTAAATTGGTTAAAGAAATCAAAAAGGCGGTAAAAAATATAAAACCCCTTGAATTACCTTTAACAACAGATTACATAATCATTGAAACAGATGGATGCAAAGAAGGATGGGGAGCAGTCCTTCTATGTAAACCAAATAAATACAGTGCAAAGAAAGAAGAGAAAATTTGCGCTTATACAAGCGGTAATTTTCAAAATAAAACAAACTGGACTACAATAGATTTTGAAATACAAGCATTAATATATGCTTTGGATAAATTCAAAATCTTTTTAAATAAAGAGTTTACAGTCAGAACCGATTGCGAAGCAATCGTTAAGTTTATAAAAAATGACCAAAGCAAAAAGATAAACAGAACAAGATGGGTCAATTTACAAAACATTATACAAGGAAATGGTTACTCTATAAATTTTGAACATATAAAAGGAAAAAATAATGGGATAGCAGATATGTTATCTCGAAATATTAACAAATGGTTTGTTACAGATGGACAGGAAAAAAGATAAAGGAAAAACAAAGATTGTATATCCTAAACAGGATAAATCTTTGACAGAGGAAGAAGAACAGATTCAACAGTTATACAGGCAGTCAATAGAAAAAATACACAGTTCATCTCAAATCACACTACCTCAGTTAGTGGCGAGACCAGATGAAATTACACAGTTCTATAGACAGCATAAACAGTTTACACAGTCAAGGGAAAAACGCCCTTTGCATACTACCAGTTCTATACCCAAGCCGGTATTA
Source organism: Flaveria robusta (assembly GCA_025506415.1). Taxonomy (NCBI): domain Eukaryota; kingdom Viridiplantae; phylum Streptophyta; class Magnoliopsida; order Asterales; family Asteraceae; genus Flaveria; species Flaveria robusta. The sequence continues at coordinate 11,526,392 of CM046459.1, read as the reverse complement.
GAATTTGGAACATATGCTTTACAGATTTTCACAGATTCTAACAAAAAGTTTCGACCTATTATAGGCATGAAACTTACAGACAAGCAGCAATGCTTGTTAGACAACCTATGGCACATTCAAACCATGCCACAGGCTTCTACTTTCAAAGTACAGGTTTTGAATGCTTTAAGCATTTACTTTCAGGAACAAAGTTCAAAAACCCCTGAAAGACAGTTTAAAACAAAACCCAATTTTACACATTATGTTATATACAGAGGTACAAAGATTGGGATTTTCAACAAATGGACCAGCGTTATCCCTCATATAACAAATATTCCTGGGGGAGCAACCTGGAAAGGTTTTACAAACTTCTCTGAAGCATTGAAAGATGCAAGAGAAAAATTTGGAATACAAAATTTTTACATAGAACCCGAAGAGGTTAAAAGCTTTTCGGATATTGCAAAACAAAACCCTGAGCAATACATTCAAGCTCAGCAGGAAATGATTTCAACATTGAAATCACAGTTAGAGGAAAAAACAAAAAATACACAGATTATACAGATAAAAATTGAAAATAGCATGTTAAAACAGAAAATGCTATACTCGAAGCAAAAAATACACAGTTATTACAAAGGCTCGAGAAAAAAGAAGAAAAAACAGTTATACACAGAACTTATGAATCTTTTAGAACAAGGATTCTTGATACACCCTGGTGGCAAGTTTTGAAACCAGTTACAGAGAGATTCCCAGAATTTGAGAATCTTGTCTCACAGAAGGTTTGTGCAGAATTCCCTTTGATTCTGTACAATCTACAGCAGCAGCTCATAGACTTAGCCTTTAGCTTCGATAGTGAAGTTCAAGGATTTTCAGTAGTAGAAAGAACAGATGAAGACGGCGAAGGAACAGGCCTCTTGTTACTTCAAGTTCATCACCCTACAAAACTAACAGATGCACAGATTATTCAATTTTACCATCATGGTATGATTGATTACTTAGAAATAAAGTTAGACAGAAGAACAGAAGATCTCCTAAATCAACTTGGGGAGAAGATCATCTTAACAGCAGGAAACATTGCAGCACGGTCTACGACACCCTACATTGGTATCAAGGTCGTTGCTTCATTTCCTTTTGCAGACGCTTATACATACAGACCAGCTAGAAAGAGGATATTCATAGAACACAATAAACAGAAAACAGAAGTCTATCTACAGAGAGCGATGACAAATCCAGTCAGTAACATAGACTTTGCAAATTTACCATGGATGGATGAAACAGACAGCCAGCCTACAACAAGTTTCGAACAGTTTATCAAAAAACATCAGGAAACTCCAGAAATTCCTGATTGTTTTCCTTGGCAGCAGTACAGACTCATAGGAGAAGGACACTACATACAGGTTTATGCAAAAACAAATTGGAGTATGCTTCTACCATTTGCAGGGGAAGGAGACACTCTACAGTTACAGCACATCGTCAACCTAGAAGACGGATACGACGACGAGCAGAATTGTTCAAGTCCACAGTCAATCGACAGCACACACAGAGACTTCTAGAAGACACTACGCATGCAATGACGACAGATTACACAAAACAAAAACAGTGACGTAAGCCATGACGCAAGCAGCAATTATCGAAAGATAATCATGGCAGACAGCTTTACTTTTAACTTTACTTTTTCTTTTTAGGCTTTTTGAATTTATTGTATAGCCTTTTTGACTTTTAGGTATATAGCTTTTAGAGTTTAGCAGATTCGTTTGCCTATATAAGGGCACTTATAATTCATTTGTAAACACGACCACACCATACTACCAAGCAATAATATTATGATTGCTCACTAAACTCTCCGCCGCTCTTTAACTCTCTACTCCCTTACTCTCCCAGTTATTATCCCCAGTACTTCATATTGCCTATGAGGGACAGTCAATGATATGTAAAAATTTTGTATTCCAAATTTTCCAAATTTTTCATTTCTTCTGTTGCTTTAAGGAAATTTGCTTCAAATGCCTTAAAGAAATTTACAACCAGGATATAGCTTCGACATCTAAAACAGTCAACAAAGATAGTAAAAATGATAAAATAGAAAAGATAGAACTTTCAATAGAGTTACACAGCCTAAAGATCAAAAACATAGAAAACAAGATAGAAGAAATAGAAAGAATAGTCAAACCTGAGGAGATAGGTAAAATGGCTATAACACAGTCACAAGAACAGACTTACATACAAACACAGGGTTCAATAAACATGATAACTATTCAAAGCCGCTTATGGTTAGACAGTAATAAATACATAGACTTACAGGCATTAGTAGATACTGGAGCAACAAAAAGTTTAATATCATACAGCTTAGCACCAGTAGAATATCACAGAAAACTTTCATATAAGTTAAGTACAAGAACAGTTGAGGATAGATTAATAGATATTACACATTGTCTAGAACCGGTAGGAATACAGTTCTTAGACTTTGCAAATAATTACAGTATTAAGTACGATATGCCACAAATAAACATTAATCCACCAAATATAAAATCTAAAGACTTTGTTATAGGATTAAATTTTATATTAGGATTAAATGGGGCAGTAACAATTACAAAAAATTTTATAACATTAAGCAAACAGTTATATACAATACCAACCCTTAGATACATAAATACAACAGAAATTGTTCAAAAAAGAGGTGATAAAGGAAACTTAGACTTTTTGAAAACACAGAACAGAAAAAATTTGATAAATAATGAGTCGTTAAGACTTCTCACAAATTTTTTAAGCCATGATATGGAAAAAGGACAGGATATTACAAAAAGTATAAATCATCCTATGATTCTACATTTAGAAAAAATAGGATATATTGGAGAAGATATAACAAAAGCAAGGGTAAACTACACCTGTAAAATACAGTTAAAAAACCCTGACATAGTAATCAGAACAGCTAATATAGAATACAGCCCATTAGACAGAGAGGAATTCAAAAAACAAATCCCTGAAATGATAAATCAAAAATTAATTAGAAAATCAGAAAGTCCTAAACTGTTTATGCTGTCTATAGAACTGTGTAATTTCATCTGGTCTCGCCACTAACTGAGGTAGTGTGATTTGAGATGAACTGTGTATTTTTTCTATTGACTGCCTGTATAACTGTTGAATCTGTTCTTCTTCCTCTGTCAAAGATTTATCCTGTTTAGGATATACAATCTTTGTTTTTCCTTTATCTTTTTTCCTGTCCATCTGTAACAAACCATTTGTTAATATTTCGAGATAACATATCTGCTATCCCATTATTTTTTCCTTTTATATGTTCAAAATTTATAGAGTAACCATTTCCTTGTATAATGTTTTGTAAATTGACCCATCTTGTTCTGTTTATCTTTTTGCTTTGGTCATTTTTTATAAACTTAACGATTGCTTCGCAATCGGTTCTGACTGTAAACTCTTTATTTAAAAAGATTTTGAATTTATCCAAAGCATATATTAATGCTTGTATTTCAAAATCTATTGTAGTCCAGTTTGTTTTATTTTGAAAATTACCGCTTGTATAAGCGCAAATTTTCTCTTCTTTCTTTGCACTGTATTTATTTGGTTTACATAGAAGGACTGCTCCCCATCCTTCTTTGCATCCATCTGTTTCAATGATTATGTAATCTGTTGTTAAAGGTAATTCAAGGGGTTTTATATTTTTTACCGCCTTTTTGATTTCTTTAACCAATTTAATATCTTCTTGGTTAAAATACTTTTGACCATTTTTTGTAGTTTTACTGTATATTGGTCCGACTAATTTTGACAAGTTTGGAATAAATTTTCTGGCATAATTTACCAGTCCCAAAAATGCTTGTATTTGTTTTAAATTTTCGAATTTTTCTGGAAAATTTAGAATTTTTGTAGAAATGTGTGGTTGTAATTCTATTTTTCCATTTCCAATTTCTAACCCTAAAAAGGAGATTTTTCTTTTGAATAACTCCATTTTTCGTTTAGAAACTACTATACCATTCTTTTTTATTTCTGTAAAAACCTGCTGAAGATGTCTTTCGTGTTCCTGTACTGTATTACTTGCAACTAAAATGTCATCAATGTAAACTAAACAAAATTCATATTTTAAAAATATGCTATCCATAAATCTTTGAAAAATTGAAGGAGCATTTTTTAGTCCAAAACTTAGGACGTTCCATTCATATTGCCCTTCAGAACATGTAAAAGCTGTCCATGTTTTAAAACTTTCTTCCAGCTTTAACTGGTTGTAACCTGATTTTAAATCAAATTTTGAAAATACTTTTTTACAGAAAGAAGTAATAAATAATAAACAGATATTAGAAAACTTAATAACAGAAGTAAAGAAAATATCACAGAATTTAGATTATATTAAAAATCAATCTAACAGAATAATAAGTGAAGCAAGTAAAAGTAATACAGAAAATAATACAGCTCTAGAAGTAGAGAAAATTACAGAAGCCTTACAAAAATTAAAAACAACTAAAAAACCTATACCTTACACACACTGGCAACCAAGAAAATGAATAATAATAGTTTCTTAGGAAGAAGTAGAACTATACAGGAAGCTAGGAACTCTACAGGTAATATACAGGATACTATTACATCAGATAGATTCTTAAACAGAATAATTAGAAGAGGATCAGGATCTAACAGTAATAGACAGATAACACAGATCGAGGAAGAAATAGATCTAGATAGAAATCTAGAATTATACAATCAACATCAATTAGACATATTAAATCCAAGGATTTTATATCAAACAGGAAGATTAAACATAAACACTACACTCATAAGAAGCAGTAGAGAAGAAAGCTTAAGAGTAGTAGACAACACAGTAACATTAGATCTTTTTTCACCAGAAACTATAGAAAAGATCAAAAAACAGAACAAAAACTTTGTACACACAGGATTAATAGTAATAGGAGTTAAAGCTCTAGGAAGAAAAAACCTAGGAACAAAGCTCTTAGCCCTAATACTTGATAAAAGTTGGAAAACAGAAATGGAAAAAGCTATAATCTCAGGTATGGAAGTAGATCTGAGTCAAAATATAGCAATATTCTATTGTACACCCGATATCTTAAAAGATACAAAAGATTTACAGAACATTAAAATAGCTTTAAAAACAAAAGGATACGAAAATTACGAAGGAAACAACCTAGTAGTAAGTATAGGAATACTAGGAAAAGCTAGTAACAGTTCAGGAATGAAATACAAAGTAAACATAGATGGAATCGTTAAAACGATAGCATCAAAATCTATACAGATGATAGACCCAATAAAAATAGATCCAGAACAGCTAACAGGATTAGAATGGGATCTAGAAGATCTACAGGAAAATGATAATAATACAGTCTTAGTACCTAAGAAAAGTTATATATATGAGGAAGTTGATGGAAAACAGAAACTAAGGTTTACAGATTTTAAACAAACAGAAGAAAATGATAACGAAGAATATCATTTTATGAATATAGAGGAAGAGGAGGAAACACTTCCAATATATGATACAGATAATGAATATGATACAGATGATGAAATATTAGATACAAATTTCTTAAAGTTTGAACAAGAAGAAACAATGGATTACACACTCCTAGACTTTGAAGAAGAGTCTATAGATTGCTTTAAGATAGAAGAAGCAAATAAAACACTAGAACAAATTATAGACAGAAAGTTTACAGAATTAAACATACAACAGGAAGTAGATGACATGATCATAGAATGTATGTTAGACTTAGGAATGACATACGAAGAAAGTTATAAAAAACTACAGGAATACTACAATCTGCCATTAGTAGAAGACATTGTAAATGGTAAAACAATGATAGCAGATTTTTACAAACAAGAACAAACTTTTATGGATGCACAGATGCACAATCCTTTAAAAAGACCAAAAATAGAATGGGTAGGAGAACATAGCGGTACACATCAAGAAACTCATGGTAGAGAACCATGGGCACAACCGACAGTAGATTACCAACAGGAATCTAATTACATAGGAAAAGGAAAACGACTACCTATAGGACAGATTTACAGTACAAACATGTTGTTACTAGAACAACAAAAACCACAGTTATGGATAGACGAAGTCTTAACATGGGAACAAAATGTAGTAAGACTTTGGGAAACAAATAAGAAAGACAGTATGGATATGTTTGCATATCTAGAAACAACATTAGGGCCAATAGCCTTAGGAATCTGGCAAAGTAAGAAAGCACAGAATCCAGAAGAAATAAATCAACTTAAAGCATTAGGAGACAATCCTTACAACTTCACAGCACAAATTAGAACTCTAATATTAGGAGTTGATCCAGCAAAAAACAACAGTCTAATACAAGATACAGCTATAAGGAATCTAGAACAGCTAAGTATAGCAGACATGAAATACATAAATGAATTCACATTAGATTTCACTAGATTATTATCTCAAACAGGAAAAGCCATGGATGATAATCTCTGTGATAAATACTTTGTAAAATTACCAGGAGATTTAGGGAAATCTATACATGAAGCCTGGAAAATAAATTACGGTACACAACAGAATCTAGGAATAGGACCTAGAATAACTTATACATTCAGTATTTTAGAAGAAAAATGTAAAGAAGTAGCTCTACAAGAACAGTTAAAAAGAAATGCGTATGCATTCTGTAAAACAGCAATTTATACACCACAGGCTTATGGAGTCTATAATAAAAGAAAGAAGATAAGAAAAAGTATGACATACAACAAAAATTACAGAAAAAACAATACAAATAGGTATGTTAAAAAACCACAGTCAAGAAAATGTAGATGTTTTATCTGCGGAGATACAACACATTTAGCTAATAAATGCACAAACAGGAATAAAAATGTAGAAAGAGCTAACTTAATAGAACAGATACAGGATTACGAAATAGAAGCTATTAAAACAGATGATGATTCTGATAATGAATCAGTATATAGTATATACAGCGAGGATGAAAATCCAACAGTAAAAGTAGCATATACATACATGAATACAGAAGAAAAATGTGAACATAATTGGATACAAAACAAGGGAAATAATCACATTAGATGCTATAATTGTGGATATTACCCAAGTATAGAAAAACGATCACAGTGTAATAGATGCTTTAAGGAAATTTGCTTCAAATGCCTTAAAGAAATTTACAACCAGGATATAGCTTCGACATCTAAAACAGTCAACAAAGATAGTAAAAATGATAAAATAGAAAAGATAGAACTTTCAATAGAGTTACACAGCCTAAAGATCAAAAACATAGAAAACAAGATAGAAGAAATAGAAAGAATAGTCAAACCTGAGGAGATAGGTAAAATGGCTATAACACAGTCACAAGAACAGACTTACATACAAACACAGGGTTCAATAAACATGATAACTATTCAAAGCCGCTTATGGTTAGACAGTAATAAATACATAGACTTACAGGCATTAGTAGATACTGGAGCAACAAAAAGTTTAATATCATACAGCTTAGCACCAGTAGAATATCACAGAAAACTTTCATATAAGTTAAGTACAAGAACAGTTGAGGATAGATTAATAGATATTACACAGTCAAGGGAAAAACGCCCTTTGCATACTACCAGTTCTATACCCAAGCCGGTATTAGAATTTGGAACATATGCTTTACAGATTTTCACAGATTCTAACAAAAAGTTTCGACCTATTATAGGCATGAAACTTACAGACAAGCAGCAATGCTTGTTAGACAACCTATGGCACATTCAAACCATGCCACAGGCTTCTACTTTCAAAGTACAGGTTTTGAATGCTTTAAGCATTTACTTTCAGGAACAAAGTTCAAAAACCCCTGAAAGACAGTTTAAAACAAAACCCAATTTTACACATTATGTTATATACAGAGGTACAAAGATTGGGATTTTCAACAAATGGACCAGCGTTATCCCTCATATAACAAATATTCCTGGGGGAGCAACCTGGAAAGGTTTTACAAACTTCTCTGAAGCATTGAAAGATGCAAGAGAAAAATTTGGAATACAAAATTTTTACATAGAACCCGAAGAGGTTAAAAGCTTTTCGGATATTGCAAAACAAAACCCTGAGCAATACATTCAAGCTCAGCAGGAAATGATTTCAACATTGAAATCACAGTTAGAGGAAAAAACAAAAAATACACAGATTATACAGATAAAAATTGAAAATAGCATGTTAAAACAGAAAAATGCTATACTCGAAGCAAAAAATACACAGTTATTACAAAGGCTCGAGAAAAAAGAAAAAAAACAGTTATACACAGAACTTATGAATCTTTTAGAACAAGGATTCTTGATACACCCTGGTGGCAAGTTTTGAAACCAGTTACAGAGAGATTCCCAGAATTTGAGAATCTTGTCTCACAGAAGGTTTGTGCAGAATTCCCTTTGATTCTGTACAATCTACAGCAGCAGCTCATAGACTTAGCCTTTAGCTTCGATAGTGAAGTTCAAGGATTTTCAGTAGTAGAAAGAACAGATGAAGACGGCGAAGGAACAGGCCTCTTGTTACTTCAAGTTCATCACCCTACAAAACTAACAGATGCACAGATTATTCAATTTTACCATCATGGTATGATTGATTACTTAGAAATAAAGTTAGACAGAAGAACAGAAGATCTCCTAAATCAACTTGGGGAGAAGATCATCTTAACAGCAGGAAACATTGCAGCACGGTCTACGACACCCTACATTGGTATCAAGGTCGTTGCTTCATTTCCTTTTGCAGACGCTTATACATACAGACCAGCTAGAAAGAGGATATTCATAGAACACAATAAACAGAAAACAGAAGTCTATCTACAGAGAGCGATGACAAATCCAGTCAGTAACATAGACTTTGCAAATTTACCATGGATGGATGAAACAGACAGCCAGCCTACAACAAGTTTCGAACAGTTTATCAAAAAACATCAGGAAACTCCAGAAATTCCTGATTGTTTTCCTTGGCAGCAGTACAGACTCATAGGAGAAGGACACTACATACAGGTTTATGCAAAAACAAATTGGAGTATGCTTCTACCATTTGCAGGGGAAGGAGACACTCTACAGTTACAGCACATCGTCAACCTAGAAGACGGATACGACGACGAGCAGAATTGTTCAAGTCCACAGTCAATCGACAGCACACACAGAGACTTCTAGAAGACACTACGCATGCAATGACGACAGATTACACAAAACAAAAACAGTGACGTAAGCCATGACGCAAGCAGCAATTATCGAAAGATAATCATGGCAGACAGCTTTACTTTTAACTTTACTTTTTCTTTTTAGGCTTTTTGAATTTATTGTATAGCCTTTTTGACTTTTAGGTATATAGCTTTTAGAGTTTAGCAGATTCGTTTGCCTATATAAGGGCACTTATAATTCATTTGTAAACACGACCACACCATACTACCAAGCAATAATATTATGATTGCTCACTAAACTCTCCGCCGCTCTTTAACTCTCTACTCCCTTACTCTCCCAGTTATTATCCCCAGTACTTCATATTATACCCAGCATATATATATAAAAAAAAAAAAAAAAAAAAAAAAAAAAAAAAAAAAAAAAAGATTTTCCCTTTCTGTACAACCTTCAACCGCTGTGCATACTCTCGTCTACTACACCAACCATCCGCTGTGCATACTTTGCAAGTAAGTTTTTTCTTTAAACCCCCTCTTTTTATGGCAACCTCAAACCTTGCCATGCACCCCTCTGATATATATTGGTATCAGAGCAAAGCCTTTCTTAAAATCTAAAAGACTAAGACAAGCTCCATTTTAAGGCGTGTGATGCCTGTGTTATTGGAGAACTCTCTTAGGTGAAGATTATGGGAAAGAAGGTTGCTTTGATAACTCTATAAATGAAAGGGTTTCTTTTATGGTTTGTTTCCTTATTGTTTTAATATGTAATCATATTACTTTGTTTTTATTACTTTGTTTTACTTAATTAAGCTGGGATATAAGAAAATATATATGAGATAAACTGGGAATAAGGAGAGAAAGAGTTAAAGAGTAGGTATTCTTAATAACCATCGGTAGCTCGCAAATAATCAAACGCTTAGAATTTCTAAACTTAGAATTCTCTGAAAAAGCTAATCAAAAAACACTTAAAACAGATAATTTCACTATAGTCTGTAATATAAAAGACTCTTGTGAACACAGTTTACACACAAATAATTCACAGCTAAATACAATAGTAGATTTACTTATAAATCTAAGTATTAGTTTACAGAAAGAAGTAATAAATAATAAACAGATATTAGAAAACTTAATAACAGAAGTAAAGAAAATATCACAGAATTTAGATTATATTAAAAATCAATCTAACAGAATAATAAGTGAAGCAAGTAAAAGTAATACAGAAAATAATACAGCTCTAGAAGTAGAGAAAATTACAGAAGCCTTACAAAAATTAAAAACAACTAAAAAACCTATACCTTACACACACTGGCAACCAAGAAAATGAATAATAATAGTTTCTTAGGAAGAAGTAGAACTATACAGGAAGCTAGGAACTCTACAGGTAATATACAGGATACTATTACATCAGATAGATTCTTAAACAGAATAATTAGAAGAGGATCAGGATCTAACAGTAATAGACAGATAACACAGATCGAGGAAGAAATAGATCTAGATAGAAATCTAGAATTATACAATCAACATCAATTAGACATATTAAATCCAAGGATTTTATATCAAACATGAAGATTAAACATAAACACTACACTCATAAGAAGCAGTAGAGAAGAAAGCTTAAGAGTAGTAGACAACACAGTAACATTAGATCTTTTTTCACCAGAAACTATAGAAAAGATCAAAAAACAGAACAAAAACTTTGTACACACAGGATTAATAGTAATAGGAGTTAAAGCTCTAGGAAGAAAAAACCTAGGAACAAAGCTCTTAGCCCTAATACTTGATAAAAGTTGGAAAACAGAAATGATAAAAGCTATAATCTCAGGTATGGAAGTAGATCTGAGTCAAAATATAGCAATATTCTATTGTACACCCGATATCTTAAAAGATACAAAAGATTTACAGAACATTAAAATAGCTTTAAAAACAAAAGGATACGAAAATTACGAAGGAAACAACCTAGTAGTAAGTATAGGAATACTAGGAAAAGCTAGTAACAGTTCAGGAATGAAATACAAAGTAAACATAGATGGAATCGTTAAAACGATAGCATCAAAATCTATACAGATGATAGACCCAATAAAAATAGATCCAGAACAGCTAACAGGATTAGAATGGGATCTAGAAGATCTACAGGAAAATGATAATAATACAGTCTTAGTACCTAAGAAAAGTTATATATATGAGGAAGTTGATGGAAAACAGAAACTAAGGTTTACAGATTTTAAACAAACAGAAGAAAATGATAACGAAGAATATCATTTTATGAATATAGAGGAAGAGGAGGAAACACTTCCAATATATGATACAGATAATGAATATGATACAGATGATGAAATATTAGATACAAATTTCTTAAAGTTTGAACAAGAAGAAACAATGGATTACACACTCCTAGACTTTGAAGAAGAGTCTATAGATTGCTTTAAGATAGAAGAAGCAAATAAAACACTAGAACAAATTATAGACAGAAAGTTTACAGAATTAAACATACAACAGGAAGTAGATGACATGATCATAGAATGTATGTTAGACTTAGGAATGACATACGAAGAAAGTTATAAAAAACTACAGGAATACTACAATCTGCCATTAGTAGAAGACATTGTAAATGGTAAAACAATGATAGCAGATTTTTACAAACAAGAACAAACTTTTATGGATGCACAGATGCACAATCCTTTAAAAAGACCAAAAATAGAATGGGTAGGAGAACATAGCGGTACACATCAAGAAACTCATGGTAGAGAACCATGGGCACAACCGACAGTAGATTACCAACAGGAATCTAATTACATAGGAAAAGGAAAACGACTACCTATAGGACAGATTTACAGTACAAACATGTTGTTACTAGAACAACAAAAACCACAGTTATGGATAGACGAAGTCTTAACATGGGAACAAAATGTAGTAAGACTTTGGGAAACAAATAAGAAAGACAGTATGGATATGTTTGCATATCTAGAAACAACATTAGGGCCAATAGCCTTAGGAATCTGGCAAAGTAAGAAAGCACAGAATCCAGAAGAAATAAATCAACTTAAAGCATTAGGAGACAATCCTTACAACTTCACAGCACAAATTAGAACTCTAATATTAGGAGTTGATCCAGCAAAAAACAACAGTCTAATACAAGATACAGCTATAAGGAATCTAGAACAGCTAAGTATAGCAGACATGAAATACATAAATGAATTCACATTAGATTTCACTAGATTATTATCTCAAACAGGAAAAGCCATGGATGATAATCTCTGTGATAAATACTTTGTAAAATTACCAGGAGATTTAGGGAAATCTATACATGAAGCCTGGAAAATAAATTACGGTACACAACAAAATCTAGGAATAGGACCTAGAATAACTTATACATTCAGTATTTTAGAAGAAAAATGTAAAGAAGTAGCTCTACAAGAACAGTTAAAAAGAAATGCGTATGCATTCTGTAAAACAGCAATTTATACACCACAGGCTTATGGAGTCTATAATAAAAGAAAGAAGATAAGAAAAAGTATGACATACAACAAAAATTACAGAAAAAACAATACAAATAGGTATGTTAAAAAACCACAGTCAAGAAAATGTAGATGTTTTATCTGCGGAGATACAACACATTTAGCTAATAAATGCACAAACAGGAATAAAAATGTAGAAAAGAGCTAACTTAATAGAACAGATACAGGATTACGAAATAGAAGCTATTAAAACAGATGATGATTCTGATAATGAATCAGTATATAGTATATACAGCGAGGATGAAAATCCAACAGTAAAAGTAGCATATACATACATGAATACAGAAGAAAAATGTGAACATAATTGGATACAAAACAAGGGAAATAATCACATTAGATGCTATAATTGTGGATATTACCCAAGTATAGAAAAACGATCACAGTGTAATAGATGCTTTAAGGAAATTTGCTTCAAATGCCTTAAAGAAATTTACAACCAGGATATAGCTTCGACATCTAAAACAGTCAACAAAGATAGTAAAAATGATAAAATAGAAAAGATAGAACTTTCAATAGAGTTACACAGCCTAAAGATCAAAAACATAGAAAACAAGATAGAAGAAATAGAAAGAATAGTCAAACCTGAGGAGATAGGTAAAATGGCTATAACACAGTCACAAGAACAGACTTACATACAAACACAGGGTTCAATAAACATGATAACTATTCAAAGCCGCTTATGGTTAGACAGTAATAAATACATAGACTTACAGGCATTAGTAGATACTGGAGCAACAAAAAGTTTAATATCATACAGCTTAGCACCAGTAGAATATCACAGAAAACTTTCATATAAGTTAAGTACAAGAACAGTTGAGGATAGATTAATAGATATTACACATTGTCTAGAACCGGTAGGAATACAGTTCTTAGACTTTGCAAATAATTACAGTATTAAGTACGATATGCCACAAATAAACATTAATCCACCAAATATAAAATCTAAAGACTTTGTTATAGGATTAAATTTTATATTAGGATTAAATGGGGCAGTAACAATTACAAAAATTTTATAACATTAAGCAAACAGTTATATACAATACCAACCCTTAGATACATAAATACAACAGAAATTGTTCAAAAAAGAGGTGATAAAGGAAACTTAGACTTTTTGAAAACACAGAACAGAAAAAATTTGATAAATAATGAGTCGTTAAGACTTCTCACAAATTTTTAAGCCATGATATGGAAAAAGGACAGGATATTACAAAAAGTATAAATCATCCTATGATTCTACATTTAGAAAAAATAGGATATATTGGAGAAGATATAACAAAAGCAAGGGTAAACTACACCTGTAAAATACAGTTAAAAAACCCTGACATAGTAATCAGAACAGCTAATATAGAATACAGCCCATTAGACAGAGAGGAATTCAAAAAACAAATCCCTGAAATGATAAATCAAAAATTAATTAGAAAATCAGAAAGTCCTCACAGATCTGCAGCCTTTTTAGTAAGAAACCACAGTGAGATAAAAAGAGGAAAGGCTAGGATAGTTTACAACTACAAAAGGTTAAACGATAATACAGTAGATGATGGATACAATATCCCAAATAAAGACAGTTTATTAAATCTTATACAAAAAAAAAGTATTTTCAAAATTTGATTTAAAATCAGGTTACAACCAGTTAAAGCTGGAAGAAAGTTTTAAAACATGGACAGCTTTTACATGTTCTGAAGGGCAATATGAATGGAACGTCCTAAGTTTTGGACTAAAAAATGCTCCTTCAATTTTTCAAAGATTTATGGATAGCATATTTTTAAAATATGAATTTTGTTTAGTTTACATTGATGACATTTTAGTTGCAAGTAATACAGTACAGGAACACGAAAGACATCTTCAGCAGGTTTTTACAGAAATAAAAAAGAATGGTATAGTAGTTTCTAAACGAAAAATGGAGTTATTCAAAAGAAAAATCTCCTTTTTAGGGTTAGAAATTGGAAATGGAAAAATAGAATTACAACCACACATTTCTACAAAAATTCTAAATTTTCCAGAAAAATTCGAAAATTTAAAACAAATACAAGCATTTTTGGGACTGGTAAATTATGCCAGAAAATTTATCCCAAACTTGTCAAAATTAGTCGGACCAATATACAGTAAAACTACAAAAAATGGTCAAAAGTATTTTAACCAAGAAGATATTAAATTGGTTAAAGAAATCAAAAAGGCGGTAAAAAATATAAAACCCCTTGAATTACCTTTAACAACAGATTACATAATCATTGAAACAGATGGATGCAAAGAAGGATGGGGAGCAGTCCTTCTATGTAAACCAAATAAATACAGTGCAAAGAAAGAAGAGAAAATTTGCGCTTATACAAGCGGTAATTTTCAAAATAAAACAAACTGGACTACAATAGATTTTGAAATACAAGCATTAATATATGCTTTGGATAAATTCAAAATCTTTTTAAATAAAGAGTTTACAGTCAGAACCGATTGCGAAGCAATCGTTAAGTTTATAAAAAATGACCAAAGCAAAAAGATAAACAGAACAAGATGGGTCAATTTACAAAACATTATACAAGGAAATGGTTACTCTATAAATTTTGAACATATAAAAGGAAAAAATAATGGGATAGCAGATATGTTATCTCGAAATATTAACAAATGGTTTGTTACAGATGGACAGGAAAAAAGATAAAGGAAAAACAAAGATTGTATATCCTAAACAGGATAAATCTTTGACAGAGGAAGAAGAACAGATTCAACAGTTATACAGGCAGTCAATAGAAAAAATACACAGTTCATCTCAAATCACACTACCTCAGTTAGTGGCGAGACCAGATGAAATTACACAGTTCTATAGACAGCATAAACAGTTTACACAGTCAAGGGAAAAACGCCCTTTGCATACTACCAGTTCTATACCCAAGCCGGTATTAGAATTTGGAACATATGCTTTACAGATTTTCACAGATTCTAACAAAAAGTTTCGACCTATTATAGGCATGAAACTTACAGACAAGCAGCAATGCTTGTTAGACAACCTATGGCACATTCAAACCATGCCACAGGCTTCTACTTTCAAAGTACAGGTTTTGAATGCTTTAAGCATTTACTTTCAGGAACAAAGTTCAAAAACCCCTGAAAGACAGTTTAAAACAAAACCCAATTTTACACATTATGTTATATACAGAGGTACAAAGATTGGGATTTTCAACAAATGGACCAGCGTTATCCCTCATATAACAAATATTCCTGGGGGAGCAACCTGAAAAGGTTTTACAAACTTCTCTGAAGCATTGAAAGATGCAAGAGAAAAATTTGGAATACAAAATTTTTACATAGAACCCGAAGAGGTTAAAAGCTTTTCGGATATTGCAAAACAAAACCCTGAGCAATACATTCAAGTTCAGCAGGAAATGATTTCAACATTGAAATCACAGTTAGAGGAAAAAACAAAAAATACACAGATTATACAGATAAAAATTGAAAATAGCATGTTAAAACAGAAAAATGCTATACTCGAAGCAAAAAATACACAGTTATTACAAAGGCTCGAGAAAAAAGAAGAAAAAACAGTTATACACAGAACTTATGAATCTTTTAGAACAAGGATTCTTGATACACCCTGGTGGCAAGTTTTGAAACCAGTTACAGAGAGATTCCCAGAATTTGAGAATCTTGTCTCACAGAAGGTTTGTGCAGAATTCCCTTTGATTCTGTACAATCTACAGCAGCAGCTCATAGACTTAGCCTTTAGCTTCGATAGTGAAGTTCAAGGATTTTCAGTAGTAGAAAGAACAGATGAAGACGGCGAAGGAACAGGCCTCTTGTTACTTCAAGTTCATCACCCTACAAAACTAACAGATGCACAGATTATTCAATTTTACCATCATGGTATGATTGATTACTTAGAAATAAAGTTAGACAGAAGAACAGAAGATCTCCTAAATCAACTTGGGGAGAAGATCATCTTAACAGCAGGAAACATTGCAGCACGGTCTACGACACCCTACATTGGTATCAAGGTCGTTGCTTCATTTCCTTTTGCAGACGCTTATACATACAGACCAGCTAGAAAGAGGATATTCATAGAACACAATAAACAGAAAACAGAAGTCTATCTACAGAGAGCGATGACAAATCCAGTCAGTAACATAGACTTTGCAAATTTACCATGGATGGATGAAACAGACAGCCAGCCTACAACAAGTTTCGAACAGTTTATCAAAAAACATCAGGAAACTCCAGAAATTCCTGATTGTTTTCCTTGGCAGCAGTACAGACTCATAGGAGAAGGACACTACATACAGGTTTATGCAAAAACAAATTGGAGTATGCTTCTACCATTTGCAGGGGAAGGAGACACTCTACAGTTACAGCACATCGTCAACCTAGAAGACGGATACGACGACGAGCAGAATTGTTCAAGTCCACAGTCAATCGACAGCACACACAGAGACTTCTAGAAGACACTACGCATGCAATGACGACAGATTACACAAAACAAAAACAGTGACGTAAGCCATGACGCAAGCAGCAATTATCGAAAGATAATCATGGCAGACAGCTTTACTTTTAACTTTACTTTTTCTTTTTAGGCTTTTTGAATTTATTGTATAGCCTTTTTGACTTTTAGGTATATAGCTTTTAGAGTTTAGCAGATTCGTTTGCCTATATAAGGGCACTTATAATTCATTTGTAAACACGACCACACCATACTACCAAGCAATAATATTATGATTGCTCACTAAACTCTCCGCCGCTCTTTAACTCTCTACTCCCTTACTCTCCCAGTTATTATCCCCAGTACTTCATATTATACCCAGCATATATATATATATAAAAAAAAAAAAAAAAAAAAAAAAAAAAAAAAAAAAAAAAAGATTTTCCCTTTCTGTACAACCTTCAACCGCTGTGCATACTCTCGTCTACTACACCAACCATCCGCTGTGCATACTTTGCAAGTAAGTTTTTTCTTTAAACCCCCTCTTTTTATGGCAACCTCAAACCTTGCCATGCACCCCTCTGATATATATTGGTATCAGAGCAAAGCCTTTCTTAAAATCTAAAAGACTAAGACAAGCTCCATTTTAAGGCGTGTGATGCCTGTGTTATTGGAGAACTCTCTTAGGTGAAGATTATGGGAAAGAAGGTTGCTTTGATAACTCTATAAATGAAAGGGTTTCTTTTATGGTTTGTTTCCTTATTGTTTTAATATGTAATCATATTACTTTGTTTTTATTACTTTGTTTTACTTAATTAAGCTGGGATATAAGAAAATATATATGAGATAAACTGGGAATAAGGAGAGAAAGAGTTAAAGAGTAGGTATTCTTAATAACCATCGGTAGCTCGCAAATAATCAAACGCTTAGAATTTCTAAACTTAGAATTCTCTGAAAAAGCTAATCAAAAAACACTTAAAACAGATAATTTCACTATAGTCTGTAATATAAAAGACTCTTGTGAACACAGTTTACACACAAATAATTCACAGCTAAATACAATAGTAGATTTACTTATAAATCTAAGTATTAGTTTACAGAAAGAAGTAATAAATAATAAACAGATATTAGAAAACTTAATAACAGAAGTAAAGAAAATATCACAGAATTTAGATTATATTAAAAATCAATCTAACAGAATAATAAGTGAAGCAAGTAAAAGTAATACAGAAAATAATACAGCTCTAGAAGTAGAGAAAATTACAGAAGCCTTACAAAAATTAAAAACAACTAAAAAACCTATACCTTACACACACTGGCAACCAAGAAAATGAATAATAATAGTTTCTTAGGAAGAAGTAGAACTATACAGGAAGCTAGGAACTCTACAGGTAATATACAGGATACTATTACATCAGATAGATTCTTAAACAGAATAATTAGAAGAGGATCAGGATCTAACAGTAATAGACAGATAACACAGATCGAGGAAGAAATAGATCTAGATAGAAATCTAGAATTATACAATCAACATCAATTAGACATATTAAATCCAAGGATTTTATATCAAACAGGAAGATTAAACATAAACACTACACTCATAAGAAGCAGTAGAGAAGAAAGCTTAAGAGTAGTAGACAACACAGTAACATTAGATCTTTTTTCACCAGAAACTATAGAAAAGATCAAAAAACAGAACAAAAACTTTGTACACACAGGATTAATAGTAATAGGAGTTAAAGCTCTAGGAAGAAAAAACCTAGGAACAAAGCTCTTAGCCCTAATACTTGATAAAAGTTGGAAAACAGAAATGAAAAAAGCTATAATCTCAGGTATGGAAGTAGATCTGAGTCAAAATATAGCAATATTCTATTGTACACCCGATATCTTAAAAGATACAAAAGATTTACAGAACATTAAAATAGCTTTAAAAACAAAAGGATACGAAAATTACGAAGGAAACAACCTAGTAGTAAGTATAGGAATACTAGGAAAAGCTAGTAACAGTTCAGGAATGAAATACAAAGTAAACATAGATGGAATCGTTAAAACGATAGCATCAAAATCTATACAGATGATAGACCCAATAAAAATAGATCCAGAACAGCTAACAGGATTAGAATGGGATCTAGAAGATCTACAGGAAAATGATAATAATACAGTCTTAGTACCTAAGAAAAGTTATATATATGAGGAAGTTGATGGAAAACAGAAACTAAGGTTTACAGATTTTAAACAAACAGAAGAAAATGATAACGAAGAATATCATTTTATGAATATAGAGGAAGAGGAGGAAACACTTCCAATATATGATACAGATAATGAATATGATACAGATGATGAAATATTAGATACAAATTTCTTAAAGTTTGAACAAGAAGAAACAATGGATTACACACTCCTAGACTTTGAAGAAGAGTCTATAGATTGCTTTAAGATAGAAGAAGCAAATAAAACACTAGAACAAATTATAGACAGAAAGTTTACAGAATTAAACATACAACAGGAAGTAGATGACATGATCATAGAATGTATGTTAGACTTAGGAATGACATACGAAGAAAGTTATAAAAAACTACAGGAATACTACAATCTGCCATTAGTAGAAGACATTGTAAATGGTAAAATAATGATAGCAGATTTTTACAAACAAGAACAAACTTTTATGGATGCACAGATGCACAATCCTTTAAAAAGACCAAAAATAGAATGGGTAGGAGAACATAGCGGTACACATCAAGAAACTCATGGTAGAGAACCATGGGCACAACCGACAGTAGATTACCAACAGGAATCTAATTACATAGGAAAAGGAAAACGACTACCTATAGGATAGATTTACAGTACAAACATGTTGTTACTAGAACAACAAAAACCACAGTTATGGATAGACGAAGTCTTAACATGGGAACAAAATGTAGTAAGACTTTGGGAAACAAATAAGAAAGACAGTATGGATATGTTTGCATATCTAGAAACAACATTAGGGCCAATAGCCTTAGGAATCTGGCAAAGTAAGAAAGCACAGAATCCAGAAGAAATAAATCAACTTAAAGCATTAGGAGACAATCCTTACAACTTCACAGCACAAATTAGAACTCTAATATTAGGAGTTGATCCAGCAAAAAACAACAGTCTAATACAAGATACAGCTATAAGGAATCTAGAACAGCTAAGTATAGCAGACATGAAATACATAAATGAATTCACATTAGATTTCACTAGATTATTATCTCAAACAGGAAAAGCCATGGATGATAATCTCTGTGATAAATACTTTGTAAAATTACCAGGAGATTTAGGGAAATCTATACATGAAGCCTGGAAAATAAATTACGGTACACAACAGAATCTAGGAATAGGACCTAGAATAACTTATACATTCAGTATTTTAGAAGAAAAATGTAAAGAAGTAGCTCTACAAGAACAGTTAAAAGAAATGCGTATGCATTCTGTAAAACAGCAATTTATACACCACAGGCTTATGGAGTCTATAATAAAAGAAAGAAGATAAGAAAAAGTATGACATACAACAAAAATTACAGAAAAAACAATACAAATAGGTATGTTAAAAAACCACAGTCAAGAAAATGTAGATGTTTTATCTGCGGAGATACAACACATTTAGCTAATAAATGCACAAACAGGAATAAAAATGTAGAAAGAGCTAACTTAATAGAACAGATACAGGATTACGAAATAGAAGCTATTAAAACAGATGATGATTCTGATAATGAATCAGTATATAGTATATACAGCGAGGATGAAAATCCAACAGTAAAAGTAGCATATACATACATGAATACAGAAGAAAAATGTGAACATAATTGGATACAAAACAAGGGAAATAATCACATTAGATGCTATAATTGTGGATATTACCCAAGTATAGAAAAACGATCACAGTGTAATAGATGCTTTAAGGAAATTTGCTTCAAATGCCTTAAAGAAATTTACAACCAGGATATAGCTTCGACATCTAAAACAGTCAACAAAGATAGTAAAAATGATAAAATAGAAAAGATAGAACTTTCAATAGAGTTACACAGCCTAAAGATCAAAAACATAGAAAACAAGATAGAAGAAATAGAAAGAATAGTCAAACCTGAGGAGATAGGTAAAATGGCTATAACACAGTCACAAGAACAGACTTACATACAAACACAGGGTTCAATAAACATGATAACTATTCAAAGCCGCTTATGGTTAGACAGTAATAAATACATAGACTTACAGGCATTAGTAGATACTGGAGCAACAAAAAGTTTAATATCATACAGCTTAGCACCAGTAGAATATCACAGAAAACTTTCATATAAGTTAAGTACAAGAACAGTTGAGGATAGATTAATAGATATTACACATTGTCTAGAACCGGTAGGAATACAGTTCTTAGACTTTGCAAATAATTACAGTATTAAGTACGATATGCCACAAATAAACATTAATCCACCAAATATAAAATCTAAAGACTTTGTTATAGGATTAAATTTTATATTAGGATTAAATGGGGCAGTAACAATTACAAAAAATTTTATAACATTAAGCAAACAGTTATATACAATACCAACCCTTAGATACATAAATACAACAGAAATTGTTCAAAAAAGAGGTGATAAAGGAAACTTAGACTTTTTGAAAACACAGAACAGAAAAAATTTGATAAATAATGAGTCGTTAAGACTTCTCACAAATTTTTTAAGCCATGATATGGAAAAAGGACAGGATATTACAAAAAGTATAAATCATCCTATGATTCTACATTTAGAAAAAATAGGATATATTGGAGAAGATATAACAAAAGCAAGGGTAAACTACACCTGTAAAATACAGTTAAAAAACCCTGACATAGTAATCAGAACAGCTAATATAGAATACAGCCCATTAGACAGAGAGGAATTCAAAAAACAAATCCCTGAAATGATAAATCAAAAATTAATTAGAAAATCAGAAAGTCCTCACAGATCTGCAGCCTTTTTAGTAAGAAACCACAGTGAGATAAAAAGAGGAAAGGCTAGGATAGTTTACAACTACAAAAGGTTAAACGATAATACAGTAGATGATGGATACAATATCCCAAATAAAGACAGTTTATTAAATCTTATACAAAATAAAAAAGTATTTTCAAAATTTGATTTAAAATCAGGTTACAACCAGTTAAAGCTGGAAGAAAGTTTTAAAACATGGACAGCTTTTACATGTTCTGAAGGGCAATATGAATGGAACGTCCTAAGTTTTGGACTAAAAAATGCTCCTTCAATTTTTCAAAGATTTATGGATAGCATATTTTTAAAATATGAATTTTGTTTAGTTTACATTGATGACATTTTAGTTGCAAGTAATACAGTACAGGAACACGAAAGACATCTTCAGCAGGTTTTTACAGAAATAAAAAAGAATGGTATAGTAGTTTCTAAACGAAAAATGGAGTTATTCAAAAGAAAAATCTCCTTTTTAGGGTTAGAAATTGGAAATGGAAAAATAGAATTACAACCACACATTTCTACAAAAATTCTAAATTTTCCAGAAAAATTCGAAAATTTAAAACAAATACAAGCATTTTTGGGACTGGTAAATTATGCCAGAAAATTTATTCCAAACTTGTCAAAATTAGTCGGACCAATATACAGTAAAACTACAAAAAATGGTCAAAAGTATTTTAACCAAGAAGATATTAAATTGGTTAAAGAAATCAAAAAGGCGGTAAAAAATATAAAACCCCTTGAATTACCTTTAACAACAGATTACATAATCATTGAAACAGATGGATGCAAAGAAGGATGGGGAGCAGTCCTTCTATGTAAACCAAATAAATACAGTGCAAAGAAAGAAGAGAAAATTTGCGCTTATACAAGCGGTAATTTTCAAAATAAAACAAACTGGACTACAATAGATTTTGAAATACAAGCATTAATATATGCTTTGGATAAATTCAAAATCTTTTTAAATAAAGAGTTTACAGTCAGAACCGATTGCGAAGCAATCGTTAAGTTTATAAAAAATGACCAAAGCAAAAAGATAAACAGAACAAGATGGGTCAATTTACAAAACATTATACAAGGAAATGGTTACTCTATAAATTTTGAACATATAAAAGGAAAAAATAATGGGATAGCAGATATGTTATCTCGAAATATTAACAAATGGTTTGTTACAGATGGACAGGAAAAAAGATAAAGGAAAAACAAAGATTGTATATCCTAAACAGGATAAATCTTTGACAGAGGAAGAAGAACAGATTCAACAGTTATACAGGCAGTCAATAGAAAAAATACACAGTTCATCTCAAATCACACTACCTCAGTTAGTGGCGAGACCAGATGAAATTACACAGTTCTATAGACAGCATAAACAGTTTACACAGTCAAGAGAAAAACGCCCTTTGCATACTACCAGTTCTATACCCAAGCCGGTATTAGAATTTGGAACATATGCTTTACAGATTTTCACAGATTCTAACAAAAAGTTTCGACCTATTATAGGCATGAAACTTACAGACAAGCAGCAATGCTTGTTAGACAACCTATGGCACATTCAAACCATGCCACAGGCTTCTACTTTCAAAGTACAGGTTTTGAATGCTTTAAGCATTTACTTTCAGGAACAAAGTTCAAAAACCCCTGAAAGACAGTTTAAAACAAAACCCAATTTTACACATTATGTTATATACAGAGGTACAAAGATTGGGATTTTCAACAAATGGACCAGCGTTATCCCTCATATAACAAATATTCCTGGGGGAGCAACCTGGAAAGGTTTTACAAACTTCTCTGAAGCATTGAAAGATGCAAGAGAAAAATTTGGAATACAAAATTTTTACATAGAACCCGAAGAGGTTAAAAGCTTTTCGGATATTGCAAAACAAAACCCTGAGCAATACATTCAAGCTCAGCAGGAAATGATTTCAACATTGAAATCACAGTTAGAGGAAAAAACAAAAAATACACAGATTATACAGATAAAAATTGAAAATAGCATGTTAAAACAGAAAAATGCTATACTCGAAGCAAAAAATACACAGTTATTACAAAGGCTCGAGAAAAAAGAAGAAAAAACAGTTATACACAGAACTTATGAATCTTTTAGAACAAGGATTCTTGATACACCCTGGTGGCAAGTTTTGAAACCAGTTACAGAGAGATTCCCAGAATTTGAGAATCTTGTCTCACAGAAGGTTTGTGCAGAATTCCCTTTGATTCTGTACAATCTACAGCAGCAGCTCATAGACTTAGCCTTTAGCTTCGATAGTGAAGTTCAAGGATTTTCAGTAGTAGAAAGAACAGATGAAGACGGCGAAGGAACAGGCCTCTTGTTACTTCAAGTTCATCACCCTACAAAACTAACAGATGCACAGATTATTCAATTTTACCATCATGGTATGATTGATTACTTAGAAATAAAGTTAGACAGAAGAACAGAAGATCTCCTAAATCAACTTGGGGAGAAGATCATCTTAACAGCAGGAAACATTGCAGCACGGTCTACGACACCCTACATTGGTATCAAGGTCGTTGCTTCATTTCCTTTTGCAGACGCTTATACATACAGACCAGCTAGAAAGAGGATATTCATAGAACACAATAAACAGAAAACAGAAGTCTATCTACAGAGAGCGATGACAAATCCAGTCAGTAACATAGACTTTGCAAATTTACCATGGATGGATGAAACAGACAGCCAGCCTACAACAAGTTTCGAACAGTTTATCAAAAAACATCAGGAAACTCCAGAAATTTCTGATTGTTTTCCTTGGCAGCAGTACAGACTCATAGGAGAAGGACACTACATACAGGTTTATGCAAAAACAAATTGGAGTATGCTTCTACCATTTGCAGGGGAAGGAGACACTCTACAGTTACAGCACATCGTCAACCTAGAAGACGGATACGACGACGAGCAGAATTGTTCAAGTCCACAGTCAATCGACAGCACACACAGAGACTTCTAGAAGACACTACGCATGCAATGACGACAGATTACACAAAACAAAAACAGTGACGTAAGCCATGACGCAAGCAGCAATTATCGAAAGATAATCATGGCAGACAGCTTTACTTTTAACTTTACTTTTTCTTTTTAGGCTTTTTGAATTTATTGTATAGCCTTTTTGACTTTTAGGTATATAGCTTTTAGAGTTTAGCAGATTCGTTTGCCTATATAAGGGCACTTATAATTCATTTGTAAACACGACCACACCATACTACCAAGCAATAATATTATGATTGCTCACTAAACTCTCCGCCGCTCTTTAACTCTCTACTCCCTTACTCTCCCAGTTATTATCCCCAGTACTTCATATTATACCCAGCATATATATATATATAAAAAAAAAAAAAAAAAAAAAAAAAAAAAAAAAAAGATTTTCCCTTTCTGTACAACCTTCAACCGCTGTGCATACTCTCGTCTACTACACCAACCATCCGCTGTGCATACTTTGCAAGTAAGTTTTTTCTTTAAACCCCCTCTTTTTATGGCAACCTCAAACCTTGCCATGCACCCCTCTGATATATATTGGTATCAGAGCAAAGCCTTTCTTAAAATCTAAAAGACTAAGACAAGCTCCATTTTAAGGCGTGTGATGCCTGTGTTATTGGAGAACTCTCTTAGGTGAAGATTATGGGAAAGAAGGTTGCTTTGATAACTCTATAAATGAAAGGGTTTCTTTTATGGTTTGTTTCCTTATTGTTTTAATATGTAATCATATTACTTTGTTTTTATTACTTTGTTTTACTTAATTAAGCTGGGATATAAGAAATATATATGAGATAAACTGGGAATAAGGAGAGAAAGAGTTAAAGAGTAGGTATTCTTAATAACCATCGGTAGCTCGCAAATAATCAAACGCTTAGAATTTCTAAACTTAGAATTCTCTGAAAAAGCTAATCAAAAAACACTTAAAACAGATAATTTCACTATAGTCTGTAATATAAAAGACTCTTGTGAACACAGTTTACACACAAATAATTCACAGCTAAATACAATAGTAGATTTACTTATAAATCTAAGTATTAGTTTACAGAAAGAAGTAATAAATAATAAACAGATATTAGAAAACTTAATAACAGAAGTAAAGAAAATATCACAGAATTTAGATTATATTAAAAATCAATCTAACAGAATAATAAGTGAAGCAAGTAAAAGTAATACAGAAAATAATACAGCTCTAGAAGTAGAGAAAATTACAGAAGCCTTACAAAAATTAAAAACAACTAAAAAACCTATACCTTACACACACTGGCAACCAAGAAAATGAATAATAATAGTTTCTTAGGAAGAAGTAGAACTATACAGGAAGCTAGGAACTCTACAGGTAATATACAGGATACTATTACATCAGATAGATTCTTAAACAGAATAATTAGAAGAGGATCAGGATCTAACAGTAATAGACAGATAACACAGATCGAGGAAGAAATAGATCTAGATAGAAATCTAGAATTATACAATCAACATCAATTAGACATATTAAATCCAAGGATTTTATATCAAACAGGAAGATTAAACATAAACACTACACTCATAAGAAGCAGTAGAGAAGAAAGCTTAAGAGTAGTAGACAACACAGTAACATTAGATCTTTTTTCACCAGAAACTATAGAAAAGATCAAAAAACAGAACAAAAACTTTGTACACACAGGATTAATAGTAATAGGAGTTAAAGCTCTAGGAAGAAAAAACCTAGGAACAAAGCTCTTAGCCCTAATACTTGATAAAAGTTGGAAAACAGAAATGAAAAAAGCTATAATCTCAGGTATGGAAGTAGATCTGAGTCAAAATATAGCAATATTCTATTGTACACCCGATATCTTAAAAGATACAAAAGATTTACAGAACATTAAAATAGCTTTAAAAACAAAAGGATACGAAAATTACGAAGGAAACAACCTAGTAGTAAGTATAGGAATACTAGGAAAAGCTAGTAACAGTTCAGGAATGAAATACAAAGTAAACATAGATGGAATCGTTAAAACGATAGCATCAAAATCTATACAGATGATAGACCCAATAAAAATAGATCCAGAACAGCTAACAGGATTAGAATGGGATCTAGAAGATCTACAGGAAAATGATAATAATACAGTCTTAGTACCTAAGAAAAGTTATATATATGAGGAAGTTGATGGAAAACAGAAACTAAGGTTTACAGATTTTAAACAAACAGAAGAAAATGATAACGAAGAATATCATTTTATGAATATAGAGGAAGAGGAGGAAACACTTCCAATATATGATACAGATAATGAATATGATACAGATGATGAAATATTAGATACAAATTTCTTAAAGTTTGAACAAGAAGAAACAATGGATTACACACTCCTAGACTTTGAAGAAGAGTCTATAGATTGCTTTAAGATAGAAGAAGCAAATAAAACACTAGAACAAATTATAGACAGAAAGTTTACAGAATTAAACATACAACAGGAAGTAGATGACATGATCATAGAATGTATGTTAGACTTAGGAATGACATACGAAGAAAGTTATAAAAAACTACAGGAATACTACAATCTGCCATTAGTAGAAGACATTGTAAATGGTAAAACAATGATAGCAGATTTTTACAAACAAGAACAAACTTTTATGGATGCACAGATGCACAATCCTTTAAAAAGACCAAAAATAGAATGGGTAGGAGAACATAGCGGTACACATCAAGAAACTCATGGTAGAGAACCATGGGCACAACCGACAGTAGATTACCAACAGGAATCTAATTACATAGGAAAAGGAAAACGACTACCTATAGGACAGATTTACAGTACAAACATGTTGTTACTAGAACAACAAAAACCACAGTTATGGATAGACGAAGTCTTAACATGGGAACAAAATGTAGTAAGATTTTGGGAAACAAATAAGAAAGACAGTATGGATATGTTTGCATATCTAGAAACAACATTAGGGCCAATAGCCTTAGGAATCTGGCAAAGTAAGAAAGCACAGAATCCAGAAGAAATAAATCAACTTAAAGCATTAGGAGACAATCCTTACAACTTCACAGCACAAATTAGAACTCTAATATTAGGAGTTGATCCAGCAAAAAACAACAGTCTAATACAAGATACAGCTATAAGGAATCTAGAACAGCTAAGTATAGCAGACATGAAATACATAAATGAATTCACATTAGATTTCACTAGATTATTATCTCAAACAGGAAAAGCCATGGATGATAATCTCTGTGATAAATACTTTGTAAAATTACCAGGAGATTTAGGGAAATCTATACATGAAGCCTGGAAAATAAATTACGATACACAACAGAATCTAGGAATAGGACCTAGAATAACTTATACATTCAGTATTTTAGAAGAAAAATGTAAAGAAGTAGCTCTACAAGAACAGTTAAAAAGAAATGCGTATGCATTCTGTAAAACAGCAATTTATACACCACAGGCTTATGGAGTCTATAATAAAAGAAAGAAGATAAGAAAAAGTATGACATACAACAAAAATTACAGAAAAAACAATACAAATAGGTATGTTAAAAAACCACAGTCAAGAAAATGTAGATGTTTTATCTGCGGAGATACAACACATTTAGCTAATAAATGCACAAACAGGAATAAAAATGTAGAAAGAGCTAACTTAATAGAACAGATACAGGATTACGAAATAGAAGCTATTAAAACAGATGATGATTCTGATAATGAATCAGTATATAGTATATACAGCGAGGATGAAAATCCAACAGTAAAAGTAGCATATACATACATGAATACAGAAGAAAAATGTGAACATAATTGGATACAAAACAAGGGAAATAATCACATTAGATGCTATAATTGTGGATATTACCCAAGTATAGAAAAACGATCACAGTGTAATAGATGCTTTAAGGAAATTTGCTTCAAATGCCTTAAAGAAATTTACAACCAGGATATAGCTTCGACATCTAAAACAGTCAACAAAGATAGTAAAAATGATAAAATAGAAAAGATAGAACTTTCAATAGAGTTACACAGCCTAAAGATCAAAAACATAGAAAACAAGATAGAAGAAATAGAAAGAATAGTCAAACCTGAGGAGATAGGTAAAATGGCTATAACACAGTCACAAGAACAGACTTACATACAAACACAGGGTTCAATAAACATGATAACTATTCAAAGCCGCTTATGGTTAGACAGTAATAAATACATAGACTTACAGGCATTAGTAGATACTGGAGCAACAAAAAGTTTAATATCATACAGCTTAGCACCAGTAGAATATCACAGAAAACTTTCATATAAGTTAAGTACAAGAACAGTTGAGGATAGATTAATAGATATTACACATTGTCTAGAACCGGTAGGAATACAGTTCTTAGACTTTGCAAATAATTACAGTATTAAGTACGATATGCCACAAATAAACATTAATCCACCAAATATAAAATCTAAAGACTTTGTTATAGGATTAAATTTTATATTAGGATTAAATGGGGCAGTAACAATTACAAAAAATTTTATAACATTAAGCAAACAGTTATATACAATACCAACCCTTAGATACATAAATACAACAGAAATTGTTCAAAAAAGAGGTGATAAAGGAAACTTAGACTTTTTGAAAACACAGAACAGAAAAAATTTGATAAATAATGAGTCGTTAAGACTTCTCACAAATTTTTTAAGCCATGATATGGAAAAAGGACAGGATATTACAAAAAGTATAAATCATCCTATGATTCTACATTTAGAAAAAATAGGATATATTGGAGAAGATATAACAAAAGCAAGGGTAAACTACACCTGTAAAATACAGTTAAAAAACCCTGACATAGTAATCAGAACAGCTAATATAGAATACAGCCCATTAGACAGAGAGGAATTCAAAAAACAAATCCCTGAAATGATAAATCAAAAATTAATTAGAAAATCAGAAAGTCCTCACAGATCTGCAGCCTTTTTAGTAAGAAACCACAGTGAGATAAAAAGAGGAAAGGCTAGGATAGTTTACAACTACAAAAGGTTAAACGATAATATAGTAGATGATGGATACAATATCCCAAATAAAGACAGTTTATTAAATCTTATACAAAATAAAAAAGTATTTTCAAAATTTGATTTAAAATCAGGTTACAACCAGTTAAAGCTGGAAGAAAGTTTTAAAACATGGACAGCTTTTACATGTTCTGAAGGGCAATATGAATGGAACGTCCTAAGTTTTGGACTAAAAAATGCTCCTTCAATTTTTCAAAGATTTATGGATAGCATATTTTTAAAATATGAATTTTGTTTAGTTTACATTGATGACATTTTAGTTGCAAGTAATACAGTACAGGAACACGAAAGACATCTTCAGCAGGTTTTTACAGAAATAAAAAAGAATGGTATAGTAGTTTCTAAACGAAAAATGGAGTTATTCAAAAGAAAAATCTCCTTTTTAGGGTTAGAAATTGGAAATGGAAAAATAGAATTACAACCACACATTTCTACAAAAATTCTAAATTTTCCAGAAAAATTCGAAAATTTAAAACAAATACAAGCATTTTTGGGACTGGTAAATTATGCCAGAAAATTTATTCCAAACTTGTCAAAATTAGTCGGACCAATATACAGTAAAACTACAAAAAATGGTCAAAAGTATTTTAACCAAGAAGATATTAAATTGGTTAAAGAAATCAAAAAGGCGGTAAAAAATATAAAACCCCTTGAATTACCTTTAACAACAGATTACATAATCATTGAAACAGATGGATGCAAAGAAGGATGGGGAGCAGTCCTTCTATGTAAACCAAATAAATACAGTGCAAAGAAAGAAGAGAAAATTTGCGCTTATACAAGCGGTAATTTTCAAAATAAAACAAACTGGACTACAATAGATTTTGAAATACAAGCATTAATATATGCTTTGGATAAATTCAAAATCTTTTTAAATAAAGAGTTTACAGTCAGAACCGATTGCGAAGCAATCGTTAAGTTTATAAAAAATGACCAAAGCAAAAAGATAAACAGAACAAGATGGGTCAATTTACAAAACATTATACAAGGAAATGGTTACTCTATAAATTTTGAACATATAAAAGGAAAAAATAATGGGATAGCAGATATGTTATCTCGAAATATTAACAAATGGTTTGTTACAGATGGACAGGAAAAAAGATAAAGGAAAAACAAAGATTGTATATCCTAAACAGGATAAATCTTTGACAGAGGAAGAAGAACAGATTCAACAGTTATACAGGCAGTCAATAGAAAAAATACACAGTTCATCTCAAATCACACTACCTCAGTTAGTGGTGAGACCAGATGAAATTACACAGTTCTATAGACAGCATAAACAGTTTACACAGTCAAGGGAAAAACGCCCTTTGCATACTACCAGTTCTATACCCAAGCCGGTATTAGAATTTGGAACATATGCTTTACAGATTTTCACAGATTCTAACAAAAAGTTTCGACCTATTATAGGCATGAAACTTACAGACAAGCAGCAATGCTTGTTAGACAACCTATGGCACATTCAAACCATGCCACAGGCTTCTACTTTCAAAGTACAGGTTTTGAATGCTTTAAGCATTTACTTTCAGGAACAAAGTTCAAAAACCCCTGAAAGACAGTTTAAAACAAAACCCAATTTTACACATTATGTTATATACAGAGGTACAAAGATTGGGATTTTCAACAAATGGACCAGCGTTATCCCTCATATAACAAATATTCCTGGGGGAGCAACCTGGAAAGGTTTTACAAACTTCTCTGAAGCATTGAAAGATGCAAGAGAAAAATTTGGAATACAAAATTTTTACATAGAACCCGAAGAGGTTAAAAGCTTTTCGGATATTGCAAAACAAAACCCTGAGCAATACATTCAAGCTCAGCAGGAAATGATTTCAACATTGAAATCACAGTTAGAGGAAAAAACAAAAATACACAGATTATACAGATAAAAATTGAAAATAGCATGTTAAAACAGAAAAATGCTATACTCGAAGCAAAAAATACACAGTTATTACAAAGGCTCGAGAAAAAAGAAGAAAAAACAGTTATACACAGAACTTATGAATCTTTTAGAACAAGGATTCTTGATACACCCTGGTGGCAAGTTTTGAAACCAGTTACAGAGAGATTCCCAGAATTTGAGAATCTTGTCTCACAGAAGGTTTGTGCAGAATTCCCTTTGATTCTGTACAATCTACAGCAGCAGCTCATAGACTTAGCCTTTAGCTTCGATAGTGAAGTTCAAGGATTTTCAGTAGTAGAAAGAACAGATGAAGACGGCGAAGGAACAGGCCTCTTGTTACTTCAAGTTCATCACCCTACAAAACTAACAGATGCACAGATTATTCAATTTTACCATCATGGTATGATTGATTACTTAGAAATAAAGTTAGACAGAAGAACAGAAGATCTCCTAAATCAACTTGGGGAGAAGATCATCTTAACAGCAGGAAACATTGCAGCACGGTCTACGACACCCTACATTGGTATCAAGGTCGTTGCTTCATTTCCTTTTGCAGACGCTTATACATACAGACCAGCTAGAAAGAGGATATTCATAGAACACAATAAACAGAAAACAGAAGTCTATCTACAGAGAGCGATGACAAATCCAGTCAGTAACATAGACTTTGCAAATTTACCATGGATGGATGAAACAGACAGCCAGCCTACAACAAGTTTCGAACAGTTTATCAAAAAACATCAGGAAACTCCAGAAATTCCTGATTGTTTTCCTTGGCAGCAGTACAGACTCATAGGAGAAGGACACTACATACAGGTTTATGCAAAAACAAATTGGAGTATGCTTCTACCATTTGCAGGGGAAGGAGACACTCTACAGTTACAGCACATCGTCAACCTAGAAGACGGATACGACGACGAGCAGAATTGTTCAAGTCCACAGTCAATCGACAGCACACACAGAGACTTCTAGAAGACACTACGCATGCAATGACGACAGATTACACAAAACAAAAACAGTGACGTAAGCCATGACGCAAGCAGCAATTATCGAAAGATAATCATGGCAGACAACTTTACTTTTAACTTTACTTTTTCTTTTTAGGCTTTTTGAATTTATTGTATAGCCTTTTTGACTTTTAGGTATATAGCTTTTAGAGTTTAGCAGATTCGTTTGCCTATATAAGGGCACTTATAATTCATTTGTAAACACGACCACACCATACTACCAAGCAATAATATTATGATTGCTCACTAAACTCTCCGCCGCTCTTTAACTCTCTACTCCCTTACTCTCCCAGTTATTATCCCCAGTACTTCATATTATACCCAGCATATATATATATATATATAGGGGAGGGTTCCTGAGAAAACCAATAGTTATGTGAAAAACAAAAAAAATCACGAAAAGCAATGACATAATTCAATTTTTTTTGTTATTTTAATTACTAAAATACTATTTAAGTGTTTGGTATCCAAGGTTTGATAAAAGTAATTATTATTCTTCAATAGTTTAAAAACATCAAATTCAGTAAAAAAGTTTCATCATTTGTTAATATTCTAGCTCAAAAGTTTTATTATTTTTTATTCAAGTTGAGACAACTAATAAAAATTTTGACTTGAAATTGAAATAACTTATAAAACTTTCATAGATAAATTGATATTTTTAATCATTTCTGGGGCAAATAATTATTTTTGTTAAATGTTAAGGAGCAAAACCGAACTTAACTTCATTATTTTTATTGTAGTAATAACATTATTATACCTAAACAAAATTAGGAAGGTTTAAATAAAAAGTCTTTCAAAACTAAAAAGTGTAATAAGTAATGAAATCAAATTGTAGGGAATAAGTTTATTAGAGTGGTATTAATTTCAAGCATAGCCACTTTGTTTGATTTTTTGTAGTTCTCACATTTTTTAAAAATTCATAACTTTTATATACAATACTAATTTTTTTATAAAAAGTATACAATAAAAAAGAGTGTTTTTTTATCTTCAAAACAAATACAATATTTTTATATAAAAAAATAATAATTTTCTATATTATTAAGCTCATATGATGTATGCTCATCATTGTGTATTACTGCATTTCATTGTATATTTATGTTACTTATTATGTTTTTCTATAATTATAAATTTTAAAAAAATATAATGATGAAATAACATTGTTGTGTATTTCTAACATGCGAAATACAATAATAAATTAACAACTAATTAATCTAATACATTAAAAATAATGTCAAATAATATAATATCTCATCGTGTTTTTTAATTTCATTATGTTATCTTGACCTCTATGAATTTTAAAATATAAATTGGTGAAATAATATTAACCCTTATTCTTGTAAAACATAGTAATAGATAACAAGTTTATACAATTTATAAGAAAAAAAAACAATTATAAAAATAACACATTGTGTTATCTTTAACACTATTAATTTTAAAAAATACATTGGTGAAAATATATAATTGTATACCTCTAATTGTAAAAAACAATGATAGATAACAAGTTTATATAATCAATAGAAATAATGATAAATTTAACAAAAAATAATCTAAAATGTAAAAGACAATGATGAATACATATAATAAATGATGCAAAATATATGACACACAAAACTAATATTTGACAAAAAAACAGATAAAACACAATAAGCTGATGTAATTAGCATGATGAATAAAATATCATTCTTTTTAAAACAATAGAAGTACAAGTATCAAGCTCACAATTCTTTTTATAATTTTTAGATTATATGCCTTTTTTATTATAATCCTATTCATAAAATTATATTATTTTATATACATATGTAAATTCAGATGCATTAAAAAAGTAACACGTGTAAACTGTAACTAACACAAAATAAATTTACATGTGTAAATTATATTTTATATGTGTGTTAGTTTTTAAATGCACGTGAATTTATTCATATACTTAAAAATATAAAGTTGTATATATGACTTATATGCTTGTAACTCTTTTTGGAAAAATATTCATATGTGACGAGTTTCATGTATGTAAATTAACATAAGTTATAAAGTTATATATATGTAAACAAACGTATTCAACATTTCTTCATGTTCTTCGCCTTTAGTCTTATAAAAACTGAAAATTGAGAGTACCTTCTTCATGTTCCTCGTGTCCCGATCATCACACAATCTTCTCATACTACAACTTTTATCAATCGATTGAGTCTTAATTCTGAATTGGACAACTTTTATCAATCAGTTGATAGATTTATCATGATAATTAAATTAACGTAAAATTAAAAGTTAATTTCAAGTGACAAAACCACCTTTAATAGCATATTTTAACCACAATCATCTCGGTTGACTCAGATGTACTAAGCCTAAACTAAATCTTATATAAACATTGATTGTTGTCTATGATCTAGTGTCATTACTGATTATCCTTTAGAGTATTGGTGAGTTCAAATCTATGTAGATGCAATGTTAGGTAGGTATTTAGGAGAAAATATAGTTGTTAAAAAAGAATCAATTGGTTGTTAAGTTTAAGAATATTCAATACATCAAATTAAATATATTATTATCAACAACATTTAGATGATAGTGGCACCCAGGAAGTTTAGAAGTATTACGGGCCAAATGAAACAACAGCACTCGCGGGCCGCTACTCTTCCTCAGCTCACATACAAAACCTAACAACTCAGGCCCATTTCTTGTTTCTTTTTTTTTTTTTTTTTTTTAAATAATTCTCAGCCCATTAAAGTTCACTCATAGATATATAATATTTTAGAGAAATTAACTAAATAATATTTTTATCAATGTTATTAGAATCGGACAGACATCAAACTAGTCACTCTACCCATTCACTAGTTTAACTAATCGGATCAGATTAAAAATTAAACTGGAAGACGTTTTGAATATAAAAAACTAAATCTATTTACATATATCTTATTAAGAACAAAATATGAAAATAATATATGTTTTGATGTCGTTTTGCTTTTTTTTTTTACAAAATATAAAGACTTAAATATGTAAAATATGGATTTACATTTTAGAATGTCAAATAATCCATAAATAATAATATCTAATGCAAAAAAATAGAAAAAGAATCGAAATCTTAGTCAGGCCACTCGGTCCACTTTAATCGATTTACCAATATAACCGGTAACTAGGTGGTTCAACTTTAAACCGCCTGAATAGGCATAATTGGAACGGTTCTAAAACCGATTCATGTTATGATAATGCCAATACCGACAAAGAAGATGTTCATTCACTTGTAATCGCTTTGGTTCGTCACCACACCGCATTGATAACGACACTTGATATAGCATACGACACCAAAAATAATACTTAGTATGAATGTAACTTTGTTAAAAAAAAATAATTATATAAAAAGGTTGACAAAAAAAGAAGCTAAAGTTGGATGTGTGTCTTGTTTTAAAAAAGTTAATGAACGAGTACCCGTATTATACCGTCGAAGTTTGGTTATTTTCCCTCCCCACTAAGGTGTTCAAACACAAACTTAAAAACATAAGTGGCCATAGTCAAAACTTTAAAAACTGTTGTGACTAAGGTGATCGAAACACAAACTTAAAAATTTATGTTACCAAAATCAAAACTTTACATACTTTAAAATGTTACAAACTTATGTGGCCAAAACAAAACATTTACAAACTATTATAGCTAAGGTGTTTTAACACACAAATTTAAGTGCACAAAATAAAAAAAATAAATAAATAATGCTTTTAGTCCTTATGATTTGATGAAAATTACAATATTAGTCTAATATTTTATTTATTACACTAACATTTTAATAGTTTAAGCTTTAGTTTCAATCTCACCAAGTCAAGCTAAAAAGACTACAATACCTCTGGTTATATTATATATTAAAAAGCAACTTCACTGCTACAGTGAAGTTTGCTTTTTAATATTTTGGCCACACAAATTTACAAAATGTATATATAAGTCTGTGTTTTTATATATTGATCACATATTTTTATAAAATGTATTTAAAACCCAAATTCTGCTACAGTGAAGTTTGCTTTTTAATATTTTGGCCGCACAAATTTACAAAATGTATATATAAGTTTGTGTTTTTATATATTGACCACATATTTTTACAAAATGTATTTAAAACCCAAATTCTAATTAGGATTAACAACAAAGTTTTATATTTTTGCTTTTTGACACAAAAATTTTTTTTTTTGTTTTTGTTTTTGGGTTCAAACATTAGTAACGGTATTCGATATTATCGGAACCGGTATCGGTATACGCTTTTGTGGTTTCCGATAAGCCGACCCGACAACGAAGTAAGTCACGGTAGCGTAAGACAAAGGAAAACAACCAAACTTCGTTACGCGTAACACAGGTGAAGTTTGCTTTTTGACCACAAACGTTTATTTTTTTGTGTTTTTGACGTCAAACATTAGTATCGGTATTCGGTATTTAATCGAACTGGTATCGGTATACGCTTTTGTGGTTTCCGATGAGCCAACCCGACAACGAAGAAAGTCACGGTCGCGTAAGACAGGGAAAAACAACCAAACTCCCGCGCGCGTAGCGCGGGTTAAAACACTAGTATTTAAAATAAAGAAACAATATCAAAAGACTATAATACCCAACCCAAGCCAGGGGTGTTTAAATATCCGAAATTTTAGATATTTGAAAATTTCGGATAGTGAAAATCACTATCTGTATCCATATCTGAAATTTCGGATACGAATATGGATAGTGATTCGGATATTTGATATTCATTTTTTATTTTTTTTATTTTTTAGTTTTTTTATAATAGTTAGACATATGCTATTATAAAAATAATATAAAAAACCAACTCATATCATAAAAGTCCTAATATACACTAAAAAATCTCAATCTAAAATAAAAATATGTTTAAAATTTAAAAAAATAAAAAAAAAATATTTTTTAGTTTTCAGATAATCGGATATCCGAATATCCGAAACTTTTGAAAATCACTATCCGAATCCGAATCCGAATTTTCGGATATCCAAAATTCGGATATCCGAAAATTCGGATATTTCGGATTCGAATTTTCGGATCGGATTCTCAAATTCGGATATTTTTGAACACCCCTAACCCAAGCTCTCTCTCAAACTCTGACTTCTCAAAATTCAAAACTACTCTACTCTCGTCTCGCTCATATCTTCGTACAATCTTTCCAAGAACCATCGGCGTCCACCTCCGAACGCCATCTCCAGTTGTCCTCTCCGACACCCTGACCTAAACAAAGCAAATGAAAGGCCCTGAACATTAATCTTCAAGATTAACAATCTTTCAGACCCATAAAAGGCAAACCTTTTTGTAATTCACAACGTTATTCTAAAATATCAGCTCTTAAAATCACCAAGAAACACAACAAGCATCTCAACAATCTCTTCCTAGCAAACCCCAAATAGTTATCCTTTAAACAAGGATCTTTGATGTTGATTCCCAAATTGCCCTTTCAAACCACCAAAATCTTCACAAGTAAAACTGATTTTCAGTTGATCAAGGGGTTAGAAATTATGGGTATGTTTCAATGTCTCATAAACCTCAACCTACAAGATCCATATGGTCAACAAGCCTTTGGTCAACCTTTCATATCCACTACAGGCAGCTTTGACGGTTGTCTTCAAAATAAGATTCAAAGGCTGCAATGGCATTTGGTGGTGTTTAATCGAAGGTGAAGGAGATGGGTGGCTGAGATGAAGATGAAACCCTCAAATCAGATGGGAGGGTTGCAATGTAGGTGTTTTGATGGTTTGAGGGTTTAAAGAAGATCGATATATGGGAACGATGATGGTGGTGGTGGGTGGATGGGGAGGTAGAGGTGTACAAACCGGTTTTTTTACCCAAACCGGTTCGGGTTCAAAACCGAACTATTTTTTGTCGTGGGGTCAAAACCGGTTTTTTTTAAACCGGTTTAGCTCACCGGATACTCAAACCTGTCAAACCGATTTGGATCAGTTTGAAACCGGTTTTTTTAACAAACCGGTTTCAGGACCTGTTTAAACGGTTAGGGTAGGGTTACCAAACCGGCATACAAACCGGCGGTTCTAGCCGGTTTGGGACCAGTTTAGGCCAAACCGGTTTTTCTTTGAAATCGATTCCGGTTTTTTTGGCCTAACCGGTTCCCGAACCGGTTTTTTTGCCTATGTCTAGGTGGAGGGTGGTAGTGGAGGGTGGTGAGGATGATGTTTGCATGATGGCTTGATGATGATAATGATGATGATGATGATAATGATGATGATTGCATCAATTTTAATTTAAAGGATTAAAATTATTCATGGGTAATAATTTATTGTTATTTTGTATATAATAAGAAGGGTATTATTGTAAATTTACACTAAGTTAACGAAATTTTCTAACAGTGTTAGTGTCTTGGGTATGATTGAAACCAAGTTTTAAACTATTGGTCAAGATAATAAATAAACTATTTAATTGTTAGGGTAATAAATAAACTATTGGGCGGACTAATACTAAAATTTTAATTAAAGCACAGGGACTAAAATTATGAACTTTAGTGTTGTGTGGCTAACTTAAAATCCCAAAATTTCCATGCGCCTACTAAACTCATGAAGATTCCTTATTGAAAAACAAAGAAAAAGTATGCGACCAAAGTGCAAATATAAAAAGTTTACTGTAGTAAAACTAAACCCACAAGAACTTATTGTTTCTTTCCCTTATACATTAATATATAGAGTAATATAAAAAGAATAAAAAATCAACTAACATTTTGAAAACAAAACCTTTATAAAACAAAACTTATTAATCGAATATAAGTGATACGTGTAAGTAACCATATAACACGTCTTAGACAATTAAACCATAGATACACAATAACATTCATAAACTTTCATATTCCACACTTCAAATTATAATATTAACTGCCATTAACAAAGTTTTGGGATAGTAGGAAATCTAGTAGTTGTTGGTGTTTGATATAGCTTTTGTTATGTGTAGTAGCTAATGAGGGACCGGATCGTTTGATATATAATCTACACAGTCTTACTCAAGTTTTGAATTTAAAACCTAAAAATCACATAACAACAAACTTACTAGCTGTTTTAAGTCACTCTCAAATGAAAACAGTAAAAATAGAAAGGATATATAAAATTAAATGGTGATTAAAACAAATTTTAAAAAACTCAGTTTTAATAAATAAAATTTCATAAACTTGATGAAATTTAACATTAGGCGCACATGTCCATCAAGTGGGGTCTCGTTCTATAATTTGTGGTAATACTAGCACGAGTCTAGGTGTAGTTCAAAGAAATGGACAGGAGGTTGTGAGCAATGATTTGAAAACCGGATCGGACCGGCCGGTCGAACCGGTCCAACCGGGATTCGGAGGGGTGGCCGAACCGGTTCAGGCTAGTTCGTCTTGGAGGGGTCGGACCGGCCGGTTCGTCCCGAACCGGTGGTCAGACCGGATTTTGAATTTTTTCTTTTTTCTTTTTTTGTTTTTTTGGATTTTAATGAGTAAAATCGAGGATTGAACAATAAATTAGTATGTTATACATAAGATTATTGTTAAGTTTTATATATAAATATAAAATACACATATAAATTACTTATATTGAATTATATATATATAATATTTTATACATATAATTATGACATCATCCGGTTCTTAAATACGGTCTGACCACCGGACCAGTAAAACATCCGGTTCGACATCCGATCCTGTTTTGAAAAGTTGTGAGTGAATTGCGTGTACACATACAATACAAGATGATTTTCATTGGTTAAAGTCATTTGAATAGAAAAACAGATAGGTATTTAGTATTTCTTAGCCAGAACCTCCCAAAACTTAATCGAAGAATTGTTAAATTTATTAAAACATTCTATTTCTGGAACAACTTCGACCATTTTCTAGTTCTTTAATAATTGGATTTTTATATTTATAGCACGTTTTTCTATATGAACCAAAAATCTTTAAAGAGATGATTATTTTTCAACAAGTGGGTCCACGATATGACAATATCTACAGTCTTGACCTTATAACCATTGGTTTTCTTCTGTTTCAAACCACAAAAAAAAATGGAAAAAATGTATGGTTAATATAGATAGAAATGTTTTCTAATTAGATGTATCATGGTTGACAAGTGAGTAATTGACTGAGTCAACTCTAATATCAGATGTGCTTGGTGTTCGGTTAGCAGTTCTTCTTAAATACGCCATTATAACATTATTAAAGATTAGTTTCGTCTAGGTTATACTTGGACCATTATATAGTGACAAAATGAACTAAATGTAACAATCCATCCGTTAAACCTGATGAAATACGCAATTGATAATCAGTGGAATCAACAACTTAAAATTTAATTGATATTTAAAACAATGTTTACGTGTGAGTTTACAAAATAACCATTCCCAAGGTTACTATGCTTCTCAATGCCCACTGAGGTGAACTATTCCCATTACATGTTTAGTAGTCATCTAATTGCACAAATATACTTAAAATGACATAATAAATAAGCAGATTGATATGCATTCACAATATGAGTTGTACGTTAGCTAGACGTTCATGCCTTTTATGGCCTTCATAACAACTCACTGACGCATGGACTACGTCCCCCAGTCAATTGGTTGAGTATTGGTGTGTTACGTGGACATAACCGTCCGGAGGGGCCATTCACCTACCTAGGCATACCCGCCTAATGAATCCCCTCTGGGATTCTATGAACCTCCCCCCCCCCCCCCCTGGAAACCTTGGGGTTTTGAAACTCCCCCTTTATGGCATTCTCATTTATTACAAGTTGACCAGTCAAGTATATTGTAGTTTGTAATACAATCATAATAACTTACCATAATTATAAGTCTTGTCTTGAGTACGAGAGAAATAGTAATCCTTCATCCTATCGATTATCAAGACATATTTAGACGATGAATTAGGAATATGACTGGGAAATGGTTAATCATCACTTATGACTTGTCATAGTTTAAGTACAGTTGATCAAGTTATGCAAAATCTAGGACCATGTTATCCATTGCATGACCTAATCATGACCTCCAAACCTCGTTCCTGAACCAAAAATAATAACTAAACCAAACTTAAACCTTACCTAAAGGCACTAGAAAAAAACCGAAGCTTCGAAAATGTTCAAAGGGTTTCAAAGATCGTTTATATAGTGAGATGTTGTCAACAAAAGAGATAAATTAGGTTTCTATTTATAGGACTTGTTTGGGACATGTTTGTTGCTACTTTTGGCATTGTAGAGAAAAGAAGATCGGATGGTTAAATGAGGTCGCATTGACCTTCCATTTATGGCCTACCTCCCGCCTTTGGGTACCCGCCGAAATAACAATTTTGCTATTGCGACTAGCTATGTGGTAGTGGTTGTTGTTGCAATTGGTCTTCTGACTAGACTTTCATCAGATCTGGCTCTGTATGCATAATAGCCATTGGTCCATGGTGATGATTTCCGCTAGGGCTATCGTCCCCCTTCGCTTTGGGAACCCTAGGCTACGGCGTTGTCCTTGCTGGGGCGGGTAATGTGGGGGCTATTGTTTTTATAGTTTTTCAAACCCCTTTATCATTAGATCCCCTTATCAGGTCATCCTCACAGACTTGTGTAAGTGGCGATGCTTTGACTAACATTGGTGATTTGGTTGTATTTGTTGTAGTCATTTTTAGGTTGATGCAGAGATTGTTTTACTATGCCTATTGCTTTGTGTATTTATGTCGTTTTTACGATGTGCGTGCCCGCCTTTATTACTTCCAAA
Source organism: Flaveria robusta (assembly GCA_025506415.1). Classification (NCBI taxonomy): domain Eukaryota; kingdom Viridiplantae; phylum Streptophyta; class Magnoliopsida; order Asterales; family Asteraceae; genus Flaveria; species Flaveria robusta. The sequence continues at coordinate 11,483,815 of CM046459.1, read as the reverse complement.
CCTTGCTTTACCTGAGACTGTTTTGTTTGCTAATGTTTTCATAGTTTCTGATGTTGGCTGATGGTTATGGTGATGGTGTCTATGATAGTGGGTTCGTATCATATGAGACATTTTTGTGATATCTGATGTTGGTTTGACTTCTACAAGAATGTAATATGATGGGTATTAATGTTTGGTGTGATTGCCTTTGTGTTAGTCCATGAGGTCGATGATGGAGTATATTAGATCGTTTAAGGCATCATTGGGTTTGTGAGGAGGTTGTTGACAACCCATTTTTTGTTTAGCAAAAGACTTCGATCAATTATCTTCTAGTTAGGATTTGTTGGCTTGACTTTATCACGTGGCTATGATAACTTTAAACGCATGATATAAACTTTGAATGAGATGTAGCCTTGGCATGACAAATCTAGATGTGATACCCTACGTATTTCCCACATCGGCCGTGTACAGTAGAGATTTCTGGTTTATAAGTAATGTCTGGTCTCTAATATCACCAACGCGTTTTGGGCGTATTGGCTGTGGATGAGAGGAGAACTCCACAGTTAAGCGTGCTCAAGTGAGAGCAATTCAGGGATGGGTGACCTCCCTGGGAAGTTTTCACCCGGGCAACCAAAAGCAAATCCGTAAGCCCTTTGTGGGCAAAGCAGACAATATTGGTGGTACTAGAGACCGGTTGTTACACTAGAGGTGGTGAGTTATTACCCGCAACCCTCTGTGGCCATGATCACTCATTTAATTTATGACCCTGAGCCTAACAATATGTGTTATACACCATGCCACGTTTGTTTTTTTAACATATCACATATTTTATCATTCATTTGATAGCGTTAGGTTTGTTGGAGGTTGTGATGATAACATGTTAAACTGTCAGATGTTATAATTATTATATTATGTGCGTTTATCTAAGCTTTGTTTAGCTTATTCATCACGTGCGAAACACGTTTAAAATCATAAGCCTAGTTAATTTTAAAATGGAACTGTTAAATGGAAAATAAAATAGTACAAGAGATAACTTTTGTTTATATTAGTCACAACCTTAACTTTTGTTTATATTAGTTACAACTTCATACCACAACTGCATTTGGTTTGGAAAACGACTTTAACTTGCTTCCACAGCTAATGCATAAGTCCAAAATCAAAATGAAAGTAAGAGCATTATCTAACGATTTCAAAGACTGAAATAATTTTATATTTATTGAATTTAAAATAAAGTAGCTATAACTAGAAATGAATACCACGTTGCTATGTATTGAAATATTTGTATTATTAATTGTAAAACTAACAATTTAGAACCAATAAATAGTAACCATCACAATAATTTTTACAACGTGGTAGTTATATTACACACTAGTACTAACCGTGTATTGCATAAGTTGGATAAAAAATATTAAATAGTTCGTAATACAAATTTATAAATTATAAAATGATATTTTTAAAAAAGATACTATTGAGTTACATATAAGTAAGTAGTTCAAGTAAAAAATAACAATAATATCATTTTAATCTTTTATTTTATAATATTATAGTTTTAATTGTTTTCTAAAACACTATGGTCTTTTTTTTAATTTCATTCTAAAATAGAGAATCATCATTATAAAACTTATAAAAAAACGATATTAAAATAGTTTGTATTTTTAAAAAGAATTTTGTTCAACAAAAATTTGTGTCGTATATATTTTTCTAAAATGTGTGTTTTAATAAAAAAATTAGTTTTTAATTTTTATAACATATGTATTTTCTAAATTTGGAAATGTCTTAAATAATATAATTAATATATATATATATATATATATATATATATATATATGATTGGGTTCAAATAAAAACCAAGAGAAATTGTGTAAGCCATACATTTAAGTCACATGCAAGTCACATACCATTTTCATTTTTTTAAAAATGTTCATAACTTTTTTACGATATTATTTTTTCAAAAAAATTGCACCATTAATTTTAGTATTATTTTATATTTCCAACGTGTACCATATTGATATATATTTTTTTAAAATTTATTCACCCGTTATTTACACATGTGTAAATTAATCATTACACATGTATAAATCCTGTTTTACACATATGTATTTCCAGGTATTACATATGTGTAAAATGACGTTTATAAAAAAAAAGTTAATTTTTTTATTTTTTATCCTTTTTTAAATTTTTTTTATGAAAGAGGGAAACAAGATAAACATTTTCGTCATTTTACTTTTTTTATTTTTATGTTATTCTTTGTTTTATAATTTTTTTTATTATGTTATCATTATTTGCCATTTTGCTCTTAAAATGTGTGGTTCAGACTGGTTACTAGAGTTCTTATATATATACTACGATATAAACCCCGTGTAAAACACGGTTTGTATAAATCTTTCTATTATAATAAGAGAGTACCTTATGATCACACGTGGCGGCACTACATTTATTCTCATCAAAATTTTTCCGCTTCTCTCTACTATTAAATAATTACCTTAATTATCAATAATATTATTTAACCTTTTTTAGAACAAAAATAGTTTTTTTAATAAATTTAAAAAAGATCTTCTTATTAATGTTATTTCTAAAAATAATTTTTATAAAATAAATTTTTTTTACAAAACATCAAACTTTTTTAAAATTAGTGTTTTTAAAAAGTTAATTTTTTATAAACAAAATATAATTAAAATTGAAATTTATAATAAGAAAATTTTTTAAATTGATATTTTTTAATACGGTTTTTTTTTAAACAAATATTTATTAATTTTTTGGAAAAAAAGTTTTAAACCAAAAGTTTAAAATTTTAATATAATTGTTTTATTACATATTGTTCTTACTATACATAATTTCAATTATATTTTATCATAAAATATCATTGTATCTTTTTAATCTAATAAAATAGGATCTTGAGATGACACGTGATGGCACCACATTCATTCTTATCTAAATTTTCCTGCTTCTTTTTTTATTAAATAATTATCTTAATTATCAATAATATTATTTAACTTTTCTTAAAACAAAAATAGTTTTATAATAAATTTAAAAAAGATCTTCTTATTAATATTATTTCTAAAAATAATTTTTATAGAATAAGAAATTTTTAAAAAACATCAAACTTTGTTAAATTAGTGTTTTTAAAAAAGTTAATTTTTTATAAACAAAATATAATTAAAATTGAAATTTATAATAAGAAAATTTTTTAGAATGATATTTTATAATACGGTTTGTTTTAAAACAAAATATTTATTATTTTTTTGGAAAAAAAAAGTTTTAAACCAAAAGTTTAAAAAGTTGATATAATTGTTTTATTAGATATTGTTCTTACTATACGTAATTTCAATTATATTTTATTATAAAATATCGTTTTATACTTGATAAATTTTTATTATAGTTAATATTTTATTTGTTTAACCCGTGTTATACACGGGTTTATTAAAGCTAGTTTAAGGCTATATTCTTAGTAATAGAAATTTTTATATTACATATTTATGAAATATTATAAATTTTTTAACATATATTTATTTTAAAATAATAAAATACTTTATAAAAATAATTATTGAAATCATTTAATAGGAGAGAGACAAAAAAAATATAAAAACAATTAAAGACAATTTGTATAATTAATAGGAGAAAGATGCGGAAATTTTTTTTTTAAGGATGCATGAGAGAGTGACACGTGTCGTTTAAGATTTTTATCTATTAGTGTGTGTGTGTGTGTGTGTGTGTGTGTATATATATATATATATATATATATATATATATATATGTTGCCCCCTTTTAAATGAAGTTGAAGGTAGATTAGCCGGCAGAACGAACAAAAATGAAATAAAGTCATGAACTTTCATTAACATTACTAACTTAATTATCAATTTTCTTTTGCATCACGTGTTGTTTTTCTTATGTTCTTTTTCACACACACTTTTAAACATGATTTAAGTAATTAACTTGAACCCGTGATATTGTCTTAACACCATTTTGTGTGTGATTAATTATATATGAGCTAATAGAAGTTTAAGATTTATCTAATATGTAATCAAATAGTAGTTAAGAGCTTAAGATGTGAATTCTCTAACATTATTCATTTAAATGTTTTAACTTGATTTCAAATTTTATCTCATAGTTATATGAACGGGCTAATCCGAACAGATGTTAAATCTTGGGTAGCTAAAACAAGTATAAAAGGATACATTAATTATATAGAAAAATAGAGAAATGTTTATGTTCCACGTGAAGGGTGTATGGACCCTTGAAAACTTTTACAAATTGATAAACTTAGAAACTATAAATAGGATTCAATGCAAATAACAACCACATAACAAAAACAAAATTATTATTTCAAATTTACAGTTGAAGTTTGCTTCCAATTCTAATCATGAACATTTTCTTTCTATTCCTCATGTCCATCTGCTACTTGTTCTCATTCTTGGTGAAGTTCACATGTTCCAAACACCGACCACCTCTTCCTCCTGGCCCAACACCCTTGCCCTACATCGGCAGCATAATCAGCATGCTTCGAAACAAGCCCACGTTTCGATGGATTCATAAGATGATGGACGAAATGAACACCAAGATCCTATGCATTCGCCTTGGACACGTCCATGTCATAGCCGTGAGTGATCCAAATATCGCTCTTGAGTTTTTGAAAGACAAAGATGGGATCTTCTCGTCAAGGCCGGATTCCATGTCAGCCTATCTGACGAGTGGTGGTTACTTGGACACCGTTCTTGCTCCAATGGGTGATCATTGGAGGAAAACTAGAAAAATCCTAACTCGAGAAATTCTTTCTGGAGCTAGGCATAAATGGCTTTTAAAAAAGCGCAACGAAGAACATGACAATATACTCAGATTTAACCAATTTACAAACTTTCAGTTCAATTATCAATTATTTATAAGAGTACAATAAAACAGTTACATGAAACTAATCAAATCATATGTAATATTATTACAATAGATTTATAAGTAACATATACTATCTAATACATCTTTAGGTATGTTAACAATCAACGCAAGACGAGTCATGGTGCCATCGGTAGCTTCGTGAACGTGAGGATTATTGCGCAACAATATACGACCAACATGTTAAGGAAGCTCATGTTTGGGAGAAGGTATTTTGGTAAAGGGAGTGAAGATGGTGGACCTGGGAAAGAGGAGATTGAGCATGCTGATTCACTTTGGACGATTCTTGTTTACCTTAACGCGTTTTGTGTGACGGATTACTTCCCATGGTTGCGATGGATAACTGATTTTGATGGGCATGAGAAGATCATAAGGAATGCACTTCTCATTGCAAGAAAGTATCAAGATCCTTTGATTGATGAGAGGGTTCAACAATGGAAAGATGGTGTTAGGACTAAATGTGAAGACTTGCTTGATGTTTTGATCACCTTTGAAAACAAGCAACTAACAGCTAATGAAATAAAAGCCCAAATCCTTGTAAGTGTAAAAAGAATTTTCATATTTTATTTTGAAAGATATCAGTTTTTGTTTTTGTGTAAAATTTATTAACTTTATGTGATACAGGATCTAATTCTTGCAGGTTTTGATAATATTTCAAATAATATCGAGTGGGCAATGGCGGAAATGATAAACGAGATGAGGATACTCGATAAAGCGGTAGATGAGCTTGATTTTGTGGTCGGAAAGGATAGATTAGTTCAAGAATCCGATCTACCCAACCTCAATTATATTAAATCTTGTGTGAAGGAGGCTTTCAGGTTGCACCCTGTTGCCCCTTTCAACGTCCCACATGTGACAACCACTAACTCTATTATTGCTGGATATTTTATACCCAAGGGTAGTCATGTGATAGTGAGTCGTCTCGGGCTAGGGAGGAACCCTGATGTCTGGGACGACCCACTAACTTTCAATCCAGACCGTCACATGAACGGTGATAAGGAAGTGGTGTTAACGGACAATACCCTTCGCACGTTTTCATTTAGCACTGGTCCGCGTGGGTGTCCAGGAGTGTTGTTGGGCTCGACCATGACCACAATGCTTCTAGCTAGGCTCATACAAGGATTCACATGGGAGCTACCACCAAACGAACCGCATGTTGATCTCAAGGAGAACCTGCATGATTTGGCCAAAGCTAAGCCATTGTTCGCCTTAGCGAATCCTCGTCTTCCTCACCATCTTTATCCCACTAGCTGAAAAACATGTGTCTACGTTTATAGCATCAATATATGATGTCTCAAAATATATTGTCAAGCATATGCATGGAAGTATATATGTCCCACTAGCTTATGCGTGCATCATTTTAATTAGGCATTAGAAATAAGTATTAGTTATTTATTATAAAAAAGTATTAGTTATTTCCTTCATTGCTCAACCTGATTAGTGTTCTGACATGATAGGGCATCCACATCAACCTATAAAGCCCCATTACACATAGTCTAAATTTCTTATTTGAGTAACACAACATGTCCTTTTCATTATATATCAAATGTGTTATTTGAATGTCACACTTCATTAATATTTTAGTACAAGTAAAACATGCATGACCTTTCTAGGAAGAACGATAGTGATTTTATGCTAAATTTGGTAAAACATTCTATGTTTTCATAGACTTCAACACGATAAAACAACCACTTTTGTTTGTATGACCACGTGCATTACAATGAACGGGTCCATAATATTATTGAGTCAAAAAGAACTCCACATATAACACGAAGTGCAGTTTGGGCGGTGTAGCTTTAAATTTTCTTCTCATTAAGGCCATTGATAGTGGGTAGAAAGGTATGGTTGGTTTACGTAGAGACAATTCGATGTAGACAAATGAAACAATTGATTTAAGAGATTGATAGCATAAATAAAAAGATTCATATTATACATGTGTACAACAATAGCATACCTAAAATTTCCACACAATTTGCGACACCAAATCTCTCTATTCAAATACAAGTGTAAATTATGAGAACACATGGCACAATTACATTTATTCTTATCATATTTTGTCCGCTTCTTTTTCATATTTAATAGTTATTATAACCACTGATAATATTATATAATTTTTTTATAAATTAAAAATAGTTTTTTTAAAACATCAAAATATTTTAAAATTAGTGTTTTTAAAAAGTAAAATTTTTATAAATAAAAAATAATTAAAAATGGAGTTATGATAATGAATTTTTTTAAAACGAGTTACTTTGAAATAAAATGTTTAGTTATTTTAAATAAATAAGTTTAAAAAGTTATTACATATAACCCTTACTAATACGTAATTTCAATTATATTTTATCTTAGAATATAATTTTATAATTAATAAAATTTTATTTTATTTAATATTTTAATTATTTAATTCGTGTAATACACGGGTTATTAAATCTAATCCTTCTACTCTAATAAAAGAGTAACTTGGGTGACACATGTCATCACCACATTCATTCTCACCAATATTTTCCCTCTTCTCTTTCCTATTAAATAATTACCTTAAATACTAATTATATTATTTAACTTTTTTTAGAATAAAATTAGTTTTTTAATAAATTTAGAAAAAGATCTTATTAATGTTATTTCTAAAAAATAATTTTTATAAAATAAGAAATTTTTATAAAACATCAAACTTCTTTAAAATTAATTTTTTAAAAAGTAAATTTTTTATAAACAAAAAATAATTAAAATTAAAAATTATAATAATTTTTTTTAAAAATGATATTATTTAATACGGTTTGCTTTAAAACAAATATTTTATTTTTTTGAAAAAAATATCATTTTATACTTAATAAATTTTTTTTATATTTAATATTTTATTTGTTCAACTCGTGTAATACACGGGTTTACTAAAACTAATGTAAATATATTCTGAAAAGCATTTTATATGTGTTTTGGAATAATTAGGATGATATGCGCTTGACTTTTCTATGTTTCTTTAAGTTCATAAATGAGTTATTTATCGAAACTTCTCGAAATTGCCTAATGTCTCGGTCTTGTAGTTTCATAAGACACGGCCCACTTTTCTTTTTACTTGATCCATATGTGTGTGTTTGGGAATTTGTATGTACGTGTGTGCGGCAGTGTGCCTTTGTTTGTTAACTTGTATGTATGTGTTTGGATATTTCATTAGTTATTTATTAATGTTGATATATGCTTTTACTAATTTTAGATTCGAGCTTTAGAAAATTAAACTCAAGATTCTGAGTCTCGACTTGAAGCTCGTTTTGAATAAGAGAGGAAAGCAATTGATGAGGCACTACAAGCTCAACGTGAGCCTGAGCTGATAAAAAAAAAAAAAAAAAAGGAAGAGATGCAAGCGATGCAAAGCAAGTTAGAAGATTTCATAAAAAATGAGTGTTCTTGTAGTAATTAGTTCTAATTTCTTACAATATGTTGGTTTTGTAGATTAAACTACTAAAACTTTGAAATATTTTTGTTCATATGTTTCTAAATTATTTTTAGTAGATTTCAGGGAAAAGAAGCAATTTTTAGGGCAAAAGAAGTAGGTCTCGCATTAATCAAAACATACATGCCTCGAAAATGCTTGCAAAAAATTAAAAGATGAATCGCAAATTTTTCGTAAAAAATAATTTTTCAATTAAAAATGTATCTTAGGTGGCGTTGCAAATGTATTGCTGAGGTTACCAAAAAGTGTTGGAAATGCGTCACAAGTGATAAAATAATTAAATCAAAATTCAATTTATAATAATAATAATAATGATAGTAATGGTAATGATACTAATGATAATGATGGTAATGATAATAATAATAACCATAATAACAACAACAATAATAACAACTAGCATTGATACCCGCGCTATGCGACGAGACCAGTTATTTTTTACGTAAAACAAAAGACGTAAAAGACAATATGTTTGCCTAATTAAAAATGTGATATAGCACACAATAATCACAGGTCGTAAATAATTTGGTGAATAAAACCCATAAATGAATCTGCTTTATGCAATTACGTGTTTACACCTATAATTGAGATGCGTATGACCCATGGATCTACCCAAATGGTTGCTCGATTTTTGGCTCGCTTGTAAACGAGCCAATTAGCTCGGTTCAGTTTGTAAACTAACCAAGCACGAGCAAAGGTTCGCTTGGTTCAGCTCATCTCATGAATAGTCCTAATACCAACTTATAATCAATGTCTTTTCTTGTTTTCATCATCCATTTGGCAACCCCCCCCCCCCCCCCTCCCGTCGGTTAAAACGATCACTTATATCATTCATGTTGACAAATCTCATATCTTCTTTTACGTTAGCAATGTAAGCAGTGATGTAACGAGAAACACTTTTAACTTGATGGTCATAAAAATATATAAAAATGAATAGATAAAAGTAATTAATTAACCAAGTTCTTAAGCTAAATTAAATAAACAAAATATTATTATATTATTATTATTATTATTATTATATATATATATATATATATATATATATATATATATTAAAGAACAAGGTCGATGCTACAGTGACTTTTATAGTTTTCCGATTTCACCACTGTTTTTTGCACACAGTTCACTTTTCATCCTTTATTTTCTTTTCTGCTGGCTATGAAAGACTATGATTTGTCCACATCATTATATTGACAAACCAGCAAAACCTAGAAGAAACCAAGTGATCGTCGCATCCACCAGAACTACTGCCACCACCAGAGGCATTGATCATGACGGGCATGATATCACAGTGACGAAGAGGACAAACACGCTTGGAGGCTTCTAAATGAAGAAAACATCACGATTGTGATGGGTTCTCCTAGGCCTCAGTGGTGGTGGGCGTAGCCGGAGGTCGTGCAGTAGGAAGACGGTGGTGAGGAAGGCGGGGGTGGTTAACAACCCTTAATGAATAAAAAAACTAAACCCAAAACATTCACAAACCCAATTAAAAATGCATAATATTCCGATGACTTTTGGTGTCACAACCATATGTTCGCCCCTAAATACAAGTCACATCATACATTGTTTTTAATGTAAGAAAATATATTTCTACTTTAATAAAACGGTAACTTGTAGTGACATGTGACAACAACACATTCATACTTATCAAATTTTTCCCGCCTCTCTCTTCTATTAAATAATCATATTAATTTCTAATAATGTTATTTAATTTTTTAGATCAAAATAGTTTTTTAATAAATTAAGTAGTTTTTTTCATTAATGTTATTTTTAAAGAAACAAAATTTTATATATAAAAAGAAAAATCTAAAACATCAAACTTTCTAAAAACACAAAATATTTTATAATTAGTGTTTTTAAAAGTAAAATTTGTATAAACAAAAAATAAATAAAATTGGGACTTCTAATTAGAAAGTTTTTAAAAAGATATATTTTTAAGTGTTTATAATAATAAATATTTTAATCATATCTTATCTTAAAATATTATTTTATAATTTATAAATTTTATTTTATTTTATATTTTATTTATTCAACCCGTATGATACACAGGTTCACTAAAACTAGTACTAGAATAAATCCTTTGGCTTAAACTGGTTATCAAATAACTAGCCATTGACCTTGAAGTTTGTTATATACTAGTTTTAATAATTTATATATTATACGAGTTGAATAAATAAAATAATAAATATAAAAAAATAATATTAATTATAAAAAAATATTTTAAGATAAGATGAGTGAAGACCATAAGCAATAAAATAATAATATCAACTTTTTGATTTTATTAAAAAAATACTCATTTTGTTTCAAAACAAATCATTATAAAAAAATATCATTTTAAAAAATTTTCTAATTATAACTCTTAATTTTAATTATTTTTTAGTTTGTAAAAATTTAACTTTTTAAAAAACTAATTTTAAAATATCTCCTATTTTTAAAAAGGTTGGATGTTTTAAAAAAAATTTTATCTTATTAAAAAATTATTTCTTTATTAATAACAATAATAAATAGATAAATTTTTCTTAACTTATTAAAAAACTATTTGTAATCTAAAAAATAAATTAAATAATATCATTAGTAATTAATGTATTATTTAATAGTATAGAAAAATAAAAAAAAATAATCAAAAAAAATATAATACTATCAAATGTCCTTTTTAGTTACTATGTTACTAGAATAAAAAAGATTAACCTTCTCAATGAGCATTGCACAAACTACTTTAGTGTTGTTTTGCATACACTAATTAACAAGCAACCAACCACTAATCTTGTTGGGGGTTCGGTTTACCAAAAGAAAGTGATCATAGTCTAAGTCTTCTACATTAATGAACAACTTATATTCATAACTCTTAACTCTATTATCGTTTCGATCAAGCCTTATTCTGTATGGATGCTTATAATGAGAAGGATGTTGCTTCTTTTGTCATTCTTATTAATAGATTGTGTATATTGACAGTAAAAAAATTTATTGAGGTGACAACCATTGTAGCTATAGCATTAGAATGTCATCGTTATATCATCAGGATGTCGTCACATGAAATACCATATGTTTTTTGTATATTCAGTTTCTTAAGTTATATGCATTTAAAAAACACTCATGCATGTTTGTGTTTTTTCATGTCCGTTGTTAATAGTTTATAAGAGCCATCTACATACCCTATTTCCAACATGAGCATTGGTTCTTTATACAATGAACCTCAATTCCTTTGGTATAGTCATTCCAAAGCAATGAGGGTTGTACTTGCATGACCGAGCTAGGCTAGATCCTAACACTATGGTTATCTAATATTGGATGCAAAACTATTAAAATTGCCTATTAATCATACTTGATATATATGTAACTTTAATATTCTTTATGTACTTAGATTTAACTATTTCTTGTATATATAGACTCCGTCTCCTACAATTTTGGATATGGAGAGTTCTCATTAACTCACACATGGGGATTATGGCATTCTTTATGTTTCTACACAAGTTTGTTTTAGACAAATCAATTGAGCTAGATGTAGATATTGAGCATGCTGTTATAAGTTACAGATTATTTACGGCACACCGCACATGTCTTTTATAACCAACATAATCCATCTATCTGAATCGATGGTTACATATACATGTCACTGAAGTACATATATATGCATGCAATTATTTGTTTGACATACATCTTTATGAGATACTATATTAAGTAATACCAAATTAAACATGTCAAGACTTATTAGATGTTTCATAAAATTTGAACTTTGACGTATTATAAAAGATAATGTCAATGAGAAAAAGCTAACCTATTGTCACATATGAAGTTCTATGTATACCAGTTTGATTGGGTATTTAAATGGATATAATTACTACCCTATTATAAGTCGATATATATTACACTTACACATTTAGAGGAAATATGCACTTATTCTGTTATTAATTTCATGTCGTATTTGGTTGATCAAGCCTGAGTCTTTTTCATTATACAAGTAACTCCATTGGTAAGTTTGGAGATTATGTGCCTAAGCTCATAGTAAGTTCTCAAGGCACCTTTTAGATTTAATTCATTAAGTGGCGGAACGGAAGTTTTCTTTTATGATGTCAGCAATTTTTGGTTCTTTGATTCTAACAACCAGTCATCATAATGTTTAGATTGGTCAAAAGTCAGGTCGGGTCATCAACTTCTTGACTCGGATGGCTTGATATCAACTTTTAATTAGGTATTTTGTGCTTTTACTTGTTAATTGTGTTTTTGTGTTTGTATACTTGGGTCTTTTTAGTTGACAATGAGTTGGGCAAATGGATAATTGACAATTACAATTGGGCTTTTACTGAACAAAATAAAACTTCAGTACTCATTGTAATGTACTTTTTAAACTTTTAAATATTTTTTTACTTACTAAAGCTTGAATAATTTTCCACAAACCAAATTGATAATGGGTAAAGTTTTTCGTAGTAAAATGATGTCAATCATAAAATCTCAATCTATTAACTATAATAAAAGAAGGTTTTAAAACGTTACTTGTCAACATATTATGCTTTCTTATTTTTATTTTTCGCTTCTCTCTCCTAATAAATGATAATAATATATATAGTAACTATATTATTTAAAATACTTCCACAAAAAATAGATATTATAAAAATTAAAAACTAGATTTTGTTTATTTAGAAACACACTATAGAAAATACATAAGATACAAAAATATTATTAAAGAAGAATCATTTTTAAAAATACGAACTATTTTAGAACCATTTTTTTGTAAGGATGATTCTTTTTTTAAATAAAATCTAGAAGAAAAACCAAAACGTTTTAAAAAACAATTAAAAAACACAATTTTATAAAATTAAAGTTTAAAATGATATTATTGTTCTTTTTACTTTAAATATTTACTTATACGCAGCTCAATCACATCTTATTTAAAAATAATATTTTTTAATTTTTTTAATTTTATAACAAATTATTTAATATTATATTTATGCAACCCGTGTAATACACGGGGTACTATACTAGTATCTATAAACTATAATAAAAGAAAGTTTTTATATGACACATGTCAACATATTAGGCATTTTCATTTTTATTTTCTCCCTCTCTCTCCTAATTAATGATATTACTATATGTAGTAACTATATTATTTAAAACATTTCTAAATTAAACAAAATAGATACCATAAAAATAAAAAAACTAGGTTTTAATGAAAAACACACTTTTAAAATTGTATAAGACATGAAAAAATTCTTTAATACGAAGCATTTTAATACCTTTTTTTAAGTTTTTAAGACCGGAATGTTTTAAAAAACAATTAAAAAACACAATGTTATAAAACGATATTTTAAAATGATATTATTGTTACTTTTTACTTAAAATACTTATATATACATAACTCAATCATATCTTATTTAAAAATATTATTTATAATTTTTAAATTTTATTACAAATTATTTAATATTTTATTTATTCAATACGTGTATTACACGAGACACTAAACTTATATATAATAAAAGAAAAGGGTTATGCCACGTGACGAGATTTTAAACATTGTGTTGTCACATGGCATTTTCATAGCATATGATTGCCACATGGCATGTTATTGGTAATATGATTTTACAAGGAATCTTGTGGATCTTATTTAAATAGTAATTATTGTCTAATTAAGTGTATTCTAAAAATAGAATTTAAAATTTAATGATTGAAATGAAAATTTAATAACTTCAAATTTTAATTTAATTTAAATTCAGTCTAATATTTTATCTAAAAATAACTAACTAAATTAGTCAAAAGTTTAAATTGAAAACTAATAATTTGAGTATTAATACAAAGCATATGTAATTTTAAATTCCAATGATAACGATTAATCTGAGATTTTTGGGTTATAATTTTAGATTTTAAAAATATTATATATATTAACAATATCGTATATTATTTTCCTACATTATATATCATTATAAAATTATTTTATTATATATATACAATAACTTTTTTCTGTTTATTGTTCTTCCACTATCAAACATATTTGATAATCTACGAAATGACTTCTTATATGATCAAAGAGTACAAGTATTTTATATGAAAAACTTCTTTTACTTCTTTTTTATACACACAATTATTATCTTTCACTCTTTTCCCGATTCTTTTAATTACAATATATCGTACGCTTATACTTAAAAAAATAAAATTTTACTGATAAACCTTAATACTGATATTTATCTTATAAAACATATCTTAATTTTTATATTTTTTAATTACCAGACACTATAATACAAGGAAACATTCTAAAAATATGGTTTCTTAAGTTTAAAAAGTTATTAACTGAATCTGGTTAAATATTTGTATATAAAAAGCTTTTAAAGATTTGTAAACATTAATATTGATTTCTACGTATTTAATTCTTTCATGTAATTTACGTGTATACACATTTATTTAATATGTATATGTTATACATTTATTAATAATAATTGATAACTTATATTTACGTTTATTTTTATTTTAATTTTTTCAACCCATGTTTCACACGGGTGTTTAGGCTAGTAGATAAATAAATAAAAATGATGTCATTTGAAAGTCTTTTATTTTGTGTTATACATTAAATAAAGAAAGAGGAAAAAACGGTGTCAGGTAACCCTAAATCCAATTACCTAGTTCAATTCCATGTATAAAATTTCATCTTTTCTAGCAGGACTCCAACTTCAAAATATACTAGGCTCCGGTATGACACAAGCCCACTTTTTAGAACACTATAGACTTCTGCCATAGGTGTCATCTAAAAGCGAAAATCATAAACTCATAAGAATAATCTTGTTATCTAATCACTTTAAACAAAATGGTCATATACTTTTTTCTTGAACAAACATTTTGATATACAAACTGTTCAGACCGATAAAAAGTATATTACATTAAAAAGTGTTCTTTTGCGCCTCTAAGCGCAAATTTTTCTTATTTTTACAATAGAATATCTTTCCCCAAAAAAATTCCTTTGGTGTCATACATCGCATAAGATGTAGAAAGTCGTCTGTTCGCTTAGCCGTTGGTATCCTAACATTAAAAAAGTTTACAGAACTATTATTATCCTTTTATAAAGGTCAACAACTATTTTGTTAAACTTTGTCAACTCGGTTATTTTTGTAATTTTAGAAAAGCAAAATACCACATTGCCCCTATATATGATACGGATATATGTTTTTACTACATTTAAAAAACCTGTGTACTACACAGGTTAATAAATAAAATAAAATATTATTAATTGTAATACGATATTTTAAGATAACATATGATTGAAATTACATACAAGTGAGAACTATAAATAATAAAATAATGATTTCAAATTTTTAATCTTTTGTTTTTAACCTTTTTTTAATTTTCTAAAAATAAAATTAAATATTTTGTTTCAAAACAAACATTTTAAGAAATATCATTTTTAAAAACTTTCTTATTATAACTCCCAAATTAATTATTATTAGAGTTATTTATAAAAATTTTACTCTTTAAAAGCATCAGTTTAAAATATATTTCGTATTTTTAAAAAAAGTTTGATGCTTTACAAAAAATTCTTATTTTATAAATATTTATTACTTTAGAAATAATATTAATAAAAAGATCATTTTCTTAATTTATTAGAAAATTATGTTAATCTAAAAAATAATTAAATAATATTATAAGTAATTATTATAATTTATTTAATAAGAGAAAAAAACAGAAAAATTTTGATCATGATAAATATGATGGTGCCATGTGTCCTATTTAATTACACTTTTATTAGAGTAGAAAATTTTTGAACAATTTTTTTACCCCGTCTAAATTCCATCCGACCTTATACTAGTAAGAATTAATTTGAACCCATACCACTTGTGTGAAAGATAAATACTATATTACTAGATCATTAAGTCGTAAGTTTTAATATTGATATATGCGGAAGAGATGAATGAGTGCACAATTGTCAATTGTAATACTCAAGGGTCGTTTGGTTCGCAGAATGTTTTGCAAAGGAATTGGAATTGGAAATAGAATGGGAATTGAAATTGGAATGTTGTTGAAGTTGATAACGTGTTTGATTGGTCAATTTTGAGTGAAATTGAAAATTTAATTTTGAATATTCCATTGGATTCTTAAACATTTCATAGGTAAGTGAAAGGAATGTGAATCCCAGTGAATGAGGGAATATTTTGCAATTCCAATTCCATCCGTTTACCAACCAAACATGATTTTGGATGGAATATTTTTCAATTCCAATTTCAATTCCTGAGAATTATGTGAACCAAACGTCCCTCAAAATTATAATAAATAAACAAACAATTGAAAGAAATATTTCTTCATAAGTTGAAGACATTTTGGTTTTTTAATCTTGATGGTGTTTGTTGACATTGTTCGATTTATATAGTTCTACAATCTGCAACACATATAAATTGGTAATTTTTTTTATTAGTAAACTATAGGATTCGTCAATATTTTGTTAATAACAAAAAGAAAATTACAACTGACTTTGGACATGTAACCTTCAAAATTATAATAAAATTATAATAAAGACTAGAGGAGACCAAATTCAAACGCCAATCATCTGAATCATAGTATACTTATCACCAAACTTCATCTTAAAGATTAATTTGTTAGGAGAAGCTAACGAAAATATGATTTATTGATATTATAGTCTTGATATGTCCCACAAATTCAAATATTTTCGTTTTCTGCCATAAAACATGTATATGTTTCTACTATAATAAAATGGTAATTAAGCGAGACAAGTGTCAATATCACATTGTTTCTTATTAAAATTTTCACCTTTTTTTCTCCTATTAAATAATCACATTAATTACTAATAAGATTATTTAATTACGTTTTAGATTAAATAGTTTTTTATAAATTAAAGAAAAGATATTTTATTAATGTTATTTTCAAAAAGATAAAATTTTATAAAATACGAAATTATTTTAAAACAACAAACTTTTTTAAAAATATAAAATATTTTAAAATTGATATTTTTAAAAAGTAAAATTTTTATAAACATAAAATAGTTAAAATGGAGATTATCATAAAAAAATTTTAATGGTCTTTCTATTTAAAAACCATAGTTTTGAAATAAAAATTTTATTTTATTTATAGTAAGAAAGATTTCAATTATATTTTACATTAAAATATTAGTTTATAATTAATAAAATTTTATTTTATTTAATATTTTTATTCAACACGTGTAATACACGTGTTTATTAAAGCTACTATCTCTATATGTAATAAATGAAAGTAGGTTTAGCCATGTGTCATGATTTTAAGCAATTTATCGACACATGACACATTCTTAACAAACAATTGTCACGTGTCATTTTATTATCAATATGATTTCAACAAACAATTATCACGTGACTGATTTTAATACAAAATTTTATAGTAACTGCATTTAGCCATTAATTTCATTAATCAACTAATAAACGTATTATTACTTTCTATTTACACTATTTAGCTACTTTTCATTTACATTATACTAACTACAATCTATATCTATAGTATATAATAAAAAAGTAACTAGGATGTCACATGGTATTCTCATGTTACTCCTTACAAAAATTTTCCCGCCTAAATTAATATATTATTTTAGTCAAGTTTTTATTTTAAGAAACTCAATAAATAGTTATAATTCATTTTGTTTTGAATTTAAATTTTTATATTAACAACTTCATTATGTAATCATATTGTTTTGAACTATACATATTTTTATAGCCAAATAAGATTCAATTTAAGAAAAACTAAAAAGAATATTTATTGATATATTTAAATATCTTAGGTTAGTGTGATTTTAGACAATTGATTTTTAATTTTACATGGGTCAATTGTATATTATATTATTTAAAAAAATATTCAAATATTTATAATATATAAATGTAACTTTTTTCTTCATTGTTATAGTAATACGTAATTTAATCATACGAAATATTTATACATTTATGAATTATGTTGTTTTCATATTTTCAACCCGTGTATTACATGGGTTTACTAAAACTAGTTAGCTATAAATTTCATCAATCACATCTAAAAATATTATTCTCTCAAAATTAATAATTATGACTATTAAATATGATTATTAAATATCAAATGATCTAAAATATACATTTTTTCAAAATATCATATTTTTAAATTTAAATTTAACGTTGCTAAAATTAACACAAAAATATTATATTCCCTACATTATTTCCCTAAATAATCTCCTTATATTATTGGTAGATTTTATACAATTTTGTTATACATATAAAGATTTACATTCTCACTAATAAATCTACAATTGATTTCTTTGTTCTATACTATCATTTTTGTTTTGAGAATAATTTATAATGGCTTGCAGTTTGATGAAATGTTCAAGGTATTCTTTATATTTTACTTTGTCTTTTTTCACATTATAAACTGACATGATGTATGTCAGACTTTTAAAAATATTATTGAAGATCATTTTTTATCATTTCTTATCATGTTGCTGATTTGGTTTAATTTTAAGCAATAATTTGCCACGTGACATATTCTCATCAAACAATTGTCACGTGTCGTCTTCTCAGCAATATGGTTTCAAAAAAAATAACAATGAGTTTATTAGAATCAAGAATATAAGTCAAACTATTTAAAACTGACAATTTATGTATATTTTGAATGAAAATCTATTTTGAAAATTTGTAATAGTTTTAAAATAATATAATCCAACATTAATATATTAAACAAACATTGATTAATACCAAAAGGACCTTTCACCTTTTAATGTTTTAATACATTTATTTTTTATAATTTATAAAGTTAATCTGCTTGTGTGTATTTTTAACCAATTCACAGTTTTTTATATTGAGTTTTAACAAACGGACATGTTATCTAAGTAAACAAATGATTAAATTATCACGTATGTATTTACAAATTATTTTATGTCATTTAATATATGTTAAACATTTTAAGTCAAATAGTCAATTTATTAATTGATATCATATTATTTTTGTTTTAATTTTATTTTAGGTGGTAGTTTGCTAGGTTTCAAAAGCTAATAGCTAAATCAGGTTTTTTTATTTTTTATTTTTATAAACTTTTTATGTATCTATCTTAGAAGTAGAGATCAAATTTTATAGTAATATTGGAGAATATACTTTTATCCCCAGAATTTTCGTGATATCTACGGACAAAAGGATACCTTTTAAGTTTCAAAGACAATTCCCTCTATCCTTGTGTATTGCGATTACTATAAACAAGAGTAAGGGTCAATTATTATCAAGAGTTGTTATTTTTTTTAAAACAACTAGTTTTTACACACGAACAATTACATGTCATATTGTCAAGAGTTACAATATAAGATGGATTAAAACTGGTTATATTAGATGACAATGATGAACTTTCAAGTACAACCTCATATGTCGTATACAAAGAGGTTTTTAGAGATTTCTATACATTTTGTGTTTTTTACTATGTATTTATATTTATCATTTAATTTTATTTAGTACATAATTTTTTAATTCTCATGTTCTTATACATTATAGACTTGTATTCTTATGGCCATTATATTTTAAATGTATTTTAATGATAATTTTAATTTTCAACCCGTTCGATAGGCTAGTATACTAATTGGTTAGGATCCGTGTACTAATTGTTATTTGTATACACACGGTTCCTTAGGCTAGTATACTAATTGGTTAGGATCCGTGTACTACACGGCTGATGAAAATAATATATTGCAAGATTTCATATTTGAATTTAGATTGATTTTTTATGTTTACATGGTAAGTTGTAAATATACACCAATTCTATAAATGACGTATTATTAGAGTAAGAAATTTAAAAAAATAATATAATTATTATAATTAATTTGAGATTAAATAAACCAATTTTAGATTTTAGAGAAATGGAACGATCTAAAATAGATTGAAAGGTAATGAAGTCAAAACCATATTTAAAAACTAGAAAATTGATGTGTTTTTTAATCATTATTTCAAAATTTAAGCATAGTATATGTTTATTATCAAAATCCTTAAATTTTAAACATTTTTCATTAAGCAATGACTTATGAATAAAAAATATTTATTTTTATTTAGATCGTTTTTAAACGTTATAAAATAGTATATTTCATATGTTAGGTTGTATTTTGATATCTTGGAATTAACTTTTTTCCAAAGTCAAATTATTCTTACTATAATTGTGCGGTTATATTTTTTCATATCAAGGTCATTCAAAAAACAAATATATATATATATATATATATATATATATATATATATATATATATTCTGAAGTAATTTCGTAAAACAATATGAGTAAACAAAAAGCAATAATTTTATCTTTAAGTCCCTAACTCACATTTTTGAATTATTCATTCAAAAATACAAAGATGATTTTGATCATATTTATATCAATTCTTATAAATAATGTTTATATCCGAAGATTACTATAGTATCAACTTTTTAATATCTTTTGTTTATAAATCATTAAATTTTGTTTCTAAAACAATTTGCCATTTTATGACATAAATTGTTTATAATGAATGATACTTTATTTTATAATTTTGATTATAAATTGTCTTTAACTTAAATATTAATATTAATTTTTAGTTTTAGTTTAAATGAATGACAATTTATTGTATTTTTATTGCATTAAGTTGTTATTTTTGAAACAATTACTTCTTTAATATATATAAAAATTTCAAGACAACTTAAACATTAAGAAGTTCACGTATAATCATTAATTCAATACAATTTATTTGATATTAAATTTTAATATGAAAACAATTTAAAACTTAAATTATATCAATTTATAATATGAAAACTATGTAAAATGTTAATTATAGTAACTGTTGATTGTTTTTAAAATGATTAATAAATGCTTTTTTTAAATTAAAAATCATAGCTTTCAAAATTAAATGCAATCACAAATTAATAAATTTTAGGCAGGAAAACTTAATTGGGGAGGCTCCCGTTGATTGCCACGTGTCCCTAAAAAACCTTGCTAATTGACACATTTTCCTACAAAACATTACTTTATTAGAGGTAATTATAATATGAAAACTATGTAAAAGGTTAATTATAGTAACTGTTGATGGTTTTTAAAATGATTAATAAATGCTTTTTTTAAATTAAAAATCATAGCTTTCAAAATTAAATGCAATCACAAATTAATAAATTTTAGGCGGAAAAACTTAATTGGGGAGGTTTTCGTTGATTGCCACATGTCCCTAAAAAACCTTGCTAATTGACACATTTTCCTACAAAACATTACTTTATTAGAGGTAATAGTAGATATAATAAATGAAAGATTTAAAAGGACACGTGTCAACTTCTAGTTAACTTTAAAATAATATTTTCCGTATTAAATGATAATGATTGTAAATAAGTAAACTAACAATCAAATATGTAAAATATAATTTTTCATATTCTAATGATTCATTAAAACATATAAAACTTGTGGTCGGTTACTATACAAAGTGTAATTGAGTTGCAAAGCTTATGAAGTCAACAAGACATGACATGTGTTTTTTGATCGAGAGGTAAATTCGTCCGCTTCTTAATTATGCATATAAAGTACATAATTAAAAAAATATATCCATAATTACGCATGTTATATTTATTAATACGCAAGTTACATTTATTATTACGTAAAGTTAAATTTATTTACATTACAAAAATTAATTTCGCAAGTTATATTTTTAATTATGCATGTATATAATAATCACACAAGTTATACGCACAACATATATAAGTTTTTAAAAAAATGTTGATTTTAAAAACGTATAAAAATACTGTACTTAAATTAACTAGAATAAATTGCTCGATTTTATGGTGTAATTTTAAAAAATAATAATAATAATGACGTATAAAAAGTTATATGCATTTAAAAAACTTAAGGAATTTGAAAAATTCAATTATTGTAGGGTAATTATCAAATTCATCCCTCCATACCCCTTTCATTGCGTGATTATTTTATATTTAATTTTAATCGTTCATCTCTTAGATCAATGGTTATTATCAATTCGTGCATTTCTCACAAAAACAATACTTTCTATAGTAATCTTTCTCTCTAAAACTATATGATTTCAATTATATATTTTCTTCAAATATAATTTTATAATTTTAAAATTTTATTATTTTATTTATAATTTCTTAGATATTTAGTATTTTTATTTCGCCAATGTCTAATAACATATAACATAAAAAATTCATAATAACTATTGATTTTAACATTTTAAATTTATTCACTCATGTAATACATTGATTTTTAACCTAGTAGAGTAATAAACTAATTAAACAAAGCCTCACTCTATATTAATTTACAAAATCAAAGAAACATTTGTGCGTGTGCCACACTTGAAAGGAAATAATTTCTTTTATCATATTCGATTAATTTTGATCAGGCATGTTCTAAGTCACGTCTAGTCGTCTACTCTTTTCTTTTCCCGTTAAGTGAAATCCCTTTTCCCATTTGACGAAAATTATAGTATCCATGACTAGTCACAACCTAACAAAATTAACTAAACAAAACTATGATTTCGTCATAAAAGTCTAGTCGTGAGGAAGTGAAGACAACGAACATACTTACCTCGATCGGCTACTCTACTAACACAAGTTAGTGTGAAAAGGGCGTATGCCTGAACCTTAGGTCAACATCCATGCATGTGACAAGTTTCCGTAACCAAGTTAACAAGGTTAGGTTAACGTCGGACTTCAACTCCCCAAACCACAAGTTTCATTTTGTATGAAAATGGAAAGCACAAGATAGAAGTTTCCCAAAATAACAAACATCATTCCATCATCCACGTACCTCTCTATCATTGGTTGAGTTTGTTGGATGTTTCTTCACTATGAAGAGACCTTAAAATAATTATGCAACCAATATAAATTAAAAATCGTTATATGTTTTAATTTCAAAGTTTAACTTTTAGTACACTTAAATAGTGTTTTGCAGGATGTAACGGTTCATACTTTCACTATTTTAATATTCATATTTTGCTTGAACTTACATGTGTAATAAAAATATTTTATTTTAAAATTTACAAAGTTCCATCGAGTTCATTTGTTTCAAGTGGAGTAGGTTTCTATGGTGAATCATTTTACTGAAATCTTTTTTCTATTAAATATTATGAACAAATGTCCTTTATAAATAATCAATCTTAGTTTAAAGCAATTGTGCGGTGTTGGCCAACAAATACTATAAGCTAGGTCGCGCGGGTAAATTCATTGACGAAAGGCCAACCACACCCTTCAAACACAAACAACATTGATAACCCGGACCGGCCATCATTCCTAGAGAAACCACCACCCAAAGGCCCATTATGATAAACATTTTGCCCCACCTGAAGCATGTTACAACAAGTGATACTTGAACACATAATCTTTACATTAGAAAATCATAAAATATCTCCTTCCAAACCAATTAATCTGATGCTCATTGACTGATAAAAACATAAATAAGTAAAACACTAA
The DNA here is from genome assembly GCA_025506415.1 of Flaveria robusta. Classification (NCBI taxonomy): domain Eukaryota; kingdom Viridiplantae; phylum Streptophyta; class Magnoliopsida; order Asterales; family Asteraceae; genus Flaveria; species Flaveria robusta. The sequence continues at coordinate 11,460,124 of CM046459.1, read as the reverse complement.
CAACATAGTGCATGCAACACTAAATACCACACATGACATAGAAATGACAAGTTTACAATACAGTGAATTAGTTCAAACACTAAAAATATATTTTGTTCATTAATGATTATGCTACACTATGATACCGACAATGCAATAGTATATGCAATGATGCATTTGCTATATATGTTATTCATGATAATTTAGTGTTTGTATTGGTACATGCATTATGTGTTATTGAGGACAATTTCGTGTATGCGTTGTTGAATATACTACATATGTGTTATTAGCGTATTGTACGCTATGATCCATACTATGCATATCATGTTACTGATGATATTTAGTATATACATTTTTGTGTACAATAAATATGCATTTTAATAGGATATGCATTTTTGTATTGCTACATACACATTTTAATGTAGTACTGTATATTGCTTCATACGTTGTTGTGCTATTGATGTGTGCTTCATATATTGTTGTGCTATTGATATGTTTGTAGTGTGTGTAGTAATGCATACACTATACACATTCTTAGTATTTATGCATTTCACACTTTCTTGTTACTAATAATATTTTTATAACGTACGTACTGAGAGTTGCATATGCATACTTGGTATTGTGTATGTATTGTTGTGTGCTCTTATGCTATTGATAATTTTTTTTTCTAGTGTTTGAAAACTAGGAGGGGGTTAATAAGTTTTCTTAAAATTTTCTTGATTAAAACTTACGTTTGAAAGATTAAGTCATGTTAATAGTCACACAAACATTAATATATGCAAACGTAATGAGTTATGAGAAGAAATGATAAAGCCAATGTATAGAGGTTTAAGTGGTCTAATGTTAGCTAATCCACCAACGTCCTCCCATTGATTGAAACAATTGCGAGTTTCCTCGACTAGTCATTTCTCTAGAACAAAAGAGATCATTGGTACACCACCATGTCACTTTAATAATAAAATGACCACCTTGTACGACCACCTCACTTTACAAAGAAAGTGAACATCTTATATGTCTTACTAATCTCTAAAGGTTGTGATCACCCCTCTCACAAAATCACTAACATTTATACTGATCTCACTCACAAGACTCAAGCAATAATGATGACAAACCCTAATAAAATACACCACAAGAGTAAGAATGAGATGATTGAAAGTTAAAATATAATTTTCTCTTTTTAACTCTTAATCTTTGATCTTGATCTTCTCTTTTCAAATGATGTTAGAATATGATTTAAAGAGAGATGTTATATGAATATTAGTAATATGTAGATGTAGCACTCTAAGTTCAAGCATTTATGTTTAAGTATAAAATCCTTAGGTAAAAGGTGTCAATTGTTGGAACTTTAAGGTATTAAAAAGGGCTAATCACTTATTAACTTGGTTAACCTAATAAGGGATCCACCTAATATCTTATTCATTAGCTCGTGGTGTGTGACAGGGAGGAGAAAAACAAGTTCAAAGAAATCCTTAATCTTCAATCTATCGATCAAGTTATTTTTCAAGATGAGTTATGGTTGCAAACAACTATTGAGCAGTGAATGAAAAGGTAGTGTAAATGGTTCTATCAAAACCAAACAAGGATGGAGGTTGTCATCTCAATCTAATTAAAATATAAGGTATTGGAGTTGTTTTATTTTACAAAGAGTATATGATACAATTATTAGCGTATTCAATAAGGATGAGGATGGAATAGAACAAAAATTGGACAACAATTTAGATACCAAGTACTATAAGTATTTCAAAGGTGACAACTGACAATGACAACCGTGTGGAGCTAGCAAGGCTTGATGAGACGAATTTGTGGTCGCTTGAGTCTGCTCAATCAAAGTTCGTTTTTCCTTGTTTCAAGTTGCTCGTATGCAAACATGCGAAACTAAAAAATGTTGGTTATTGTATGCCTCTCCATTGGCTATTGAAATGGTGATGTAGTATTGATAACTTGTGTTTTTGGGATTTTAGCAAAAATAAACAAGACTCTACTCGATTTTCATTTGAACAAAAAGGAATATGTTTTTAAAGCGAAAATGTCCTCAACACAGGATGGGTGTTGTAAAAGAGATATTGGGATATTTAAGGCTCAATATACTCAAAATTATAATTATCTCCTAAATAGTTAATCCAAAGAAAGAATAAAACTTCTAAAAAATCTAACTATCAAAGATACAGTCAACTTTTAATGGATTGTGTGCTTCTGAAAGATTGTTTGTTTTCAAAGCATAGTCTACTTCTGAATAACAAGACTACTTCTTACAGACTACAATCCCAATAGTGCTTCCAATTCTAATATACTATCAGTTATCATGTGTCAGTTCTAATAAACAAAAGAACTAGTTTATCCCTACAACTATAGAAGATTATCTGCTCATCTGTCAATATATTTTATTTGCCTTGTTATTTTCTTCTTGTGAACCAATAACAACACATGTTTGTAGTGTGCCACATTATGTATATCAATGATTGAAATTAATCTTTTGATCTAAGACCTTAGAATATACAATATAGATAGTTTTTCTTTGGTTTTCTAGCTCGTTGCCTACATGTAATCAATTGTAGTTTTTAATATAAAACCTCTTAATGTAGTAGTTGATAGGTTACACTTTTCATACTAGCAACTCTACTATAAATTGTAACCTTAAACTTTTGATTAAAATATATAATGTACTTGAAGTAATTGTGTTACTGAGTTAGTGTTCTTGTTATATTTGTGAATTGTTAGCATTGATTAACAAAGATTTTTCATCTGCTAATCAATAACGCTAATACATCTTTTTCTTATTTCATTTATAATCTAAAAGATTAAATTATGAGAATGAATTGAATGAAGAAGTAAGTAACACGTTAACTAAAAAAATGTTACAACATTGTAGACAACTTATTGATGCAATTTAGCACATTAGATGTTCTAACGATATCCAATGTTATCAAAATATAATGATAACATGTAACAAAGGTCAAGGTTAGTTATGAATGCCCTCTTTTATAGTCTTACAATATTTTGGGTTGATATGCATGCTTACTTGAAACCTTGATAAACATTTTTATGATTATATGCATTAGTGAACGTTCTGTTAATTGTTTTTGATGCCTCTAGGATATCTATGCTCACTTTTTTATGAAAGGAATGATTTATAAAAAAATGTTTGTGAATTCGTAAATGTTAAAATGTATCTCAAAGCTTACATGTAGGCACGAAAATTTTGGTTTATTGATAAAAAGTATGTTTTATAAATACAAAGGTTCTTTTCAATGGTTAAAATATTATACCTACCACTACTACAAAACTAAGCATTTGTGACCGTCAAAATGGTCGCCAAATGGTCGCAAATGCCTTGTTGCGACCATTTTACGACCAGTTTCGTTGGTTGGTTATACCCTGGTCGGTAATTTCGTTTCCGACTAATTATTGCGACCAAAAAGTTTTTGCAACAGATTTCGCGACCATATCATCCATCGCAAAACCAGTGACAAAATTTGCGACTAAATCTTATTTGCGACGGAGTTTGCGACCTATTGCTTTTGCGACTAACTTCACGACCAAACTTTTAGTGACCGAGATTGCGACAGAAGTTGCGATGAACTGTTTTGCGATGGATTTTGGGACTAAAGGGTTAACAACCATAAGTGCGACCAAAACTATTTGTGACAAATTATTTTTTGCGACCAAAATTGCGATTGAACTCCTAGCGACTGAAGTTGCCACCAAACTATTCCTGACCGATTATGCGACCAAAATAATTAGCGACTGATTTTACAATTCACATTTTACATGCTTAACTAGTTAGAAGAACTTTTCGGTATGTTCTTCAACAAGAATTTAATTTGTTGCCTCATTTCATTGTTTGCAACTCTGTTTTCCTCTATTTGCTCAATCATTGCTAGTTTCTCGGCTCTTTCTTTTTCTTTCTCTAGTCTTTCGGTTTTTTTCTCTTGTTGTAGCTGTGCTATTTTCTCATTCAGATGTTGTACCTATAAATAATACAACACAACATTAATATATTAAAACCACACAACACATTCACCTATTATTTACTTATTCACCTAGAGTAATCTATTGTTTCTTTCTTCAATGACGCGATGCTTGTTTAGAATTAAGATCAATCCAATAAAAATAATATTATGTTTTGATCAAATATTTTTATATTCTTTCAATCAACCAAAGTAGTATTCTATTAGAATTACACCATACGATTATTAGGTGATAGTAACCCACTTACAAATTTGAATATTTGGATTAGTTAGTGTTGAATGGTTACTTTAAGTTTACACATAACTAAAATGATATGAAATAAAGAAGCTTGACTTCTATACTTAAACTAAATTTATGACTATAGTATGATGAACTAAAGGGAGGAGGGGATCCTAGTTATTGATCATTTGAACATGTAAATATAGAAACTAATTGGTTTCAATTCAGGTGCCTTAAACATATGAATTATTCATTAGGACACAAAGGAAAGGTGGTCTTACTTTTAGGGCAAGACTTATAAATTTCTATCATAGAAGGTAATTTCTTAAGTTAGCTAATTTGAAGAATGATTAAGGCCCTGCTAGTTATTTTCTATGTCTATCTTATCTCATCTTATTCATTTTGAACTCACAATCAGATAGCTTTAGATATTAAACTGAACTTTAAGCCCTAAAGATCATTTGTAAAAAAAAGAAATTTAACAAACAATCTTAAACTAAAACCCTAATATCATTTAATCCTAACCGAAGAATTCCTATGTGTTTCTATGTATGTGTAGTAACTTTAATACAAACATCCATGAGAGAAACTATCATATTTCAACAAAAACTTCCAAGAGGACCCACCGTGTATCTTATAAGAGGTGTTACAAACTGAAACAACTTTTGATTACAACTAATATGACTTCATATAGCATTTGACCCATTATATAATAAATTAAAATGAAATAAGCAAACCTCTTCGTTTCTTGCAGGTAGATACGAATTCCTTGACATTGAGGGTGTATCCGTCATCATGACATGCGGATCACTGATATCAAACAATCTGCCCTTTTTCTTGCCCCGTTGTACCCATGTGTCTAGATCAAATGGGCGTTTTCTAGCTTCATCTCCATACTTCTCCGTAACATACTCCTTATATGATCTCTATAATATACAAGAACAAAACAAATCGTTATATTTATAACATGTAATGATTAACTAGTAATAACATACATCTTAAAAGTAAAAAAACTTACAAAAGATTCCTCTGCCCTTAAGTCAACTCATTCCGCATTGTTTTGTGGATCGATTTCTTCCGAACCATCAACCTCTTTTGAACCCTCGCCTCCTCCACAACTCATGAGTTTATCTAAAGGTCTTGTTCCTTTCTTCCCGTGTGACTGCATCCAAATTTCATCTATTGTAGCAGGGCGTCCAAGTATTTTATCCTACAAAAGTCATATTTGAAAGTTAATACTCACATGCAATAGTCATTAAATTAAAGACATAATAACATCTCTTACTGCTTTTAATAAAGTGTCCGGACATTAAAATTCCTTATTATTGACTTATATTGATGTGGATTTATGCAGATTAAAGCCAACAAACGCTATGCTGGTGCGAATTTTTAGACACTGCAGGTTCTTGTTAACAGTATTTTCAATTTTGTATATCATGTTTTTGTCTTTGAATTGAATTAATAATTCTCAATATTAGAACTACATTTTCACTGTGTGTTGTCTTTATTTCAATTTTTTTTTCAAAGTTTAAAAGGCAGTAACTTATGTTAAAGTAAAATTTTGAAATAGTTATGTTTCTTTCTTTGTTTTAGGCATGTCTTGTTGTTTGACCTTTATCTTTGCAGTATGTACAAATTGCATCAAGTGTTGCACTCCAGCAATTATCAAGTGAATCCTACTATATACACATTTTTTTGTGGCTACTTGGTTAGTAAAGTGTGATGGTACTTACCCTTCTCAAATTGTTTGAATGTGCAGGTATAAAATGAATCAAATGTACAGCATGAAACTTTAGTATAAGATAATGGAAGCAATACCTCATGGAGCAATTCTCAATGCTTTTAAACTATTTTGTTCTTTAATTACAGAAAAGCACATTTAAGCCATAAACACACACATACACAGGTAAGCATCGTTAACTAGGGTTTCAGAACTGAATCAATCAAGTCTAATTGGTCGTATATATAGCCTAATCGAGCTAAAAACAACATTTAAAGTAAGCTAATAGAATAAGTACCTGGATTGATGAATGCGACTCAGTTGATGAATACCAATCCAAATATGTTGTACACATAGGGCTTGAGAATGATATGAGAGGCAGAGAAAGAACCGTAAAGCTTTCTTGAATTTTGAATGAAGTTAAAGAAACCACCCAAATCGTGGAGAATGAGGGTTTGGAACTTCCCATTTAATCGAATGTGTTGTTGCTGTGGATAGATGAAAAAAGGAATTAGGGTAGAAAGGTTTTAGGGGTAGTCAAATTGTTCCAGGAGTGCAAATATCTTATATGAATTTATATTTTTTATTAATACTTAATTAATTTTTTTGTTGCATTTGATCTCTTCTACGATAAATGCTTTTCAAACAAATAAATCTTCTTTACTAGTTTGAAGCAACTAATATGAGTGTATTTTTACGCTTTTAAAAAATTAATATTTAATTAGTTATTTTTTATAAGATATCTCTATATATATTTATCATTATTTATTTATAAACATTGTCAAACCTATTACTTTTTTCACTAAAATCACAACTATCTGGTTTGCATATATCTATATATATATATATATATATATATATATATATATATATATATATATATATATATATATATATATATTTACCATTAATCATTTATAAACAGCGTAAAACCTAAAACTTTTCACTAGATTCATAACTATTTGGTTTTCTTATGTCTAACAATAGAGAGCTTGGTTTTCAAGACCGGGTCAAGTCACCTAAGGTGGTGCATAAAACCGAAACAACTAATTGTAACCAAACTGAGGTAACTGAACCCAATATGTTTTTTTGGAAAACCAATTTATTGGTTTAGTTTCAACTAGAAACCAAAACTACAAAACACCGACCTATACAAACCATTAATGTCATCACATATTTGAAGTTAAAACCCAATTCGTTTTAGTCATATGTAATTTAGAGTTTAGGTTTCATGATAAATAAATGTACCCACTTAAGCATAAAATTAGAGTGTATGCACGTTAGTTGACTAATATTAGCCCCTACTATCCTTATTTGATCAATATTGACCCTTACTTACCCTAATTGACCTTGATTGTCCCATGTGATCCTAAATCACGATTGTTATATAATTTTGAATCTAATTATTCTTGTAATCTGTAAACTCTACACTAATATTGGCCACCCTTGACCAATATTGATATTAATTACCCCTAATTGATCTTGATTATCGATCAAGTACTAATATTTGTCTGTCCTGATCCCGATGGACCTTCATTGCCCCTAAACTATCCTAGTTAATACTAGTTGACCATAATCGACCCTAATTACCCCGAGATAATCATAACTAGTAATGATTAACCAACAATCACCTAATTAAACTTTAATTAATAGCAAATAGTTATCCATAATTAATCTTATTTGCACTCTTATTTCTGTATTTTTTAGACTAATTATACCTAGATTGTAACTAATGGCCATTATTGACCCCCTATCGACACTAATTTACCCTGATACTAACAACACCTAACTAACCACAAAATTTAGTTTTCTTTTTAATTTTAAATATATTTTTTATGAATTTATTTTAATTTATCTATGTTTTTGTAATTTAAAAGTAGGCACTTTATGATAGTGTTCTATTTTAAATTAGATTTACCCTTTCTTGTAGGCGATCATTTTTGAACCAAATTACATTTGATTTGTTTTTTAAAACTGATAACTTATTAACAAAACTATTTCAGTAGTTTTAATTGCAACCAACTTTCTGAGCAATATATATTTTATTTGTAAATATAGCTATAGTTTTTGTGACTGAACAAATTACGGTTGCTGCGGTAGCGATCATTTTTGCAACCAATTTAAAATTCCGTTTATTATTTTATGAAGATGACCAAACAATTTCGATTGTAATATTTACTATCGTTTTTTGCGACCAAATTTTCTTTTACTTGTTTTTTTATAAATGATGAAAATTATGGCCAAAATTATTTCGATGACTATATTTGCTACCACCTTTCAGACCAATATATTGTTTATTTTATTTTATTTTTGTCAAAGCAAGTTATTGTATTTGCAACCGAATAGATTATGGTCGCTATATCTGCGATCGTTTTTGCGACCAACTTAGAATTTAGTTTATTAGTTTTATTTTATAAAATAAAGAACCGTATTCGTGAGCAAAACAATTTTCGTTGCAATATTTACCATCGTTTTTGTGACCAAATTACCTTTTATTTGTTTTTTAAAACAGATGACTTATGAGAAAAACTATTTTGTTAGCTATATTTGTAGCCATTTTTTTAGACCAATTTATTTTTTATTGTTTGTAAAAACTAGCTACTATATTTGTGACCAAACAAATTATAGTTGCTGTATCTGCGATCGTTTTTGCAACCAACTTATAATTTAGTTCATTAATTTATGATTTAATGGAGTTAGCGACTGTATTGGTGACAACAACAATTTCGGTTTCAATATTTACCACCGTCTTGCGACCGAATTAAAATTGATCGCTAAATTTGCGACCCCTTTTGTGTTGGTCGCTAATATTGCTACTTGTTTTGGGTCGGTCGCTAATTTTGTAACCTATTTTGTTTTGGTCACTAATTTTCCGACCAAGTTTGTTTTGGTCTTGAAATTTGCAACTACGTGATTTTGGTCGCTACACAGTCGCTAATTTTGCGACTATTTTTACTGGTCGTAAACTTTGGTCGGTTTTGCTCATTTGTGTAGTAGCACCGTTCACGTATATGTGTTAAAGGATTATGTAATGTTTCTAATGTCATTCAGTTTTAATGAATAAAGGTTTTCAAAGAGTGACATGATTTGCCACAAATAAAGAAATAGCATAAACTAAAGTGAATAAGTGATAAAGGATAATAATATAAAGTACCCAAAATATGCATATTGCATTAATTTATGGACTAAAGGAAATAGTAAATGTTTCAATCTTGCGTGGTCTAAATAGTTTAAAGAAATTGACGGATATAGAGGTCTTGATTAGTGCATAGTTCAAGTAACTAGGCCTAGCACAAGCCCTAAGGCAACGTCATGGCTCTAGTTCATGATTGTCATATAAACATAAGGTAATATAACCAGTCAGTGGTTAACTGTATAACTTATGTGATAGGAGTGTTGATGATCATTCAAGGGGTGAATGTGACCCCTAGGTGTAGTTTATGTTGTGAGTAGTGGCAGTGAAATGTAACAACTAACTCCGACATTTGGTATGTTATATTATGTTCAATGATGATGATACGTAGGGAATGGCCCCAACATTATATTTATGTGGTGAGCAGTGACATTGATATATAACGGCCGACTCCCACACTATGTTAACTATGTGGCTCTTAGACACTTACATGCTTGGCTTAATTTATTAATATTATAGTTAAACGTATTTTGTGCTAAACATAAAAGTTTCAAATAAAGTTGTTTCAAGTAAATGTTACTGTTAAGCTTGATTAAATGACATGTTTAAAATGTGTAAAATATTTCTGATTCTTTATGCAAAATAAAATTCAATCAATGTTGTTGATTTTTAGCATGCATGAAAAATAAAACTCAATCACATTGACATGGACATGAAGGCTACTATAATATACATTTGGTTAATTGAATGTAGTAGATGTCTTGATACTTCTACAGTTCTACTGTAATTTTAGTAATGTGCACCCTAAGAACTAGGTCTTATGATGTATGAAAGCTTTAGATTGGCACCCCCTCCCCCATTATTCTTGTAATCTTTATGCATTACATGACCACTCACAAGAAAGCCTTCCTAATCTGGCTATCATTCTTTTTCGAACTCCATAATGTAGGGCAACCAACGCCTTGGACATAATGTTTCTTCCATATATCAAAATATCTATAAAGGGCTTATACGATTAAAGTAGAGACGTAAGAAAGATGATTAAATGATCTTCCCCATCAAGGCCGATCTTAATGTTCTTGAAACAAAAAATAAGCTTGTTAAATTCCTCTAGGCTTACACGTACCATATGAAATATATCCAATCTAATTTTGAGGTACAAACAATTCACGAGGTACATGCTCATATGCAAACTCTTCAAAATGGTGTGACTATCAATCTTTAGAACACTTCGTGCAATCTACTATCAGCAAGGATCAAAATAACTAGGTTGAGAGTTCTTCTATAGTTTCTATTTTTCTCTTATCGTGATATAGTCACTATCAAATTATTTTTTTGTGACCAGAGCCCTAGTGAGGCCTTGATGCATAATAAATCCTCACATCTTCACCATCCATATCCAACAGTTGTTCTTTTTCTTTTAGATTCTCAAAATGAAACCCTAATTACGCTTCAATACCACTTGATGGAAACTAGAGATAGAAATTTCCATTATCTCCCGGTATAAACAAGAAGAAACACTTAGAGAAGATGAGCCAATTAGGTTTTTAATAACAATTTGAAGAACCTACTTATGAGGATTTACGAAAAGTAAAGTATACAATAACACAGTAATGATAACTATAAGCACTATACTGATTAACGATAAAATGTTATTCTAAGAATTATAAATAGGTAAAATTGTCACGCAGTTTTTTATATGATAGTGTCATAAACTTTGGTTTTAACCTAAATAAACATTTTATGGGTCATTTTTACTTGTTTGTGAATAGGTTTCATTTACTTGAAATGACAAAAATGGACGTGAACGGATAGTTAAAAATACAAACCAAGTTAATTAAAATGATTGACAAGCTAAAAAAACTAATGATTAATATATATAGAAGGGCAACGATTAGTTATCGGCTTGGTTTTAAAATGCATACATTAGGAACTCATAATGCGATGATGCAATGATGAGACCGAATAGATGCAACTAATGCGATGTGATTTCATGGTTGTGCATGTGACGCACTTGATGCACTCTCTGTTGGGTAATGCGGTATGATGCGACACGTCATGCAAATTTGAACAATTCACCCAATTAATTGCAATGCACGCAAATCTTATTAAACAATCCGGCCATCAATTGAACAAATCTTGTGAGGAATTCGTATTTCTAGATGATCAAACACTTGAAGAAACTAAGAGTCGTGGATTGCACTTTCAGATTAAAGTTATTCGGTAGTTCAATCCATATACACCATTTGATCGAATAAAACTCATCAAGTATGTTTGTATGTGATATTTTGTGAACTAGAGGTACAAAGAAAATGACCAGAGAAAAATGAAATTGTTTTGCAAGGAATGCGGTAGAAAAACTGTCAAAATTAGTTTTTATTTGAATTTTAATTTGTCCAAAAATTGCACTATTTTCATCTTGAAATTCACATGTGAAATTTCATTAAAATCAAATTTTAATACATTTTTAATAAATCAACTTTTACCAAAATAAAAAAAAATTAAACTGACCTAGCAAATTAAACCAAACCAACTGACTTGTTTGATAAATATTATGATCGTATTAGTTAATTAATCAATTTAATTGAAATAAAATATATAACAAATCTAATAATCAGTTGAACAATGGGTTTGAGTATTTAAAGATGATTAAAAATAAGAGGTCTTAGTATTTTGGTATTTGAAAGTTAAGAGTTTAAGATATTAGCCATAAAGAATTATAAAGAAATTTGAATAAGGAGCACCTCGCATACATGATGCATATGCATATTGCGCTTCATGCATCGGCTTTTGGGGTCAAAATGCATTATCCACCTGCTTTATAAAACCAAGGTCGTTGCTAATCGTAGTAGTGATAAAGAGGAGCGATTTAAGCGATGATCGATCGATGCGATATAAAATAACTCTAGTGACATTAAATAAACAGTATGTTAAGTTTAACAAGCATAAATATAAATGTAATCACCTTGATCATTACTCACACCTACGCAAACAACAAAATATTAAAATCGGGTTAAACTTGATACACGAATCATGATATATATATATTTACATAGTTTAGTCTAGTCGTTATTTAATAGTTGCAATGACCATAGATCTTCCATACTCCATGTGTTCTCATTAGTCCCCGTGGTGAATGAAATTGACATATTCGTAGTGTTTTCGCATGGAGGATAGTATGATAACTCCGATGGATTTGCAACATTGTATGTTTGTGATGGCATCATATTCACTTGACTGTTGTGTTCTAATGAGGTTTGTCTATTGATACTATCAGTTTGCTTCACGTGTTTTTGAATTCTTGTCCTCCAGTAATTTTTTATCTCGTTATCTGTTCTTCCAGGCAAGTGCTTTGCAATTTTCGACCACCTATTTAGATGCAAAAAGGAAATTGTGAACTTTAGAAACATGTTTGACATGAATCTGCTGCTTAATCTATATGTTGTAATTACTTGTAACATATTATATAAAAACAAAGACAGCTCACATTGTACTTTTTACAAATTCTAGCACATGTTACATGCTGCAAAATAAAAGAGATCATCATGTTCTATGGTTCAAAATCAAAGTACTTGATGTTGGATCACCTATTTAGAGCATTTATATTTTATTTCTTAAAAAGTTTACGAGTGAAATTCTTATATTACATGAAATAATTTTAAGTGGTTGTGATTTGTGAGTGGATGATAGAAAAATGCTATTTTTATCTGTAAATTTGAAAATTCGTTATTCAACTCTTATAAATTTTTTAATATTTTTGAAAGTGTTTATAAATGGAGGAGAAAGAAAAGATAATGATAAAAATATGAAAAAATATTATTTAATTAAAAGAAGAGAGAAAAAATAGTAATTTTTAATGTAATTATAAAAATAAAAATAAAAAATGAGATGTGAATAGAGAAAAAGTAAGTGATAACACTCTTAATTAAAGGAAGCTTGATGTTAACACTCATTTGGAAAATGGAGCTTCATCAAATTCGGATCTAAAAAATTCCGATGATGAATCTATGAATTATCAGTTGAATATTGGGTAAACAGACATATTAAAAATGATGGTCGCTATGAACAGTTTTAAAACAAATCAAAATCACGAAGTACGGATCTAATGTCATACACAAGATAAATTAGAACACAATTTGATCTTTTAATGTTTTGCCTTCGAAATTTAGCATGCTATTTGCAAACATTTGTTAGTAGTAAATCATGAACTATATATCAAATTCAATTAATTGTAAATAAATGATAACTTTAATAAATAAAACTTTAACTAGTTACTTACCGGTTACCCCATTTGGCATGAAGCTCCATAATCAAGAGCTGTTCTTCCTGTGTAATATTACCTCTTCGCACATCGGGTCGAAGATAGTTCAACCATCGAAGCCTGCAACTCTTTCCTGTTCTTTTAAGACCTAATCAACAAGATATTAAACCAAACTTGAATTTTAAAATTAGGTTTAGTTAAAGAATATAATATACACACACATAAATAGTTAAAAGATGATTAAAAATCGATTAATTAGCACCTGCAGATTTCGCAAGATTGTTCCAAACACCTTCGCCATGATCCGCGATGTAGTTGATGAGGATCAAGTCTTCTTCCATCGTCCATGGCCCCTTTCTGACCTCAACATCTTGTACAGAAGAAGAAGATGATGATCTTTGCTCCATTTTTTATGAAGAAGAAGGAGAATTATTGATGAAAGATTATGAAAGGGAAAATGGATTTTATAGAAGGCAAAGATGATGTTTAGCAGTTAATAATTAAGGGTTTTAATTAACATTACATGAACTTAAATCTTTTTACCTAACTTTGCTATAATTATGCTAATAATTATGATTAATGGCTTGTTAAGTTAAACATGCTTCCATGCATGATTATCATTCATTCATGCATAGACACGTAGCGGTGTGGTCTCCCATATATATATTACAAATGTCTATAGATTGATGTATGTATGTATGTATTAGAATGCATGATATATATGATGATTAACTTAAATATAATTATATTAAATTAAGATAAAGTGTTCACATGTGCTTTGTTTATCCTAGAGCAGAAATAGATTAAAACGCTTTAACTATCTGTTGAAATGATAATCATGAATGGGTATCTTCAATGGTGAAAAACTGAGCATCAAGAGCGTCCACTAGCTACTTAAATTTTGTAGGTTTTGTTATTCGTGAGGTGTACATATCTTTGGATTATGTGATAATAATATTGAGAGATTGAATTGAATTGATTAACTGATCAGTGTAACTGTTTAGTTAATGGCTAAATATTAATTTGTAATTATAAAACGGTTGATAAGTGCATTATTAAAAACCACCATTCAACACCACCGATCATGAAGTTAATACTGAACTTCATTAACCAAGTAGTTAGGGGTTTTGCCCTTAGACCCCGAGCTTGTCGTCCCTTTGGACCTGGCAACCTAGGGCACTGATCCTAGGCCTCGAGGTCTAGATATTCTTTAATCTTTGAAATCATAACATCTCAAAACAAGCATAACCTCCATTCTTTCCAACTTTTTATATTTTTTTTATTATGATCTCGTATTTTGCCAATAAATAAACTTATTTATACATAGAAGACACTAAACTCACCAATAAAATTGCTACTTTTGCTTCATAATAAAAATACGAGTTGGACTCTCGGGATACGACAGAGAAGAAAAAACATGAATTTTTTAAAAAGAAAGTTAATTGCAATAGAAAAAATGTAAACATTTTTTCTGATTTTTGTTGCAGTTTTGAATTTCCGACTCCTATTAGGAGGAAACGTATATTTTCAAAAAAGCAACTGAGTTTCATTATAATATGTAAAAGTTTCATGTGTTTGCTATATGTATTGTGAAGTATAAGAATGTAAATTCAAAAATAAGACCTAATTTCATATATAAGTGAACTAATTGAAATATTTTTTAAACTTGAGTTATCTAATTAGAATAATTTTAAAAATTGATTACTATTTTACAAAGTTCCCCCTTACAAAAACATATGAATTTGTGACGAATCGGTTATACAAACTGAAACATAGATAGAAAACACAATTATGCTTCTTACATTATGGTATAAGAATTTTAAAAAATGTTATTTTTGGGAAAATACGTTACACTATAAGAATTACAAAAATATAATCTAATAAAAAAAAGTAAAATCAAAAGGAAAGAAAAAAAAATTACACTACGGTATAAGAATTTTAAAAAATGTAATTTTAGAGAAAATACATTACACTACAAGAATTATAGAAATATAATCTAATAGAAAAAACAGTAAAAACAAAAGGAAAGAAAAAAACAAAAAAATTTATTGTGTCCCATGAGATGAACCCCGTCATTGACCAGCTCAAAATCACATAAAAACTAATGCCGCTAGGCTCACATTTGCATTCGGTCGACAAATAGGTATATATAGTTTATTATCGACCCGACTCGTTTTCAAACAAATTTATGTTGAAACATAGATGAACTCGAATTAATAGCGTCAAATCAAAATGTATTATGTTTACCCCGAACAAAATTAGTGTCGAACTCGTACATATAAAGTAAGCACAAACACATATTATATTTGACCCGGTATGTTTCCTGACAAAATTTATATCAAAACATAAACCAACTCAAATTTATACCAACAAGTACATAAAAATAAACACGCAACAAATTAGATTTTTTATATTAATGAACGAGAATCGAGGGGTTAAAATGACATTTTACAAAGTTGTTAGAAAATGGAGGGGTAAAAATAAATGTTGAAACTTAAGTGGTTAGAAAGTGGATTTTACGAAGTTGAGGGGAAAATTGAAATATATATAATTATAAGAACTTTGTATTCAATTTAGTATTATATAAAGATTTATAGAACAGTAGTTAACAAAGTGTGCTTCTGCTTGAGGCCAAATTGATATGTGCCAACGGAGTATAAGTACGCTTTGTTGGTCACATCATATCCCATGGACTTTGTTTCTCCTGGAATAGCATATAATTTTACGAGATTTTAAAAATTAACACTAGCTTAAGAAAAAAAATTTACAAAAGTTATGTATATTTTATATTCATCGCTAGAATTTAAGAGTGCATTTATAAGATATTAATCGTCCCTAAAACTACTATTTATTCCGGGCTCCAATAATACTTGAGAAAACACTACATGTGAATTATAAGAGTTAGTGCTTACTTCTTCTAGCGAACTAAAAGCAACAAGGAGCTAGAGATGACTACATTAAAAATATCTCGTGTCGGTTGTAACTGGAAAAGAAGATACGGGTTATTGTTTTTTCCGTTTTTTCTAGCGGTTAACCCGTAGTTACTTTGTCATTAAAATCTTGCTAAAACAGGGTTCGTGAAATTTTGTTTGTTTTTAAAATTGAAATGCGTCAAATGAACTAGAATAGTAATGAAGGATGGGAACGAACCGGTGGGTGGGGTTTGGTTAATATTATATATTTATCAATTTCATTAAAATTAACTTACTTAATAACTATTTTATTTTTATTTTTATTAAAAGATGTTTTACATATTGATTTTTTGGTATTCAAAATTGTTTAAAACTTTGGCAATTGTTTTAATGTTTGGAGATGTTGTTTTGATTATCGGTGATTGTTATTTTGAAATAAAGTTTTATTTTTTTATATTTAGAGATGTATTTTTGTTGTTTTAGTTATACAAAAGGCTTCAACTTAAAAAAGATATAATTAATGTTCTTTGAAAATGAATTATGTAACTAATAGTCTTTAAAAATGAATTATATAAAAATTTCTTAGTAAAAATAAAGATTAATAGTTATTCAATGAGTTAATTCTAGTGAAATACATATTATAAATATGTAATATATATATATATATATATATATATATATATATATATATATATATATTATGAAGGGGATTGTGTAATTAATTTTTAGGTTTGAAAAAAATATGTAACTAATGATCTGTAAAAAAATTTATAAATGTTTTTTTTTTCATTGGGAGACAAGCGAAAGCTATTTGGGTGTATATGAATGAAGATAAGGATGTACCGGATTCAGGGTTGTTGGAAAATTGTTTTATACCTTTAAGTTTTATTCTTTTTTTCTTTTTTACTTGTTTTTAGTATTTATATACCTTTATTCTTTTCTTTAAAAAAATGCACTATGTAATTTTTTAAAACATTCATTATTTTTGAACATTTTAAACATATAAAAACATAAAATTTTATTTAACTTTATGCATTTTAAAAAGATTAGTAAACTTTATACTTTTAGAAAAATCAGTTGTGCTTATCCAAATATAATTTATTAAATTTTAATAATACAATATTAAAAAGTATAAATTTTATTATAAATATCAAATTTAGTTATGCAACCTAAATGTAAAACTTGGTGATTTTAAGAAAATAAAAGGGTTTGGGAATGGTGACGGATTGTGTGAGAAAATGATACGTTTGAAGAACGAATAGATTGCTAACGTGGCCATGTTTACGACCATTTATGGGTCTATGTATTAAAGATGTTTTAATGTAATACTTATTTATAAAACAAGTGGAGAACATGTGATATAGAGTATGGATACGTTGAAAATTAGAATTTCTAAGAACCAATGTATATCTCTCTAAAGATCAAAGTAGTATTAACGTTCATTTTGTGTCAAGAGAGTACGAGCTCGGCTCATGCTCAGGCTCACCTCCCTTGTTTATTGTTTTACTATATTTTTCATAATTTGTATATAATAAACTTATTTATATAAATATAAATTTAATAGATTATATAAATAAAAAACTCACTTATGCTCGCGAGCTGGTTCAAGCTTTATACGTGAAACTCCCGCTCGAGCTCGTTTGAACTCAATTCGATCCAAGCTTTTGGTGAGTAGAACCTTAGTTGCGTACAAGCTGCCTTGACTGGTTTACAACTCTAATATTAAACGTTAATGTTAGTTTAAAAACTAAAACCTGTTGATAAATCAATTATCAATTTATTTGTTTTAATTTGGTTTTATTTTCTTATTGTGTGGCTTGACCCAAACCGGAGTGTAATATACCGGAAAAAAAAAATAATATTTAGTGATTACATGTTACACATGACACGAAAAGAAACGGACACGATAAATGTTTACACGGACACGACACGCTAACTACTCGTGTCAATTTTTTCAAACACGAACACAAACCTATTTAGATAAACAACAAGTTATACTCTAATACCTACTAAGGGACATGATAAAAATCACATGTTTCATAGAAAAAAAATATTACCAAAAGTCTATAAAAATTTTAAACAACATTAGTCATTAACATGATAACGCTTGAGATATTTAAAACATAAGTCAATGAAAACCTTAATTAACAAAAAACATAATATAAACATGTACGTTAGAAGGCGGAGGCCGGACTCGATCAGTAGTATTGTGGTAGTCATATTCGTTTGAATCGGCTCACAAAAGGGTAGGTTTTATGAAGTGAACATAAAAACCAATGACATGTATCATAAATGTATATAGCTAATTGCTTTTAAATAAGTTAAAATATAAATAGACTTAAGCAGGTATTATTATGTCTTAACATGTTAAAAGGTGTTTAACTTGCTATTAATAACATAAAATTTGTTAAGCTCAAACACGAAATTCGTTAACATCGTGTCTTGTTATGTCGTATTAATAGGTTATTGTTAAAAATTGCCAGCCCCACTCTATCCCAAAAATTCTAACCTTTTTACGTCCACATTGCTAATACTATAATATATTAAAAAGTTAGACACTTAATTTATTATCGTCAAACCTTTTCTTTACAATTTTTGTTATGGTCTTAGATCTTCATGAACCCTTGTGGCTTATCATAGGCGATTATGAACATTACTAAACTATCATAGGGTAAACAATGATCATAGGCGATTAGTGAGTATGATTAGTGGGATGAAGACGGTAAAAGAATGAGAATTGTTTATTTTCTAATTAAAAATATAAACACGCAAACCTAAAAACAATTCACTTATTAAATGTGTAGTGGCTGTAAAATATTATTATATATTGCAAAACTTTTACAAATTAACGTAACATAAAAAAATTAAATAAAAAAAAAGAAACTTCATTAATAAATTATTAGTATAACTGCTTATGTATTAACATGAAAGCAAACATATAGGTATGCATTATAAGGAATAATGCATTATAAATGAAAAAACTATATAAAACTATTTTATTTTTATTTTTTTTAGGAAAGAAAATTTCATAGCTAAAACTTAAGGTATTAAAACTCAAATATACAATTGGTTATTTACGATTTGTATATAACTAGTTTTAAGACCAACAACAAGCCAGCAGGTACAAACCGAGAAAAACTAACGTCTAAGCATTTTCTTAAAACTGCATGTTGAAGGTAAAAATATGCAATTTGTACATCCATGAAAACACTCAAAACTTTATATTAAAAAAATAAACCGCCGGAAACCCAAGCGTTGTGACAAGACCATTGACAATATTTGAAAATATATATATTGTTACAAAATTTAACATCAAAACGTTGATAAAATATGCACTTCGCGACGAAGAAAACAAAACGGTTAAAAATATTAACGTTGATAAAAATTACGTATGTATAAATTTGAATTTTATAATTATCATTCTATAAAAGTTGGAGGATAATAAGCAAAAGAAAACTTACGAAAATCTAAACCTTGAAGATCCTATGACGACTTGTATATTTATGCATTAGAGTTGTACGTTATGATATGTAATTCTGTTTTAAATAAAATTCACATAGGGTCATAGATAAAAATAAGCACATCGTAATGGTATAATATAGTCAAAATTATAAAAATAAAACAAAATTTTAAAATTAAAAGAGAGAAACAAAAATAAATAAAAAATATAAATGTGCCAAAAAGATAAGTAGATGAGTAAAGGATATAAAGTATAAATATAGTCAAACTTAAAAAAATGAAGATATAACTTCAAATCTTTCTAGGGGCTTCATTAAAAGCTTAAAAACATATGCAATATATAGTTGTACTTTATGCATTAAAAAGTTCATATTTGCTTTTTAATATATAGTAGAATTTACAAAAACAAAACTATAAAGTACAACAACGTATATATGAAAGAGTTGATAATTAAATTCATATGTATAATTTACTAACACACATTTAGCAACCTCGATGGCTTATACGAACCACCTTTTCACCTTCAACTTTAACCTTCGAACTTTGACACTCATTTCAACTTTAACTTTTAAATTTCTAAAGTTTTAAGTTTACTACCTATAGTACGTATAATATGTCCTTTTAACCCATTAATTTTTTTTATTATTGATTTGATTTTTCTTTAATAACTTTTATTTTTTTAACTAAATGGTTGAGTTTAATTTTCTTTCCATACGCCACGATATAAATTTTGTTAAAAACGAAATTATATTCAAAATAGAATATTTCTTTAGTATCGCGGGTTATATCGACTAACAATTTCATACCTTTCATTTATATACTTAACCAAATTAATGTTACATATTGTCGCAACGTCTGTAACAAAGTTCATAAACACATTGCATCAGAGCATTCATAGTAGGTTCCTTGTATGTTTGTGAGTGTATTCTTTATATTATATGGAATGGTTGTGAGTGGTTGTAAGTAGAGGACTGAAAAATATTACTATCATCTGTATATTTCATAAGACGTTGTTCATCCCTATTATTTTTTTAATATTTTTTGAAAATGGTTGTGAGTGAAGGAGATATAAAAAGGTAACGATAAATGTATAAAGAAATGTTATATAATTAAAAAAAAATTAATGTAACTATAAAAATAAAAAATTTGATATGAATATTCTGACGCGAGTTTATTTTCTAATGATATCAATTACTATGGCGCATAAATTGTGTGTTTTTGTTTTTTTTTTTCTTTGTGTAATTTTCAACAGAAGTGTGTATTTTTGTTTTTTTTTTTTTTTTTTTGTTTGTGTAATTTTCAACAGAAGCCCTTAAAGTTTAAAAAGAATTACGATTTACAACTACATGCTTAATTTGATATATGTTTCCTATTAATTCTTTTCAATACCAAGTTGTGTGTGATATTAAGTAATCGAAGCATACACGTAAAAGTCATAAATCCTTCTTCATGTTTTTGTATTTTACAGTTTTGTTTCTGGTTTACTCTCACGATTTTTTTAGAATATGATATTTTAATTTTAATTTGTATTTATAGCATGCTTATATTTTTCAATGACATGTTTTTTATTCAAAAGCGAGTTGAAAATGGGACGTACTTATTCTACCTATGTTATGATGTAAATTTTATGCAAAATCGTCTAGTGAATACTAATGTAAAAATTGTCAAATCAAGCCTTACAAATTTCCTGCAGCATCAACGCTCCTACTCCACGCTACAACACTCGTTTTTGCGCACTAATATTTATTTAATACTCAAGAAACAGAAACATAAGGATATTTGATATTGTTTTTTTATTAAGATGACAAAAGTGCATGTTACGTTAGGTTTAAGCAACTTCATCGTCTCACGAAACGCTAAGCAAAATATAAAGACAAAAAAATAGATAAATTTGTCTAACAAAACTTTAGGCTTAACGACAAATAAGTTAATAATTGTTTTTATGTTAATATTTCTTTTTTAAAAAAAAAGATGGAAGTGATTAACTGGGATTTTTGTTTTTGTTGGGATCTGTTCTAACATTTTTAGAAATCAGGATCCATTTTATATATAAAAATATATATTCTTTTGCTAATGATTTTGACAAGTGGGAAAAATTATTTGAAGTTTAAGTGAATTTTAATAAAATAAATTCTTAGTATACTAATTTTTTCTTTTTTTTAACAGCAACTCGTAGAATAAGTAGGATAAAATTGACAATACCTAGATCGTTTAGAAATTGTCTTCACCAAGACTCGAACCCACAACTTTTTTTTAATGGGGTGAGCGCATCACTATAACTCCTACCTAATTACCACTAAACCCAACCCCCCCCCCCCCCCCCCCCCCCCCAAAAAAAAAAAAACAATCAAATGCAACTATACCCTTAAAATTAGAAGCTCTTTACATATGGAGCTCCAAGCTTAGTCGTCCTGTTTTTTATTAGAACATTAGAACATATCTTAATCTACTTCTATTAGCACGCATATATGCATCCTATAAAATTGAATTCTTAACCTTTTGGATAGAAGGAACTAAGATCTGCTATGGTTGTTGGTTTTAAAAAAGTATGATATTTGATATTTGAACGATTAAACTTTGAAATATTAAAATAAAATTAGTAATACCTAACCAAATCAAGCTACCTTTTACAAGTGATACGTAATTTAATGATCGAAATTGATTTGGCTTTTGGTCACAACCACACATGATCCTTGATGTTATGATGATTGGGATGTCTTACAATCCTTCGTCTTCTTCCATATGGACAAAATTATTAAGTTAGACAATTTATGCAAAGGCATGATAGTTGCTTTCAAAATTATATTTCCTTAATATAACTATTCCTTTAAAAAGATGTATCATTGTATATATACTTAAAAGCAAAGGTTCGTGCCCAATTGGATTGGGCCACTCGACTTTGCTTTTAACATGTATAGCTTCGTTTTCATTTATGTATCAATTGTATGGTTGGCACAGTTGATTAGGTTCATGGGCTTCTAATTGAGAGGTGCTTGGTTCAATTCTTTGCAGCTTCATTTTTATTCTTCTTTTTAATTTCTTCCTCCCAGCTTTAATAACAATTAATCAATTTCTATCATCCAACTCCAAAAAACATTTAATTAATTTAAAAGGTAATTTCACAATTACATTTTTTTATTATCATAAAAAGAAAGGTTCAACTTTCACCCCTTACTTTTGAATTTTACATTTCTAACTATTCAACTTTTATGAGTTTATAAAATGTTACTTTGACATTAAAAAGCTTCGGGATTACCTTCTGTATATTTTTACATAGAAAAAAATTATCACGTTCTTATTTTTATGTACGTGTCGGTATATTGTCTACTTTTTTATGTAAAAAATTTTTGGAAAACAAGTGAGACGAATATAAATTGTGAGATAGTTTACGTTTCGATGTAAGTTTTGTCTGAAAACAAGTCAGGTCAAATATGATACGTTAGCATAAATTTTAATTACTATACGTTCCGACACAAATTTAGTTTGAAAACGAGTAAGGACGATTGTGGTCTATAATTTATCACGCCACATATGATGTCAACGCACATGCTGACTTTTATTTATGTTTACTATGTTATCATTTGACGATATAAATTCAAATTACTATACGTTTTAATGTACAATTAGTTTAGAAATGAGTAGGGTCGATTGTAGTCTATACGTTATCACGACGCGTACAACATCGCCGCAACGCGCGACGGGTAAAAAAACTAGTTTAGTTTAAAATTAAGTGAATGGCATTTTCATTTTAATGACATGTATAAAGTTAAAAATCTCAATTTTACGGTTAAGGTCTCTATTATTTCGGGTTTTTCGCAACTAATTTAAGATATGGTTACATTGTTAATTTACTAAGGAGTAACGACTTTGAGAGTATAGGGTATGGTTGTATTTTGATCCATCTGAGTCTTGTGTAACTTCCCGTTTGCGGTGAATGAATAAAACATATGAAGGTTGGATTATATTCCAATGAGGTGTTTTATGGATTTTTAATAAGTGTATTAATAGGGGTCGGGTAGATCAAAAGATCAATGACTGTTGAAGGGTTAAAAAAAGTCAAATCTAAAGTTAGGGGTGCAAAGGTGTAAGATTCCAAACGAAGCTAAATCGTCATCCTTCTAATCTAATAAAAGAGTAACTAAAGTGACACATGTCAACACCACATTTATTCTCACCAATATTTTTCCGCTTATCTATCTTATTAAATAATTACCTTAAATACTAATAATATTATTTAACTTATTTTTAGATTAAATATAAATTTTTAATAAATTAAGAAACAGATCTTTTTATTAATATTATATCTAAAATTCCAAATTTTTATAAAATATTTTTTTCTAAAACATCAACTTTTTTAAAAATACAAAATATTTTAAAATTAGTGTTTTAAAAAAATAAATTTTTATAAACCAAAAATAATTAAAAATTGGGAGTTATAATAATAATATAATTTTTAAAAATGATACTTTTAATATGATTTGTTTTGAAACAAAATGTTTAAGTTCATTTGAAAAAAAAAGTTTAAAAACAAAAGTTTTTAAAAAGTTGATATCATTGTTTTATTACCTATAATTCTTACTCATACATAAATTCAATAATATATTATCTTAAAATATCGTTTTATACTTAATAAATTTTATTATATTTAATATTTAGTTTATTCAACTCGTGTAATATATGGGTAATGGGTTTACTAAAACTAGTTTAACATAAAGTTAAATGGTTAGTTAATTGGTTGTTTAATTGTTAACTGTTGAGTCATGAGATTGAGGAGTGTCATTCGGTTTTTTTAATTGGGTTCCTCGGGTTTTAGATATAGAAAAGCAACCTGAAGACGGAACCAAATAATCTATATTTAATTGGTATTTGGATTTCGGTATTCGGGTTTATTCGGGTCGTGTTAATCGTTGATCGGGTAGATGTACTTGAAATTTTAAAAATCAAAGGCAACATATTTGAAAGTGTTTCGGTTTTAGTAATCGGATTTGGCATCTCTTCATAAGCAGGTTTAATAGTCGTAGTTGAAATAGACCAAAATCAACCACTTAAGCGTACATGTTACTCATACATATGTTTAATACAAACAAACATTATAACTATTATTGCTTGAAAAAAAAAGTAAAACAATAACACATTATTAAGCCTATAAAACATGTTATCTTTATATTATAATTCTTGGACGTACAAAGTAACAAACATATATCTATACTACACTATAATGCACGAAGGAGGGTTTCGGCTATAATTTAAGAGATTTGAACATTTTAAGCACAATGTACAACTCAAAAAATCAATTTCATAAGGGTATTTATGTCATTCAAACACTCCTAAAAAATAAAACTTTAAAACTATTTACATCTACACCCTTGTATCTCTAATTATATATAATTTTTTTCATATTTGTTACAATATGCTTAAAAGAAGGAATTCAGTTTTTTAAATATAAAACTAACCAGAGACGAGTACCATAATGAAAAGTGTCGCACCCGCAGCATCGCGCGGGCACGTTACTAGTTTTAAACAATAGATGGCTTGATATAGAAGATTGACTAAAGGAATGATTGATCAGGTTCATAAAAAATCAAAAATATATTGCGTCGATTTATATCCTAGAATATGAAATATAGATTATCAATTATGACGATATGGTATTCGGGTTATTCGGGTAAACCCGAATTGCCAAAATACAACCCAAGAACCAACTTAAATAAGGATTTCGGGTTCGGGTTTGATTTTAACTTTGTTTGGTTTTTTTGGGTTATGCTTTAATCGGGTGCAAGTAGAGTTTAATCGGGTTAGTTATTTGGGTTCGGGTAAAAATAACACCCCTGATGAGTTGACTTACCACGGGTTCCAGAAACGTAACAAAAACTAACTGTTTTAAGTTATGTTAAACAGTCATTCACAAGGCACAATTTTATCTACAAAGAGGAAGCTCGGGGTGATGACTTAAAGTCATTCTCTTTAACTCTTTTTCAGTGAGAAAGTAAGAGGGAATCCTCTTTTAGGGATCTCTCGAGTTTTTAGTCTTATTTGAGTGCTGAATATGTTTTAGTCATTTTTAGCTATACCGAGGTATAGCGGGTATACTCGATAAAGTATACATACCACTATAACTCTATAAGTATCAATGACGAAGAAAACAAACTGTTCTGTTATGAAACTTTAATAAACAGATAGCGTTAGAGGCCTAGCATTAATTGGAAAGAAATGTTAACCGCAGGTGCTAAAAAATCAAAATTTTGGTTTGATGAGCTTCTAGACGGAGAACCAGAGGACCAGAACACAAATCAATCACTTCGTCAAGCTAACCTACGATTTGGAAATCGGTTATGATTCTAGGAATATAGATAGCAGGGTAAGTTAAGGAGGATGATCAACTGCAGCCGGAAGGTGACGGGTATAGAGGATGCAGACAATATTGTGGGCACTGGTGGAAGCCAGGCTAACTGCTAACACTGTACATATAACAACTGGTGCAGCATTGCTTCCTGGTGCTTAAGGTGCAAAGCAGTGAACTCTCTATAAGTATGGACCGAATGCATGTGCATTTGTAAGTCTTCTAAACCTAATGGTCAGTAAATGTTGCGACTAAAACAAATGAATCAGGTCCTAAATGCTGCAGCAGCACTTATTTTAAGTGGGCATGTCAGCACCATGGCTGAAGCAGTGACCCTTGCTAGTCAAACACATCCATCCGGGAAGAGACTTAAAACACTAGAGTGACTAGACCATTGGATCGCTGCCTCGAATGTAAGAACCAACTGTTTTTCTTATTCAGTCTCATAACACTAAGTGTGTCAATTCACCAGCTGCCACCTACGGTCTAGTGTCAAGTGCAGATGAACTAAGTGCTCAGTTAGCATTACTGAAGCAAAGGATCAATGTCAAATCTCCATATAGATTCATCTTTTCGTTGTCATCAGATTATACTATTATGTAAAACCATAACAAAATACATCACAGTTGGCAATACACCACAATACGAGGTCAATATCAAGGAATGAGATCAAAATAACGCCATGATTATCACTCCAAGTCTTGAATGCAACATTTGCTATGAGTTTCTCAAACACATAAGTTCAGGAGAAGATAGCATGAGCATAAGTTCAAAAAGTTCATAATACCATTTATAAAGATAGCATGAAAATAGCGCCTTAAGAAGACTTGGTAGCAATTGCTTTAGCTTCCGTCAGCGCAGGAACCAGCTTCCCTGCTTGGTGCATCGCGACAGTACCTACATATGAAATTGTTGTGAAACGTTACATTCTGTTGTTCATTGGAGATAGATAAAAACAAGTAAAACAAGAAAAAAAACATAAAAAATTAAAGCCCTTACTGTCACAACCACCAATGTGCTTGCCACCAATAAACACATTCGGTACAGTTCGCTGCCCAGTCCACTCGTGTAACGCTGATTGCATCTCACTTCCATCACCTTTACACAGAAACAGAAGGATTATTAGACAGTTTTCTGGTGAAATGAAACACTCATCAAATGAAGCACAAGAGTCTTTTCAAATTGGCTCACCTGACCCTCAGGTAAAGTAAACAAAAACCATAATGAAGGCAAAACATTATTAGGTAAAGGTTCATAGAAGTTTGTCAAATTCTCAAAGAATTAAGTTCAAATGTTATTGGGAATTCATTCACATACCATCTACATGTTCTCAATCAGAAAAAATTATACCTCTGCAAGTTACTATAAACCAAGGGACCCACTAATATTCTACTAACCAATTGAATCAAGTAAAAAACAACTTGTACCGAGATACACCAGGTTAAAGACAGAAAACCAGTAGAAGCTGAATTTAACCTGAGACCTCTCGTACTCAAACGCTTGGTTTGATCAAATTTAAAGGCTTAGGACCAACAACGAGGAGAAATGGAAGCTAAATTTTCAGTGAATCTCTTTCATTGCAATATGAGGAAATTAACATATATCAAAACTCTAATCCAAACATCAGTTCGATCATTAACAAGATAAACATCTAAATTTGATCAAAAACGCTTGAAACAGATACAGCTAAAGCTTTTATAACCACAAATTCACCATACAAACACCTATAAATCTGAGGAAGATGAACTCACTTTCTTGATCAAGCTCGATAACTTTGAACGAAGATCCAAGCTCAGTCAACAACTTCTTAACGCTCACGCAGTACGGACAATATGATTTGCTGTCAAAACAAAAACAAAACCAAATCGATAACCGAAACATCACAAACAGATTCATTTAACCGTAAATCATCGTCGTTTTCATCCACAATAACCGCTAAATTGATCAAACACGAGGGAATAAACACAAATTTTAGCGCAATTCACAGGAAAGATTAAGAAATGGTATTAATGAAACCTGAAGACGACAACAGGATTGGTTGAAACGAGATCTTTAGCCTTTGCTGAAGCCATTGGTGGATTGATGTTGAATCGATGCTCTAAAACGAACCCTAAGGATCACAGAGGATGGTTATATGGTTAATGTCTTAATGGCCGACATTATATAGATTCTGAAATAGCCTCTGAGTGTCACGGATGGCGTACACGTGTCAACAATGAGTCCATAGCTTTTTTATTTGACATGTTTAATACTTTAATTGGTAAATTTTGATTGAGATTACAATGTTAATTTTGAATATTTATAAATGGAAGTAATATAAATTTCAATAAATATGATAAATTTTTTTCAATTTCAATTTTATCTGTTTAGCAACTAAACAACATTTTGGACGTAAAATTTTTGAATTTTAATTTCAATTTTTGAAAATTATGTGGATGAAACGAGACTTTAGAATATTCTCATTCCTATCTATCATCCTCACTCTCGTATTTAACAAACATTATCAAAATATTCACTCAATTTCATTTCTTATTTTTATATCCCATCCTTATAATATTAAGGGAAAACAAAAGCATTCCTCAAATATAAATGTTTTATTATTCATCTCTTATATTTTTTTAATATATTTTATTTGTAGATGTTAGTAGAAGATAGAGTTATAGTTTTAAAAAAAGATTAAATAAGTATTATTTAATTAAGTTAAAGAAAATATGGGGAATACGATGTGAGAGGTTTTGAAAAAAAAAAAAAAAAAGATAGATAAATTTGATAAATACTGTGATTTTTGGCAAATTATATGGATAAGGAATGTGAATGCCCTAAGGACTAAGGCTAGCTTCTCTTAAATTTTTTTGTTTTGTAACTAGTTTATCTCATTAATAGTAATCTTATTTTTCTCGTTTTTCACATTTTGTCTAAGTGGCACATCAATGTTACCCCAGTTTTTTCTATTTTCTTAAGTTTTTCTCAAGTTTTCTCCGTTTGTAAAGTGTTGTATTAGTTTTTCACCTTTTCTCTAGTTTTTCAAATTATTATTTTTTATAATAAGTTATTTCTCATATTATTATATTAAAATAGAAAACATAAAAATAAAGAAAAGAAATACTTAAAATTGAAATATTTTATGAATAATAACTAATATATTTATAATAATAAAAATATTATTTTGAGAATTTAACTAATATATTAGGATTTGGATGTGGGGATTTGGGTGGAGTGTTTGGACGTGAGGATTTGGGTGATGTGCCTTTGTTTTGAGTTGATGCCCACCAACCACCATTACACTTCCCTTTCCCCGTTGATGATTCTCGGTGAATAATCACTAGATCGAGATAAATTTTTATACCTAAGGTTTGAGGGTTGGTATTCCCATTGGGGTTGATTTTTCCACATCCTCCCATCTACACAATACAGTTTCCCTCTGTCTTTTCATCTTGTGAATTCATCTTCTTCTTCGTCTTGGTGATTTCCCTTTGTCTAATTTAAGATTCTCGCATCAAATTAAATAGATTATGTACTTTGGAAAATCAAAACCCATTTTCATTAGAGTTTGGTATACATATCGTTAAACGCGAATCAACAATTCAACCAGATCCTAAATGAAATAGCAAAATGTATTAGAGTTCTATATGGATCCTTCATTCACCTTCTTAGTGACCTCAAAATCTACAGTAATCAAATACCAGCCCAATCATGTAGTGAAAGCGTTGTGGTGGCTTGCAATCACGATTCGTTTTAACAATGAAGAAGTTACCCTGCAAATCAAACTCCATTTCCATTGGAAGTTTAAAACAACCAATAGAAATATTGATTAAAACTGAATTTGAATAGATGATGATGATTGCGATTGCAATTCCCCAAGCTTAGAATATCATCCTCGCGAACAAACGAGGGTCTCGGGTAGCGCTTCTGCTAGCGGGGGTTCAAGGGGCGCAACCTTTGGTGGGGATCTAAAGGGCAATGACCCTAACTAGATCTAGAAAACAAATTGTTACGGACCATAAAGTGGGTCCTTGCGGGTCGTTACTAAATGGATAATGGTTGTCGCATTCAATAACACATAGTGTCGGCATGTGAAAGCATGATAAGGATGGGGTTAAGAACCATAACTTTGGTGCTTGCGGTCTGTAAGGTTAAGACGGTCAATAAGCTACCACAACGGATTACAAATTGTAACGCTTGTATATTACGATTCGCAACAAAAGCTCATGTAACCTATAAGTAGAAAAGCTTTCAAAAATTTTGCCCGTAACAAAGGCTGATGTAACACCACAAGGGTTTAAGGACAATATATCTATCATATATTAGCTGATATTTACCTTTATCATTAAATTTTGTTCGTTTTCTAAGAGTACCTTACATCTTAATTTTCATATCTATACGTATTTGATTAGTACTACTTTAACTTTTTATGATTATTTATTGCTTTCGTTCACAACCACTAAAGAAATATAAGGAATATATGGAATGAATAGTATGTCTTTAAATATGAGATATGTGTATCGAACCTATAAACTTGATAAATATTATGTCTAACTAGATGAAGTGATAATTTTATATGATTTCTCTGGGTTTTCTCCTAAATAATAGAATGGGGTATAGATAGATAATGGGTTGTGAATGTTGTTACATGTAATCTAAAAAATCTCAAGAAAATATATCAAGGGTGAACAATGTGATGCATGAGGTGAGATGGCAGCTCACTCACGCGTGAGCATCACGTCGCTGCGAGAGTGAGTGTCGCTTGGAATACAATTTATGAGATCTCTCACGTTCATGAGACACACCCAACTAGTTGTTTTTGAGTGTTGGTAACTAACCCTTAACCAACGACATTACATGTATAACAATTTTTATGATATTTTACAATATAAACACTTATTGATTGTAAAGTTTTTGACATAACACGCAATTGAAAGTTTATGCACAATGGATCCAAATAAAACAAGCATTTATTTTACCACAGTCCCTCGGTTGCTATTGCCTATCATCTGGCCCAGATTCGGGTATACCAGTCCCGTATGTTACGGGTTTCGGGTATATCCATCAGGCTCAGTTTTTTTGCCATCCCTACATCTGCGAAACACAAAACGTGGGTCCTTCTGAAACATACACAACAACCATCCAACAAGAGAAATTTAAAATACAGGTCTCAGTGAATGTTTGCCTATTAATAGGATACACTATGCGTGAGAGATTCCCCAAATATTACTAGTCATATGATCTGTCAATTCAACAGAATTAGTGGTTGTGTAATACCTATAGTCGATGCAAGTGCATGGTAGGAAAAAGAATGTATTAAATAATTGCACATAATCGGAAAATACAGTAACGAGATACAATCATGCGTTTCACCCCAAAAGTGAACTTAAATAAAACGGGGTTGTGAAAACTAATCTGATTTCTTGTATATGTAGAAGTATGTGCCAAGGTTCTTAGCATGCTATAGTATACGTGTGATCACCAAAAATACCCAAGTTAAATAGCATGACCAACTGTTATTAGCGTAAATACTATTGTACATGTCGTTGAGCTTTATTGACTTGTTTAATGTGTTATGACCAATTAGTGATTACTGTCTGGTTGTAAGTTATTAAATAGTATATATATTACTTAAAAGCCTATTTTCTTGTGGTTAGAGTTATCGAGTCGTAATTATATATTACGACATAATACAATTTAAGTCTCAAAATATAATGATTACATGTATATTCGTATTGAAGAAGAATAATAGTATTAATAAAAATGATATTGTTTAATAATAACATCAAAAATAATAATAGTAAATAGTATACTTTATATTATTAAATTTAAAAAACCTTTGTTTAAAAAAAATTAAATTAACATATCTATATATATAACTAGCTTTAGTAACCCGTGTATTGCACGGGTTGATCAAATAAAATATTTTATAAAATAAAATTTTAATAATTATAAACTATATTCTAATATAAGATATGGTTAAGAACTATAAGTAATAAAAAAATTATATTAACTTTTTAAACTTTTATTTTAAAACTTTTATTTGTTTTTTCCCAAAAATAAATTAAACATTTTGTTTCAAAAAAAAAAAGCATTATAAAAAGATATATTTAAAAAAGTTTGGTTTTTTTGAAAAGTTTCTTATTTTATAAAATTTATTTCCTTAGGAATAACACTAATAAAAAGATTTATTTTCTTAACTTACTTATAAAATTAATTTAGATCTAAATCAATTAAATAATATTATTAGTAATTAATATAAATATTTAATATAATAAAAAAACAGAAATATTTTAATAAAAATTAATGTGATGATGCCAAATGTATACCATAAATACTTTTTTATTAAAGTATAAAGATAAAAGATTAATATTTGAGACACCTGATATAATATTATAACACCTTAGCGCCACTTGCATCCTCTAATGTTTTCTTTCTTTATCTTTCACGTCCAAATCTCTTTTACAAACTATATTTTCTGATGTTTTCTCTTTTTAGTTTTCCAGCTTAAACCTCTTTTACAAATTATTAATCATTTTGATAATTTAAATTAGTAAAACAAATTTTAACCTTTTTTTACTAATTTAACTATTGACCAAAATAAATCCGTTAAATCTCGCTATCTATTTTTACATATCTCATCTCATTTGCTTTCTAATAGAAAAAATGTTATTAAAACCCAATTTAAAAAGACCAAATAATTTTTTTTTTAAATCTAGAAAATATATATAAAATAAAGTTTTATTTTGAACTTTCGTGAGGTTCTTCAAACTTTTTAAATTGAGGGAAGTTTCACTTTATTAAAAATTTTGTTACTTTTTATAATATTTAAACTTTATTTATTATCGGAAAGGTGTTTTAAATTCATTGCCGTAATATTTTAAATAATTAGAATTTATGTTGTTTGCAATTTATGATTGTTTATTAGTTACTTTCAATATTTGTGTGTAAAAGAGTTTATCTTCTTCTTCTTGCTATAATAAAATAGTAATTATGCAAGACACGTGGCACCACCACCGGTGACCAACTCCCACCGGCCACCATCATTGGGATCCACCATCGGTAATATTTGTTATAAATACTAAAACTAGAAATTACCACCCACCACCACCGGTAACCATCACCACCACCACTACCACCGCCCGCCATCATTGGGATCCATCATCGGTCACCTCCGGTCATCACCATCGTAACCACTTTTGTGGTGTGGGATCCACTACCACATCACATCAAATACCTATCAATCATACTATGTTATGTCACACCACACTACATACCATTTGGGGGGACACTCATGCTACTCCATGGCATAAAAAAAATTTTAATTACTTCATAAAAATAAATAAATTACTAAATAAAATTAAAAACTACATTAAAATAAAAATATATTAAAAACTAAAAACTATTACAAACTAAAATTAAAAAGTACAAAAAAAAAATAACTCAAACTAATTTTCGTCATTCGAAACCGTGATATCCTTATTCTCTGCAACGTGTTCCACAAGATCGAATTTAAGTCTAAAATGTGTGTTTTCATCGCGCAACTCTAAAGTTGTATTTTCGTTCTCAATTGGAGTGGTCAATGGATCTCGAATGTGCACGGGAGAAATAACGTTGCCTTTATAATCATATTGTGGAGTATAATGCACGCGTATATTTGACTCTTCATTTTTTGTAATCTTCATTGTTCTAGCCGCCCAAGCAATTATTTGTCATTTTGCTTTTAAAACACCGAAAGCACGTTTCACGTCTTTTCTTTGCGGACTCTTGCACCTTTTTAAAATATTTTTTCATCGTACTCAACAAGATAAGAATATAATTTCACAAAAGTTGATCGAAAAGGATATATACCATTGGTTAGATAGTAACCACGTTTATATTGATGCCCGTTAACATGAAACGGACACATGGGGGTGGTTTCATTCAATTCTAGCATGAAGAGTGAGGATTAATTGAGAACATTAATGTCGTTGTTAAAATCAGTTACACCAAAATAAGCATGTCAAAACCACAAATCTTATGACGCCACGGCTTCGAGAGTCATTGTTGAACCATCTTGATCACTTCGATGATATTGTACTCGCAAACGCGTAGGACAATTTCTCCATTCCCAATTAATGCTACCGAGCATTCCCAGAAGGCTATGTCTATATTGATATGCATCGTATAATAATGTAATGCCATGGTTAGTGGGTCTTCATAAAAATTTATCACCGTATAAAATAATAATAGCGTTGCAAAAATATTCAAAACATTCACGTGAAGTCCTAGCAGACATAGCTAAATTCGCCGTATGTGTAGGATGAATTAGTGTTGCGAGTTGACGTATTGTTGAAGTGCATTTTTGTATTGGGCGTGCAGCTTTCTTTCCACCTTTCATCGGACTCTTCTTTAAACCATGAAAAGTTGTTGTGTATATCTTCAACGATGCGTATAAATAAATCTCAAGGCAACCAAACCTATTTCTAAGCGTCTCGCTTTTGTATTTTGGGTTCTACACAAAATAATCGTTCATGAGAATGTTATTAATCCCAAAATGATCACGTTTCAATATCTTTTTCTCGAACTTTCGGCCCTGTCAACGTGTTCAGCAAGAGTAGCCCAGCGTTAGGATGACATGAAACAGCCAAATGACGTGACATAAGGGACCAGCTGCTGTGTTGCCGCACCACAATGCCGTTACCATGGGCTCCCGACAATCCGACATTAGCTCCCCAGCTTAAATACAAACAAGTGAGCAAAGAAAAGTAAAGTAGTAAACAATAACCAAATCATCCCTGATTTGAATAATACTTTTGCTGATGTGTGAATATAGTGAGAAACCGAAGCAGAACAAACGTGTGAAATCACCTCTAAAACCTTTGACTCCGCAAAAACCTTCTCACCCTCCTCCTTCATCACCCCATATATATACATACACACACACAGACACAATCAAACAACCACCATCATCACCACCACAAGACCACCACCTCACCGGAAACCCACCTCCGATCACCCACCAACAACCGCATGTATTCCCCCATCAACACCCTCACATGGGTCATCAAACTCATCATCATCATCCCCCTAATCCTCCCACTCCCACCGGCGAACTCCGATCCCCGTGCAACCCTCGCCGGAAACCTCACCTGCGGCACCACCAGTGCAACCACGGCGGACTACATCCCCACCTTTGTTCAAGCAATGGAACGACTCTCAACCACCCTCAACAATTCCAACACCAATTTCGCCATCACCAACATCACCAATTCCAATTCGAATTCTACTTCACCCCCTTTTTACGCGTTGATTCAGTGCCACCGTGATCTCTCCCGCACCGATTGTCTCGTGTGTTACGCCGTCAGCCGGACCACCGTCCCCGGCTGCCTTCCGGCGACCTCCGGCAGGATATTTCTCGACGGATGCTTCGTTCGTTACGATAACCACAGTTTCTTCCACGAAGCTGTTGATCCTGCAACCGATCGTGTAAACTGCAATTCGAGCTTGGGGGTTGATAATTTCGGTGATTTTGAAGGTGGGTTTATGGAGTTTAATCAAAGTATTGGTGACTTGGTGGAGAATTTGACTCGATTAGCGGTTGAAGATGGTGGATTTAGGGTTCTTGAGGGAAAAGGGGTTTATGGGTTAGCCCAATGTTGGGAGAGTTTGAGTGGTGATGAATGTAGGGTTTGTTTGGATAAAGCTAAAGCAGAAGTTGTGAGGTGTTTGCCAAGTAGAGAAGGTAGGAGTATGAATGCAGGGTGTTTCTTGAGGTATTCTACACACAAGTTTTTCAACAATGATTTGGAAGATGATGGGGGTAGTTCTGGTATTTCACTTGATCTTTCTTTATAAAATTGTGTTTAGTTTTGTGGGTTTTGGTTTTTGGATCATGATCATTTGATTTCTGTGAAAAAGAATGAAATTAGTTGATCAAGGTTGCGTTTTTAGATTCAAGAATGAAGTTTTGTGTTTCTTGAATCATGATCATCTTGTTTATTGAATAAAAAGTAGAGACAAATGACTGATATAGTAAAAGATATAGATGTAGTAAAAACAATGATGGTAGTGTACCTGTAACACTACCTTTGTGGGATCTAAGCCTAGAAAATTTAACTTGTCATGACGGGTAAAAACAAGCCATTTTAGTAAAGTATCAATTTGGTTCGGATCATAATGACAATTTACTAAAACAAGTTGTTTTATAAAAAAATTATCAAAACAGGTTCACTTGCTATATTTTTTTCGGGCGGCTAGGATGGTGGCACTTGACGACGGTGGAGTTGGCAGCAAGTTGATTATTTGTGGTGTGTTGGTATTTGACAAACTATATTATACTGTTTTAGTAACAGGTTCCAATATTTAGATGATTTTTGTAACTCTTACCAAAATCTAGAGGTTTTAGTAACCATTTTAGAATTACAATTACCAAATTATAAATGAACCAAACAGTGTTTTGCTATTTATTCAGTTGTTCTAAATTGCTATATGTTTTTGTTTGATTTGTCTTGATATTTTTTAAAAATTGTTCTGTTTCAAGTCTTCTATTACCTTTTTTCTTTTGATCTTTGTGGCAAGTGTTGCATAAGATTGTCAAGTATGGCGTTGGCCTATTTTCAAATATAATGTCCTCAAATGTATTTTTGACTTTCAAGAAATTCAAAGTTCAAACATTGTAGTTTCCAAATTCTAGATGATATGGCCGCCAGCAATGTTTTCAGAACCGGACCAGACAGTAAACCGGACGCTTTACCGGTCCGATGGTCGGACCGGTTCAACCGGTTGGACCGGATATAAGAACCGGATAAAATTATAATTATTTTTTATAAATATATGTAAAAAATTACTCAAAAAATAAAAAATTATATAAAAAACCGGTTCGACCACCGGTTCAACCGGTCCGGTTTCCGGTTCGACCGCCGGTTCGACCTGTTCGACCGGTCCGACCACCGGTTCAACGTCAAAACGGTTTTAAGCAACGAACCGGACCGGTTTGGAGTCCGGTTGCCGGTCGGACCGGCCGGTCCGGTTCGGTTTTCATAACATTTCATATGGGTGTCTTCGGTTTCCACTTCCGAAGCGTTATGTTTTCATAAAACGTTGTCCAAACCAAGTTCTTACATAAATTCTACTTTTGAAAGGTAATCATTATGACTTTTTGAACTCAAAAGTCAACTTTTTTCTGGTCTAAGAGCATTCACAGCCCATTCCCTATATTAATGTGAGTGAGAGTTTTTAAATTATATGGAATAATTTAAGTGGTTGTGAGTAGAGGAGAGAAAAAATGTTACTGTTTATCTGTAAATTTAAGGATTCACTGTTCAACCCTTATAAATTTTTTAATATTTTTAAAAGTGGTTGTAAGTGCAGGAGAGAGAAAATGTAATGAAAAGGTATAAAAATATATTATTTAATTGAAAGAAGAGAGAAAAAGTAGTGATTTTTAGTGTATTAATAAGGATAAAAATAAGGAATGAGATGCGAATGCTCTAATATGTCATTAGTTGGAAAAGGTATTCTATGACCTCAATGCGCAACGATGATTTGCTTTCTTTAACTTATTATACTCTTATCCAGTTGAAATTTGGGTGCTTCATTAGGTTAACCTACCTGCAAGAAATTTCCAGAGTTATTTTGTTGACCTTTTGTCCTGGTCCATTTCTTTATGCTTGACTTTTCTAGTTTGGGTCTTTAAAATTACATTTTGGCACATACAAATTTGAATATGAATTTATTCTTAATCAGTCAAATTAGGTGTAAATTTTAAGTTAAAAGTTGCTGTCGTTCTCTTAACCTAGATAAAGATTCAAAATAACATGTATTTGACCAAATAATAGACATTCTGTATCATGGTTCGTCATGCTTGAGAGGATTGAGAAGGAAAACTTTGATCATATTTTTCGGTTAACGTTGTTAAAGAATGATTTTCGTGACTAAAACGGTGAATTTTCCTGTTCTTCTTACGTTTTCTGTGATTTATTATACTAAAATATTAGGAAATATTGTAATATTTATGTGACAAATGGATTATAATTTCTTTAATTTATTTATAACTTCAAGTTCTTTTTTTCAGGGCTTTCTAGTCCAGGAGGCATAGTAGCTGTTGTCCTGGCCGTAGTTGCGTTCCTCATGATCTCATCTTTCGCTGGTTATGCAGCGTATATAAGAATATCAAAGCGCAGAGAAGGTAAACCTTAATCTTGATCTCAACCAACATAACAGAAAGTCAAATAATTTGTTGACCCAAACAACCAAAATGCTGACTTGTATTAACAGAACGGAAAACCATGGGCTTGTTATCAAGTTCACTTAACAAGTCTGGACTGATGTACAAATATGAAACGCTCGAGAAAGCAACAAACTACTTTGATCCTTCAAATAAGTTGGGTCAAGGAGGAGCAGGCTCGGTCTACAAAGGAACTCTTCCTAATGGCGATGTTGTTGCTGTGAAACGACTGTTTTTCAATACCCGACAATGGGTTGATGAGTTCTTTAATGAAGTCAATTTGATTAGTGCCATTGAACACAAGAACCTTGTCAAGCTTTTGGCTTGCAGCATCGAAGGGCCCGAGAGTCTTTTGGTCTATGAGTTTCTTCCAAACAAGAGCCTTGATCATTTCCTTTTCGGTAAATTTCTCCCCTCATTTAACTATTTCTTAATAGTTTTTGTTGATTATAATTCTTTAACTTTGAAAACACACATCAAAGATTAGTCGCCCACGTATATTCTTATTCAGAGGCAAATTGTGTTGCGGTTTTAATATGACAAAGGTTGTTCTTTTGTTTGCAGGCAAGGATAAAGTACAGATTTTGAGTTGGAGGCAACGGGCCGGGGTGATCCTCGGAACAGCAGAAGGTCTAGCATATCTTCATGGCGGGTGTCACGTAAGAATCATCCATCGTGACATTAAGAGCAGCAACATTCTTCTCGACAAAGATTTTTCTCCCAAAATCTCTGATTTTGGTCTCGTGAGGACTTTTGCAACTGATCGAAGTCATCTTACCACCGGCATTGCTGGAACTTTGTAAGATTCGAGTCCCCTTCGTGCGAAAACAGCTTTTCTTGCATAAATAACGATAAACATGATGTTCAGAAAGTAATAACGCGTTATTTTGTGTTACTTTTCAGAGGATATATGGCACCAGAGTACATAGTCCGAGGTCAACTGACTGAAAAGGCTGATGTATTTAGTTTTGGAGTCCTGGTTCTTGAAATCGTGTGTGGCAAAAGAAACAACGCCTTTGTAGAAGATTCAGGCTCACTTTTGCAGACCGTACGACTAGAAAACCGAATGCTTTTTCAAACTTTTAACTTCTTTCATTGTTTTAATCGCGCTTTAACGGAACAGGTTTGGAGGCTATACCAAGAAGGTGTTGTGCGGGAAGCAGTTGACCCATTACTAAATGGTGATTTCCCTGAAGATGAAGCATCAAAGGTGCTGCAAATCGGGCTTTTGTGCACACAAGCGTCTGCGTCTTTAAGGCCATCAATGGCGGAAGTGGTCAAGTTTTTGACCACTATGAGCGGAGATCAGCAAATCCCCGTCCCACATCAACCGCCATTTTTAAATGCTCAGGCCCTCATGTCTCAACGGCTAAGCAGCTCGGCTTCTAGCCCAATGACCAATGTGGGGATGTCGTATACCACTGCGACACGGACATCCACAGCCCCTAGCTCAGAGTGGCCGCTGAGAATTGGTGAGCCGAGCTTGAGTTAGCTTGTTTTATTTGCCTGTAAAGTTCTGAGTTTTCTTTCTTTTTTTTTTTTTTTTTTTTTTTTTGAAAAATGAGGCTTTTTTTGAGGAATTTGTGTGTATTTTACAAGTTTAGGTTCACATTTTCTAGGTTTTTTTTTAATTAATCTTTTTGCAAATATATAGTGTTACATTGTGAATATTTATATTGTAATTGGTTGCTTGATGCAAACAACTTGTGTTATTGTCTAGATGATACATTTTGTAGATATAATAAATTACTGTTATGATATTTTTGTATTTGTCTTTTTAATTTAATTATGTGATTGTTGTTGATACTTGTACACATTACCTATAGGGTTTGCCAGTATTGGTTGTATTTGTTAAGAGGTCCATCATTTAAAACTTGAATTTATACCTTAAAAAAAGGGATTTTCACATATTTTCCCTTCCTAACAACATGAATTACATATTTCCCCAAGCTAAAAAATCAATTACATGTTTTTCCTTCCTAAAACATATATATTACATATTTATTCATTTTGTTAAACTTTATATATTAAATAATTATTTTATCTTATTTTTACTAGGAGATTTTTACATATTAATGTTTTATTATTATAATTATTTAAAACTTTTATCAATTATGTTCTGTATTTAAAGATATAACTTTGATTATCGGTTTTTGTTCTTTTGAAATAAAGTTTTAAACGAGATGAAATTTTATCTTTCTATTTACATAGAAGACTCGAACTTGAGAAACTATGTAATTGATAGTCGTTGAAAGTGAAATATGTAAAAATAATTTAGTGTAAATACGAGTAATATAATTATTCAATAAGTAATTTCAATAAAATGAGTAAATATGTAATATGAATGTTTTAGGAAGGAGAAATATGTAATTGATTTTTTGATTTGGGTAAATATGTAATTAATGATTTTTGGAAGGGAAAATATGTAAATGCCCCAAAAAAATCAATGTAAAATAAAAGGGGCATTTATATATTTCCTCTTTCTAAAGTCATTAATTACATATTTACTCAAATCAAAAAATCAATTACATATTTTCTTTTTCTAAAACATACATACTATATATTTACACATTTTATTGAAATTATTTATTAAATGATTATATTACTCATATTTTCACTAAATTATATTTACACATTTCACTTCCAATGACTATACATAGTTTCTCAAGTTTGAGTATTCTATGTAAATAGAAACAATAAAATTTCATCTTGTTTAAAACTTTATTTAAAAACAACAACAACCGATAATCAAAGTTATATATTCAAATACAAAACATTATTGTCAAAAGTTTTAACCAATTACAATAATAAAACATTAA
This sequence comes from Flaveria robusta, assembly GCA_025506415.1. Taxonomy (NCBI): domain Eukaryota; kingdom Viridiplantae; phylum Streptophyta; class Magnoliopsida; order Asterales; family Asteraceae; genus Flaveria; species Flaveria robusta. Next base: position 11,419,123 of record CM046459.1, on the reverse strand, counting down.
TAAGTAAAAATTCCTTAGTAAACACAAGGTAAAATAGTTATTTAATAGATTAAGTTTAATGAAATGAGTATATATTTAATATATATATATATATATATGTTTTAGAAATATGAAATATGTAAGTATTTTTTTAGCTTGAGAAAATATGTATTAATGGTCTTACGAAGTGAAAATATGTAAAAATCTCAAAATAAAAAGATTAACGTAAAATATAAACAAATAACTTTACATAATAGTAACTTATAACTATGTATAAAATTGTTTTAATTAGGTCACTCAATATTAAAAAGTGTTCCAATTAATTTATTCTAATTTCATGTTTAATCTAAATTAAAAGTTTTATCATAATTTTCTTTTTGTTTCAGTTAGGTAATATTATTTTTCTTTTTCTATGCTGATGATTTGTAACGTGAATTTTAGTAATTTTCGTAACTTTTTAATACGATTAACATTTTATTATTTTTAATATAATATTAAAAATTCTGACCTCTACATCTTCTTCATTTGTTTCATTCTTAACACAAAAAAAATTCGAGAATGACTCGACTTTATAGTTTAATGATTTAATTTGAGCAAAATATGCACGAGTGACCTAATTGAAATACTTTTAAAACTTAATTACTATTTTATGATATTTTCTTAAAATATTAATCTAAAGTTTTGACAGTTTTATAGTAACTTTAAATTTTTATCAACTTTATATGATCTTATATATTAAATTTTTTAAGACGATACGATCTAATTGTATATTTCTTTTTAGTTTGATATAATCTATTAATATATTTATTTCTAATTTTAATAATCAGATTCGAATCATCTATATCTGTAGTATATGATAAAAGAATAACTATTATGCCACATGACACTTTTCTGTTACTTCTCAAAAAAAAAAATTCCCGCCTAAACTATTATATTATTTTAGTCAAGTTTTTTATTTTAAAAAACTAAATTAATAATTGATTTTGTTTTTAATTTAATTTTTTATATTATCAACTAAATTGTTTAATTATATGTTATTTTGAATTGAACATACTTTTATAGTCAAATAAGATTTAATTGAAAAAAGTTAAAAAAAAACATTTATTGATGTATTTATATATTTTGGGTTGATGTCAATTTAAGACAATTGGTTGATTATTTCAAACGGGTCAATTGTTTGATATATTATTCAAAGAAGTATTCGAATATATATAACTTAAAAATAAAACTTTTTATTTTTTATTGTTTTATGTAATACGTAATTTAATCATACGAAATGTTTATACATTTATGAATTATATAGTTTTATATTTTCAACCCGTGTATTACACGGGTATCTAACCTAGTATAATACTAAAAGAGTAACTTGGGGGGACACTTGTCACATTTTTAGGCCCCCTAAGTTTGTTTTTTCCGTCTCTTTCTCCTATTAATTATTTACCTAAATTAAGAAAGATTAAATAATTTTAATTCTTTTTTAGATTACAAATAATATTTTAATAAAGTAAAAAAGATGTCTTTTTATTAATGTTATTTTCACATTCTTTCTAACTAAAATTTTTCTGCTTCTCTCTTCTATTAAATAATTATATTAATTACTAATAATATTATTTTATTTTGTTTAGATTAAAAATAGTTTTTTAATAAATTAAAAAAGATCTTTTTATTAATTTTATTTTTAGAGAAATAAATTTTTTTAACATAAGAACTTTTTCAAAACATTAAACTTTTTTAAAAATACAAAATATTTTAAAAAGAAAAATTTTATAGATAAAAAATAATTAAAATTTGAAGCTATATAAGGACATTTTAAAAAATATTTTTTTAAAACTGTTTCTTTTGAAACAAAATGTTTTTTTAAAACAAAAATAGTTTAAAAAAAAAATTTAAGAGTTGATATTATTATTTTATTACTTATAGTCCTCACTCATACATAATTTTAATCATATCTTATTTTAAAATATCGTTTAATAATTAATAAATTTTTTATTCTATTTAATATTTTATTTTTTCAACCTGTGTAATACACGAGTTTACTAAAGTTAGTATAATAGTATACTCATCTGATTGAGTGGAGAAAGAAAATATAACTTTTAGTTTTCTTGTATAGGTTTTGTTTGATAAGGAAAAAATGTTTTATTTGGCAAAGCCAAAATAGAGCTTTTGGTCACATCAAACCAAATAATTTATATAATACTAATTATAAACTCACTTATGTAAAACAACTAGATGACACGCTGCACGTTGTTGCAGCCATGCGGTCGTTTAACACCCTCGCTTGGACACTCTTGTCTCATAGCGGGGGCGAATCAATTTTAAAAAAACTTAAAACTTCACACAATCGCTTCGAAACTGAACATCGTCAAAATTCTGAATGTAAAATGTTAATATTATAGAATCGTAAAAATAAAACAGTAAAAATAGACAACGATAGACATAACTTTAATTAAAAACACCTAAAAATTAAATATTTAAAAAATCATGACAATGAACACAACATTAACAAAAATTAATAATTTAAAACTAATAAAAAAACAAAACATTAACTTGAACTTTAACAAAAGCTATAATAATTTAAAAGATAAACACAGAATATATTTAAAAGTTTTCATAAATAGTATAATAATTTAATTAAAAAACAAATAATTTAAATAAGAGAGTCATTTATATTTAATTGTAACTAATCCATCTTATTTTTAATGTACTTAATTAGTAAATAATAGCCAATGTGGGGTTAGCCCACTTGATAGAGGCTTTGCTTCTTAGAGGGGAGGTCCTGGGTTCAAAACTCAGGCATGATGTAATATGAAGTAATTTATAAGTAGGAGTAGGATAAATTTGTCGTTCAAAAAAAAATAATAAATAATAATATATTATCTTTTTAATATATATTTAATAGCAATGATGAGGTGTTGTAATCTATGTGTAATATGTATTTAATAGAAATTGTGATAAACATGTAAGACAAATGGTTATGCTCAAAGTGAAAAAGTATTTAATTTTATTATCACACATCCACGGATCCACCCCACTTATTTTTTACTATCACATATTGGCAATATGATATTGCTGATGTCACTACTTACGTGGTAGCACTTTTTTTCACTATCACACTCCCATCACACCACTATCATTGGTGACATTCTAAAAATAAACCTATTTAATGCTAAAAATGATGTTAACCGTCTTAGAGAAGTGAAAATGAACAATAGGAGAGACCTTAAGGTGTATTCAACAATAAGAAGCCGAGTTTGACTTGTTGAAAGGAGAGATGTAAAAAGTCAAGTCTCAAAGTGTAACTCTATTTGCTATATCTCATATCTGTTACGTGAATCAAATTTACCTGTTATACGAATCAAATTACATAATGATATCTAGATCTTTTTGACATATCTGTTGTGTATTTTGAAGCGTTGATACAACAAAGGGTGTTAAAATTTATAACGTAAATCAAAATGTTAAACAAATTAAAAAACCAAAAAAAAACTAAAAATTGTAGGAAAAAAACAATAAAAGAAATTAAAAAAAAAAACTAGTCAACAAAATATTTATCAAATGAAAGAAATTGAAAAAAGAAAACAAAATATTGGGAAAAAGAAAAGAGAAAAAGAAAAGAGGTGAGCAAATTCAAACCCAGTGGAAAAAAGAACAGGAAACATGTCTTGTCAGTAGACTAACACCTTTTAGTTGTTTAACTCTTGTCACAAAAAGTATTTAATACATAAAAATGAGACAAAAGAAAAAAAAATGTTGTCCAATAAAAAATAAAAAAAACACATGTTAAATTCTGCCAGTCATCATTTACAGTGATTCATCTTAATTTGAAATGTGTATTAGCGTAATGGACTAAGAGGCATGTTATAGATACATCCAAAACTCAAAAGGAATTCAAAGAAATTTAAAGGGTGTCCGCATAACACCTGACAGTGTGTTCCTTTATCGGAACCCTTAGCATAATGTGCATTATTAGAGATGAACTTTTTTTGTTTATTGTTAGTTTGGGATCATTAGTGTGTTAACAAGACTTTTTATTTTTAAAATCAGCAAAAAAATATATTTTCACGGTATATTTGAGCAAAATGATTTATCAATCACATTATTATAGTGTCATGGCTATGCTACTTGTAATAGTTTTATTCACTCTTTATGAGAGAAAAGATGATAGAGAACAAAATGAGGTGATAGAGATAACAAGAAGTTATCCTATGAATCTTTAACGAGGAAGTTATTTCCCATACAAATAATAAAAGGACATGTAACATAGTTATTTAAGATTGTTTACGGGTTAGAAAGTCGATTGCACTAGGTTGGGAATTAGGGGTGTTCATCGGATCGGATAACGGATTATTCGGATCGGATTATTCGGATATGAAAATTTCAGGGCCCCATCCGAAATCCGATCCGATCCGAATAAGGATATCTCTATCCGATCCGAATCTATCCGAATTCAATTCGGATCGGATTAGGATGTATATCCGAATAATCCGAATTTATCCGAATAAACTAAATAACAAAATTTTTAATTTTTTTATTCTTAATTTTTTTTTTGCTAATTTTTTATTCTTAACATTTTATAAGTTTAAAATCATAACAAAAGATATAAAATATGAAAATACAAATTTGATGTGAAACCAAATTAAAACATAATAGCTAATTATATAAAACCCGAAGATTATAATCTTTAATTTAGAAGAACAATCGATTATTGTATAATTATTTAGGATTAGATGACTAAAATGTGTTAATATTCTTTAATATTGAGTTGAAAATATAATAGGTAGTTGGCTAATGAGTATTAGGCTAAAAACATAGGTGAATTCTTATTCGGATTAATCGGATATCCGAATAATCTGAACAATCAGAATAAAAAAAATTATGAAATCCGAAATCCGATCCGAAATCCGAATAAGAAATTCGGATTCGGATGAGATCCGATCCGAATATCCGAATAAGAATTCGGATCGGTTTATTCGGATTTGGATACGGATCGGATTTCGGATATTTTCGGATATCAAATTTTTTGAACACCCCTAGTTGGGATGTGACAAACTAGGTTGAGAATGAACAGATCAATTAAGACCAAAGAAACATAAAAAAAAATATATGGCTCGGTAGGTTTTAGTTTTCGGTCCTAGATAGGAATGGATCGAAAACTTGCTAAGTGCCAAAAACATAAACCAACTACCAACCATTTTAATCATAGTTCAATCCATCTGTTCGACCAATCTGAACTGGTTTATACTTAAGTTATGCTCGATTATTTTCCGAACTTTAAGATTTTATCAAAATACAACTTAAGTCCTGTTTGGTTCACGGAATTCTCAAAAATTAAAATTAGAATTTGAAAATTTTTCATTCAAAATCATGTTTGGTTGGTCAATGGATTGAATTGGAATTGGAAAATTTTTCTTTATTCATTGGAATTCACATTACTTTCACTTACCCATGAAATGTTTAACAATCCAATGAAATGTTCAAAATTAACATTTCAATTCCACTCAAAATTGACCAACCAAACACGTTATCAATTTTAACAAGATTCCGATTCCAATTCCAATTTATTTGCAAAACATTCTGCGAATCAAACGGCCCCTTAATATACTTATCAAACTAACTAATCAATATATCATCACGTGCACTTTTTCACAACATTTGATCCATTTATTGATGATTTCCTTATTTATACAAACAAAATAGAAATCAAAAATTGATCATTAACACCTGTTTCTTTAGTTGTGAGAAAGGAATTTGGTCGGCATAAGTCATTTTCGACGTATAAAGATTGGTTTTGGTCACTATCTATCAATTTTAAAGTCCAATTTCCAGATCATCAAATGCACTGCCCACCAAACTTTTTTGAATCAATTCAAGAAATCAACTAAATGCCGGGGTGAGCCATCTTTATTTGCAATTATTATGTTAGAGACACAATTTGTTTCAAACGAGAAAATAAGCGTAAATATTTGTCAATTATTTTGTGAGTTTTGTTAAAAGTTTCGTTTTAACCGTTTGGACTTGAGCTTAAAATTAAAATGAACTTCAATTAAAAAATAGAACCGCGTCAAGCTTCATCACTACCTGTGTTGGAGTGTGGCGGATAGACGATCACTCAGTGCTCAAAAATATTGTGTGTTAGAGGGGTCTAACAAATCATTAAACATTTTTAATCTCGATGATATATTATAGAGGGGTGTGATAAACCAAGTTCATCAAATTTAGTTAAAAGAACACTAAAAAAATACTTTTATTTAGTTTTGTATTTTAAACCGAATCAAACACACCTCATTCATTCCTAACCAATGTTTTTGCGCCTTGGCACATACGTTTCGGTCTTCCTACATATAAGTTTCTAATTTAAGGGTGTTTATTTACTTGTTGCACTAGACGTATGCCACTGATCACTACTCAAAGGCTGCGTTTGGTTGGAGGGAATGGAATGGAAATGAGAAACTAGTATAATTTTCAAGTAAAATTGTGTTTGAGTGAGCAATTAAAAATAAACCTAAGGGAATGTTTCACCTCAAATTCCCTTGGTTGTGGGATTTCAAAATCCTTCCACATAGAGAGGGAATTTGAAATCCCACAACCAAGGGAATTTGAGGTGAAGCATTCACTTGGGTTTTATATTTCATTATCCACTCAAACATAATTTACTTGAAAATTATACTAGTTTCTCAATTCCATTCCATTTCATTCCTTCCAACCAAACGCAGCCAAAGTTTCATCATCGCTTTCTTAATCTTTCAATTTACACCACTAAATTCCTAATATTTCAACTTGACCCCATGCATTATATATGCTATATGTTTTTAACATTTTAGTTTTTTTTTACTAATTTTTGTTTTTTTTTTAATAACTTTCGTTCTTCAATTATTTTTTAGAGAAAACATGATTTGTGTTAGTGTTTAATTTTCTTTTCTTGATGTTCTGATATTAATTTTGTAAAAAACAAAGCGCTATTTAAAATATGGTATTTTTGACTCATAAATTATATCGACTAACGGTAAATGCTAGTACCGTAAAAATGAGACTGATACAGACTAAAGAGCATCGGTACCGTTATATAACTTATCTATATTTCAATCTCCAGAACTGACTCGCCGCAATTTCATACGTCTCTTTTACGTACTTAATCACTTTAATGTCACAGCGACAACGCACGTAACAAAGTTTGCAAACGCATTACATTATCCGGGCTTAATTTCTAGTTTTAGTTTGAATACGTTTTGCTAGACAAATGACATCTAATACACTTATGATGATAAATCGAGAGGATTAACTAAAATCTTGATGACATGGACTTAAATGAGTCGTTCAATATCCTATTAGAACACCTTCTAATCTTCATTTTTTAATCTACTTTGATTAATTACATTTTTTTTAACGACAAATCTATCCTACTGTTAATTTTAAATTACTCCATATTACATCATGCCTGGGTTTGAGCTCAGGACCTCCCTTATAAGAGCAAAGCCTCTACCAAGTAAGCTACCCCACATTGACTGATTAATTACACATACTTATTGTCTTGTAAAATCTAACCCATTCATTTCGTTTTCTATTACGTTTTCCTTCCTAGTAAAAATTTAAACCATTCAGTTATAGAGGAAAGAAAAACACCTTAGCTATTATGATATCTTTTGAGTACGCCCAATGCCCACTAGATGGATATTTCATTTTGTGTTATAATTACGTGTTCCTTCCTACTACTTTGGTTTATATTTATCTACAAAAGCTCAAAAATAGAAAAGGTTGAAGGTAAAAAAGAAAAAAAAAGACTATTTAGGTTAGGTTGGTTTAATAATATATGTTTAAGTACATTCAAATAACTAAATGCCTAGCGTTTTAAGTTTATTATTATATATATATACGAATTATCAATTTTGGTATGTATCATTGGTTGTACAATGTGTTTTAATGGGTTGTACTTATCATTTGTTTTTTTTTATTATTTTAACTCAATACTTTTACAATTTAGATCTAACATATTTTTACTTTCAACTTTGGTCTCTTATACTTTACATATTTGACAATTTTTTTATTTTACGTTTCGATATAAATTTTGCGAGCTAACAATTAAAACGACGTAGCATGCGTGTGGGGTTAAACGTTTTTACGTTTATTTTTTTTCCCGTTTAACGGTTCTATCGCAACGCGCTGGTCCTAGATCGACTTACTTATTGTTTTATATGTTTTACATTTCATCTGCGTGGTCCAACGTTATTACATCTATTTTTTGTTGGTTTTAATTTCTTCATTTTTCGTTTTTTGTTTGTATTTATTTTTAATAAGAATTTTTTGGATATTAGTAGTCACTGATGATAATGTGCTATTGGTACTACTTGACACGGTTTTACACCCTATCCACTACAACACGAGAGACTTAATACTAGTTTATTTACTAAAAAGTAATTAACAAGGTCTCTAAATATCATCAATCTAATGGGCTTCCTTCTAAAAGTTGACTGGGCTGTCAATTAGTATTACTAATAGCTTATGACCCAAATTTAAGTTTATATGTAAACAAACACAAACAACTTAATGATAATTAACAAACACAAATGTATGAACATGAATAACTGAAAAAAAAAAAAAAAAACACAAACGAACAAACGAACCATATGTTCATATGTTATTTGTATAATCAAAAGGACAAACATTTTATCATGTTCTTTGCTTATTAAACAAACCAACCTAAACAGACATGAAAAAACAAACTTTAACAAACAAAAATAAATGGACGGAACATATGTCCATCTTATTTGTTTAATTAAATAAAAAAAAATGGTTATATTCATTTGTTATTAATAAACTAACATAAATGAAATTTCCGTCAAAATTCAATGTCTAATGGATCACTAAATTTTCAGTTCGTTCACAAGTCAACATGTTAGATAATTTTAGCCTACAAAGTATTCCAAGCCAATTACGATGGCGTGTATCTTTACGACTGTTTACACCCCAAAATCCAAAGAAAGTGCCGTCTCTTCACGACTATTTACGCCCCCACAATCCAAAGAAAAAGGATATGGCCTTTGATGGTGCACCATCGTTGGGTAAGATGTGAGATATAGAGATCGTAACAATGTGTATGTTTGATTCGTTAGAATTTAATATAATTAATTTGAATTATTAATTTTTATATTTAAATGAATTAATAAAAGCACGGACAAATACAATGCATGTGAGTACACATTCAAGTGCACATGTTACCATTTTAGAGGTTAAACAGCCCAAAGAGTGTGTCAATACTCTAATAAAACAAATCGAATAACCAGAATAGCTAACAATCGTTAAAGTGTTTAACCGTTCACTGAGCATTATGGTCATGTTCGTATTTTTACTAAGTAAACCAATATAAACGAATTTTCTGTAGAATGTTCAGTGTCTAACTATTTACTAAACATTTTGTTTATTAACATGGCTAAATTTCCATTGTAGAGCGAAAAGCAGGGGGGTGGAGGCCCCAAGGACCCAAGTAAACTTCGCCCATGGTTTGCACCCCAGACTCTAAAGAAAGCATCCTCTGTTTACAACTCTTTACACCCCACAATCCGAGGAAAATGGATATGAATTGTAATGTATATCAAATTAGGGTTTCTAGTATTAAGCCCACACACGCATTAAGTTAATTAGAGTGTCCTAATAATAATATCTCCTAATCTGATATACATTCCAATTAGGGCTAACAATTCCTAACTTTTCACTACACGATTAAAACTATTTAATAAAAAATACACCATGTAACTTTATATCTTTTTGAAAATAATTAAAATTAGGAGGCTAGACTTTATTAGTTTTTCTTCTTGGTCTATAAGACATATAAAAAGAAATTATAAACATGAAATAAAGTAATTAAACAATTCATTATCATATATAATACATGTGTTAATCATATTATCTCTAATCTGTTAAACACGATAAAACCTGTTTAGTGCATCTTGGGTGAGATATTAGATATAGAGATCGTAAACACAAAAAACTTTCAACCGGAAGCATTTGATTCGTAAAATAAATGGAGTTATTTTGAATTATTATTATAATATTTTAAATTGAATAATAAAAGCTGAGACAAAAACAATGCATGTGAGAATCATATTCAAGTGCACATGTAACCATATTAGAGGCTAACAGCCTATGGGAGTAAGGTTTGTGTCCATACTCTTTGGTGTAAAGTTTAAACAACTGAACCACTTCACATGTTGTATGTCCCCTCTATGGTTTACTAGAGCACAATCCATGTTCACCTCAGATAGATGAGACTAACTATAATATTTATACACACACATTTTCAGAAATGATTTAATTTGATTATATTTTACTCTTTTAATGGGACAAATGAGTGAACATGATGAGAAATAAAACAGATCGAGTAAGCAAAACGATTAACAATTGTTAAAGTTTGATTATAAGCTGTTTATAGTCTTCCAAATAAAAAAAAATCAATTGATATAAGTTTTGTAGTCATACGTGATATATTAACTATTTATCAAACTAAAACACATAAGTACTAATTAAAAGGGATATTTACATATTTTCTCTTCCTAAACACATTAATTACATATTTACTCAAGCTAAAAAATTAATTACATATTTCTCTTTTCCAAAACATATTTATATTACATATTTACTCATTTTATTAAAATTAGTTATTGAACGATTATTGTATTCATATTTTTACTATGTTATTTTTATACATTTCCCTTTCTAATAACATTAAGCACATACTTGCTCAAGTTCAAGCTTTATATATAAATAAAATCAATTATATTACAACTCCAAATACAAAGGTTAAAAACTTCATTTCAAAACAATAATCATCGATAATCACAGTTATATCTCCGAATACAAAATACAATTTCAAATTTTTAAACAATTATAATAGCAACACCTCAATACGTAAAATCCCTTAGTAAAAACAAGTTAAAATAGTAATTGGATAGGTTAGTTTTAATAAAATGGATAAATATGTAATATATATGTATTATGAAGGAAAAATATGTAATTAATTTAATCTCTTGAGAAAATATGTCATTTATGGTTTTAAGAAGGGGAAATATGTAAAAGTCCCTATTAAAATGCTAGTGTTATACATAAATATCCTTGACGTGCTTGTTAGTTTTATCTCATATGAAAAAGTTATCAAGTTTAACATGAACACATGAGCCTGTCATTTTTACCACCTCTAGAGTAAGCCAAATCAAGCTCCATCCTTTGTTAGAGCTCGATTAATAAAGGCCGAACTCAAGATTACTTGTCAAGCTTGATGACTCATGAGCACAAACGAGCCTACTATTTATATACTTTTTTATGTAATATATATAATATATATTTACCAAAAATAGTTATTATATATAAAATCAAAACAAAATCTAAAATAATAGGCATTTTGTTGTATATAAATTTTATTATTATAAGTGTATTTAAAAAGTCAAATATCAAATATGTAATATATAATAACCGAGTAGAGCACAAACTGAGCTCGAACTTGAAAAACTACTCACTAGGCTAGCTCAAGAACTATAAATATAGCTCGAAACAACCAAAATCTCATAAATTAAACAAGCCACACTTAAAGATTATACAAATTCAAACGCGACTCGTGTACGCGGTACTTCAAATTTTAGGCATATATTATTCTTGTTGCAAATGGAAAATAAAGACATAAAGTTACACAAATGGGTCAAGTCTTATATAGTTTACATGCCCAACAGCCCAACTAACTACAAAAGTTAAAAAAAAATTAAAATATTAAAATATAAAAAAAATAAAAAATAAAACCCTCAACCGCGGGAAAGAGAGCCGTTATAAAAATTCGCCGCGAAAACGTGCAAATTTTGACTCGAATTTCCATTCTGCCCCCCTGCCCGACATTAAACGGGCAGCTCACCATCTCCCCTCAATCATTAACCAAAAAGAATCCTAAGCAAATTCACTCACACATCTCATTATTATTATATTATTAATATTAATTATTATTAATTATTATTATTGTTATATATTCATCTCCCCTCTCTCCCTACATCTTTTACCACCTCAACTCCAACCATCAATCCATCAAACGAAACCCTCTCATTCCTCCATAAATTTCACCTTCAAAATCGAATCAAATAACCATAAATTGGTCCAAAGCCTCATCAATTCGATATCTCGATATGGGATTCTCGAAGAAGAACAAATCGGATGGAGGTTCTAAAGAAGGAAAGAAGTGGGTGATCGCCGGAATCGCCTTACGGGCTCCGCTAAAATCTCTATCGACGAAGAAGCTGAATGACGACGGAGAAGATGGTGGAAGATCGGAGTCTGGGTCAACGACTCCGACGACTCCAACATCTAATCAGGTAGCGGTGGCGGAGTGTCCGCCACCGCCTAAGAAGCGCCGGCCTACTGCGGGCGCTTCATGTTATAATAATAATAATGGGAGTAGACATAGGGAGTTTTATACTTCGCCTGATATTGATTCGTTTTTTGAAGTGGCGTTGAATACTGGAAGAAGTTAGCTGATTGATGGTTGGATGTTATATGTAGAATTTGTGTTTTTGTTAGTTGTTTTTTTGGTTTTAGGTTTTGGTACTTTAGATTAGATTTGTATAAATGCGTATATGGGTAGTGAGGAAATAGTTATCTTAGATTATATTATTATTATTATTATTTATTGTTATTGTTAGTATGTTATGATAGATTAAATTTGCAAATGTGACGTTTCTTGTTATTGGTGTTATCAACGTGTGTTGTAAGTTTAACAAATTGAGTTAGTAAATGGTGAATAGGTTTTGTTTAACATCTACTTATAGACGTAGTAAATTATAAATAAATGCAAGCATGGCCGGCCCTGAGGAGGGGTGAGATGGACGTCCGTCCAGGGCCCACTAGCTCAGGGCGCACAAAATTTTTTTAAATTGTGTTTTATGTTATATATATTTTTTATAAAAAATAGTTATAAACTATAATTCAATCATAAAAATTAACACAATTATATTTTAAAGTCATTTTAATTTTTTAGGCCCATTTTATTAACCTAATTACTCAATTAAAGCCTCTTTTTAAAAAATAAAATATTTAAATCTTATGTATCATGGTTATTATTACTTGTTTAATTATTTAGATAGCCAATTGAGCAGCCAAAAAATAAATAATTTTGTTATATTTATTGTAATACCTGAACCTCATGAGTTATAGGTGAACAATTACACTATTTATTAAAAAAATTAGTTTATATAATTCAATTCGTTAGTGACAAAACGTTTTTTTTTTCAGGCTCATCTTGGGCACTAAAATCCTTGGGACCGGCCCTGAATGCAAGCTAATTATAAGCCTCCACAAATTAGTACATTATTACTCAAACTTGTTATAATGATTAAAATTTTTAAGTTTACAGCATTAAGAAATAATTCTACTAAATTATACCGGTGGCGAGGTGGAATCGAAGTGAGTTTAACCTATAAACTAACCAAAAGCTCTCATATCAATTGAATAAATACTACCTAAAAAAGGGGTCTGGTGGAATCCATTGAACACAAACTCTATCAGCCTAAACCCAAACCGTTTGAACGGGCTCAAGAACCCAAAATCACTTTCTGAAGCTGCTACCCGAGTTGGTGGCGACGGTGTTCCCACAAACCCAAGTTAACCTAAATGTGAACTCGGACTCGACCATCTCCACTCTAATAACTATCTTGATATTCATCTCTTTTTAACTTTCTCTTTTATTATTCTTAAAGTTTAAGAATATCATAATGAAAAAATGCCTTTTGAGTAAACACATGGATACAGTAAAAGAATGCATACAACAAAAGGCAGAATATATACCAAAGTCTAGTCACGAATGTCATTTACTATAAGGACATGTGTTTCATATTCATACTCGCAATTCATTAAAAGAACATATGTTCGAAAATATTAAATTTGAGACAAAACCTTTATTAATTCAAGGTAAAATCATACAACAGAGAATCTTCTTTCTCCATAGGTGAACAAAATGGTGCTATAATAAATAGAATTAAATAGGACCTTTACATTTAATTTAGTGTACTTATTTTTATTTTGTATAATTATATTTTTTTTATGAGTGAAAACAAAACATACGTTAATTCGTTAAATATCCAAGTATATTAAGGAAACAATATATAATTGAATAAACAACCTTATGAATGAAAACAAAACATAACGTGTAACATATCTGATGTGAGAAGAACAAACGAACACTATACAATATACATCTTTCATATAAAACAACAAGTATCTGATTCTATATTTTTATTTTCTTTTTGTATCCTTCTTTTTTATTGATTATATTTTACATGTATTCCAAATAGTTAGATAATTTAGACGATACATAAATTGAATTTTAATAATTTAAACTATGACTCATTAATCAATGATAATTCATATATACTAACACTTTGACTAATGATGTTTCTAGGTTCTAACATTCATTTTTGTTAACAAGAACAATGTCAATAGCATAATGATCATATATTTATACTTGATTTACACTATTTTACTCACAATAATGGTTGTAAACGAAATGATAAAATATACAAGTAAAATCAAATTAAAATCAAGTGTAAGCCTGATGATTTTCTGTTATTAAGATTGCACTTGTAACCAGAGTGAAAATTAGGTGCATCATTAACCAGCCTATTGATATAATTATTATAAATCAATAAGTCAAAGTTTAAGTTATTAAAATTTAATATATATTTAAACAATAGTTTGTTTATTGTTGCATGTGTTCATTTTAGTTACATAAAAATATGAACTTATGTGTTTCCAAATAAAAGATATATTTTTTTAGGTAGTGCCCTTGCCCCTCGTATAAAAAGTGACATTTATAAAAGAAAGAGTAAATTACACGGATAGTCCCTTATGTCTAAATTGCGTTTTTGGTCCTCAGATTTGAAAAACTATAAGGTTAATTACAAAGTATACATACACGTAACATGATTGGTCCCTGACATGAATGAACAGTTAACTTTTTTGATTAAATTATGTGAAATAATCAAAATACATTTACTATTAAAAATAATTATATTAAAAACCCCTCACTCTATCCTCTCTCTTTCTCTCTCTCATACATTAACCACTACCACCACCAATCATCATCATCATCCTCTTGACCATTATAGATCCACCACCCACCACCACCTATCATCATTATCATCCTCTTGATCATCTTAGATTCACCACCCACCACCACCATGATATCCTCTTCATCACCATCGTTACTCACCACCACTATCTCCTTAAGCTACATAAAGGGGTGGCGATAGTTGCAGACGGTGATTGGAGTTTTTCTGGCGATCGGAGAATTCATATTTCGATGGTGATGGTGATGGCGATGGTGACGGTGTTGGTGTAGATTTGGAAAGGAGATGCGTGCGTGTATGAGAAAGAGAGAGAGGGGGAAAGAGAAAGAGAGAGAGAGAGAGAGAGAGAGAGAGAGAGAGAGAGAGAGAAAGAGAGAAGGGGGAAGAGAAAGGTATGGTTTCAGGTGGTGGTAGTGGTCTGTCGAAAGTGACGGTGGGGGAGGCGGAGGTCTGTGTGACAATGGCGGTAGTTGTGGTGTAGGACGGATCCTCTTAACTTTAGGGTATTTTGGTTATTTTATAAAAATTTAATGGAAAAGTTAATCTCCATCCAAATAAGAAACTAACACATGTTACGTTTATGCATAATTTACAACTGAGTTTTTTAGTTTCCCAAACTTGAAGACCAAAACTGTAATTTGAACATACCACCGGGATAATCCATGTAATCTACTCTAAAAGAAATGGATACTTATAATACTTAATTGCTTATCACTTAATCCAAAATATATTTTATTCGTCAAAATTACTAATCGAAATGAACTTTACTAAACAATAACACTTTATGCTCGCTAATTTGAAAATATTTCTAAAAACAATTAACATTCTTTACAGTAACCACAAATATGTTTCGTGAACAAATTTAAGCGGCAATAACTGCTTGTTTTTTATAGGTGTGACGGTAAGTACTCGAGGTGTGTCTTGTATAAAGTGAGTTTCAACGTGCGTAACATAAGAAACCACTAGAATATGACAGTATCATTGGGTGAGTGGCAAGCGTGTCCACCCATAATTACGAAAGTTGAATAAATAATTACAAATTACAAAACTTTTATATATATGGTTACGTAACCTGTATTTTACAATTATACATGTAATGGCATGTATATAGACCTTTTTAGTAGGTGCTATTTTTATAAAATTTATATACTAAAACTATATTCAATTTAAATATAGTGATATAAAATATATTTACGTTTAAAAAACGACAAATCATATCAATTTCACCATTTCAACATTTTCATGCTCTTTAAAATGACTACATCCCTTAGTCTCAACACTTAAATTTCTAGGTTAATACACATTTTGTATATAAATCATTTTTATTGTTCCAAAGAAAAAGGGAATATTTAAACTTTTTATATCGATCATCTAATGTAAAATGTTATGGACAATTTCACACGTCTCTATTTAAACATCAAGAACAACATACATTTATATCTTGTTTTTTAAAAAATAAGATATATTGTAAGTTTAAAATGATAAATGAAAATAAAATACTATACATAATAAGATAGGTTTGAGTTATATGAACATCCAAAACTTATTATACGAACACCCAAATCTCTCTATCTCTCTCTATATATATATGTATAAAAAGAGATAAAAAAATATAAAACTATAAATGTATCTATAACATACCCCATATAAATATTAATCGGACCACACAACCACTTGGTGTGTGAGTCTGTGACATAGTAAATGGGAAACTGTATATGTGATTTAAGGTCACAAAAAAGGACAAAACTCAATTAGGAGTGAAGATAAGATAAGAATCATGACTATTATTCTTTTAGCCTGTTCTTTTTAACAGGTCTACTTTCCTAGGATTAATATCAGTGAAAATTTCAAATTATTTTTGTTTTCTTTAAAATATTTGCTTCAAAAATTAATGCTTGAAATATCTATATCAGACAAAACGTTGGCATCTATACAATTAGAAGCAAGCGTCTGTATAGTAGTAACTAGTAAAAAATAAACACGTGTCCTAAGTAGAAGCCTCTGAGAGAATAGACGCTCGTCTGCTTAGTACAAGCGTCTGCATGCTTAGGCACACGTGTCTATATTTGACTACTTCTTCTGGATAGATGTTTGCAAACCCTGGCACCTTGGTCGGAGGGGATATTTTAAAAAATAATATTTTTAGGGACATTTTGATGGAAACGTTGGTAAAAAGAACATTTTGAGGAACTTTCCCTTAGTATTATCTTTTTTCATATTTGTGAGAGGGGAATATAATTTTTTAAAACAGTAATACAATATTACTAACTATAAAAAAACACGTGTATTACACGGGTTGAAAAATCCTTCTACTCTAATAAAAGAGTAATTTGGAGTGACACATGTCATCATCACATTCATTCTCACCAACATTTTTCCTTTTTTCTCTCCTATTAAATAATTACTTTAATTATAATTATATTATTTATTTTTTTTAGAATAAAATTAGTTTTTTAATAAATTTAGAAAAAGATCTTATTAATGTTATTTCAAAAAAATAATTTTTATAAAATAAGAAATTTTTATAAAACAAGAAATTTTTATAAAACATCAAACTTTTTTAAAATTAATGTTTTTAAAAAGTAAATTTTTGTAAACAAAAAATAATTAAAATTGAAAATTATAATAATTTTTTTAAATAATTTTTTTTAATACGGTTTGTTTTAAAACAAATATTTTATTTTTTTGAAAAAAATATCATTTTATACTTAATAAATTTTTATTATATTTAATATTTTATTTATTCAACCCGTGTAATACACGGGTTGACTAAAACTAGTATAAATCATAATTCTGTATATACTTCAAATTACTTAAATGACTTATTATATATAAAATAGTTTCTAAGGGTATGATATATATGGTATATTTTTATAATTTAATGAGAAGTGAATTAAGAAACATTAAATAATTTTCATGAATAAACAAAAATTGAAATAGTAGTTATAAAAGGGTGAATAAATTAGTATCTTGATCACTAATTGTCATTAATAGGGTGATAGTAGTTTGAACGAAAAAATAAAAATTTTAATGGTATAAAGTTCTAACAAGCGTTCTTTAAAATACCTCTTTTATCAAAATAATAAGAAGTAAGATTAAAAAGTCAACGGAAAGCTAACAAGCACAAAACACATGGAATATATCACATAAAAAAACCATCATCTATGGTCAAAAATAGACACCAAAATTAGAATAAGAAAAAAACTTTGAGACCAAAAAGTCTTGATTAAACACAAACTTCTAGCGCAGCTTTCAAAATTCTATATAACGACAATAGAAAATTTTTCGTCGTGAGACTTATAAGTTGGGTATATAATATATTGAATTGACCCACCCCAAAGAAGATTGCAGATGCCCTGAATTGCTTCAATCATGTGGAACAAAATTAAGCATCCATCTCATGACCTTCATTGAATTGAACTAGAAGATGGACCACCACAAAGTTTTCATACTAGATGAAGTGGATAATGCTTGCAGCTCATAACTGACGTTGATTTTGAGCCCGGAAAATAATTACTCTCCAATTATATTCAGGGCGTTTTTACGATACAAACAACTAAAAAAGTCGTTTTAGGGCCTTAAATTTTAAGGGGCCCAAAATTGAAAAGAAAATTATACTTTTGCTTATATTTTAGTTGAAAATATACGTAATAATTCAATCATTTCTTGTGTTTTTGAAGATAATGAGAAGAGATAAAAATAAATGATTGAAGATTTATCGAGATCGACTTACGAAACTTGATTTATTGAGATTGACTTACGGAACTAGGTTCATCAAGGTCGACTAACAAAACTTGGTTTATCAAAAGTTTATCGACTGTTCACTGCTGAAGGTTCTTTAGTTCATAAATTTTAAATTATCTTTATTAATAATCTAATCTACTAACTATTATTGGCTGATCTTGATTTGTACTCAATTGTTTTAATATGCTATTGGCATTTTGTCACTTTAATTTATTGTTGTCTGTTTTGATTTTAATATATATTTGCAATCGATTTTTCTTTTTTACTTTAATCTTAGTGTTGCTTGTTTATCATTTAATTTGCTCTTTTGTAATTGAGTTTGTTTCAGTTAGTTAAGTTGTTTTCTCTCAAAGTATAAACAATTTAGTTTATGTCATCATCCGAGACCCACGCTTTTAAGAATAATACATAGACGAGTGCCTAAAATTTTGTTTCGGTTTAGAACCCCAGAAAGATGTAGCCGACCCTGATTATACCAATCTTGTGAGGCCCTATGATAACCTATAAAAACACCCTAGAAAAGAAACCCCACACCGCGCAAAAAACATACACAGGAGTAATACTAGATACAGATACACATAAAAGCAAAGGGGATAGTTTGGCATCCTTGTACTAAAGTATGAAAATGAAAAAGTCCCATTGAATAAGAGGTATCCTTCGAATAAATCAACATGTTTCTGAAACTTATCTATTAATAGGCTTCACAAACCATTAAAAGGTAAGTTTTAAATAAATCAAACATACTCTACCTCTGACCGATTCAAAGATAACATCTTAATAAAATTATTAATAGACTACCAAACAACCTCTAAATATGTTCTAAGTTCAAACTTTCCATCGATCTCTATCAATAAATCACGAAAGGGCCAATCACACAAACAACATCACTGATCAGTGATTACTAGCGTTTATTAAAATATATGCTATTATTGTAAAAAATATAGGGATCAGATAACTTTCTCTTCAGTTGAAAATAGGCAATGCGGTAGTTGTTAGACAAATCAAATAGGAATCAGGCAAAATGGCTTGTTGGCCATTTTGGATAATTGTTTAAAAATAGTAGATTTAAACTGGTTTGAGTCAATACAGTTAGATTAGGTTGATTTGGAACACTTCCATCTATATTTTTGTTATAAACGATTAGCATGTTTTCTAAATAAAATGTTTCAATAACAATGTAGTTTTCTAAATAAAATGTTTAAAAGATTTTATGCACTAAATATACACTTTAGATGGCTTTTGAACAGTTTCGTTTTCATCTATCGTTTCTAGAGATAACATATAGTTCTAAACAAAACATGCCAGAATAAATAAATTGAAGTTACCTAAAATGACAACCTGTATTTAAGTATAGGCCAGCTCATCAACGAAGTAATCATCCCAAAAAAGTTAAATCGTTAGCAGTTATATCTTTTCACTTTAAAAAAGTTAAACCGTTAGCTGGTGTATTTTTTTCACAAAGTAACCATATTTTGTATATTGGTCATTCTTAAATTTATAGGGAATTTATATATGTTATAAAACGAATAGATTTGGGTTGTATTATCAAGAGTGTCAAACACAAAACAAAAAAGATTAGCTAAAAGTAAATCAGGTTAAACTGATTGATGAGTTGTGAATGAGATAAACCAAATTGACTCATTTCACATGAAAGGGTCTAAATTCTTCTAGTGAAAGATATATGAATAATATTTTGATTCGATGGGTTTGTAAACAATGTGATGTTTACAATCATTTATGTTGACTTTGTATTTGTTTTCATAATATGCCACTGAATTTTCAACCCTGCTATTGGTGGAATAAATACGCAGAATAGTCATGTAGTTATTCTCTTTATGAGCATCTTGGTTACATTTTAACTTTCTGAGTTATGTATCAATTTACATTGCTATTGTATATAGTGCATGTTTGGCAATGGTTTTTTAAAAGTTACTTTTGACTTATTAAATTTTAAAAAGTTAATAAGTTAAAAAAAATATTTGTTAAACTCAAAAGTATTTTTCAAACTAACTTTTCATATAAGGTAAAAAGTAGGTTTTGAAAAGTAAGTAATGGGTTACTTATTTTCAAAACTACTTTTAGTTTAATTTTCTATCATACCCCTCTACTACCTCTTATTAACTCCCCTATTATTTAAATTATGTCTTTTTTGGTCATTTTATAACGTTTTATTTTATAAGCTAATCAAAATATTTTTTTAAAAACTACTTTTGAAAAGTTATAAGTTAATAAGTCATTTTTATCAAAATTTCTTTTCAACCAAAATAAGCAATCCCAAACATGCCCATAATACCTTTTCTAATATTATGGTAACTTTTATTGTATCGGTGAACTTAAGGATACAAACACATCCTTAACCTTGTTTTCGGACATGTTTCTGTTATGTTAATAAGCTATATGCAATGTTGTAATTGTACAATCTCAAGTTTTTGAAAGCTTTAAGGTGTTTTTTTTTTCAGATTAATTAAGTATGAGTTGTTTTAATCAGATTGCTTTTAAAGTTGAATTAAATCAGATTATTATTAACGATTTGGTGTCATGATTTAACACGTTAAAAAAACTTTATAAAAATAACGGCATATTAAAAAGAACATTTTTGTCAAGAAATGCATGATGATAATTGACAAACCTGTGTACGTAGATTCTTTGGAGTACTTAGCCATGTTGAAATCTTGAACGTTTATATTATTATATGTACTTGTTTCTTTATGAATTGCTCATTCTTCAACTAATGTGGAGTTAAATCTACAAAAGCTTGTATAACCCAATTAAGCATCATATTCAACACTTTTCTAACTACAAATTAACTTTCAAGTAAATCATCTTATAAAATATGCATGATTTGAACACACTAAATATTTTCACACTTAAACTTTATTTGTGCTCGAGCGAATAATTAAATCACTTAATCCAAAATTAAAAACCCATTTACTAAACTGAAGTATTATTCTCTTAGATAATATGAGATGAGTTGGATAAATATACTGATCTTCCTATTCTATATATAGAAAAAATAAGAAAAAGAAAAGAATTTTTTTCGAGAGATAGTTGGAGATTCTTATAACATAATAAATCAATGGCATTTGCGGAAAGGGGGTAAAAAGCTAGAAAAAAACTTGCTCGAAATGGCTCGATTTTAAACTGAACCAAACCAAGCCGGCTCGGTTTGAAAATGAGCTGAACTCGGCTCAGTTCGTAACAAGCCAAGCCGGCTTGATTTAGCTCCCTTGTTAGCTTGGGTTGGTATGGCTTAGATTATTTTACTTGTAATATATATTTTTTATATATATGACATATATCATTGTATTTGCTTATTTGTTAAAATTATTATATATTTTTTAATTATTTCTTATGTTAAAGTATTAAACTATAATGTTTGTATTGAATTGTTTTATGTGATTCTTTTATATAATTTATATACTACTGGATGCTATGTGGTGTTACGGGTTTTGTTCGTTCGATTTAAATAATAATGAAGTTATTTGTATTTTGTTGAAGTTGAACTTAGTTTCTTTAAACTAATTTATATTTTTTGAAACTTGATATAAACCAATTATGAGTTATGTAATATTTTGAATTTATTTTACATGTGATTTTTTTAATTGTGTTTATGAAATTAAAACCGAACCAAAACAAAACGGGACGAGCCAACTAGATTAAAAACCGAGCCGAGCTCGAGCCCAGATTTCCAGCTTGATTTTAAATCCGAACCAGGCTGAGTTGGCTCGGTTTAAATTCGAGCCGAGTTTGAGTTTGCCCTGGCTTGGTTCGGTTCGGTTCGGCTCATAAACAGCCTTACTTTTTATCCACTTTAGAAATTTATACTCATCCAATAGTTCATAACTCATTAACCACGTAGAATGTTGATTCGAATACATAACGCATTAATCAAGCAATGCAAAATCAAAATACGGTATCAAAAGATATGATGATTTAATCTTAGACCAATCATAGACAAGTTTTAAAGATGTTAAAACTATGTATAGTGGCTTATTAGTTAAAATATTATCTAGGCAAACATGAATTTATTATAGCATATTTTAAAACAAGTATAGTGGTTTTAAAGTCTTTTTTAATTAAACTTATCAAAAGTGAGAAAAAATAAATCCACTCACCTATTTTAACGCTCATTAAGGGCTTGACTAAAAATAAGTTTGAAGTTCTTTTTAAATAGAATGTAGTGGTTTTAAAGTTTTATTTGTGTCCAACTCAGCAATTTTAAAGCCATCTAGGGATACCACTACGTATTCACTTGAAATTAATGTACACATAATCTCACACCTCATATTTGGATATCATTCAACACTTAGGGGGCGTTTGGTTGGAAGGAATGGAGTGTAATGGAATGAAATTGAGAAACTAATATAATTTAAAGTAAAATTATGTTTGAGTGGGTAATAAAATTTAAAACCCAAGGGAATGTTTCACCTCAAATTCCCTTGGTTGTGGGATTTCAAAATCCTTCCACCTAGAGAGGGAATTTGAAATCCCACAACCAAGGGAATTTGAGATGAAACATTCTCTTGGGTTTTACATTTCATTACCCACTCAAACATAATTTTACTTTAAATTATACTAGTTTCTCAATTCCATTCCATTCCATTCCTTCCAACCAAACGCCCCCTTAGTGTATATGGTGACTATAAATCGTTCACTCTGTTAGATTATAACAATGGATATCATAAGCTTGTATAGAGATTAAATCTCCAACATTTAACATAAGAACAACACACTATTTAAGAGGCATTGAACCTACTCAAATTTGTGTTAAAACGCTTTGGGTTTACCGGTTACTCTTGCATCTCATCAAGGCGGGCCTCAATGATTAAGAAAGTTGTGCAACAAAAGTAGTTACACTATCTCGTGTTTCACAGGTCTGTAGTTTGAGCCATTCCCTTGAGGAAACCATGCTGTGTCTCATGAACAAATAAATATACAGATTGTTCAAAATGAAGCCATTCATGCAATCGTCTCCATGCTTCATGTTTCTAAAAATTCAAATGCCTAAAATCCTCCATTTTGCAACCCTTAATCTCGAGCATGGCAACGAAAGGTTCTTTTCTTTTGCAAATATCAAAATGGTTTTGAATATGGTTATTGGTTGGCAATTAGACTAAAAACCGTATAATCCATAATGGCTAATCCTACTTTTAGAACGGCAAAACATGATATTTGTGGGATTTCTAAGTTAAAATCTGATTGAAATTCTATCAAAAGTAAAAACCAAAATCAAAATGTGTTCAGAATCAACTTCCCTAACTAATTTATATTGTAGACATTATGAATCAATGAACACACTTCGAGATTTGTTCTCAAATAACATTCATTATATGCTTAATAGAATATATACATGCTTTTAGGGTTTGAATTTGTGGAATATGTGAAGTAGTGGGACATCTTCATTAAATTCTTTTTGTGAATCTTTATAATTTGGTTTATAATCAATGGAAGTGTCAATTTGTTCTAGTGTTGAATTGTTTGTTAGCTCATTTTGTGCATCTACGATTTATTAATTGTTGTTCAATCAACTAAGTAGCATAAGTTGTGTTAGATATTTGTTTGTTATTAGTGGATAATTGTTTGACATGTTTTGGGTCGTTACAGTTTTGTCAAAACACGTTTTGACACGAACCAAACAATCATTTTTTAAATGACTCGTCGTGACCCAATGTCATAGTGACCCAACCCAATTCATAGTTTTACGAGGTATATAATATCAACCATGAGACTAAAATTTTTAACACCTTTACTATACATCTAGGCTACAAACATTTTAGTATACGTGTTTAAATCTCTTTTTGAATCTAGGTTAGATATATCACTTGCATTGTAAACAACCGTTTACATTAAATAACTATTGTTTACAAGCCTATAAAATTCTATAAACCATGGTTACTTATGCTTCCAGGAGTGCCCCAACATCTAGTTTGAAGTATCCTAAATTTCATTCAATCACAATATATGTTTTCTTTTTATCTTAAAATACCCTAAAGAGATACGACACCTCTTTCCCAACCCAAAATTACCTAAACATTTAAAATTAAATAAACTAAATTAATACACACATTCGTGTACACGAGCATGTTTGTGATCCCTAAAGCCAACTTGATGGCGCTACCCTAGAGACCCAAGGCAATGTACTAGAACTACCCTAGCAAACCAATGCAACTACCTGAGGTACGATTTGAACACCCTTATTATAGAAGATTATTTACAAATTATAAAAGAATTCACATCATGTCGCATATACTTATTCTTATAATTACATTAAAAAATTACTACATATTCTTTTTTGTTTTCAATTAAATAATATTTTTATACTTTTATCATTACTTTTTTTCCTCTCATTTACTTATACTCACTTTCAAAACTATTAGAAAAATATAGGGGTGAACAAGTGTTTTCCCAAATATAAAAATAAACAGTAAATTTTTTTTTATTCTACTAACAATCACTTGCAATCGTTTTAATACAGAAAATACACTTGGTATAAATCGAAACCCTTTTATTTATATAACTAGGTTAGATACCCGTGTAATACACGGGTTGAAAATATGAAAACTATATAATTTATAAATGTATAAATATTTCGTATGATTAAGTTATGTATTATATAAAACAATAAAAAATAAAAAGCTATATTTTTAAGTTATATATATTCGAATACTTCTTTGGATAATATAACATAAAGTTGACCCGTGTAAAATATAAAACCAATTGTTTTAAATTGACGCTAACCCAAAATATATAATATATCAATAAATGTTTTTCTTTAACTTTTTTCAATTAAATCTTATTTGACTAAAAAAATATGTATAATTTAAAATAACATATGATTATATAATTTAGTTGATAATATAAAAAAGTTAAATTAAACACAAAAAGAATTATTGATTTAGTTTCTTAAAATAAAACCTTGACTAAAATAATATATTAGTTTAGGCGGGAAATTATTTCTGAGAAGTAACAGGAGAGTGCCATGTGGCATCCTAGTTACTCTTTTATTATATACTATAGATTATATCTCTTATTTATATACTTTTTTTTAACGGCAAATGTGCGACCCTGCTTCAGAGAATAGGTGTTATCTTAATCGGGCCCACCTATTCGTTTCCTCGCCGAGACCACACCCCCAACCCTCTCAGGAGGAAACCTATTGTTGAGAAAACCCCATGACTCAACCCTAAACATTTTTGCTTAGAGTGAAACTTGAACCCATAATCTTTTAATATTTACATATCATGAACAGCTCACCTTAACCAGTTAAGCCAAGAATCGTTGGCTCTTATTTATATACTTCCCCGTTCAATTGCAAGTTATTAGGAAAAAGGGAATTTTTTAGTAAACTGTAACAAAATTTGGGGTTTTGTGTCTTCTCTCGTTTTCTTCCCCGCGAAAATCCTTTGCAAATCATCATTATAATCATCATCATCATCATCATCGTCATCGTCTAATTTTCGAACGATTTTGTTCGGTAATATCTGCTTGTATCTCCTCAGAACGTGAAGAATTGATCAACGGAAGTTCACCAACGCAGAGGATTCTTAATTTTACATACGATACGTGAGTATTGCTGTCTCGTATTATCTAATTATGTGTGTTTATATAATTATCTTCATCTGTTTACTGAACGAATAGTTGTTTCCGACGGATCAATGTTTTTTTATTTTTTTATATTTTAAATTTAAATCGACCAATCAGATGTAATGTGCAAGTTCATACTGTGGATTTTTGTTTACAAAAACCTAAATTATTGATTTGATTACCATGTATTGAAATCCTGCTGGTGTGTTCCGTTGATTTAGGGTTTATTTGTTAAGAGATTGCGAGAATATAGCGATTCTTTGATATGCTGGAATTCACTTAGGGTTTTTGTTTATGAATGAAAATGAAGCTAGGGTACTGTTTGCAGTTAGCTCCTTACTGCCTTTACTAGTCAATTACATTAAGCAATACAGGACATTTTGCTTCTTCATCTTTTGAATGATGATCAAGAGTTGAACTTAGGGGAGATGAAATAATTTACATTGTGTTGATGGTTATACAATTGACCCATGATTGCTCTTGTAACCCCAACAAAACTTTCTTTTATCGAGAGCTGATGCTTAAAGAAACCAAATTTGGTTTTAAAACTATTTTGCTCCACGGAATTCAAAAGTTAATGGAGGTATTATTTTCACACATGGTAATTGAAGTTATCTTTGTTTTCACTTTTCACATACGTTAATGGAAGTATCATCACTTTGTTGGCACCGTTAATTTCAAGTACACACACACTAGTTGAAGTTACTTTTGTTTTCACCTATATTAATGGAGGTATTGTTTGGCACTGTTAATTTTAAGTAAAAGGTCTGATTGGTAAAAAAATAAATGCTTTTGGTTCAAGATTTATTTTTGTGTACTAACATCAAAAGGCTACATTAATGTATATACTATATATCCATGCGCCACAGACCACAAACCTGAAACCCTCTTAAAACCCAAAGAAATGTTGCTCTTGTTATTTGTAGTGATTTAGTGAAAGTTGTACATTGTTTTGCATTATGATTTTAGCTTGGGAAAGAGGCTAGCTTGAAATATGTCTTTTAAATCCACCTTAATTTGGTTTCAAACAGTAAATTTGATAAATATATGCAATTAAAAAACTCCAACATATCTTTATTCTAGTACATTTTAGATGACAATAATAAGTTAAGGAATATTGGTTTGAACCAACTGAGCATTTCACATAAAGAAAGCAACTTGTTCACATGTGGAAGTACAATAAGAAATTATTTGGCTAGGCGGTAATATTTACTTTTATATAACCATTTATGTATTTCATACCTCATAAAAACCATTGCAATAATCTTTACAATGACATGCTCTTATAATTGGAACTTCTCTTTTCTGGCAGACTAAAATTCAATTACAAATTTTCGACAGGTCGATTGGGTGTAGGTTATTTCTTATTGCCACTATTAAAAGAAATTTCCATATTTAGTGATGAATCTAAAGATTATCAAGTCATCTGGTCATAACTTGACAACTGTAGAGACCGAGGGATCATACTAATATAAGTTAGTTTAACAAGTTTTGCTAATTATTTACTTGTACATCTGAGTAGGCATGTGAATAAGTGATTTTCACATCACAAGAGGCTTATGATTATAGGTTGAAGGTATGTAAAAATTCTAAAAAGTATATATTTGCTGGAACAAACTCAACATGACTTATCAATGCTGGAAAGAAATTTAAATATACATCCTCCATAGTATTCCAATTTAGAGATCTTAAGCAATTGAACTTTTCAGCTCTGCATGCTAAGACCTGAATTGGTAATTTCTAAATATTTGATTTAAATAATCATCAATTCTTCAACGATTATTTTTAGACTTAACAACATAAGTACTGTGTTTATATGTTTGTGGACTGTTATTAATTTAGGATTGAGCTTGATGGTTGCTTAAGCAATAAACTCACATGATGCCTTTAAACTTGGATATTATTATAAGCCAACTGTCAACCATGTACAAATTTGCAACTTTTTCCACCTAGTATAACTTTTTGTTCGCAACCTTCTTTTTGTTTATCTAAGGTTTCTTAAAATCTAAAGTTTCACTCTTCGCATTCCCATTCTTTTTTCCTACAATAGTCCTACCCATTCATCATTTAATTTTCATTGTTGTTTGTAGCACAGGTACTTCATAGTTTCAGAAAATTAAGGATCTTGACAAAAGTTCTGTAATTGCTTGAAATTAGAGGAAAAATATGTCCTCGCCGGAAGTTGCTGGAATCTTAGATCAATCGAAGGAGCTTGATCGTTTAAGGAAAGATCAAGAGGAGATACTCCTTGAAATTAACAAGATGCACAAAAAGCTACAATCAAGTGAGTTTTATGCCCACTTTTCATCTTAATTACACTGTTAGACTTTCCTATTCTTGTTGTGTTCTTAGTATGGCATTTCCCGAGTTCAATATATTGGAGGGATTAAAAGTATTTTAGTGTTTTGGATTCTTGGATTTCTGATATTAGACAGTTAAAGGCCTGCGCTACTACTTTTTCATTTCCTAATTAGGTTCATTAGGGTTTTGATATCCATGAAGGATATAGTCGATCAAGTAGGATTTGTTGCTTAACTAAGTTTGTCAGGTGTTGTGTGAGATTACCTAAAGTATATATTTAATTTTGTTTGTTCAGAGCTTGCATCTTACTTGCTATATTACTCGTATTTCTCTTTTAGAGATGTCGAAAAATTTCAAAATTCTTGAATGTGGAATGTGCGAAGCCAACAAATATCACGGATCAGTGGCGGAGTTTTCAGTGGGGGGGGAAACTGATAACCAAGAACATCTGTATAGATTTACCCTATCTTGTCATAATTAGGGGTCTTTAAATTTGAACAGAATAGTGCAATTACATGAAAGTTGGTGCTAATAGCAAAAAGAAATAAATTTGTTTGTGATTGATAAAATTGGAAGCCTCATTACTAGAGTTTGTAAGACACATTTAATGGAGGAACAGGTAACCTTCTTGAGTTGGAAAATATGGCACCATGTTAAACTCCACTCAAAAGTCTAAATATGTAGCTAAATTGGTGTCTGAGACATTTGGGTTTTACTTGCAGCTATTTGTTATTTTCAATTAGGAGTTTCCAATTTCGTAAGATTATTTTTTATTTTAAAGCAGTTTGTTATAATTAGCAAGATAATTGTGTATACTGTTGCTCATATGAATGAATGCCAAATATCAACTAGTTTTAAGTCATAAAACTAAATATAACATTTGATTCAAGTATTGTCGACCATATAATAGGAAGTATGTGATGCTCTTGTTTGATGCATTCAAAAATTAGTGTCCATGTTCCTGGTAAAGCTCCTTTTTTGTTTCACAACTAAAGAAAATACAAACCTTTTCAGTTGCCATATATTTGATTTGCTTGAACTACATTTAATAAAATTCCTAAAGTAGACGCTGGAATTTTTTCTTTCAATGATGCATGAATCTGGGATTTTAGAGTATCGTTGCTCTGAATAAGACCGGACATATTAGCTGTCTTTAACTTTATGGAGGTTAAGGTTGTTGCTCCAACAAAAACAGCATTTTGCTACATGGCAATTTGGATTTTAATAATCCAAACTATTACTTATTGGCTGATAATAATTCATTCTATTAATTTGGCTGGTAACACTCCTAACTTTCACATTTCTTACCAACAACAGTCCCAGTGACATAACTATTAAAATTTACACTTGATTTGAATTTATTTTAAGCTCCATTTAGCTTGTATGTTTTATAATTTTGTTCATAATCATTATTGTGAATGAAATCGGGTGCAAATTAAACGTAAATATTTGATAATTATGTTATTAGGAGTGTTGTAGGTAATATTAGTGAAAGTTAGGAGTATCACCGGCCAATAACCAATAGTTTGGATTATTAAAATTCTATTCGTTTTTGCTACACACTCCATCTGTCTTGTAGCTCTTTTGATATTTCCAAATGATAGGTATTTTTGTCCCTGCTACAGGACACAAATATATCTAAAAGCTGTCTTCTCACAAGCATGATTAAGGGAAGCATAATGAATTTTCTCTAAAAATGTATCATATGCTTAATAATTGCATGCATCTCGGTTCATTTGTACTTTGACAATAGATGGTGAAGATCGTGTTAATCTGTATATTTAAATCGAGCTTCTCACAAACATGATTAAAGTAGGCATTATGGTTGTCTGATTTCTGTTGTAATGTTCATAACTTTTTTAAAGAATATTGTATCTGTATTCCATGTTCTTGGTTAAATAATATATTTTAATTGTAATTATCTTACTCATGAAGCTCCTGAGGTGGTGGAGAAACCCGGTGATAATTCTCTTTCAAGACTTAAGATGCTTTACATACAAGCAAAAGAACTTTCAGAAAGTGAAGTAGCGTATGTCTATCTTTAAACAGTTCTTTTCATTATTGTATTTTTTTTCAGCAGCAATTCATACCTACCTTTTTTAAAAAACTTGCATGCAGTATTTCCAGTCAGTTGTTAAGTCAGTTAGATGCTCTGATACCTTCTGGACCTCTTGGGCAACAAAGAAGAAGGATGGGTGGTATAATGCATGATAAACATCTTTTCTTACCTTCTTTTTTTATTTAATATATACTTTATTTATCACAACTGTCAGTTTGATAATCATATTCCATGCCATAATATCTTTATTGATCAGAAATACTTCAACAACCCGGTTTTTGGTATTCATAATCATCCTTGAAAATGTACCTTATATCTGCATATTTTATTTATTAAAGGCTTTATGAGGTTTTCTATACTGCAGAAGGTAATGAACAGAAGAAGAAAAGAATGAAAGCAGATTCAGATGTACCAAGGCTTTCTCCTTCTCTTCGTAACCACCTTGATCATCTTGCAAACTTAAAGGGGGAACAAGTATTTATCACACCGTTCACAATTTATCTTTTCAAATTTGGTTTTTTACCAATTTAGTAGTTTTGCACATAATTATGCTGGAATGTAAGATGAATGCAACATACTAACATGTAGATATAACATTTTCAGGTTGCTGCTAGGGTCACACAGGAGAACGCTGACAAAGATGAGTGGTTCATTGTCAAAGTAATTCACTTTCATAGGGATACACGAGAGTAAGTGCATTTCAGTTTCAATCCGCAACCATATCTATGCTAGTTGTTGATACATTGGAGTATCTGTTGATTGGAATTTTCAATGTGCTACCATAGTATAATGGAATTGCTTAATCTGTTAATCATATCTTCTGTTTACACATTAGAAAGTAACACTTCAAGTTAAAAAAATGTATGTTAGGCACCCTGCATGTTGGCTTGTTTGATGGTGATCTGTTTGTGTTTTTATTTGAAACAAATCATACAGAACATATATGATACCATTGACTGATGGCAGCTTCAAACACCTTTTATAAATGAGTGCATATATGCTAATTTATTATGTGAACTTTTATTCTCTTCATTTATATGATTTGTGGCATCAAGCAGATTTGAAGTTCTTGATGAGGAACCAGGTGACGATGAAGAACCAGCTAGCCAGAGGTATTGGTTGTTTATGATTTATGCCCTAAATTAGCATTAGCATTAGAGGGGGAAGTTTTAAACAGTTCATCTAAAAATAATTTACTTGGTATTTCTTTTACTTTTGAGGGATCAAATGGGCAAATTAGGATATTAAGCTAAAAAGGAAACTAGATATATGGATCAAAAGGTTAAAGTTGCCCAAAATGTATTCAGGTGCATATGTAATCATATAGATTAGTTAGTTATGGTTCTTTTTAAAGGATCAAAAAGGTCATGGCAGGGCACCCAGCCTGGCCCATTTCTAATTCCATGCAAAAGTAATTTTGTCATCGTAGCTGTAGTTCACTTTTGATTATGAAATTTCAAATTGAACCTTTTGAAACTAAAGATTACATTGATATATCTGATTTTAGACATGATGTTTTTCTTGATGCTATTAGAAAATACAAGCTGCCAGCGTCACATATTATACCTTTCCCGAAGCGAAATGATCCATCTACTGCTCAAGATTTCGCACCTGGAAAACAAGTTTTGGCAGTTTATCCTGGAACGACTGCTCTGTATAAAGCAACGGTTGTGAATACTCGCAAGGTATATTTAATCCATAAAACTTTTTGTATTAATAATCTAATATGTGAGTTTTATTTATGATGCTAATGGTATGTAACTAATGTTTTTCATCTGTGTTTTTTTCTGGGCTCAATGCAAAAATCTGCAGAGGAAAACTGACGAGTGAGTTTAAACTTAGTATTTAGTCTTTCCTATGAAATTGTAACATTTGACTTGGCAAACATAAGATGCCAATTCCGACCAATTTATATAAAGTGATCAATTTGGGTTGTGTTTTTTATCTCACATGTCAAACCAAAAAGGGGAATGGGTCGAGTGGGTTAAAACTCATACAAAGTTTAGTTTTTATTACATACTACCTCCTAAATCGTGTTATTTAAAAGATTTGCTGTTTCATAACAATACGTAAGGCGCTTTTATTGTAAAATC
This sequence comes from Flaveria robusta, assembly GCA_025506415.1. Lineage (NCBI taxonomy): Eukaryota > Viridiplantae > Streptophyta > Magnoliopsida > Asterales > Asteraceae > Flaveria > Flaveria robusta. Next base: position 11,386,274 of record CM046459.1, on the reverse strand, counting down.
AAAAATTGTACAAAATGGTGCTTACAAGTTACAACCCAACCTAACCGTACCAATAAGTGACCTGCTTTGGCCCATAGCCGACCAACCCACTCATCTTCCCCTCCTCTAGCAAATAATACCAAGTGGAATGTTTATATGATATTATTGATACCCTTCAAGAAAGACCATCAAGTTGATCTTATCGATCCTGATGTTTAGTTTACTTGTAAGGATGATGAGGAGCAAAAAGATTATAACTCAGAGTCATTCCAAATATGTAAATGACTTTTAATTTCGTTTTATTTTTTGGCAGTTATGTTCTTGAATTTGACGATGACGAGGAAGATGGATCCTTGCCTCAGAGGCATGTGCCCTTCCACAAGGTAGTCACCCTTCCCGAAGGGCATCGCCAGTGAATTTAAACTCAAAGTTATCAGTTGTATTTAAAATCTTTTCTTGTGTCCCAAACTGGCTTCATTTCTTTATGTTCTCAACAAATGAAATGAAGCTGTATTAGGTTAATATCATTAATTTATAAAGAAAAGAAAACAAGTTTTTCTTCAGTTTACATTTGAACCACTGCTGTCAGTTTGGCTTTTGGTTGCCTTTCTGGTTTAGTCCTGATGATGAGTTGTAGGTTGTGGCAGTCCCTTAACTGATACACAGTTGAGTACGGGGCTTGTTTTCGTATATAAATTGATTACTGTATTTGCTAATCTACTGTAATACTTTCTGTAAAACAACTTAATTGCAGAGTGCAGACGTCATGAGATTTGTGTTTGACTTTGTTCTACCTAAGATGATTTTGTGTCAAAATAAGTAATGAGATTATCAGAAGCTCTTAATTAATGTTTGATTAAGAGGGAGGTTCAAGTTGAGGTCTTGTTAAGAGTTTAGTTATGTTTAATTCAAACAAGTTAAAGTCATATTCAAGCTCTAATAACTCCCAAACTTTGACCCCGACACTAGTTACATGCATATTAAGTTTAACCAACAGATAGTACGCTTATCAATTCAATCTTGTCATTTTATCAATTTCAATAAGCCGAAAACAACTAGAATAATATTAAAACTTTGTAGTTGGAGCATGATAGGCAGCGTGTGAATCTTATCATCCCCCCCCCCCCCCCCCCCCCCCCCCCCCGGTGATAGGGTTCTTCGAGAAAAGCCTCAATGGCACACATGCATGTTCAAATCTAGCAGTTGAAGATTAATCATGTATCGTTGGAGGACTCAAATACCCGTTGGGGATTCTTTAAAAATAATAATAATATTTTTACACACTATAAATACTAAATTTACCGTATACATGTTACATCGCAAAAACATTCTCTTCTATCTAAAAACACTTCTACTGTATGAAAAAAAAGTTGCAATTAAAAATATGGATTGTAATAATTATATTTTTGCTATTTAAAATTTTTAAAAATATCTAATACTAACTTTTATGTTTTTAATTTAATGTTTACTTACTAATTTATATAAGTTTTTTTTTACAATATTCAGTTCATACATATTTATGTGAAAAAAAATTATAAAAAGAAATTAATAAATAATAATGAGGTAATTATTAAAATTTGAGTGTTAGCCATCACACCAGTAACAAAAACCATTATATTTTGAGAAAATTCTCAAAATGTTTCTTTTCTCTTAATATTTTATCTCAAAATGTCCCCTCTAAAAATTATTGCTCAAAATGTTCCTATCAGACAAGCCGTCGGCATTTGTACAGGTGGAAACGAGCGCCTATATAGCATGAACCAGTAAAAAATAAACATGTGTCCTGAGCAGGCATCCTGCCTGCAGGGAACAAGCATTGCTTGCTTGATACAAGCACACATGCTTAGGCACACTTGTCTATTTTTTATTGGTTCTGCTGGACAAACGTTCACGAAATAATTTGGGGTGGGGTGGGGGGGGGGGGGGATTTTGAGGGAAAGGTTAGAAATGATTTGAGATGTGAGGACATTTTGAGGGAAAGGTTAGAAAAAAAATAAACATTTTGATAAATTCTTTTATTTTTTTCTTATCACATTGTGATGACATGACAACACTTATTTTCTATCGCACACTCTATTATACTTCTCACTATTTATGGTCTCAAGAAGACCCGCTTACGTGGTATATGCCCTTGGAAAAATCAACAAAAATTCAACCTGATTTACAATATCTTAGATAAATAAAAAATTTAAAGAATCTTACGTATTTAAATAAAAATTTTCAAAAAAGAACATGTTCCGTAGATGTTTTCGATCTGCCTCCGAGTCTTCTTAAATGATCCCAAAATTTCCTTATATGGTTGGCAACAGTGGACTTGTCTTGTATGATCATCAACCCTCTTTTATTGTTAGGATGCAATCCAATTTAGAGGTCTCAACCCTGTCGCTTAGTAGGTTGACGGGTTGAGTTGTTCGACCTAAACATAGATCTATATTTAACCGTAAAATGTAAACCATAATCCACATAATTAAAACCACGTAACCTGAGCTCGACCCGTTTAATTCGTTTATCTAAACGTGCCAAATGCATTGGTGCGTTGGTGGATATTATCAACTTTAAAATGTGTTAATTAGGTATGTGGGATGTAAGAAATGAGTTAAAATGGTCATAAACGATTTAGCGGGTTAACCCTTTTCATTAAATAGGTTGGTAGGTCATCTTGTTTAACTAACCGAGTTAAATAGATTGGCCCAAACACTGTCCGTTTAATTAAACATGCAAACTCGAACCAAGCTATTTTAAACTGCTTGGATATGCCAACTCAAAGCCTGATTTTTTGTGTCATGTTTTGAATCCATTTTAACAAGTAAATATCCTCGGCTGCAACAACGATCCTTAATCTTTGAAAACCCCCACCAAGGATGAAGAAGATCATAAATGTGTGAATATGTTAAAAAAATTCACACATACAAGATGTTTTGTTTATAATCCAGGATAGTTTTTTTGAATCGTGTATGATATCTCTTTTAAATTAAAATATTACATGAGTATATGAAAATTTCAATATGATAAGAAACAAAATAATTTCAAAAGAAATAGTGTATTTAAATCACAGCAAATGAACCCAATATAGGGGTTTACCATTCCAACAAATCATTGTAACTTTTTATGAAAAGACATGACAGTTGATATTTATAACCGTCATATGATGATTATAACTATCAATAATTTACAGATACATGTAATGAACTCCATAAGTGGTAACATAATGTCCATCCTAGTTGGTGTCGATAGTTATAAGTGACTGATAAAATGACTACTGATGATCTTAGTTAGTACTAAACTTCGTTAGTATTTATGCATCCGAAGAAAAAAATCTTTGATGCTAACAATATCTTAGAAAATCAATAACAACTTACTATGTATGGTATCTTATAACTTTATAAAATTATTATAGATAATCTCTATAGTAATAAATAAAAATAAATTCGGACACTTGTCACTATTATAGGCCATGTAATAATTGGTTTTTCCGCTTCTCTGTCATTTTAATTATAAATGCTATAATAGCTATTAATAAATTAATAACTATTCATAATTAATATTTCAAATATGTTAACTTCAAATTTTTAAATGTGTAATACATGAGTTTATTCAATCCGTATAATATATCTATTATAATAAAAGAAGCTTTTAAGTTGGCATGTGTCAAAATATTATGCTTTCTCACATTAATTTTCCTGTCTTTCTCTCATAATAAATAATAATAATAAACATTAATTATATTATTTAAAACATTTTCAAATTAAAAGATATTGCAAAAATTATAAACTCGATTTTTATATAAAAAATAAACAAACTTTAAAACTGTTTTTAAAAATTAAAATGACTGATTCATAAATTTTAGTTGGTGTCCACCCTTAAACTCGATTTTTAAAAAAGTTAAAAATTAAAATGACTGATTCATAAATTTTCTTAAACGAAAAACTTTTCTAGAAATTTTAACTTTTTTAAAACTGTTTTTTTTTTTATTTTAAGGGTGATTAAAAAATAAAAATTATATTTGAAAAACAAAATATAAAAAAACAATCTAATAAAACGAGAATTTAAGATGATATTATTGTTGTTCTACTTAAAATACTTATTTATAAGTAAATTAATCGTATTTTATTAATTTAATACGTATATTACATAGGGTATAAACTAGTACATTTTATAGTAAAAAGTCATAAAAACAAAAGATTTAAGCAAGAAATTGAGTTGACCAAGTTGGATAAAACAAAGACTTGAAAAGGCAGAGTCAATGAATTTATCCAATAAGAACCGTTGCTTTTGGGTATCCACCTTCAATGAACTGTAATCCGCAAATTTTGCTGTTTCTATCAACATAATCAAGGTTCGTAATCAACTAATCATGTAGATTCATAATTCATTACTCTCAGTCTCTCATATCAATTTTCCAATTAAATTTGCTGATTACATTCAATTTCACTGAGGTCAACTTACGATCATCAATGGCCTCCAAATCGGCTGTTTCTGTATCGATTTTGCAGATATTTGATGTTTCTTTGTAAATTCAGCTTAATTGATCTTAATTTTTGATTATTAGAAGATAAACATTTACACGCGCAGATGCTATATGCCGTAGCAGATTTTATGTAGACGGTTGTTATCGTCAATTTCTACAAATAGATAAGGAAATTTGTAGTCATACACGAATTAAATATGGTCGAAGATATCATTCTGTATGTGCGACGTCAATCGGTTATTACTTATTAGGGTTCATGAAAAACAGCGGTGTAATTTTATATTCTGTCGGCGGCTGCTCAATAACTTATCTGGTTTTGCTGTAATTAAGGTGTTTCATATGGATTTAGGGCTTTCAATGTTTCTCATTTGCATCATCAATTTGCTTTTGAAGGTTGTTTTGAGAAAGATTGGATTATAATCTTGCAGACAGATTGATTTGATTTTGATTAAATTTGATGGGGGGTAAGAGTTCAAAAGAGGAGTATAGGAGTTATAGGCAGTCTCCATCTTTTACTGGAAGCCAGTATGGAAGCATGCCTCAACAATCTTATTCGTATCCACTCGATAACATTCAGAGTTACCCTGTTCAGGAGGCTTATCCGGCGTATCCACAACAGTATTCGGTTCCTGTTGCTGCTCCTGCTCCGTCTAGACCGCAGAAGAAGCTTGACCGGAAGTATTCGAGGATTGCAGATAATTATAGCTCTTTGGAACAGGTAGAAGCTTGCATTGTTTATGAAGTTTGTATGGATTGTTTTCTGGTATAGGTAGGATGATGAGTTTACTTTCGCGTGCAGGTGACTGAAGCTCTTGCTCATGCAGGGCTTGAGTCTTCTAATCTTATTGTTGGTATTGACTTCACGAAGAGCAATGAATGGACTGGTAACTTTAGCATCAAGTTCCTTTTTCCTACATTACAATAGTGAATGAGAAACATGTTAACTGTTTATTCGCCAAAATAGGTTCAAGGTCTTTCAACAGAAAAAGTTTGCATCATGTTGGTGATGGTTTGAATCCATACGAGCAAGCAATAACTATTATTGGGAAAACATTAGCTTCCTTTGATGATGATAACTTGATTCCATGTTACGGTTTTGGAGATGGTATAGTTTTGTAAGCTGGTAATTCTTGTTTTAGTGATCATTTTAGACTACGGGCTTGTGAATCTACATTTTTGCAGCATCAACACATGATCAGGAAGTTTTCAGCTTTCTTCCAGAAGAAAGGTTTTGCAATGGCTTTGAAGAAGTATTGAGTAGATATAGGGAAATCGTCCCTCATCTAAAGCTTGCAGGTATAAGATATAGTCTAAAGTTTTTCTTATATATTTCTTTCTATGCAAACTTTAGCAGTTTAGTCAGTGGTTCTAGTAGTCTCTTATGTTTATTTGGCGTGTTGCTACAGGACCAACATCATTTGCCCCTGTCATTGAACAAGCTATGACTATCGTTGAGCAAAGCGGGGGCCAGTATCATGTGTTATTAATTATTGCAGATGGGCAGGTAGTTTTATTGTTTAGTCGATATGAGTCCTTTGGTTTTTATGAATTTTGATTGGTTCATCTTCTAAATCTGAGCATGTATTTGGCAATTTACAACAATGTAGTGTGACTGGCATGCACTGCCATATCTATTAATGATGATAATTATAGTTTTGAATACCTATCAAAGAAGCCGAATCACTATGGATGGAATTACAAAAAAGTTATCAGTTGATTATTGCTCAAAGTCTATTTTAAATGCACATGACCTCCTAAATTGTTTTGTTAAAAGAAATTTAGATTTTTAGTGTAATAATATTGCTTTTGTAATTATACTTGACTTGTTCATTATTTGTAACAATTCCTTAAAGAAATGGTGAAGAAATTGTTTGCGGCCAACCCAACTAGACCTGAATCATGTTAACTTGTTCTTAAAAATGACTCATTTCAACTAGAAACCGTCTGGACTTGTTAGTCTTTAACTATATTGTTGTGCAGGTAACAAGAAGTGTTGATACCGAGCCTGGTCATTTCAGTCCACAAGAGCAGAGAACTATAGATGCCATAGTTCAAGCAAGGTGATTGTCTGCAAACTTATGTAAAAAAAGTATATTTTACAGAAAGATTTTACTATTTGCTCATAATGAAATATAATTTACCCTTCACTTATAGCAAGCTTCCACTCTCCATCGTTTTAGTTGGAGTTGGAGACGGGCCTTGGGATATGATGAAAGAGTTTGATGATAATATCCCCACTCGTGACTTTGATAATTTCCAGGTTAGGATTAGTGCTACATTCAATATTATTTCCATGGGTGTTACTGTGTTAGCATTTGGGATTGCAATAATTAAACCTGGTTATTGGAATATGTTTTGATTTTTTTTGTCTTTGCATGTTAGTTTGTCAATTTCACAGAAATCATGTCCAAGAATGTGCCTCCCGCTCGAAAAGAGACGGAATTTGCTCTTTCAGCTTTGATGGAAATTCCTACTCAATATAAAGCAACAATGGAACTGAATATACTAGGGTAAACCCCCCCCCCCCCCCCCCCCCCCCCCCCAACCACCCCCACCCCCTAAAAAAACTGACTTTTATGTTTAACTATACTAGTGGCAAAGATGGGTGGGTGGGTAACATGTCAAAACGAGTCGGCCCGGTTGGTCTTGAAACATTTTTTTTTTCCAAGTTCTATTCTTTTATATAATAGTCAGCATGACAAATATTGTTCCAATATATGTGTTATTCTTTATTCATTTGACTTTTTTTCATTTAAACTATTTATAACTATTGGAATATCTACTTAAGTGTATTTGCCTTTGTTTTTTGTATTTATAGTAACCAGAAAGGAGTTTCGCCACCCAGGATTGCCCTTCCTCCTCCCATTCATAGCACCTCCACTTTTAGCCACTCAAAACCATCACACTCAAGTAAGGGCTCACAATCTATTTACAGCCGAAGTCGCGCTCCCTATCATGATCAAACTAGTTCTCAAAGCACAGCTTCAAATGTTCCAAGTTCTACATATGACAATCAGGTACATTTGAATACTTCTTTTACCTCTTGTTGCACAATCCCACACTTCGTCGTACACAGGATCTACTCTTCTCTGCTTAGCGTCAATTTAAAACAGTACATGGTGGCCTATTGTGTGGTTCGTGTATCAGGCTAAAACAGGTTCGGGTAACAAACATGTGAATTTTTAGTACAGGGTCCTCAGGAACACTTCTTTCTCAAGAGTTCTAAGTTTGTTTATAAATAAATAATGGCTCCATTATGAATATAGAAGTTGTATTATTTAAAAAGTTGTCTTACAAGGTTTTTATGCATCAAAAAGGTGTTGGGACTTGGGAGACTGTAAATTTGTTTGGCCTGTCCCCTTTTTTAGCTAATTCTGCCAATTTACTTGTTTAAACCATTAAACTTACCTGATCGACCCACTTATAAGTAAATTGGTTGAATCGTCACCTTATTTCCTTTGTAGCTACATCTTTTCATTTTACCCGTTTGAACCACTAGAGATAAAACTTCACCTGAATCAACCTGACCATAAGAAACTGAGTTGAAATTGCCACTTCAGCCTTCAATTTTACGTGACATCTGGCTTACATTTTATTAATTCGTCACGAGTGTTTATAACCTCCTACATTGTTTTATCAAAACAAACTGAATCATTATCTTAGTAATAGTTTGTTAATCATATTAGGTATATTATTTACGGATTCTAAATAAATAAAAAAAGAAGTCGTGATGGGTCAACACACCCGTTTTAATATGTCCTTATATATATTTTACGTGTTCTAGTTTTTGGCCTGTATTATCTCTGTGCTTATATTCGATTTCACCTTAGCGTTAATTTAACATAACTTTGAGACGGACTGCAGGTGTGTCCCATTTGCCTTACTGATCCAAAAGACATGGCTTTTGGCTGTGGCCATCGGGTAAATATTTATCTTGCAAGTCTACTGCATGCATATAAGGTTCTAAATATCCGACCGTTGTTGTGGTATTTTGCAGACATGCTGCGAGTGTGGACAGACTCTCGAGTCTTGCCCGATTTGCCGAAAATCAATTGAAACTAGAATAAAGCTTTACTGATTTTGTTTATTTGTCTTATGGTTAGTGTGAGCCTATGTTTGGCTTTATTTTGGTGTTATTATGGGTGGCTTGTATGTTGTGGTTGGGGTAAAACGGTGGAAGTTTGTATACAGTAATCCGTGAATTACAATGGTTAGATCAATAGGGCTTCCACTGACGTGGCATTCATTCATTTGTCGATAGGGGATATATTAATGTTTTTTAGAAACCAAATTGTTAAGCAAATAATAAAATTTAATGTTTTTAAAAAATAATGAAAAAATTAATGTTTATATGAAAATAATAAAACATACTCTTTAGTTTATATCATAACTATTTTACACAAACTCGTTTTGAGCGGGGCTTCAAACCCTTGACCTTATGGGGTGTCATTCCATAAAACATGTGTTGAATTCATATAATTATTTTAACCTTTTTAAACACTTCTACCTTTTATTCAATCTTTCAAACCAATATTATATGTATTATATGATAAAAGAGGTTGGTTGGAGAGGGTGCTACATATGGTATATTATGCATGACACTCATTGCTTATCTATAGTTTTATATAATAAAAAAGTAACTAGGATGCCACATGGCACTCTTTTATTACTCCTCAAAAACAATTTTCCGCCTAAACTAATATATTAATTTAGTTAAGTTTTTTATTTTAAGAAACTAAATTAATAATTCATTTTATGTTTAATTTAATATTTTTATATTATCAATTAAATTGTGTAATCATATGTTATTTTGAATTATACATACTTTTTTAATCAAATAAGATTTAAATGAAAAAAGTTTAAAAAAAATGTTTATTGATATATTTATATATTTTGGGTTAGTGTCAATTAAATACAACTGATTTATTATTTTACACGGATCAATTGTATGTTATATTATCCAAAAAAATATTCGAATATATAAATTTAAACATGTAACTTTTTATTTTTTATTGTTTTTTTATAATACGTAACTTAATAATAAGAAATATTTATACATTTATGAATTATATAGTTTTTATATTTTCAATCCGTGTATTACATGGGTATCTAACCTAGTGATGATTATATACTCCCTTCTTGATATATCATATGATGAGAGTATGACTAGTAGATGGTTATATGCTACCTTTGACAAAGAACCATCAATAACCACTCATATTCTTTTACGTTTTTAACTTATGATTTGACTAGAGAATGAGACTGAAAGTTCACATATTAGTTTGTGTACAAAAACTTCTAATAATATTACGTATAGCATATGATTCTATAGGGTTATACATAGTGTAAAGTATATGTTGTGTGTTTAAATGGAATTTAAGCATAAATAACTTAAATTAACATTATATATAAGATGTATATGTGCTACATATGTATGATGTTATATACTATGTTCTTGATTTATCATATGATAGAGAGCATGGGTAATGATTATTCTTTTCCACACATTATGCTAGACTGTTTTGTCACCATAAAGAACCATCACACATTCCTTCACTTTATTGACTTATGATGTAACAAGAGTATTTATGTTGGGACTAAATTACCATATTTTGGTTATATGTGCATAAGACAACCAACATTATTAATAACATATGATTCATAAGGTCATACATGGAGCAAGTTATACTAGTTACGTGGTTAAATTTGATTTAAACATAAACAATTCAATCAACATTATATTATATACTATGAAGTTTCACAATGTTTATATACAACATAGTTGTATAATGTTTATATACTACGTGGTTGTATGATATTTATATACCAGATAAATGATTTATCATCTGAAAAGAACATGACATGTGGACGACCATGCATTGCCACACATCATGCTAGACACTTTGTAAGCATAAAAAACCATTAGTGGATGCTCACATAGTCACAATCCTCCACGTTATTAACTTGTAATATGACAAGAGCATGAATGATGCGATAGAAATTACATACATTGGTCATATGTAACATTGCTATGAACATACAATTCGGGGAGGTCATTTATTGAGCAAGTTACACCAACTATGTTTTTAAATGTGATTTAGACATAACAACTCAATCCATTGTTATATTTATAATGTTTACACACTAGATAGATGCATTATCGGGTTTTTTTTCATGGTGTAAATAAAAAATTTTATTTACCAAAATGATGTATTTAAAAAAATATTTACCAAAATAATGTTGTTTTAACTTTTTTATTTTCTCACTACTACTCTCATTAAATACTTTCCAAAAAAATTTTAAATTCTTTAACGCATGATTTATATGTTATATGAATATAACTTCTTTTATTTTACCATAAATACTATTTAATTTCTTTTAACATGTTTCGTAAAAATAATTTTTCAAATCTGCAATCATGGTGTTAAAAAAGAAAATTTTTAATTTTTGAAAATTTATTTCTTAAAAATCTTGTAACTAAAATGTTACACACACATATGGCTGGTCCGATTTATACGGTTTAGTGTCAAGTTTTAAACCGGTTAAACCAGCAAAACTTATTCGGCTAAACCAACAAATTTTAAATTATATGAAAAATGCTTTAACAAAAGTTCAATACAATAATATTTTTTAATACAGTAAAAAAAACCTACCCATTATTTTTAATACAATAAAAAAAACTGCCCTAAAGAATTTAATACAGTAAAAAAACCTTTGTTAGTCACAATACATAATATTTTTTATTTTTTTAAGCCTTTTTTCTTTAACTTTTAGAAACGTTTTCTTTAAAAAAAAAGACATCTTTTTCTTAGATATAAAAACATTTGTCCAAATTATTTAATTTTTTGAATAAATATAAATAAAAAGCTTTCCCGAAAATATAAATATAAATTACGGGCTATGTGAAAGTTTTCAAAAACTCTCAAAATGATTTGAAATAACTGTATTAAGAACTTTTTTTTAACGGAGAATGTATTTTTTTTAAACATTTTATAAATATCACAATTAAACATTTTAAAACAAGTTAAAGAGATAAAGAACATTTCTATTTAAATTTTTTCAAGAAATAAAAAAGAATTTTATTTAAAAAAGTTAAAAAAAAGTCAAACACGTTTATTTTAAGACCATGATTAAACATTTTAAAAACCTTTTACTATAAAACATCTTGAAAGAAATTAAAAAACATTTCTCAAAAATTAAAGCAAGTTATATTTAAAAACAATTCTAAAAGTTTAAGGAAAAAAGGTCTAAAAAAATATATTGTCGAATTGTAACTAACAATGGTTTTTTAGAAGCTATTTAGTAAATAAATTTATAAAAATTAAAAAAATTTCTTTTTTTTAACACCAATTACAGATTTGGAAAAAAAATTATGAAACATGTGAAAACAAATTATATAGTATTTCTAGAAAAGTAAAAAAAGTGTTATATTTATATAACATTTTTATAAATTTAAACAAAATAATATGTTAAAGAATCTAAAGATGTTTGGAAAGTATTTAATGAGAGTAAGAGTGACAAACAAAAAAATTAAAAACAACACTATTTTGGTAATTATAAATTATTTTTCAAACTAAACCATTTTGATAAATAAAAAAAAATTCAACTACATCATTTTAGGAAAAAACTCATGTATAAATACTATGTTCTTGATTCATCAGGGGTGGCTAATGACCGCTCACATTCATGATTTGCAGTGTTAAAGTGTTTGAGCATGAATGGTGGGGTTTAAATACCATATTTGTCATATGAAGATAGGCGGGTAGTTTAGGTTTTTTGTGTGAGTAGTAAAAATGGACTCTTAAAACATCTATATCTTTGTCCTAAATTCTCAAGAGGATATCTTAGTTGTAAATGGTGTACTCTCCAATCAAATTGTTGTGAGTTCAAATACTTAAGTGTGTAGGTTTAGTGGTTTTTTTCCTTTGTAATAGAATTAATGTTAAAAGAATCTGAATATTTATCTCTAATATATAGGTGATATACGTTGTCACGTTTTACAATTCTAGCTCTCCAATATTTTTTCCCACTTATTTTTATTTTGCCACCACGTGTTATAATGCGAGCTACACAAGATTCTTTTTTTCCACTTCTTTTCTTTTTTAATATTTATTTATTACTTACTTAAAACTTAAGATGTTATTTTGTAATTTTTAAATTTTCAATAGGAACTATTTAATTTTTTTATTCTAACATGCGATTAACATGTATTTCTAATCCGATAAGCATATGTAAACTTAAAATTTCATTTATACGCTGGTAATTATTGATTCATTCATCCATGTACTAACATAATTTTCTTTTAGATAAATACATTGGTTGTGCCAACTACTCTGATCCTATGAATATGCAGCAAATTATATATATTTAGACTAAATAACAAAAATAATAAAAGTACTAAACTCTAATCAAATTATGATAAAGTAAGACGATGTACTGTAATTTGTAATAAAATAAAATTACATAAAGAATTTGAGTTTTCTAATAGGAAAGCCAATGAAATCATAAATAAAAGGAATTGAGAGCTTATGATATACTTTACATGTTCAAAATAATATAGTTTCTTTAATAATTACACCATCACAGTAGAAAATTTTTAGATGTTTTTATAGGAAAGAGAAAATAATATGAAAAGAAAGAGTGGAACAGAGATGGTAGGAGAAGTTTGAGAGGAAACTAGACAACTCACATTTTGAGAAGAGAGATGATAGGAAAGTTTTTTGGTGGTTTTCATGGTTTGTGTGAGAAGGGCAAGAATGATAGAGTACTATAGACAAATGATAACTAGGCATGTTTTTGATTTCTCTTTATTTAAGACTAGGGTATAACCCCGTATATTACATGGGTTGAATAAAAAAAATATTTAAAATTTATTAGTGAAGAGTTAGGAACTGTAAAACGTTATTTTGTTATAAGATATAACTGAAATTAAGTATGAGTAATAACTTTGATTAATCAATAAAACATTTTATTATTTCTAAAGCTTTCGTTTTAAAAAATTAGTGCTTTGACAAAAATTCAATTTTTATCAATATTTCGTTGTTTAAAAACTCCGGGTTTGTTTTGTAAATTTTTTATATAAAACTTCTATTTTATAAAAAGAATGATTTTAAAATAATTTCATTACTTAAAAAAGTTTCGTTGTTTTAGAAAAAATTATAGTTTTAGAAAATTTTGTTTTTGAAAAAGTGTATTTTTTAATCAAAATACTTAGTTTTTATTAGTGAAAAATGTCTTTTTAATATTATTGATAAGGAAAAATTTAGATTTATAATATAGAGAGAGAAAGAGAAATATTTGAAAATTAGTTATTTGATTTTTTAAAATGAAATAAATAGTTTAGGCGGGAAAATAAATAAGAGCGTTAATATAAGAGTGACATGTGTCAAAAATTGTAAAGGATTATTAGGATAGATGTTCTCTAAATAAGTTTGTAGGTGTACTAGAAATCACTATATAACAAGCATCACTTCTGCAATTTTGATCTCATGTCATCTTCTTTATGATACTTGCATATTTTTAAAAGATAAGATAAAGACTCTGTTAACTAAATCAAATACTCATTACTCGCCAGCAACACTCCTTCCTTCTTCCTTCACTCTCTTTACATCAATGAACCAACACCTCATCAAGCAGTTGTCGAAGTTTGCTAGTTTTTCTCCCAATCATGTCTTTTTAAATTTTTTTCAGTATAACTATTTTGATAATATCATTGTAAAATGTTAAAACTATATAAAAAAGATCTCTCAAGTACTCACCTTCTTCAATGTTCATTTGCATCTGCAAATCCACTTCATCTTCTAGACAAACAAAACCAGAGCAACTCACAAGTTATCATTTATATATCTTTTGTTGCAATTTTTACTTCTCCGTTCTCTATAATAATATAAGTGTATACTACATGTGTTTTGAGATTTTTGGGTCCTTCCTTAGGCTTAGGCCTTGTGCGCTTACACAACCAACACATTCCAAAGCCTACCATGAAGTTAGGACTCAAACCCGCTTATATAATAACCACCAATTAAACATTCAAATTGTATGATGTCAATTGAATCTATACTTCTATCGAAACAATCACCAACAGCTTACCGATCACTTGAGACTCATTTATACCATACACAAATAAACTAATACATGATCTAATGTCACATATTACAATCACTTTAGTTCTCTAAACAATAAAAGATAAGATATATTAACAGCTCAAGTTCCGTATCATATATTGTCTACTTTGACAACGACACACCATTAGGCACACTTCTCTTACGATTTTAAAACGCGTATGCCATCTGATAGAACACTTTCGTTTTCCTTCTCAACCGACGAAAAACGTAACATATTATAATATATACGAACATAAAATAGATACAGGTGAATAAGGGTTTCAAAGTTACTTCTCTCTTGTGGTTACTCTTTCTTCCCAAACCCTCACAAGAACCCTCATCATCTCTCACTCTAACCTCTTAAACCTATGAAGTTTCTCCGATCAATCTCCGGTAGGTTTCCGATCACTTTCAATTCATTATTCTCCAAATCTCATCACTAATCCGATATACATTCACTTATGTCATCTCCTCAGCCAATCGCCAGTCACTGCTCGCGGCAATCGGCCGTCGTCAATTCGCCGTTTCCGCCGATGATTACGCCAAGCGAAACTACGCTAACAATGTGTCTGAATACAACACTGTTATTGGATCTATCACTTCTCAACGGAAGTATGTCGATCTCTATTGTGATTTCAATGGTTTTCGGTGTTAGTCTTTTTGTTTTTCGTTTTGGTTTTTGGGAATTGTGCATTGGAGAGGCTGATGGAGATGTTTATGTGTAGGAATTGGTTGTTGAGGGATGTTTATGAGGATATGATGCTGGATGGAGTGAAACCGGAAAAGGATACTTTTCGTGCGCTGATTGCTGGTAGTATGAAAGGTGTTCGTTTGCAGGACTGTTTCTTCTTCCGTGATCAAATGAAGTCCATGGGTTTGATTCCTGATGTAGGTTTCTTTGCTCACATCTATGCCTTATGAGCCTTGTGAATGTTGTAACGAACTTCGCATTGATTTGGAAAAGTAGATGATGCTAGAAACATAGCATTACTTGAATATAGCTTATATAAGATGATGCTGTATGTAATTACTTGATGTTTATACACAGCTTGTGGTTTACCTTTTGCGCTTTAGGTTATATAGAAGTCATGTGCATTGCTTTGCCACTCGTACTGCTGTTTGGTAGCTTATGTTATTACTTGTCAGTTGGTTTTTTACTCTTTTATTGTTTGGTGACAATGCTCGTATCTGTTATAGGTTGTTTTGTACAACTTCATGATCTCAACGTGCGGGAAGTGTAAGAACTCTGTTGAGGCAACACTGGTATCTTTTCTTTGTATCTTTATCATACATTGGTAGGCAATGGCATATGATGGTGTAACTATGATATTGTTATGAACTTTTAACCATTTGTTGTTTCTGTAATTGAAGATTTTTGAAGAAATGAAGAAGCTTGATGTAAAGCCTAATGGGCAGACATTCATCTGTTTGATTAATGCATGTGCAGCTGCTGGTCGATTAGATCAAGTGTACGCATTTCATTGTTTGCCTGCCTAAAACTTTCATCCGTTGGTTGCTAATTCTGATGTTTCACAGTACAAGAAAATTGATTTGTTATGATTATGCTCAGATTTTCAGTGACATATGATTATTTTCAAAAATGGATACTAGTACAAGTGAAAGTGATGTCAATTGTTGGTGTTCATTGTAATAGGCTGTTCTTAAGATTTTTTTACCACTGTGAATCTATTACATTTTCCACCCACTTCATTGGAGGCATGTTTTGATGATTACTTAATATTGGTATGACGTTTCAGATATGCGATTATTCGTGATATGACTGCTGCTGGTCTTGGTTTAAACAAATTTTGTTATGCGGGACTCATAGCTGCACATAAGAACAAGACACCATTAGCCAAGGACACATCGGCCAAGGTAAAATAAGAAAACTAATCCTGTTATGTTCTGTGTTTCCAGATTTAAATGTTTAAATGTTTTCATTTGCATGAAAAAGATTCTAGAGCTCGTTGAGCAGTCGAAAGGGTGGTCTTCACTGGAACAGACAAGGGACAGTGCTGAAAATGTCATGATGGGCATTTCCGAGGAAGAGTTATACAATATTCCTACTGCTAACTACATTCACAGGAGAGGTGGTTTTGTGCTAAGGTTCCTCACAGTATATCATGTTGCCTTCCATGCTTGTGCTGACCTCAAGGATGTTCAGGTACTATCAAAAAACTAAAATTTGTTATAATCAAACATGTAAAACCCTTCTTGTTATCATGAAATGCATTTTTTTGGCAAAACGTTGTACACAATTTTGTTTTGGATTACTGAAATGGCTAATCAACAACTTTCTGTTATCATGAAATGCATTTTGTTGGCAAAATGTTGTACACAATTTTGTTTTGGATTACTGAAATGGCTAGTCAACAACTTTATCTGTAGTTCTATTTGTCAGTCTTTATCATTTTACTATCTAGTAGTTCTGAATCTTAAACTGCAATGACTGTTGAACGTATTGCATGTGGTTTGCTTTGTATTTTACTGCAATCATCATCAAACAATTGTTAGTGCATTGCTACTTTACAACTGTTAATCTTTTTGCCCTGTTCATTGTTGCAGGCAGTGGATACTCTTTTGGAGATGCTTAAGAAGGAAAATAAAAATCCCGATGTCTTTATATTGATGCAAGTTTTGAGGTGATAAGTTGGAGTTTGTGATGACATTTTGTTAATCATTTTAAAGTAGGGGTGTCATTTGGGTTAATGAGGTTGACCCGATTCACATAAATGCAACCCAAATACCAAACCATTTATAAAAATCGGGTTCGGTTTAATGTAATAATTGGGTTGGGTTGTTTGGGATAGTCTTTACCGGTTCAGGTAAAAAGCATCTTTAGGGGTTCAGGTAAAAAGCACACCCCTATTTAAAGCACACTTCTCTATTTTATAAGTCAGTGATGATGAGCTACTTGATGCATTTGGATATTGGTTGTCAGAGGAAAAAAATTCTGCCATGTTGAACGCCCATTCTATAATTATTTCTCTGTTGATCTTTTTTGGGTAATGTTTCATATCTTACATGGATAAACTGCTTAATTTTTTTCTATAATTATCAACCGTAGGTGTCACCTAAATTCTGGAGACATCGATCGTGGACTTAAAGTCTTTGAAGACTACATGAGCTCAGGCAGCCCTCCCATGCCAGAGCTCTATGCTGTAAGTTTAGGATAACGCATTTAGCGTGAACAACAAAAACGATTATTTTGCTGCTGCATTTTTTACGCCTATATTTGACCGATTGGGTTCCTTTTTTTAATTTTTTATTACTGTAGACGCTTATAGAGGGAGCCATGACTGGTTACACACCTAAGGGTATGGAAATAGCTCTTGAGAAACTGGTAAATTACTGATGCTGTGGCACCATATATGCACATATAGACTATAGTATGTTAATGTTTGTTTAATATGTTGCTAATTGTTTGTTTTGTTGATCCAGAAAGAGATGAATTCTAGGGGCTTTATCATGCTTCCCTCAACAGGCAATGCCCTCCTTCTTGCAGCTTCTGGTGAAAAGGTAAGCGAGCTTTTAGCATTTTAATTAAATTTGTTTATCTTGTAGTGGTTTGCTTGTGTATTAATTTTTTCTTAATCTATTTTAAGTGTTAAAATATTTTTATAAAATAATTTAATTCTTTGTTTGCAGACTGGGGGATACACAATTGCTAATATGGTATGGGATATGATGCAAGCACGTAATATAACTCCATCTCTTCCTGCTGTTCAAGCATATTACAATGGCTTGAAGGTAAACCTCGTTTCATTTAATTTCAGTGATGGTTAGTTTGTTCATGGGCTGGTTGATCAGGCTAGATAACGGTTGCAACAGGTTTGGGTCAAAATAATAAGGCCTTCCAAATATGTTATAAATAATTATTGGATCATTGACAAGTACTAAAGTTATAATTCAATGAGTATTTTTTAATAAAACAACGCAAGAGGTTTTATGCATTATAAATGCACTTTGAACTACTTTTGACGTGTTTGACATGTTTTCCTTTTAATTAAATTTTGTTTTATCTTATGCCCGTTTGACCTGTTGTTGACCCATTCTTAAGTAAACGGCCTGAGCTGCGAAGAATACGTGAAAATGTGGTTTTGCACTCCTTTGTTCCTATATTGATAGTTTTTGCATGAACAATTAGGATCGAGAGATACCTGAAGACGATCCAAGATTGTTGGTGGTGTCACGTACTCTTGACAATTTGCGCGTAAGATTTGGAAGGAATCCAGGACAATTTGGAGACAGAAGATGAAGATAAGGTTCATCAAGTATTTCCTTTTGTTGTAATCTAGGCCCTAAGTTTTGATATTTATTTTGGATTGTTATTTTTCGTTCCTCAAATAATTTTGCTAGGCTGACAAAGTTTTCCTTTTTTACGAAAACATTCACGATGCCAATAAATGGTGGTGGAGGGTTTTGTTGCTCTACTAAAATTTGTTTTCATGAATATGCACGTACAGATGGGTCGAGTTGACTTGTATGATATTATACCGCCTCAAAGTTTTGTTTATTTAGCCGTTTGCACTTGTTTTTCAACTTCTTCGTTTTCATTAAATTTCGGATTTCATCGCTGAAAATCCAGTTTCATTATTACAAATGGGGTAGTATTTCTTCATTTCTATCTACTAATCCTCATGTGTTGTTGAATCGCGTTTGGTGTTTCCATTGCATATTCACTAACCCTTTGTATTCAAAACTGTTTCATCTTACGGTCTAAAATAGCAATCGTCTCTTTTTTTACATAGTTGAGTTTTCATGGACTGTTATTTCATCTAGTGGTTCCCCATATCCAATCCGACAAGTCTTCTTATCTTGTTTGCAACAGACTTTTGCTGTCGTTGAGAACTTTCACCCTTATACAGATTTTGGTTTCTTCTCTCGGTTGAGGCTGTAACAATTTCATCTCCATTGAGCTCGTGTTGACCCACATCACCTCAGCAACTTGAGGCCCTACATTTTCTTCTGATGGTCACTCAAGGATACATCCTGATGCTCAGTGATAAATGTTATCGCGGGAAAACCTATTTCAAATTCCCTGTAAACTCAATCACATGCTCAAAGTATAATCTTGAGAGTCTGAATCATTATCGCTCTTTGACCATGGAACTGCAGGTGGTACACAGTACTCACTAGCAACCTTGTTTGAACGTTTTCTTTCGGCTTCCTTCAAACTTGGAGACTAATATAGTTTCTCCATCAACACCGTACACATGCACCTAATGTCTTGTTATAATATCGTTCAAGCAGATGCCCATGAGTATGACTCCCCTACATGCATAAAATAAGCAGTTTTTATTAGGCAATCAACGATAAGCAAAATATCATCAAATCCTTTGGTCGTTTTCACATAGTGATTTTCATTTCTTCCCAAAGTCAACTTCGTTCACCACTATGTTCTTTTAGAACCGATCCCCTGGGCTTCCCTGAAAGCTAAGATGTGGAATAGTGCTAGCTAACAAGTAAACGAGTGTTGAGGCGAAAGGGCGCTTTGGGACCGATTTAAAGCGGTTTCGCCCCTTCGTAAAACTAAAAATTTATTGCTTTTAACCTCTGTGTAAATGATTCACTTAACACCACAAAATATAACACCTTCAAATCCTTAAAGAGAAAAAAACAAATTGACAACTCAAAAATAGTAATAGTAAATCTATACTAATAATCATTTATAATTTTTGACACATGTCACTCTCACGTTCACTCTTCTATTTATTTTCTCGCCTAAACTATTTATTTCATTTTAAAAAGTCAAATAACTAATTTTCAAATATTGCTCTTTCTCTCTCCATATTAAAAATCTAAGTTTTTCTTTAATCAATAATATATATTTTTCACTAATAAAAACTAAGTATTTTGATTAAAAAATACACTTTTTCAAAAACAAAATTTTCTAAAACTATGATATTTTCTAAAACAACGAAACTTTTTAAGTAATGAAATTATTTTAAAATCATTCTTTTTATACAATAAAAGTTTTATATAAAAAAATTTACAAAACAAACCCGGAGTTTTTAAACAACGAAACATTGATAAAAATTGAATTTTTATCAAAGCACTAATTTTTTAAATGAAAACTTTAGAAACAATAAAAATGTTTTATCGATTAATCAAAGTTCTTATTCATATGTAATTTCAGTTATATCTTATATTAAAATAACGTTTTACAGTTCACAACTCTTCATTAATAAATTTTAAATATTTTTTTATTCAACCCGTGTAATACACGTGGTTATACCCTAGTAATATATATAATATTAGACATGTTTAGAAACACAAGCCTACTTGAGCTCGATATCTAAAGCCTGGGCTCGGGCTTGTTTATTGAATGAGCCCCAACATAAGCTCAAGCTTTTACTTGAACTAGTTTTGAATTTTTAAAGAGCTAATCTAAAATAACTTGCGAGTACTTTGACTTTGTTCACACCCTATTAGAAATGTTTTGCTGTGAAAAGTTCAGTCTTAGAAAAAATTATGGGACAAAGATCGGATGTAATTAAGGTCAAATGTGGAGGTTGACAATACAGGACTAAAGTCAAATGGGTTGGATTTCATCATGCATTATGGTCATTTGAACATAGGATCAGTAGAATGTAAAAGGAAACGATGTTACATGTTCTTAATCAAGCAATTAACAAGCTCCAGAAGTATAATACTTGATGTTTTGACTAAAATCATACAACATCCACC
The DNA here is from genome assembly GCA_025506415.1 of Flaveria robusta. Lineage (NCBI taxonomy): Eukaryota > Viridiplantae > Streptophyta > Magnoliopsida > Asterales > Asteraceae > Flaveria > Flaveria robusta. The sequence goes on along the minus strand of CM046459.1, from coordinate 11,365,034 downwards.
CGAAGGCTTTCATCAAGCAATACAATTTGCAGGTAGACAAACATTATATACACATGCAAACCGTTTTCATGTCATTCATCCAACATGATGACCGAGTCTGTTCAAGATAGCAGAAACCAGTTATTAATATATTACATGTTCCAAGATTCGGAAACGATGATATGTAAATATTAGGCTGATTGAAATCAACTACAACATCCACCACTCTGAGCAACTGTTCCGTCTCTTGCTCCTGTGCCTTGAGGACGCCCATATCCAACCTTGATCCCAGATGACTAATCATTTTATATCACCCAAAATCAAATTAACCGTATTAATAAAGTCCATGTATATAATATCAAACTAGAAAAGAAGAAAAACATTGCATAGGTTTACCTCATTGGACACGTCGAACACACCTTCCTGGATCTTCTCAAGTATCTTCTCGGCAGTCTTTAAAAAAGCCTGTATAATTTTAAAAAGAAAAAAAAAACATTAAGAGATTAATACATGTGGCAATTCCAACCCATTTATAAGTATGTGTCTTATTTCAAACGGTTCAAACAGAACATTAACGATAAGGGGAACAGTCGCCTAAGTCTATTTTTGATGCTTACAACCTCCAAAGTCACATATTAGTTATTATTGCAATAATAGTGTATTTTCACTCGTAACTAAATCTCTCCACTATAATAATTTCATTAAAAAATGGACAAAAGTGTGTGTGAATCCACCCATTCAAAGAAATATCCCATTTCACCTGAGCCCGATTAAACACGTTTCGAACTAGCCTGACCCATATCTTGCCGGCAAAATTTAATATCACTCCGATGCTTAGTTGGGAATATCCACCCCTGTTTTCAGGTATCATTTATACAAGATGATGTGTTGGTCTTAGCATGGATATGGGACACACAAAATAGTACCTCCTCAACATTTTGCGATGTTCTTGCAGATGCTTCCAAGAACAAGAGGCCGTTTTCCTTTGCAAACTGCTCTCCTTCCTCTTTACTGACAGCCCTTCGGTGGGAAAGATCACTTTTATTCCCTACAAGCATGACTGTCATGTTGGGGTTGGCATGCTGACGTGCATCTTCAAGCCACCCAGCTAGATGGTTGAATGTCTCTCTCCTAAAAAGTTAAACCACACTAGACTCGTTATGCATCATAGCAATATCCTAAATTACATATGTATGCCTGAGTTTTAACCAAAAAGAAAATGCCTATAGGTTATGAAAACAACCTGTTTATGTGAAATTCATGTGCAACAAAAAACTAGATAGCATAATCATATGTACCTAGTAATGTCATAAACCAGAAGTGCTCCAGCTGCTCCTCTGTAATATGACCTAGTGATTGATCTGAATGACTCTTGTCCAGCCTGAATCAAAAAAAGAGGTTGTAATTCAGAATCTAACAGTCAACAAAAAAATGATGCAATGTTCATGCATTCTGCAAGTATATACAATGATACATCTTTTGAGTCTAAAAACCATGATAAATCACATCACCACCACAGAATTTCTGCTACGGTTTTGGTGCCATCTCAAGATTTTATTTTTCAGCCTTTTCTTAAGGTGGATACTGTGTTCTCAGATTGTCTTAATAATTCTATTTACTGGTTTACTACAGTGAACACTTTCTTTAATTTCTTATCAGCCATCAGAAACATTTAAACATCTCACCTTTTAAATGTTCCCTTAGTTGTCATCATTTATTATAGATATGCACAGATCACACCTATATTAAATTCACAACCTTAATGATATCTGCATAGTTGTTTTACATCTTCCATCAAAATGTACTGAAAGAATCATCTTTGTTTGTATCATATTTCTTTTTCATTCCTATGACAGGATCTATCACCATTATTTACACTCAAATATGCCTTGTCATACAATAATAATCTTTTTACATAACTTCCATGGAGCTTTTCCAGGGTCCATTCCAGAAGATCTTCCATTATGATCCTAATTACACATTCCTATTTTCTTCTAAACAGCATAGCTATTTCACTACATGTGAACCAATTAGCACTGTTTATTTATTTCGACTCATAAATCCTTTACCCTTCTTATTTCCTTCGTTGCCTATTGCAATTCGCATACAGTTTCATTATCATATCCCATAATCCATCTTTTCTGACCATTTTTTCACATTTCTTTTTTCAGAATCTAAACTGCAACCTCAAGCACCTATGTTTTCAGCTATCTTTATTATTTCCGTTTTTAATTATCTATGGCCTTGGTTCTATTCAACTTTAGCTGCGTTTCGAACGTACATTTCCAACAATGCCGATGTTTTCATAAGAAAATATTCATTCTTATCTATGGCCTTGTTTCTATCAGTTTGTTACTACTGAGTCTATGATCCTTGATTAGATCAATCCTATACCCATTTAAATCAAGGATGCTATTAATCTTTCTATTCACAAATAAATATAAACCACAATCCTTACAGTTTTTAACCCTTATTGAGTTATTTCTTTCTTTCCAGCTTACTTCTCCCTCACCTCGAGACTTACTGCATATCACACGCCTTGTAATTCATGTGAGTTGCAAAATACTGTCCACCCTCATTCCCCCAAACAGAAGAATAGTTGATGTTAACATGTTTATGATCCTAAGTCCTAACTGATATCTTTTCTTGAGAACAAGAGTTGGACTGAGCCAAAACAAATCCAACTGAAAAAAACCTACTCTGCATTTTCACCCGAAAACTGACCAAATTCAGAGCATGTCGTGCTAAACAACCACACCATCTATATCACTAATCAGTACACAAAAAACTGAAAATCCCCGGAGATAACCATTTTATGATTATAAAAGTAAAGATCGCAGGCTAAAAGGAATTTTCTACGATAACAACAATGAAACAATATTATTTTAAGGTACTAGAAACTAATACAACTCCTCAATATCATCAAAACCAAGAACACAAGCACCAGCACCATTTTGCACTAACTCATGAACCCTCATCAATAATCATCAAGCAATTCGCAGAAATAAAAACCATTCCATAAACAGGAACAACAAAGTATTATTAATTTATTATCAACATGAAGAAACTAAGCTGGTGCCCTAAGCCCTAAGGATAAGTTAGCAAAACCACTTACAGTATCCCAAATCTGAAGCTTCACAGGCCTGCCATCAATGGTGACCATTCGAGCACCGAATTCGACTCCAATAGTCAAATCATGAACAGGCTGAAACCTCTTATCAGTGAATTGCAACAACAAACAGGATTTCCCTACACCTGAGCATCCAAACACCAAAAAAACGCTAAACTAAATGGTCGTAGAGTTGAATTAGGGTTGTTGATGTGAAAGATGTACGTAAATGTTTAGGGTTTACATGATTATGATGATGATTGATGATGATGAATAGAGATTGAAGTAGGAAAGGAGATTAAACAGAGGATTGTGAAGTGAATACCTGTGTCGCCGATGATTATGTATTTGAAAAGGTAATCGTACGACATTGTTAAACCTAAAACATAAAGATGAATAGATGATGATGAATGATAATGATGATGATTTTGTTGTGTTGGGGTTATGCTTTTTGGAAGAAAACTTGACGTGGCGGATACCCTTGATAAGATCGTGTTTAGAATGCTCTTAACATGCTAATTATTAATCAATTCAGTAATAATTATAATAAAAAAAATTGTCCCAAAAGAGATACGAAGATGGTAAGAAGTCTCTATTTTATGGTTGAGACTCTTACTGATAATAATTGTAAGTTGAAAGTGTTATAGTAAAATTAATAGTATGGATTATTATCGGTTAACGTATGATAGTTTGTATTATTAAAATTTAATTTGTTTTTTAAAACACAAACAAGTTGGTTCACGCGACTCATTTATAAACGAGCTAAGCCAACACCCACAATTTGAGCTTGGTAAAATAAATATGTTGGCTCAGCTCATCTTTAAACGAGCCAAGCCCAAACCCACTGTAGCTCGCCTTGTTCACTACCATACTCTATTTTATATAAAATGTTTGGTTCATATCTATAAGATGTATGTATTAATTGCCGAGTAGATAGGCCAGATCAGGATGCGGTTATTGCTCCGCGGCCCACCATTGGCCCTTCTTCTTTCCGGGTCTAAATTTTTCGTTGTTAAGAGACCTGTGGTGTGAAATCAGTTTGTGATGCTGAACTGGACTTTCTATAATAAAATAGGAAACACCTTTTTATCGTATTACTCTCGATTAATCAACAATCCGAAGTGCTTTTCTTTCGTCTTCTTGATAAACCAGCGTTTATATATATATAAGTAATAAGTTTGATTAGAGGATCATTTGATAGTATTTTAATGGTCATTATAAAACTCTCTCTTAATTATTTATAGCTTCTTAATGATTAACATATAACTTTTTAACCATTTGCCCAAACGTAATGGGACATTAAGAGGGCATTATAGAATCTTAAAACGCCCCAACACTACCCCATAGGCATTATAGAGGTGTTATAGATGGGGGGTGTTTACCATAACACCATAACATTTTATAAATATCATAATTAGGTAAGAATTGAAGGGGCATTAAAAGGTATAAACCATTACACGTGTTTAATGTTTTTTCGCTACAAAAGTGATGTTGAGTTGGCGCTGATGTGACGTAAAATACCTTTTAAAGGACATTAACCATTACGTATGGTTGTAAGAGAATATGAATTATTGAGAAATAACATTTTAAAGACCATTAAAATACCACCAATGTTGTAAAAGAAATAAAATAAACATTGTATGAATTAATTTTAGACCTTTATCTATTATTATTATTATTTTTTAATTATTAATGAAGGCTCAACTGCCGGAGGAAGTAGCCGTATCTTTCTCTGGTGATCTCCTTTTCTCTTTCTCCTCATTTTTATGAAGATGAAGAAGATGGGTAAACAACTAAACATGATAATAAAACTACGGTGGACTGGTGGTACCGTAAGGGCTTCTTTATAAATAATTAAAGTTTAAACCTATGATATTATAGTGTTAGTAATTATTTTACATCTTAATTAAACGTGCCCTTTTTAAAACCAGATTTATGTGTTTATCTAAAAACATTCACAAACATGTTATGTTTGGCGTGCATCGCACATTCAGATTTTAAAAGGATATGGTTTGCAAAATTTGAACTTAACGCGAATGATTTCACATAAATTAATTTATTAGCATGGATTATAATTAGAAATATTTTGTCAACGTATATATTGTATTAGGGGTAACTTTGTAAAATAGTAATCAAGTTTTAAAATTGTTCTAATTAAGTCACTCATAAATTTTTGGTCACAATCAGGTCACTTATCAGGTCACTTACAGAATTTTTTGTCCCAATCAGATCACTAAAGTTTTAAAATTATTCTAATTACATCATTTATCAGTTGCAAAAGGTTTTAAAAAATTTGAAATGTTTAAAAATATTACCAATGTTAATAAAAAACTAAATTATTTTAAAAAATTTAAAATTATTTAAAAAATTGTAAAATTATGAGTGATTTAATTGGAACACTTTTAAAACTATAGTGACCTGATTTGAACAAATAAAAATATTGGTGACCTAATTGAAACACTTTTAAAACTTTAATGACCTGATTGGAACAAATAAAAATATGAGTAACCTAATTAGAACACTACTAAAACTTGTTTACTATTCTATGAAGTTTTTATTATTACCTAATATGAAAAAAGGAAGGGGAGGAATAGGGAAGTTTTTATTTTTTGATTTTAGCCACAAGTAAGTGTTTAAGTATGAAAGATGGGGAGTCCCATCTTATTTGCAGAGGTTTCTTTTGTGGTGAGAGAAAGTCTCTCTACTTTCGTCGTCCTCTTCCCTGTCCACCGCCGCCGCCGCCGCCTACACCGGCCGTTCACGGCTGTTGTGTGCTGCTGTCGCCGCCTCATGTGTTTGTTGGTCGTGGTTTTCTTCTCCGTACCCTGTCGGCGCTTTGCCTCCCCTGTGTGGTTGAGGTGGAGCAAGTGGCGGTGTCGGGTTGTTAGACCGATGTCGCTACTATCCTTACCCACGGTGGACACGAAACATGGGCTGTCGGCAGCCGTCGATCTCGTCGGAGTTGTCAGAGTGGCCATGCAAGCACCGATTGTTGATGGGTAACAACTATCCATAGATCTTACCGGGTTTTTATCAGGTTTGCTGTTTTTGGGGTTTTTTATTGGCGGGGGTAACGACGCCGATGGTAGATGTTCGTCGACTTCTCAGGGTGGTCAGAACAACCGCTGATTCCTGGTAGGTGGCATCCGGCCTTAGATCTCGCCGCAGGTCTCACCCTTTAAAAGGTTTTGATCCTTTTAGGTTTTTTTTGGCGAATGGCCACCAACACTACGACGTTTCGTGGGTCGTCTCTGCTACTATCGGTGTGGGATGCGAGGTAGCCCTGCCGTTGCCAGAGGCTCAGACTTGTTTGCCGACTTGGCAGCGGCGCAAGCCGTCATCCACTTTGTTTCTCTGCTTTGTGTGGTTTATTGTTCCCCATGCGTATTGAGGTCTAGGGTTCCTCTGTATTGGGCTTCAAGGTTTCGTTTTATAAGGGGGGATTGAATTGTGATCCGATTATGAACATTAAATATGGATGTCTAGATAAAATTCTGGTCGTTTTTTTGTTGTCGTGACCTAAGAAGTGTTGTTGGTATCATGCATATATTGGTGTCCCTTGGCATTGCACATTGTTGTCGATGATGATGTTCTTGATAAGAATACTGTTAATATCAAGTTGTCGATGATGATGAACATGTTTTCATCTCAGCTTTTTCGTTTGGTTGGCTTGCGGCTATGATGATACGTGAAAACTGATGTAAGGTTCCTTGGCGTGGCAGTCATTTTCGGTGTGCAGCTGGAACCGATCATCTGTTCTGAGCCGTGTTGACAATTGCTTTGATGTTGGCTTTAACAGTTAGCTTTTGGCTATGATGACGAAAACTTATGTCTGAGCCTCAGTTTCAACATTTTCACACGACGCGTAACGCGCGCCGGAGTAAAACGCTAGTTATTATTAAAAAATGAAAGCATAGATTATAATTAGAAATATTTTGTCAACGTATATATTGTATTATTATTATTAAAAAATGAAATGGTAGTATAGTTATATAAGGATGTGTAACTCCAACCTTGTCAAATCAAAAGGTGTCCACTCATATGCCGATTGTATAAGTATCGTACGGTTATATTTAAACATTATGCTACATCGTATTGTAGTTGTATAGGGACGTGAAAGTCCAGTCTTGTGGTATCAGGGCTAGCTAATCGTATCTAAGGTGTATAAGGATCATTTGGCTGTATAGTGTCTTCGGCCGGTATTTGAGATCGTACGACAAATAATTAACAACAGTATTTGGTGATATAATCCTCCTTCAGTGTATGAGATTGTCTAGAAAACATAATAAGAACCAACTTAAACAGCGGTAAATGAAACAAGATAGGTGGACGAATATAATAAGACCTGACGAGTAATACATCCGATTAAAAAACCTTACATTGGAGTACGTTGGACAAATGGGTGATTAACTATGGTCAGTGTTATGCCATTCTAGTCTTTGAGTTAAAGGCTCTCAATTCATATTAATAGAATTGAAAATCTTCCGGAGTTTCTCCATGTGGTAGATAATAAACATGCCAAATACCAGTAAGAAGTATTCTTTTCAATACTAATCCACTTTTTGTTGAATAAAATGACTAGAATATTCCAAAGGAAAAAGCCTCGTTCGGCTCCTTTGGATCTCTCTTTTTAATTGATTTGACATTCACTTTTTGCAATGTTATTATGATACTTATAAAACATTAACCGTATTTGATTTATTCGATACGGGAAGGGATCAAATAAAAATTATATTTATAATTAAAAACTGTAAAAACAATAAGTTACGTATATATAACTATTTGTTACCATGTGCACAACTATGGGTTGCGTATATGTAAGTCATACAACTTACATATATGTAATTCGTTTCGTAATCATTTTCGTACTTTGGGGTTTAAATTAATACATATATATTGATTTAAAATGATAAAATTGAAATTTACTCAAATACATTTTAAACAATTAAAAAATAAATAATCTATAAATTATGAAATTGGTTAGAGATGGTTTTCACGATTTTTAATTATAAATATATTTTTTATTTTGTAATTTCCCTACTAAGTAAATGAGTCAAAATTAAATTGCTACCTGTGGTTTTCGTGACTTAAAATCACCACTTAAAGTAGGTCCATCAACACGCTAGACGCTATAGGAAACCATTGTTTTCTATAAAACATAACCATATCCGATTTCTTCACAAGTAAACGTTCAAGATTAACGTCCACCTCTTGTTTAGGATTCACCACTCAAAGTGGATGTATCAACACGCTAAGAGTGCAAGACCAAACCTGTAAATACATAATCTTGTAGTCAAGCAATAGCATCGATATTGTGATATGGATGCGACTGCAAACTAAGAGAAATAAACAAATACACTCAACAAAATCCCACTCAATATTCAATAGTAAAGTTCAGGAAAAATAAGATAAGGACAAACCATACCTCTATCCAATGACCAATGAAATATAAAGACTCTGTATCGAGAAAACATCCTTTTCTATACTTCCTTTTCTTTCTATTTTTTGGAAAGAAATACGGATAAACATACTGTAAATGAAATATAGAGACTCTGTAGGAAAACATCGTTTTCTATATTTTCTTTTTTTTTCCTCTCTTTTTTGGAAAGAAATACAGATAAACATACTGTGAAAATTAGGCAAGTATCATAACAAAATTTATTTATAACATAACATAAAAGAAGGGTCGCTACATCTAAAGACACACCTAAGACTAGATGCTTCTAAATAAATTTCCTTTTCTAAAGAGATCCAAGAACCGGGTGATAAAAAATACGTGTTGCATAACAAATTACAAGATACAATTAAACTACAGGTCAAACCGATCCATAAGCACTTTTTTAACCTTTTCTAACATTATTTTTAGATCAGGCCGGGTCTTTAAGCAACTGATAAGGTTGTCATTCTGTGATCTTAAGGTCATGGGTTCAAGCCATGACTTAACAGCCTCCTCCACAAAGTGTAGGATAAGACTGCATATATCAAATTGCAAAGCGATCAGGCCCCTCCCCAAACTCTCTACAAAATAAAAGGTAAGTCTAGCACTAGGTACACGTTTTTTTTAGCATTATATATTATTTACATATTAAAGATATTTTATACATATAGAAACATTTTAGACGACTTTCAATTTGTTTATAACCCATTCAACCCTTATGACTTCTATTTTTGTTTCGAGGGCCATTTGGCATGTTAAGAGATCTCACGTAACCAAATCGACCCATTTATCGTGTAGAATTTTGATATTTACTTAAATTTATAATTAAAAAAAAAAAGATGGCCCCATTCTCTAGGATCATATATACAGGTTATCACCTGAAGAGAACCCTGATCAAGCATCAAAACTATAGAAATGATGATGCTTTAAGGTGAAAAAGAAAATCAGTACAAAAATTATTATAGAGTTGCAGACATCATAGAGATACATAGTTCAGGGAAAAGCTCAAATAAACTTGAATATCATCATATAGATATCCACTGGGGGTTGATGTTTTAGTCTCCTTAGAACTAACCTGTTTTGAACAAAAATGAGGAAGCTAATGAAGCGACATATATGGCGCTGAAAAGCATAGAACTATATCGTTAAGGAGCTCTGTCAAATGGTTTAGTATCATTATAGCATGTGTCCCAAACAGCTTCCATTGCATCTTTAGCAGCTGCATTTGAACAGTACGGATTGCTCGCCAATGACTTCATTACTCTTCTTCTCACGCAGTCCTTAATTAGAAAACACACAGATTTGGTGATTTGTTAGAACGTAAAAGTAGCCATTTAACAGACGGAGTCTGATAATGTTGGAAGGTGAAACAGCAAACAAAACGGAATTCATTAAATAAATATGATGAAGCAAATGAATGTCCAAGCTTCACTTTCGTCTCCAGAGCCCAGCCTAATATTTATTCAAGAATAGGAATGAAGAGAAAATGCGAAACATTAGGACTAGAGGTGGCAAAACAAGTGAGTCGGTCAAATGGGTGATTTTGTTGTGCGTTGGGTACTTGGGTTCATCCGAACACCTTTTGTCCATACTTTTTGATTTTTGGGAGCATTTAATTTGTCAAATATGATTACAAGAATTATATTCTTTCAATAATAAACCTTTTAAATAAAATGATTATGGAGGTTTCATGAACTAAATATACACTTTAAACCCATTTTACTTGTTTCTGTTTTAGCTATGTAATTATATTACCTATTTCACCTATATACAAATAAAGCATAACCCGAATTATCCTATGCCAACTCAAATTAGACATGATTAGTGTTGCCGTTGTTGGTATTGCAGTTCAAGCAAACTATCATTTGCATTAATTGATACATATTAATTAAGTAAATTACGTGAAAGGGGAAATGCACACTAAACTTTGTAAATAATCCTCTAAAATGTTTAAAAAAAAATGTAGGCGAGTCGTGAACTGGAGATCAAAGGCAGCATATTTACAAAGTAATTCCTATGTTTTTGTCTGTTCTCTTAAAATCTTACTCTATGAATTGATTTTTGTAATAATTCAATTAGAGCATAATGTCACTCGGAAGATTATTTAGAGCCAGTAACCTTATTCAGAGCTCGGGGAGCAAAGAATAACAATTAGATGGTTGTTGAGGTAGCTTCCATATGGTTTAGCTCAACTTTCAAACGAAAAAACCACGAATACAAAGTACTATTTAGCAAAATATTGTGAGGCAAGATAGCTTCACCCGTCTCGATTAACTGAATGCCATGTATTCAAAACAAACTTACTTGTTCATGGCCTCTTATTTTGACAAAACCTCGCAATAATTCCCTCTTATAGTGGCAGTCACCACTAAGATGGCCAGCACGGATCTGTTTCAGATATAACCAAGAAAAACCCAAGGCAATTTGAGGATCAATATCTTGAATGCACAGATTAAGAAAGAAATAGGAGGATGGATTCAAACCTCACTACAGGCATGATGAGCACAATTCGTCCAATCCAAGTTTGCAGCCCGACAGTCATCGTATGCATGAATCAACTCATGGATAACCACTTGAGTTACCTCATCTTGAATGGTCAAATGATTACTACATACTACTATCTACAGCATTCAAAGATTCAAAGAATTCCAGTCAACAAGAGCATATTTTCAAAACAAAAGAACATCTATACATTAACGAGAGCATAAACCAATCTATGATCAACCATTAACAACTGAAAAACATAGATCCCTAATTTAACTGAGTTACTTTGGTACTTATCATGAGAACAGAACAGTAAAATATATGTGCCCAGAATTGAGCAATGATGGCATTTCAATATTAATCTATAGAAAACACTAGATTTTGGTAATCCAAACTACGACCGATTACCGAAAGTAATCCAAACTAACAGTTTAACACTCCCAACTTTCACTGTTGTTACCAAAGGCAATCCCACAAGCAGTAATCTTCACATATTAACAACTGATTTCCACTCGATTTTACTAACAACGATGAATGTTATTCAATTGGGGAAACATGCAAGTGAAATATAGTGGAAATCAAGTGTATTCAAGGGTAAATCTATCATAATTATGCTTCCGAAATTGTCTTGGTAACAAAAACGAAAGTTGAAAGTGTTATTGGTTAAACTGTTAGTATGTATTATCGACCAATTAGAATGTATTATTGTCCAATGAGTATTAAAATCTAATTTGCCTAATCTAGAGTATAAACAGGAAGAACAATCAAAGAAGCCTGATTAAGTTGAATCATTTTCTACTTTAATAAGAGGGATCAGAGAAATAACAGAAAGATTACCCCTTCTCCACGAACATATCCACCACTCATCCGCTGGCTGCAGTTGGCGGCCTTGATGAAATTGGGCGCAATACTGCATCCACTTTTCTCCAAATGCTCCCGTAAAAACTTCACAGTCGGAGCTGTAATATGATATAATACTCAAATCACATAACTATGACGAGAAATTTAATCATTAATCTATGAAGTTATAAGCCCTAAACCCTATGAAGATGATAAAATTAGAGGCGATCAATCGATTACTTCTGAGGCTTCCTTGGATCATGTTTTCGCACTCCTCCACCGTCATGCCGCCGTTAACGGCGGACGAGAAGCTGCTGCCGGAGGCGGGGGCAGAGTCGGATCCGGCTGACATTTTGTTAATTGGTGCGTTAACGGTGGTCGATTGGTGGCCCTTCGTAGCTAGACGTCGGGTTAGCTCCGTTTACATGCGGGTCAACGTTTAGAAGGGCAATTTTAAAAACTAATGCAAAATAAATGGTAACTTTATAAAATAATAATCAAATTTTAAAAATATTCTAACTTAAGTTGAAAAAATGTTTTACTCAGGTTTTTTAACTTTAATTTTTTATTTGAATTATAGGTAATAATATATTTTTCTTTTTTATTTTTTTCATGGAGGTGGAACGATAGCATGAATTTTAGGTAATTTTTTATATTTTTATATAATTAACATGTTTTTTTTAATATAATATCATATATTAAAAATATTATATTAAAAATTCGACCCTCCCACGTCTTCTTCTTCATTACTTTCTTGGCATAAGACTAAATTCGATGATAACTCGATTTGATAGTTTAGTGATTCAGTTTTAGGAAAATATGCATGAATGATAAAATTAAAACACTTTTAAAACTTTATAATATTTTCCCTTAATCAACGGACTTAAGTAGTCCTAATAATACCTGGGGGAGGGGTGAGTGCTCTCTGGTTTTCTCGAGTTAAATTCCCCCAGACACACACCATTTAATTTATTATTTGTATGTTAACCTTATATGGTGAATTTTCATCAAGTTTCGTATTGAAAGTCATTGTCATCATCTCCACCACCAATCACAACCCTTCATGTGGAACTCTTGTTTTTCCTTGTTTTCTCAACCGGGGATGACATTGTGTGACCTTACATAAAAGTGTCTTGTGTAACCAAAATATAAAATTATGATACACAAAAAGAGAAATTTGCAAGTTTCTACGCCAATAAAAGCTATGTATAATGCTATAAAAATCGATGCCAGGTCGGTCATTCAATTTACCTGTGGAAAGGACACGGGCTTTCAGTTTATGGATGTTTCTAGCGTAAGTAAAATATATAGTTCTAATGTCAGTTCTAATGTCGAGAAAGATATTTACACGTTTATACAACGATGATAGATATGTATTGTATTATAAAATTAAGTGTTGATTCTATTAAATATAAATGTAATAAGGCTTTCATTTTTTGGCGTGATAATCATCCACATCTGAAATATCGTAGTAGTAATAATGATAATGATGACGATTAATAGTCGAAATTAACTAAAAATTGAAAATTTGTTGCACCTTATGATACCCCACCTCGGAGAGATTTTAGAGCGTTTTGAGTGTTACCATTGAGCCAAGACTAGTTTTTTAGGTATATTTTGTTTTATTTTAGGTATGCGTATAATGTACACAATATGAAAATCTATTGAAATAGTTATTATTTATATCATTTGTTTTTAGCAGTAACTAGAATGCAACGCTACGCAATAGGGACGTGAGCAGGGCTACCAGTTTTTTTCGTATTTGCAGTTGTGAATCGTGTTTGTATAGTTAAAACGTGGAATAACAAAAGGAAATTAAAAAAATTGTAATGAAACCGAAAGGGTGTCAACAAAACATTAAACAAAAAAGTTGGAAAACATAAAACAGATTAAAAAATATAACAACGTGCTATGTTGTACGTTTAATAAAGCTAAACTCAATAATGCAAACAAGGTTCAGTTATGTGCTAATGGGTGTAATAAACTCACTCAACTTATCATGGTTTGTTGAAATTATATAACGCGAATCACACATGTGGTTTGTAATCTAGTTAAACGTTTAAACACGCTCCCCTACGAATTTATAAATGAAAACTTTGGGACAAATTAATAGGGATATTATCATAGCAATGATATATCGAGACGTTTAAAATAAGGATGTTATTTGCCACTACATATCAAGACCATCGGCAAATATCTATAAACATCTAAACAACTAAATACACCTATACTCTCCTCAATTAAAATATATTATTGAAATAATAATATAATGTGTGGTTTAAAATAAGGATGCTGCATATTACCTTACCACGGTTCCATATTGAAACCATCATAAACACCTAAACAATCATATACAAGTATACTTCTATTGTTTCTGCAAAACTGAATATCCAAAAGTGTTAACGATATGTTGATGTATAAACAAGAAATATTAAAGTTTAATGTTTTTATTATTGCTTTTAGCTTAATGACTTCCATATTTGACAAGGGTATGAAAATAGGTAGTCATGTGAAGAATGATCAACATATTATAAGTGTTAGTAACTAGTTCTTGCTTAGAAAGAGTGTACATTGGTGAGTTAGGTGTAAATTTTGATAGATGGTGGAAGGATTGATCGATCTTTTAAGTTTTCAAAATAAAAGCTTGAGGCTTTGAGTTTTTATGTTTGAAATCCGATAATTTTTTTTAGGACCTAAGTGAAAATAAATATTTATCTTTTGAGTTACAAAAGAGAAAGAGTGAGGTTTAGAATTTTCAAAACAATGATGGATGTATTTGATTTTTCATATCTGAAAACCGCTTATATCGACTGTTTTTGTGTTTTAATTCCTAGCAAACTTAATTTTAAAACAAAGTTTAAAATAACTATTTATATCTTATTTGTATGTTTAACTACTACTATTTTGAATTAGCTTATGGTGCTCGTAGGAGAGTAGTTGGCAAGTATTTTTGAAGTAGGTATTTTTTGCATTGATGGATGGTCTCTAGGTGAGACGAAAGCATTTTAGTTTCTAGTTCTTCCACTAATCAAACTAGCGGATACTACATGCGTGATATGTTTTGCAAGTCAGACTAGCGGATGTTTCATAAATTGTTTTAATTTTAATCCAAAAGTTTCATTAGTTGTTTTAATTTTATTCAAAATAATGAAACTTTCGGAGTGAAATTGAAACAACATATGAAACTTTTGGAGGTAAATTAATGTTTTTAATCTTTTGGAGGAAAATTGTTATTTTAGTTAAACCTTAGAGAGTAAAACTTAAATTAACTCTAACTTCTATTTGTCATCCCTTCCACCCCATGCCACATCATCGTAGACTTCTGTCACCACTACCACCCCATTCGACAAAGGCAACAAACACTAGTAATTTGAATAGTGGGGAACGCCTAAAAACCAAAATAGTTTTAGTTTCTAGGTTTCACATGCAAACAATCCATATAATTGAAAAATTGCCTACTTCAGCAATTGACACATGCCATTCCTCTTTAGAAATTAAATTGACATGTATGGGTATTTACGAAGGAAATCGCCATAAGCATGTGTTATATAAAAAAAACAAAGTTATTTTGTCAAGTGTAATACTTGTTATCTGCTTATATTTACTAGTATTTTATGTGTAATTTAAGTCCCGCGTGTTGAGGCAAATTTTTTTCTCTGTGAACCTTATGAAACGACGGATCGGTTCTAGAAAAACTTTAAAGCAAGTCGTGACACAAAACTTTAACAAAACTGAAAAAAGTGCTTCTTGGCGGGTTAAGCACCGTTGAAGTATCGAAACAAACCGTTGCGGTTGTGATTTAAAAAATAGAATAACCGAAAAACAAAAGCCAAAATTTACGGTTTCTCTGTCTAAGCAAAGCAAACTAACGGCGTCTCCATATGTCTGCTTATCTATCACATGTTCAACTTAATGTTACACGTGTATGTAGTTATATAATATAAACATATATATTGATGATTAGAGTAGTAGTGTTGTTTTCCCTACTTTTGTATACATATTATATGTCTTCGTAATTATGCTACATCTTGATTTGCATCTATGTGTGCATTAGTAATTATATACTCCAATGTATTAATCGATGATTACATTATTACTTTATTAGTGCATACATATAGTGTATGGATTGGTGATTATGTTGTTTGGTATTATTTTTTTATAGTACATGATATATACACATTCATCATATGTTGTGATCATTACAATGCAAGCTTTCCTTTTTGCACAAGAGTATACAATATTAGGGGTTATTCTTCCTACTTTTGTGAATATTAGTGTCCTCCATTGATTATCAAAAGCAAAGCTCTACCATCCATCGCCACCCATAACTATATCAACCTCTCATTGGTTCCACCACAAATATTCTAATATATAAACATTGTACCCTCTTCACAAATAGCTTACAATAAAATACTTCTTGTTCTTCTCAAGCCCATATGTCATTTTCTCCATTTACATCTCCAAAAATGTCTCGCCAAATGATCGTTCTTGCCCTTGTCTTCATCGCCCTCGTGGGATTCAGTGTTGCAGCCGATGACTCCCCAAAGGCAGCAACCCCATCATCCTCTGATACGCCTGCATCTTCCCCGTCTTCTGACTCACCACCGTCTGGTGGAGCTCCTCCCAAGGAAGATGGCTCACCATCAGCCGATGGAGCCGCAAGTGATGAAGGTGGAGCTTCATCTGCGGCTGCCACATTAAGGGTCTTCGCCACCGTGGGTGCTTCAACGGTTGTCAGTTTCTTCTTGCTCTAAATAACTTTTAAGTTGTAACAAAAATAAACTAATGGATAAGAAACTGTGGAAAAGTTGTATTATGATATGTGAAAAACCTTATGTTTTCTTTGGGTAACAAAATGTAAGTTTATGATTGCTTAATCTCAAAACATGTTATATTTTGTTGAGTTATTTCTAATGGTTTGACAATCCACAATCGCTAAAACGATTATATTTTGATTGTATCCATTTTTATAAAATGCAATTATTCATTAATCGTTGAAGTGATTTAGTTGCTTTTTGTTATTTCGGACCTAACACCTTGAACTCATGCAAGATCTTGGGAGAATTTTGCATTGACATAACTAAACAAGTGTATTTGTATTTAAGCCTTTATACGCATGCCATCATCATCAAAATATGAATATTATTAAAAGAAAGAATGTCCTAAGAAGGCATGTTTTAGGAGATTCGATGAATGTCATAAACGTTGTCAAATAGAAAATATATCGTGGATCGCAAACCACAAAGAGTCATGCTCAATTATGATTTTTTAAATGGGTAAAATTTTGAATTTGTGATGGTTTTTGGGTAGATTCCTAGGGTTCTTTAGGAAACAT
This sequence comes from Flaveria robusta, assembly GCA_025506415.1. Taxonomy (NCBI): domain Eukaryota; kingdom Viridiplantae; phylum Streptophyta; class Magnoliopsida; order Asterales; family Asteraceae; genus Flaveria; species Flaveria robusta. The sequence continues at coordinate 11,347,850 of CM046459.1, read as the reverse complement.
GTATTCCGTAAATCTCATTTATGGATCTTGCTTATATGACATGGACTGCCAAAACTATGTGGCATGAATAATAACTCGATGCCTAACAACCAATGACAAGGTTCAGGTAGTCCATCCCACATAGACAAGGTCCATCCTATTTACGGAAGATCAATTTGCTATAGAATCATTGGATTCTACCCAAAAATCATCATCGTTTCTTAATTTTACTCATATATATATATATATATGTGTGTGTGTGTGTGTGTGTGTGTGTGGAGGTTCAAAAGGGAACCTAAAAAAAGAACAAAAGAACCCATCTCAACCATTTATTTACATTAATTTTTTATCATAATCGTTCAATCCATTTCTGTCTTCCGTGCATATCGTCACACTTGATCTCTCAAGAAATTCTATATAATCTCCTTTATTATTCAACTCTAACCATTGACGTTGAACAAGACACATCATCTTAAATCACTATTGTTGGCCATAACCACTATCACCGGCAACCGCTACCACTAGTAAACCGTAGCGGTGATGTTCCTCTCCTAAAATATTATCTTGGTTTGGTCCTCAAAGTACAGCTAATGAAACCACCTATCGACATTAACAACATCACCCAAACTTCTATATAGTCAAATTGCTCCGATGAACAATTCTTCATTTTAATTATAAGTATTTACAGGTTAATATATTGTATATCTTATTTGAAATAACTTTGTTTCGTATATTAAATACTTTGTTTCATATATAAAATAACTTGTATAAAGAACTCTAGTTCATTAAGAGATATTTATAACTTGTAATAATCTCTAAAGCTCAAGAATAAAACTCAAAAATTTAATTATAAGTATTTTACGATGTTAAGATATTCTATATTAGATTTGAAATGACTTTGTTTTATATGTGAAATATTTTGTTTTACAAGTGAAATAACTCATGGAAATAATTTTAATTTATTTTAGATATGCTTACAACTAATAATAATTAGCAAGGCTTAAATAAAACTACTAAATTCAATTATAAGTATTTTACAAAGTCAAAAATAACTCGGTTTCGTATGTGAAATAATGAAAGGAATGAAGTAATGAAAGCCAAACATATGAATAAATATTGTTTTGAAGGAGATGGACAGAGAATTACAAAGCAATGAAGTAGAGGATCGCATGTGTAAAGTAAATTGAGTGACCAAATTAAAATAAATTGATGGCTGTGATATGTTCCCTTGCTCCTTCTTTTTTTGGGGATCCCGTTTGAACCCTCCCTATATATATATGTGTGTGTGTGTAGGGGAGGGTTCCGTTAAAAACCATGTTATAAATGAAAACTATGATTTACATATATTTAAGTATGTGTTAACAAGTGTACAACTATGAGTTACGTATATGTAACCCACGCAAGTTACGTATATGTAAGTTGTTTCGTTATCATTGTCGTTCCTTAGGATTTAAATTTAAAACATATATAATAACCTTAAAGATAAGGCTGAAGTTTATTCAAATACATTCTCAACAATTAAAAAAATTAATAATATATAAATTATATGATTGGATAGATGTGGTTTTCACGTTTTTTAATTATAAATATGATTTTCATTTGATCCCTCTCATATATATATATATATGTGTGTGTGTGTGTGTGTGATTCAAATCAAATGTTAACACACTCTTGGCGACTTAACTTTGCGTTGATCCTTCAAGATAAATTAAAATCATTATTATTTTTATTCAAATAAAATCATTACATATATACAATGTTGTGTTTTTTTATAAATATGTGTAAATTCGTAAGTGTATAAAAGTTAACATTTGTGTAAGTAACTTACATCTTTGTTACAAAATCATATATTTACACTAATTTTGTGTAAATTACATCTTTCATAACTTTTTACACTTGTAAATTTATACATGCACATAAAAGAAGATAACGTCGTATATGTGTAATGATATTATTCAAACAAAAAAAGGATTCTGATTTATCTTAAAGAGTTAACGCAAGTTAAATCGCGAAGAGTGAGTTAAAATTTGAACTTTACCTTATATATATATGAATATATATATATAGGGGAGGGATCCCTTGAAAACCATATTATAAATGAAAACCATGAAAACCAGTGGTTACATATATGTACGTACGTGTTACAAAGTGTACAACTAACAGTTACATACATGTATGGGTTATATATATGTAAGTACGTGTTAACATGTGTACAACTAAGAGTTACGTACATGTAGCTATTACAAGTTACGTATATGTATCGTTTCGTCATCATCGACGTTCCTTTGAGTTTATATGAAAAAATATATAATGAAGTTGAAAAATAAGGTTGAAGTTTACTCAAATATACTTTAAACAATTAGAAAATTAAATCAATTATAAATTATGTGATTGGGTAGTGTTGGTTTTCACGGTTTTTAATTATAAACATGGTTTTCATTTGATCCATCCCCTATATTAAGGATTTCAAACTCAAATGTCTACAAATAATTCTCTAGGTTTAGTGGCGTTAATATTTAAAGACGTATAAATATTTGTTGGAAATCAAGTAATCAATCAATATAATCATAAGGCTCGTGTGTATATATTAAGGTGGTGCATATACTGTAAACCATACTTTAATTGCTTATAGAGTATACAAACAACATATCGTAGCGTATTTGCGGTTTGTTCTCTTGTGATTGGAGTTATTGTCCCCTTGCACAACCAGGAACCTTATTTTGTCTCAAACGCCAAGGTGATATCTTGTCATAAAACCTGGTATCATAAATGTAATTTTCTAATTGCCTGCACAAATCAACAAACCTATCGTAACACTAAACAAAAACAAATAAAACTAGATACAAGCGAGTAAATAAAATTTTTAACCATTAACAATTAACACAGTGGACTTCCCTACTAATTAACCATCAATTTATAGTTTAAAACGTGATTGACTTTAATGGTTTGATTTAGTGATTGGAAACCAAGTTACTTAAAAAAAGAAATCAAATCTTGTAAATCTTAAATGTTAAATCAATCCCAAATAAACAAAAGAAAGCAACTAAGTTAGACCTGAACTATTTACATCCACTTTACTAACACGATCCTACAATTAGGAATGACCACGAGTGCTTTAGCCAAGCATCATCATGAACATGTCTTCTTTTCTTGATTTGATTCTTGAACTCTTGATTTGGGTTTGCAATTGGAATGATTGAAAACTCTAACAGAAATTGCCAAAAGTTAGTCTTCCTTAACCTTAAAAATGGTTTAAATAGAGAAATATTTGCGATTCTATTTATTGGGTGACCTTTAGCGTATCATACATTGGTTTCGGCATACCATACACTAAACTTGAGATTAATATACTTCATCTTTTCTATACATGTGAAATAAATAGTTACCAAAAGGACCCCGACGTATAATAAGGTCATATGCAACGTATGAAACACCAGGTATTCTTTAGCTCTTTTGATTCTTCCATCTTTCACATGTTTGCACGTCTATTCGTTGGGCTTCCATCACAAAAACACACAAACTAATCGTATCTGATGCTTGAAACAGTTAAAAACGTCACATTAGACACGTTAAACATCAGTGATTAACCCATTACTCAACATACATCTTGGTTATGCTAAACCTCAACTGGAATAATGAGGGTTTTTGTTAGCAAGATCTTAGATGAACCAATGAGTCTATTGGTTAGGCAAGAGTGCAAGAGTGTAAGAGCCATGTGGAACACATTTGGTATGCTGACTTATTTATTTATCAAAATATCATTTATATCACATATCACACTATACGTCCTGTATAATTGCACATAAACCCGCACTTGACAAAAGAAGATACAAAGGAAGTGTTGGGGACCCGCTAAATTCCTAACAAACTTTGTAACTTTTCCACTTCATAGTTGTAGTTTTCATCTAGGTGCTCCACACATAACCTATTAACATGTTGACCCGAAACCGAATCATTTAGCTAACCGTACCTACAAACTTGGTATCAAACTTATCCTAACACATGTAGGCTAAAACAAAATCATTATTTTCATAACACATGTAGGCCAAAACAAAATCATGATTTTCATACTGGGGTCTACTTTATCTAGAAAAAAAAAAGAAACCATAGAAAGAAATGTAAAAATATCAAGAAACAAGGGTCGCATATGAAACTTATAGTAATTATTATTTGATACATCCCGCCTTATGTGAAAACCAAAGGTGAAATTCTCGCTCCATTTTCAGCTTAAAACCCCAAAAACAAAAGCATCCATCTTCTCCGATCAACACCATCTCTGGCGAATCACGAACCGCCGTTCGCCGGAAAATGTCTACGTGGCAGGTGTTCTCCGACGCCGGAAATAACTTCAAATGGCAACGTTCCCACACGAAGCTCTCAACTGAACCACAAAAATGTCTAATTGAGAAACCTAACCCTCCTAACCATCTTCCTTCTATCTCCGATCTATTGTTTCAAGGTATTACCTTCCGAAATCTCAATTTCACATGTGAAAATTGAATTTTTGGTGGCGTATGAGTAATCTGAGAGAGTTTATTTTGTAACATGTTTATACGAGTGTGGTGATTACGGAACACCGAATTGATGCATTTGAAACTGAATAAACACATACACATGCATTTTAAGTGTGCCTTTAGGCGTAGCGAACTAGCTATTTTAGTGTTAGGGATTTTTAGGCGCTTCTGTTCTTTTTTGTTCTGTCATAATTAATTGTTGATATGATACTTGCCTGTTTATTTTCCTATTGTATGTTTATTTGTATTTCCGGAGGTTTATTTAGAGCCGGGGTGTCTCCGGGAGCAGCCCTCTTTATCCCATGAGATAGATGTAAGGTTTGCCCTCGTTTCAGCCTCTTCAGACCCTTCTATTGAGTGAGATTTTGCTGGGTAGGCTTGTTTGTATGTAATTTTGTATTCGTACATGCCCATGGCCTTGTATCCTAGTGACATTAATGATTGCTCTCGAGAAATGTGAAGTGGGTTCAAATCCTTTCAAGTGCAAGATTACGTGGTATTTAGGAGTAAAAAAATTGCTGTTAAAAAATGTATATGTACATACATACTGAGTGTCAGTTGTATATGCATAGATAGTAGAGTGTTAACAGTTGAAATGTTGCTTGTTTCAAAAGCAGGATGTGCAAACCTATATGAGAATCAAAGTGTTGAAATTACGAACCCTCCGACATTTAGAACTGGATCGGGGAAACCCGTTGTAGTGAAGCAAACTTCCTTAGCAAAAGCATCATGTATTCTTGGAAATGAACATGCCGGAGCTAATGCAGATACAGGTAACTTTGTGTTGTAAGCTTTAGTTAAGGTTGATAAATGTTACTTCAATGAATTTACTTGAGGAAGTTAGAATTTTTACAACCTAAGCATATTTGTTTAATTACATGTTTGCTTATGAATTTAGGATATCAATAAAGGATTTTTCATTTTATGATTTTGAATTTTCTCAGTATTGTATGATGGACTATTACTTGTTGTGAAGCAGAATTTTCAAAGCTAGAGGATAATTTAAATGGAGTTGGCACCCCTTTCACATTTCGGACCGGATCAGGGAAACATGTTGCTATAAAGCAGTCCTCCATGGCAAAAGCACTATCTATGTTTGGAGGCCAAGATGATGATGATGCCTTTTTAGATACAGGTTTCTAATTATCTTATTTTTTAATATTCAAAAAATATTTTCTTCCACCTTTCAGTAATGGTGATGAAAGTTGATATGTGGATTGCTTTGACAATGTAATTTCTATACTATATTTGCTAATCATCCAAGAAAGAGACACGAAATGGCATTTTGGCTTGGCATGTTATCAATATAGAAGAAACTCACCGTGTGATCATTGTAAATTTTGTATACCCATTTCGTTATCCTGCATTTTTTCCTCATACAATGCTGGACTTATATGGTCTTAATAGCATCTGTAGCATTGAGAAAGGAGAACGGGCTATAAATGCTGCTTCATTTCAAAAGATTTTGGACTAAAAGTATCTAGAATTGGTTTCAAAGGGTTCTTTCATTTATCACAAAGATATGTCAATGGAGATGACATTGAAGTTTTAAATATGCATATATCTTATTGTTTTGAACAGTACAGAAATTAATATCATGTTTTAGTTAATATATGTATAATCCTGGTAATATCATACTGATTTCTACTGTCTTGTTTGTTCAAACCAGCATGCTTTAAGGTACATGAAGATAACAATGATAATGTTGAGACTCCTGTAACATTTCAAACCGGATCAGGGAAATTGGTTGCAGCAAGAAAGTCGTCCTTCGAAGAGGCATTCTCTATTCTTGGAGACTTAGATGATGAGGCCTTTTCAGGTAATGTGTCACTTCTCTTTTCTAGTTGAAGGCAATCTTTTCTTTGCTGTTGTATCCCTTAGTTAATTGCTCTTTCTCATTCTTAATTTCTTTTCAGTTAAAAACATTAAATTCCCACTTCTTTATAACCAAGATAATGATTTTCTTATGAGACTATGGGCATAGTTAAACTCATACGAGTCAACCCAAAGAACACTCAAGCGAGCTGACTTTGTAGCACAGCTCATAAATACACGGTCATTGACCCGCGAGTCTATGACCAACTCGGTCCGAATGGATACGACTTGAACTTGCATTAGTCAGAAAAAATAATAAACAATCACTAAACCTAGGCTTTTAAACCAAAAATTGAAGATACACCTAAATAAACAGAACAACAACTACTCAAGATGAAAATCAACTACATATACATACCCAATGTTACGATCTTGCCATTAGCTACCAAAGCACTCGTCTTTAGGCACTTAGACCCTTACCATAAACCCAGGTGCTTGTAGGAGTCAATGACTCAAGGCCTCTGCCTTTGTTTTTGAGCTTGTCTTTTGGTCATGCTTTGAGGCTTTTATTGTTGCTTTATCTCAGACGTGGTTTCTCGGGGTCTCTCAGAAGTCGTTGATAACTACTCTTTCTAGGTAGTTGGTGAAAACCAAGCTAATCTATTATGTTCACCTTTCCAAATTAATTAATTATAAACTAAACATACATTAACTAACATTTACAAACTATTGTGTTATTGATAGATAATAAAACATATTTACAAATTAGTATAACATATATATAATACATATGTTTTCATTTATTTTTTGTTTTTAATAGATAAATTGCGAATGCATTTATTGGTGAATAAAATGGTTTCTAAATATTTAGTGGTTCTCATCTGAACCCACCAAGGTCAAGAAGAACGGAACCGATCCTTGACACGAACTGAGGCGTAAGCCCGAGACGGAATTAAAAAATAAATATAGAACAGACAAAGAACTTCCTAACTAATTTCATCTTCATATTCAATAGTCATAAAAAAGACAGTCTAAAACATCCAAACGACATGGAATGTTTGAAATTGACACAAAAAGTGTAAATCATCAAGGTGAACGAGGCGTAAGCCCGCCTCATGTGTTTTCTTACTGCCTTGGCCCTTGGAGGTGTACGCTCAAACTGAAGCCATAAGGCGCCACCTCATATTTGTTTTCTTACTGCCTTGTCTCTAGGCGTGCCTTGAGGTGTACTCCTCAACAGTATTTTTTAAACCACGAAACCCACCACCACACACACACATATACATGCATGCATGCACCCACATACATGTATGATTTATGTGTGTGTATGCGTATGTATATATCTCATAGCCAGGAGTCCAGGACCAAGTAAGAAGCTGCATATTCGAGCATCAGCTTTATGAAGTTGTGCCTCAGCTCTATCGATGCACAACCTTATATTTACTATTTGTTTAGTAGATTTGTCAATAAGCATTTTGCAAATTTAACATGTGTTTGTAATTTGTATAAATTTTGTTGTATATATATTTTATATTAAAGTTGGCTGTTAAGTTGTTGATTCAACCATATACATGAATGTATTCTAGGGTCATGTACATTTTTACCTATTAAGTTCTTAGATTTTCAAAATCTGCCAAATAATTAAACAACTGGTCATTTAATAACGACAGTCAACTTCAATCAGCATAAGTATATCAAACATTATTTCTTGCAACCAGTCTTGTTACAACTGATTGTCTGATTTTATTTCACTACGTATAATCACTTTCAAAAGATAATGCCAACACCTTTATCCTGCTGGACCTACATGGGTGGAAGTTATTTCTGAACCTTTGTAGCAGGAAAATATGTTCATTTGGCTAAAAATGGTCGTCTGACAATCTGTATATGATTCATTAGACTGTTAGGAATATAGGATACAATTATAAAACTGGGCGCATGCATATTCAACACCACAAATTTTCTGCTGTATAGCTTGTACAAGTTAATGTAAAACTTCTTTGAGTGGAGTACAGCATGGTTTCTTTCAGTTATGTTTATGCATTTAGAGCCTTACATATTTAACTTTAGCGATCTGATACTGATTTTGTTTGCACTATTACTCTTTATATGTAATACATATTGTTTTAATATGACAGATTGCACAGTTGGTCCAGATGTTGGATTTGGCTGCATGTTCAAAACAGGGTCAGGGAAAGCCGTAAACATATGCTCTACAGGTTTAATTAAAGCCAGAACACTGTTAGGATTGGAAGAAAATTCTTCTCTTGATAATGCTTCCAAAGGTCTCGAACAATCAAGAAGTGCAAGTGCTGGAACTAATTTAGGGTTTCAAGAAGCTAATTTTGTTCCAGATTCAAACTTTAAATTTCATTCAGGAGGTGAAATCAAAGATAGAAGACCACAACCATCACCTATTAAATTTCAAACAGCTGGTGGAAGATCTATAAAAGTTTCTGGTCATGCATTGAAACAAGCAAGGAGCCTTCTAGGAGATCCTGATTTGGGGAATTTCTTTAAGGAAGGAAATGTGGTATTTTCATCTAATATGAACAAAGAAAACAATCATGTGCGTACATCTTTTAGTGATAATGTGCCAAAAACAAAAGCAAAGCAAATGTCTAATAACTTTATATCCCCGTTAAGATCAGTTTCATCTGATAATAAGACTGCAGTAAGATCAGAAGGTATAGGTCTGAAAAGTAATTTGATTAAAGAATTTGATGCAGTGGAACATGATATCAAGCAGTATAATGATAACACATTAGGTGTGCCAAAAACTTTGAACAAGCCGTTGGTAGATATTTCGAATACTTGTGGTGCTGACAATAAAAAAGTTACAGGAGAAAAGAGGATGCCATCAAATTGGAAATATCCTTCTCCATTCAAGAAGCCACGGAATTCCAAATTTATCCCTCCGTTGAATAAAAAGTCAACACTAGTTTCTACTGGTAATCTAAAATACATATGTTCAAATTTGCTTCTTTAGCTCCAGTATGTAAATGAGCCGATCTGCTAGGCTTGTTTCAAATATTATGCATAAATATTACTCAATTGTATCAGGTACCATGCCTAAAATTTTGGAAGGATCATGCTGCAAAATAAGGGCTTCCACTCGATACCCTTTCCAGTTTTCTCGCAAGTACATCAAGGAGTATCTTGGAGAGCCTCCTTTTTGTCAGAACATGGTTAGTAGACCCTAAACATAGATACATCCTCATTGTTTTGATATGAGATTTCTTTTCACTCTTGACATAATGCATTTATGTCAATAGTTTGAGAACTTCCCTGAATGGTTAAGAAAGATAAACTCAGAGAATGCAGACAAACACATGTTTGAGGATGACTCTGGTTTAAAATGCATTGGTCTGGATTCTTTCTTTCACATGTTGGCTCAATCAGGATGTTCAGCACTTTCTAAAGAGTAAGTAGCATATTACTTCTTAATAGTTCTTTGTCCTCTTACTATCTTTAAGATTAAGCTCTCTAGTTTCAAAAAATATAAAAAAGTTGTTGTGGGCTGGTACATTAGCTTCTCCATTTTTTTCATGTAGCCAATATGGTGTTAAGTGCTTCTCACTAAGTAACCACCAGATGCAGTTACGTGAATTAGGTAGCAAAAAGGACTGGGGCTAGTATACTTGTGTGACAATCATCTGTCAAGGTGATGCATCACTATCCAGTGGCTGATATACAACAGACACTTGAGTTAATGCGAAAGGACATGGATTCTATATCATATAAACTACCCACCTCATGTTCTAAGCTCTTTAGGGTTCTGCATTATATTGTAATCTACAATGTCATTGACTGATTAGTTGTTTTCCTAGTGCATTTGCTTATTTAGTTGTGTGAATAATTCATTATTCTATTATCAATCTGATTACGATATTAACCATCATTAGTATTAGTTGATGTACTTAGGTTATATTAGGCCCGGCCCATGGCATATAGCAGCCGGCCCTAGTACCCTAGTATAGATCTATATATATGATCCTATTGTATTCTATTATTGATCACAATCAATACACAATCAATATACAACTTTTATACCAGTTTAATTTGGTATCAGAGCCTAGGGTTTCACCCTATTCTTTCTGTCGTCACCTAGCCACACAAGGCTGTTCCCTTTTTTTTTTTTTTTCCTGCCGTCACCTACACTGAATTTTTTTTTTTTCCTTTTCTTTCTGAATCGAACCACCAATGGCTGCCGACCAGATTGTTGCTTTCACCACCACTGAAAAATCAGCCCATAACTCACATAAGTTTGGCTTCACCCTCTCTCCTACCAACTATGGTCATTGGAAACTAATGATCCGGCCTTTTCTTGCTACACATAGTCTATTTGGTTATGTTGATGGAAGCATTCGTTGCCCTCCTTCAACTCTTTCTTCTCCAGGAACTTCTGAAGCCGTTGCTGCTGTCACCAAACCAAACCCTAATTACACAACCTGGTTATGTAATGATGCTCATGTTCGCATGTTAATACTCTCAACCATCTCTGAAAAATCCTTCCAGCATGTTCAAGGTACCACCTCACGTGACCTTTGGCTTGGTCTTGAACAAGCTTATGCTCCACACACTTCTTCAAGAGAATTCACCTTAAAAACACAACTTCTGAAAATCCAGATGAAAGGAGATGAGACAGCCACAGCATACCTTTCCAGGGCACAAGAGTATGCAAATGCCCTCGCAAATATTGGTCAACCTATGCCTGAAAAAGATCTTGTTATGCTTGTTGTTGCAGGCCTTCGTGACGAGTACAATGGAGTCAAACACAGCCTTCTATCTAGAGAATTTACTGCTGTCTTTTCTGAGCTACCTGCTCTTCTAGCAGATCATGAATTTTTGATCCAGAAACCAGCCACTGACATCCCACCTGCTCAAGCCTTCACGGCTACTACTGCAGCCGTCCCCTCTACTGTTCCCAATGATACTATTCAGGCGCTTCAACAACTGGTTGCCCTTTTAGGCTTTCAACTGCAGCCTTCCTCCGGGTTGTCCCACGCCACTGCCCCTCAGGCCTTTTACACCAACAGGTCTGGTCACTCCAATTTCAGCCGCGACCGAGGACCTCGTGGTGGGCATGGTGGGCGTGGCTACAACCGCAATCAGAATGGCAACACTCGCAACCAAGGTCAGTTCAGTTGGGCCTCTAACCAAAACACTGTTTATGGAACTTGTAACAGGTGTGGTATTGGGCATGTACCATCTCAATGCCCGAATAGAGACCCGTCTACTCTTCGGCCAAGGCAACCATCGGCTAATTATGCTGACTATCAGTCACAAGTCTCTTCGTCATGGCTTCCGGACACAGGCTCCAACAATCATGTAGCACCGGATATGTCCGGTTTTGACTCCGCCGAGCCGTATTATGGTGATGACAATCTACGTGTTGGTAATGGTAAGGCCCTACCCATTTTACATATTGGTACCTCACAAATTTCCTTACCCACCAAAAACTTTTACCTAAACCATATCCTTCATGTACCTGAAATCAAGAGAAACCTCCTTTCTGTACAAAAATTTTGTCAAGACAATAATGTTTATTTTGAATTTCATGCAAATTTCTTTTCTGTGAAGGACAAGTTTACTCATACTATCCTCCTCACGGGTCCAAGTGACGGTGGACTCTACTCGATCCAACTTCCAACAAATCAGTCAATTCCTAAAGTTGCTTTCTCTACTGTTCGTGCTTCAACAACCACATGGCATTAACGCTTGGGACATCCACACCACCAGTTGTTTCAAACTATGCTTTCAAAATATCATTTACCTATTTCTGTAAAGACTTACAATTTTCATTGTGATTCATGTTTAGTTGGAAAATCTTCCAAACTTAATTTATTGTCTTCTGCTTACAAAAGTACTCATATTTTGGATTTAATTTTTTGTGATGTTTGGGGACCAGCTCCTGTCACCTCGTTTGATGGCCATACCTATTTTCTATTGTGTGTTGATCACTTTTCTAAATTTATGTGGTTGTTTCCTTTAAAACGAAAATCTGATGTGTTTGCAACGTTTAAACAATTTGTAACTATGGCCGAACGACAATTCTCCACTACACTCAAAACCGTGCAAACTGATTGGGGAGGGGAATTCAGGAACCTTTCTTCCTTTTTTGCTTCCATTGGCATAGTTCATCGTCTCTCTTGCCCTCACACCAGCGAGCAAAACGGTGTCGTTGAACGACGTCACCGCCACGTTGTTGAAACAGGTCTAACCCTAATGGCACAATCTCATGTTCCTCAACGTTTTTGGCACTATGCTTTTGAAACTGCAGTTTATTTAATCAACCGCATGCCTTCCCGTACAAACTCTTATATTTCCCCTTTAGAACACTTGTTCAAACGGAAACCAGATTTTTCCTTCCTTCGGGTTTTCGGCTGTCAATGCTTCCCTCACCTCCGTCCCTATAATCCAAACAAAATGGATTTCCGATCTACCCCGTGTGTTTTTCTTGGTTACAGCACCTCTCATCACGGCTATCGATGCTTTGACCCTGCCTCTGAACGCATTTATATTGCGCGTCATGTTCGCTTCCATGAACACATTTTTCCTTTTCTGTCTCAACCCACCGAGCCTCCCACCTCTCCCAACCCATATGTTTCCTCTTACCCTATGGATTCCATTCCTTTACACACCAACATGGAATCTCCACCTACCACCTCTCCACCACCAGTTTGCCCTATTTCTACACAAACCACCAACCACCCTGCTAATACCTACTATCGTCGTTCCACAACATCACCGATGTCTGCGGTTCCAGCATTTGACCGTTACAACCAACACCAACCTCCATCTCCACCTACTCCACCTACTCCACCTGACCACCCACAAAACCAAACTACACAACCAACCCCATTGCCACCTCACTCTCCACCTACTCCACCTGACCAGCCGCAACACCAAACTACACAATCTGACCAACCACCTTCCTCACCACCTACTCTGTCTACACCACCCCCGCCACCCCCGCCTCCCATACAACGCCAGCGCCCACCTAACTTACGCCCCCAACCAAAACAAACCAAACCTTACAATCCCTCTTCCTTTCATACTTCCACTACCACTGACACCGAACCTACCACCTTTGCCATTGCCAACCGAGAAGCTCACTGGCATAAGGCTATGGCGGATGAATATTCCGCTCTTATCCGTAATGGTACGTGGTCCTTGGTCCCTCGTGTTCCAAACACCAATGTTGTTGATTGCAAATGGGTATACAAAATCAAACGCGACCAACATGGACACATTAAGCGCTACAAGGCGCGTCTGGTTGCAAAAGGCTTCAGTCAACAACCTGGTATAGACTACACTGAAACCTTTAGTCCTGTGGTGAAACCCACCACAATCAGGGTTGTGTTATCATTAGCCGTTACCCAACGGTGGCCCTTACGACAGCTTGATGTTCAAAACGCCTTCTTACATGGTGATCTGAAGGAAACAGTGTATCTCAAACAACCACAAGGGTTTGTTGACCCTCATAAACCGAATCATGTGTGCCTCTTACATAAGTCCTTGTATGGTCTCAAACAGGCACCTCGGGCGTGGTTTGACAGGTTTTCATCTGCCTTGACTGCTCTCGGTTTTCGGGGATCTAAAACGGATCCTTCTTTGTTCATTTATTCGGCAAATGGGACACTTATGTATATGCTAGTGTATGTCGATGACATTATTTTGACAGGTAACAACAACCAGGCTATTAATCATGTGGTACATCGTCTCAGCCAATCGTTCCCGATACAAGACATGGGGCCCTTATCTTACTTTCTAGGCATTGAGGTGGCTTGTCAAGGTTCTGATCTCATTCTCTCACAACGCAAATATATTAATGAATTGTTGGACCGTGCCAACCTATCTCAGTCCAAACCGGTTCTGTCACCTTGCACCCCAGGTGCTGCTCTCTCTCTCGGTGATGGCTCTCCTTTCAATGACCCGGTCAAATACCGACAAATGGTTGGGGCATTACAGTATGTTACTCTTTCACGGCCTGATATTACATTTGCGGTTAATAAAGTTTGCCAATTCATGCATTCCCCTACTGACAATCACTGGTCCGCTGTAAAATGCATCCTAAGATATCTACACAGGACTGCGGATCATGGTCTTTTAATCTCTAGCTACTCATCTCCTGTTTTGCATGCTTACACGGATGTTACTGGACCACCTGTGACCGCGTTCTCTAATGCAGACTGGGCTGGGTGCCCGGATGACCGTCGATCCACGGGGGGATATGCTATTTATCTCGGGTCAAATCTAATTTCATGGTCGGCCAGAAAACAAAAGACTGTATCTCGGTCATCTACTGAATCTGAGTACAAGGCCTTGGCTGATACGGTGGCTGAATTGACCTGGCTTGAAACACTACTTACGGAACTTCGTGTCTCGCTGCCTTCGGCTCCAATCCTATGGTGTGACAATTTGGGAGCCACATACCTTTCTGCTAATCCAGTTTTCCATGCTAGGACAAAGCATGTGGAAGTGGATTTTCACTTTGTTCGGGAGAAAGTTGCTCAAAGAAAGTTATCTGTCCAGTTCATATCTACAAAGAATCAAATTGCTGATGTGTTCACTAAGCCACTGTCTTCGGATCGCTTTGTCTTCTTGAAGTCCAAGCTAAGAGTTGGTCCCCGACCTTAGCTTGAGGGGGAGTATTAGTTGATGTACTTAGGTTATATTAGGCCCGGCCCATGGCATATAGCAGCCGGCCCTAGTATAGATCTATATATATGATCCTATTGTATTCTATTATTGATCACAATCAATACACAATCAATATACAACTTTTATACCAGTTTAATTATTAGGTTTTTTTTTTTATTATTTGCAACTGTAGGTGGATTGCAAATCACTACAGATGGATTGTCTGGAAACTTGCATGCTATGAGAGATGCTATCCTGCTAAATTTTCTGGGAAACTTTTGAGTGCTTCCAATGTGCTTGAGGAACTGAAATATCGGTACTTGCACTTCTCTAATCAGGGTCCTTTATTATGCCGACTAATTTATTGAATACAGGACAAGTTTTCAACTTTAAATGACATGCTTGTTTATAAGAATTAGTTATTATGACTAGTTCTTATAAGATGAACATTAGTTTAAACAGAAACAATTTGATATAAATTTGCATTTTGGGAGAACTCTCAGAAGCCAGAAAGGTAAGAGCTTTTCTGAAAATGCTATTTATGTTTTTCTTATAGATATGAGAGAGAAGTTAACAATGGCCACAGATCAGCTCTGAAGAGAGTCCTAGAAGGAGATGCTCCCCCTTCTTCTCCTTTGGTACTTTGCATAGCATCTATACAGTTGAAGTGTAATGCAGAACCAGATACCGAGACATCAAATGCCACTGAAAGTTCAAGCATAGAACTGACAGACGGATGGTAAAGAGAAATTGAGTCTCTAAATTTGAATCTTCTGGATGGCTTTGAATTCTGTGTCTTTTAGGTACTCAGTGAAAGCCCTGTTGGATGAATTACTTTTAAAGCAGCTCACATCCGGAAAACTGTTTGTGGGACAAAAACTTAGGGTACCTAGACATTTCCCTTTCTTTTAATTTGTTCAATGACACTTCTTTTTTTACAATCCTTTTTTTAATTAAATTTTATCACCGGTTGAAGATCTGTGGAGCTGGTTTATCTGGTTGGAATGCACCTGTGTCACCCCTGGAAGTAATTGCCACCCTTAATCTTGTTAATACAATTGTTTTACCAACATTGCCTTTATTAAAACTTCTTTTGCTAGGCATCAAGGATGATTAGCTTATGCTTGCACATCAATGGGACATATAGAGCTCATTGGGCTGACCGTTTGGGATTCTGTAAGAATTAATTACATATATGTGCAATATTTGCTTCCAATTTCAGAATACATGTTGTCTCCCCTTCCTGTTTTTCCATTAAAGGTGCCAGCCAAATAAGGCGGGGTTAGGTAGGTTGGATAATAGGTCAGATCATGGTTTCTGTTCAAACGGGTCATCTTCCAGTTCACTTCAAAATGATCCACCCACACTTAGTGTCCATTTTTTTTTTTAAATCTATAAATAAGGAATGTGTTATTTTTAATAAACGTATATTAGTAATGTAATAATAATATTTTCCCTAAATATTTTTAAATAAAATGATTTAGAAGAGTTTAAGCATTAAGTGCCTTTAGACAACTTTCAGTCACCCATTTGATCCGTCTCCTTGATAGCTATTTTTTTTGTACCTGTTGATCTGTTATCGATAAAATAAAATCCTATATATACTGCCTCTTCTAGATCTCATGTGTGGATAGTGATTGTGTTGCTATATATCTAGGTAAACGTGGGTGTCCTCCATTAGCGTTCAAGTGCATTAAAGGTTCTGGAGGGGTGGTTCCCAGCACATTAGTTGGAGTCACTCGGATATACCCTGTTCTATACAGGGAAAGGTACACCAAAGCTAATATAAGATACTCTAAAATGCCTACTTCAGTTTTTTAATAAACATAAAAAAAGGTTTTATTGTTTCTCTCACTTTTAGGTTAAGCGACGGAGGTTTTGTGGTGAGATCAGAGAGGATGGAAAACAAAAGGATGCAATTGCATGACCAGAGGTACATCTGTTTCATCAGTTAAACTTATAAGTGGCAATCTTATATTACATATAGTTTATATTTTCATATTTGATGCATTAAATGTTTATATTTCAAAAAAACGACATGTGTTGGAAACCTGATCGACCACTACTGAAAAAGCACATGTTTTGCTATACAGTTGCATATTAAGGCTCTTTCTTGTTGTCCAGTCAAGTCCAGCTTTATAGACTATTTACCTAATGACTCAATTCGATGCTCATATAGTTACTAGTTACTTTTCATTTGAGGTGTTCCCCAAGGCCCTAGATAGATATCATGTTGATTTCTTGGTTGTCAAACCAAGTTTCTTATTGTAAAAATGTTGCAGTTGACATTTGATGCGGTAGTTCTTATGTCTTATCCAAATGCTTTTTTTTTTTAAAAAGAGCCACCTTTTCCTGCTATTGTGTTCTATTATTTGTGGACCATTATATGTAGCAACTTCAACCCATTTACCTAAAATGGATCAATTTAGGCTATATTCTATCTCTAGTGGGTCAATTGGATAAAATCTAAAACAAAAATGAAATGGGTAATGGGTTTAAAGTTCCAGAAGCCTGAAGGTATATTCAAATGCTTACAGCTTCCTAAATCGCTTTAAAACTTAAATTGTTATATTGTTGGTATAGGTTTTGTAATAGTATTTACATCAATGATTATAAAGTTCCGAAGAAAGGCAAAAACAGTTGTGGTAATTTTACTCATTGATAAGTGCCATTTTCATAAGATGAGAGACTGTTTCACATGTGAATAACTAATTTCTCTCTTTCCTCTCATTCAGGCTTTAACTTTGAGATAAAACCTTAAAAGGGCCAGGATGCCTCTAGTAAGACATTGATAGTTAATATAATTAATGATGAGAAGCTTAATGATTGACTACTTTGTAGACGTTCAAGCATCATGGAGGGCATCATGGCTGAGTTTCAGTCAGGGCAAAAGCATTTCCAAATTGATGACGATGAAGGGGAGAAGATTTCAAAGCTACTAGAACAAGCTGCCGAGCCAGACGTTATTATGGCTGACATGAGTTTGGAACAACTGACGTCATATGCTACTTATCAAGCAAAAATTGAGGTATACGCTTATATCTAATGGGTCAAATGGGCCAAACCAAAAAGAATTGTTATAAAAAGGAAAATGTCAAATGGGTTGAAAAGTTGCCAAAGCGTAATTTTTTTTGGCATACAAGTCTACAACCACCAAAATTGCTTTATGTAAAAGTTAGATTATTGTTTTAATAATAAAATATATATAATCGTATGTAGAGCACTAGTTAGTACAAAATAAACTGGACAAAAGATTGCAGGTTTTTGACCTGATTTAATTTATGCGACCCACCGCACCCCACATATTTGGCTGCTTCTAGATTGATTATATAATTGTTTCTGGTTTGTTTGTAGGCAACTAGACAGTCTCAGATAAATAAATTAATTGAAAAGGCATTGGAGGAAGCTGGACTAAGTAGAAGGGAAGTCAACACACTTATGAGGGTGAGGGTGGTTGGTTTGACTAGTCGAAGCCATATTCATAAGAGTTGCCCACAGCAGGGATTGATAACAATATGGAACCCAACTGAGAAACAGGTGAATCATGTGTCATGACTCATGCCTCACAACCTAATTATTTCTACTTTCTTTCATGTTCAAAATTGTAACATATAAACCTGATTCCTCTTTTCCAATATATCTTCAAGATAAATTGGAGAAAACAAAATGTACCAACCCTCATGAAAGGCCTTCAAACTTTTAAATTTTTGACTTCAGGTACGGATGCCTTTGCAAACAGTGACTTTGCTTACATGGCATTATGAGACCAGTTGAATTGAAACTATTAAAAAAGTTTGAGGGTTTTAATGGGTGAAAACAGATTTGGTATCTTTTCATAATATGAAATTCATATGCAATTAACCATTTAGGAAAATAGCCCATCTCACATTAAGTGTATTTGAGCAGTCTGTAAAAGTACAACATGATGAAATGAATTCAAAATAATAGTAATAAGCATTATACGAAGAATACCAATGACAAAATTTTTCATTGCTTACTTTAGCGGTCATGGATTTAACTGTTGTTATTGCAGCAATCAGAGTTGGTTGAGGGGCAAGCATATGCTGTTGCAGGTCTCATACCAATTAACTCTGATACAGATACTATTTATTTGCGTGCTAGAGGATCTACAACAAAATGGCAGCTATTATCTTCATTGACAATTGAACATTTTCAGTAAGTCTTCATGTATTTTATCTATTTTCCATATTGGGATGAATATGTTTCTCTTATGTCAATTTCATCCCATTTACATATAATTGGGTCAGTTTGATTTTTGTTTTATTCACTAGTGGGTCAAATAAAAAGGAAACAAGTCCAATGTTGGCCTATTTGAATTCCACCATTTTGAATGCACAGAACTTTAAAATCATTATAATTAAAATATATTGTTTATTATTGAAAATAATATAATTTTTTTAATCATATTTGACACTTATCAGTTAATGAAGTGTTTTTTAAAATCTAGGACAAAGCTACCTTATCCACAACCTGCTTGGCCTGCCATTTTGTGATTTTTGTCTCTTCTATCTTGCATAACAATTGTTCTTTCAGGCCATTTTTTAATCCTCGGAAACCAGTATCATTACTAAAAATGGGTGAAGTTCCACTTTCCAGGTATATTTCTTAAAAAAACACAATTGCTATCTGGAAGTCAACGTGGTCACCATTCATTTCTTATGATTTTTCAGTGAATTTGATGTTGCTGCGTTTGTTATATATGTGGGCGAGGTGCATAAATCTTCTCAACAGAAAAAGCAATGGGTTTTTGTGGCTGATGGTAGTATTTCATCTCATCCGCACGAGCTGTCAGATGCTTTGCTTGCCATAAGCTTCTGTTCTCCATCTGTTGACTGTGATTCCATTGTACCAATCAACTACAACCTTGTAGGATCAACGGTATGTGACATCCATCATTCTTTATATAACATTCTTTCATATGTCCCTCACAAATATTTGATATATAATGGAAATGATTTTAGCATAACCTTCAACATGGATTTATTGTGCTTTACTTTGTAGGGTCAGTTACTTGATCACAATTTGACTACTGCAAAATAGGCCGTCCCTGCTAATATTTATATAAAATTTTGAATTAAATGATTTAAAAATTCTTTTTTGCTAGTACTACTTTCTGTGTTACCTGTGACTTTTTAACCCATTTGACAAGTTTTTTCTTTAGCTACTTTTTTTGGGGTGTTAAAGATGAACATAAAGTGAATCAACCCATTCATTAGTAAAACAAGTCAAAAGTGCAATCTCTATCGCACTTGTTAAGGAATGCATGGATATATTAGCGTACGGCACATATTTACACGTTTGGTCGTTTGCATTACGTCATATTCATCATTTACTTACTCCTGCATCAACTGGCTTTATCAAACACACTCCCTCAAAATTTTAAATGTAGCGTGACACCTGTGTGAAATTTCAACGGTCATGTTCTTGTTTTTAGTATTGTTATAAGAGCGTGTTTGGTTTGAGGTTTTGAGATTTGCGTTACAGAAATTAAATTAAAAAAATATTTCTTTAGGATTTTGGATTAGGGTATTAGGTGGGCCCTCTCTCCTCTCTATCTGTCCTATATTTTTAATAACTAGAAATCATTTCCAATTCTTTTACCATCTTTTATAAACAAACAAGTTGTTAAACAATCATATTACTAAAACTTTAAAAGGCAAAGTGAATGCATTTTATGCATTGAGTACAAGTAGTCAATACACATAAGTGCATAACAATGATAACATAGTAATTTCTTTAACGCTTAGGCTTTATTTCATATATTGATCTAAATTTACACTTTTAACCCTTTATTCGACCCTCTAAAATTAAGTTATTTGTCTTTTGGCTTACTTATTATTTTTGCTATTTTTTTTTAAACTTTTGTCTAATGATCATTAAAATTTAATGTTTTATAAAATTTCATGTATAGAGTTGGGACGTACTTAATTTTATCTATGTTTAGGTGTAAACCTCATTTGAAATGGAGTTGTGTGTCATAATATACAAGTCATCAAAGCACGAATGTACAAGCTTTCAAAGCTTATTCAACGATACGATTTTTTTATAGTTTACTTTCTTTTTTCTACAACTTTAGAATATAATGTATTATAAAACACAAATTTTGTACTTATTGCTATCAACGTTTTGGTTTTTCACTACGACGTGCTTATAATGTTTCGATGTATAAACATTTAACGACTTCATTTCTACATAAGGTTTCGTATATTATCAAGGCCTTGTTGCAACACGTGGGTTTGCGAAGGTTTCATTTTTTATATAAAGTTTTGAATGACATTAAGGTTTGTTTTTCTTATATAGTGTAACATATGTCATCGACGCCCCCTTCAACATGTGGGTTCCCCCATCAATGTGTGGGCTCGTAGTGATGTTTCGAAGTTAGTTTTTTTCACGGTTTTACACCTCCGTCATAACTCATAACGTGGTGTTTCGTCTTTTAATATATTGTTTCAAGTGATATCAGTAACTTCAAGATACAAGATGTGTCTTTATTATATTAAGTTGTGTATATTATCAACGTCTCATTCAACAAGTAGATTACAGACAACATTTTGATATTAGTTTTTTCATGGTTTTACACAACCGTCGTAATGCGGGGGGTCTTAATACTAGTTTTTTTTATTTATCTATCATTCTTCTCTTTCTACTCAATCCCATTTACAAACCACACCCAAATGAAAATAGTATCAAAATATCTTCAGTGGTTATAATGTCACTTAGAAAGTCAAATTATTCATCTTCTTTTAGTTGAGGGCATACATCAAGTAAAATATAAGAATTAAGCAGGGTTACAAGTAACCCTTTACAATTTCTGGTGCAGGTTGGGTTTTGTAATCTCGTAAAGTGCGCCAAGGACCAAATAAATCATATATGGGTGGCTGAAGCAACTGACAACTCAACATACTTTCTAAGTTATGATGTTGCCAATTCCAAGCACTTGAAGGATGCAGCTGCTTCTGCTGATCAATGGGCAAAAGCCTCAACCCTGGTATGCAGTTTAATTAATTGGAGTTCTGATAAAAGAAAATTGTAGTGAATCTTTAGAGATCTTATTGCAATTTTTCTCAAATGCAGACGATTGAGAAGCTAAAGGAAAAAGTATCATCTATTGTGGCCCGAAAGGTTTGAACCATGTTCTGCTGATCAGACTGCCAATATGAACTATTCCAAATAACCACCACAATTAGAGGTTGAAAATACAGAGGGAAGAGAGGATGCCTGAGGACGTGGATTACTTAACAGGTTAGAGGCATCAATTTTGATCTATTTACGGGCATATGGGTTGATTTGGGTCTAAAAGTGTAAAATAAAATTTTATAGTTAGCTGTAGTGTAAACGGCTTGAAAGTCATTTAAAGTGTATTAAAATGTAGTATATTAAAATGTAGTATATTAAGCATATTTAAAGTGCCGATTTATATAATTTTCAAAAGAAGAATACAAAAAGTGTAATGGCTCAACTAGATTGAAGGTGACCTATCTGGACCCATGTACTTACAATTGAATGATTTGAGCTATGTTTTATCTTAAACTAGTCAATCACGTAACATATTAAATTTATTTAGAAAGAGAATGGGTTTGAAATTTGAATTCTCCTAAAGTTTGTCAAAATAATATAAATTTCTGTAACAAATTTTATAAAAGTGAATGGGTATATGGAGACAACTAAAAAAACTCAAGAAGTATGAATGATGCACATTGAATTTGACATGTTAGATACTTTCCACCAACACTACCTTTTCATCTTGCAGTAGCCAAAGGAGTGCTTTTCAAGATCCTGTAGGGTTTTCTAGTTCTTGACACTGTCCGGTTGAGGACATTTGTAAAACATAATACAAATCAACCTCTCAAAAGAAATCTATGTAAAACATTGTTTTGTAAATACTCTTATTTTTGTACAATATGGTAGTGATGTAGATTATTATGGTATAACATATTTTTTGTGTAAAATGAATAATGGTACCATGTTATAATGCATTTATAGACAATATTTAAACTTGACCATAGTGCACCTTGATATGACCCCATACACTAAGAGTGACAGGGTGATGTAGATTGTCGTGATCTACTCAAAAACAATTTATATTTAAGACTTAGCTCACCTATACTAGTACGAGTAAGTAAGGTCGTCTCCACGAATAATATGTGGAAAGTGTATTTGTAGTTCACTAACGTTAATTTAAATTAGAAAATAACTTTGAATTTATGATTGATGTAAAAAACAAAATTGTAAAGTAATAAACTTGATTGGTTTTGAAAACAATAATAATAAGAATGATTCACTCTTGGTTTTAGGTTTGTGAAACAAAGTTGTAATCTAATTATTCTTAGCAAACAATTACATAGACATAATTGTATTGGTTTGATTGATTATAGTGATAAAGATGGAACGGGTTGTAAACGGACCTATTCACAAATTACCAATTTTAATTTGCTAATCAAAACCTAAGACTCACAAAGCTCATGATGTAAAGAAACCAAAAACTGATGAGTATTAGATTAAGATTCAAAACAAAGAAAAACCGTTTAAAATAATCAACCAATAGATGAAATCATATGGCTTAACATGCTAATCAAAACTTCAACCCAGTCTAAGAACAAATAAAGTTAAACGAATGTCATAAACACAAACCCTACACCCGGAGAAAGATCACGGGTGGTTTAGCCGCTCATGGTTGTCATGGAATCGAAATCGGTTGTTGTAGGAATCGATTGCATGAAAAGATGGATCCGTTGGTCTTCTTTACTCTCAAAATAGCTCCTTGGATGGCCAAAAACGACTTGGTGAAGACTCCTTTTCGCAGCCCCTTTTTATTCCTTAAATTAGGTCACAAAACCCTAAATTCAAGTATCTAACAGCACAGGGACGTAATTTACTTTCTTATGGACTTAGTTTACGTCCATAGGGACGTAATTTACTTCCCCCCCTCCAAATCAACACTTTTTCCTTCTGTTGTGCGTCCTAGTTTGCATGCCTCCTGATCACACCTACGACGCAATTTACGTCCTTAGGGACGTAATTTACGTCCCCCTTCACTTTTTCTTCACTTTTTCTATTTCTCAAGTATTTCCTTCTTCGTGAGCTTCCGGCTTCCATTCTAACTCCCGAAAACACTCGAAATATGTCCGTTTTAGCTCCGCACGCCTGAAAATCAATTAACTCTCAAAGTAATTGTGTTGAACTATATTAAACACATAAAAACACATAATTAAACATTTTAAACTAGTGAAAAACCCCTACACATCACAGGGGTGCAAACGAGCTGAGCCCGAGCTTGTATGGGCTCGAGCGTGGCTTGTTTTGGCTTAAAAGAGCTTGAGCTCAAGCTCGGCTCGTTTCGAGTTCTATTTTTAAGGCTTAGCTCGGCTCGGGATTGACTCATTTATTATTTAGTTATTAATTTTTTAAATATTTTAATATTTAATTTTATATATAATTATAATAATATATTTTATATATGACATGGTACATACTATATAATTGTTATATCATAATTTTATATATAATAAAAGTTATAATTAAACCTTGTAATTGTAATTATATTGAGTAATTGTGTTTAGGGTTATTATAGAAGGTTCTTTGTATAGAGAATAATATTATATAAATAACCTTAAATTATTCATTAATAATAATATAGTCTAATATTTTTTCGCAAGCTAAGCTAGGTAGAGATTTAGTTTGAAATCTATATCAAAACTATATTAATAAAAAAGGAAAATAAGTAAATTATTTAATATCTGATCTTGGCCACTTGATTACACCATCACTTCTCATTTGACCCCATGGATTGATTATAATAAGAAATAAAATATGTGCGACTGATGACGAGATTGAATTCGAGAGTTTATGATGATAGTAATCTAGTTGTAAAGCTTCCAAAAATGATGATGAGTAATATCCCTCTATCAATTTTAATTGAGAATGATTTGAAACTCGATTTCATTTGAGTTGTAGGCTTGCGATGAATTCATGATTGAATGCTTGTGTGTGTGTTGTATGTACATTTGAGTGTCCGGATAGATTATATGAATCGAGTGAAATATTTCCCCTCAATTGTATAGTGTGAATTTGGTTTGTTTCATAATCGACAAGTTATAGCTTTGATCAAATGTTTCAATTTGATTTGTAAATGATTTGTGTGTTATATGACTTAATTTGTGTGTTGATTATGATAGCAATGATCACAGAGTCGTTATTTGACTTAATTAATAACAGTTTGATATTTGAATGGAAGATTCGGTTTCGAGTTGAACAACAATAACAGTGTTTGAATTCGAATCTTGCTCGCGATGGTCATGAAACTACTAAATTGGGTTAAAACGAATTATTTTCAAAGTATTGGCATCGCCGGAGCATCGTATGAGTGTGGCTGGAGTTTGAGTAGTCGATGGGGAGGGTGGTTTGGTTTTAAACAAATTACACTTTGGTCCCCGAGGTTTGTATTGCTAAACTTTTAAAACTAAGATTTTTGAAATTACTTTTTAACCATAAACTTTATAAAAACCCTAATTTGAATAATAAATCAAATTATTTATTTATTAAAATTTATAAGTTTTATAAGTCTTTAAAACTTTGTAATTTAATTACTTGTTTTAATTAAATAATTACAATCTAATAATTAATAATAAAGCCTATTTTATAAATTTAAAATTATTATAAATTAAGTAAATGATATAATTAATGCAATTGAACACCATAATAAATAAGATGATTAAATAATAAATTTTAATTACATGAATGATCCAAATGGATTTGAGTTTATAAACGAGTCAAATGTTATAGTAACCCTAAATATATTTTTAGTGATTCAAAGTTTATCAATGCTTTCACTAAGAAGATGCCATGGTTCATACAAGGATATTCATGATTCATGCGTAGATTCTTGTTTCAAGTGTTTATTTTTTGCACGCGAGTAGATATACTTGTATTCATCTGATCATGTTTATGTCCTTGCGTAGACTCTAAGTCCATACGTAGTTGCCTTTTTCTCATGTGCACCTATCGTACCTCATAGGTACTTGTCTTATCTTGTGTACTTATTTTATCTCATGCATACATGTCCTTACTCCCACGTAGATAATCTTATTCATGCTTAGTACTTACTCATACACAAACACTTGGTTTATGCGTAGATACCTTTCCTATGCATAGATAACTTTAAAGCGTGGATACTTGTCTATGCATAGATAACCATGCTCCTACGTAGATAATCTTGTTCATGCTTAGTACTTATACGCAGACACTTGGTTTTTGCGTAGATACCTTCCTCTATGCATATAACTTTAATGTGAAAATACTTGTCTATGTGCAAATACCGTTCCCCATGTGTAGATGCTACTTGTCTATGCGTTGGTATCCTTCCCCATCCGTAGATCCTTGTTTCCTCACAACCTAACTTACGCATAGATCCTTACTAGTTCATACACTGATACCCATGCACATATGTAAACCTTCATACGTGTAGATCCTTCTTCATTTGCAAATAACTTTCCCCATGTGCAGATGCCTTGTTCATACACAAATGCCTTTCCCCGTACATAGCTACTTTTATCACTACATAGATCTTTGTTGAGTCATTTGCAGATGTTCATGGGTAGATGTACATACTTCAAATAATTTCAATGCTAGCTATAATGTATCACATAAAAGTAAAAGTATATCAGGGTTTCAATATGAATCACTACTTGCCTATAGTCGATGTGTTATGTGATGTGTATGTAATAAATGCTTTCTATGTGGTTTGTTTATCATTGGAGTCTTGCTACATGCAAGCAAAAAATTGCTCTACTATGTGCATAGTATGATCACTAGAGTCATGTTAGATGTAAGCAAATGATTACTTTATTATATGCTTTGCCTTGGCACTACGTAGTCATTGGAGATTTGCTTTATGCAAGCATGTCACTGGAGTCTTGCTTTGTGTAAGCATGTCACTGGAATCTTATACTAAGTACAAGCAGGCGGCCTTGCTTATGATTCATCTGGTTGCTTCAAAGTATGTGAATGCCATGCCATTATATGTCATTGTATCACTGCTTTGATCTATCACTTGTAATCATAGTTTCACTATTTCATTACTCAAAACTTGATAAAATTGCAAAGTATAAAAACTTATAATCATATCCTCAGACTATCACGTTCCCCTATTTCTATCCACAGTCTTTTTTGTGTCCTCGAACCAGTCCAATCCTATCCACAATCTCTATTGTGGCCTTAGATTGAGTATTAACCAAAGAGTGTGACTTTTTTTATCTAGATGAATCCAACTGAGTGCACGTATACCCTGAGGTTTGAGGCACACATTACCTACCATTAATCCTCTCTTTACTTTAATGATTTGCCCGTGCCTAACACCCACCATTGGTCTGGATGTACCTATGACCATGGCTGCCTAGATCTTCGGATTATTTCACTTCTCCTCACACTTTTAAAGCATTTTCACCAAATCATTTATACAACTCGGATGCAGCCCCAAAATATTTAAGAATAAGGGGGTGATTAGACTCAAAGTGCTGAACTTTCCCGATAAGTGTCCGTACACTTGTCAGCAAGTGTATTGTAATCCTGTATTACACAAGTATACAAATCAAGTCATCATAGCTTCAAACATATGAAACCCTCGGGATTCCCCACACAAATTAATTTATTTGACCGGACCTAATCATATCAATGATCTCAGGCTAGGGTCTCCATGACACTTGGTCATCATTTTCCATCACAACTAATGACAAACACATGTCGAAGATCTATGGTTTACGCACACGCCTAACATAATGACCAGATGGACTTATCTTGCCATATCATCAAAATACCCTTTTTGTGCTTATTTCCCATGTCAACGCCAAGGCTATGACACCATCATATTTTTGTTCATTTCATATCAAAACTAGATAGTCTCGTGACTAATTTGTTTATTAGATCGTGAATTTTTCTCTTACATTTCAACTATATGCATTTTAGCAACTAGTTACTAGTTTGGTTCTTTCGAAAACCTTGGTTTATCCTTATAATCCATAATAATGCACAATGTGCGGGTTTAAAACCTTACCACAACGGATCTGAAACGTAACACGACTTGTCAACGTGTTCACGACCTCCACCAAGCGATTTATCTCTTAAATGGGTTTCACGCGTCACATTATAATACATTTATAGTCATAACTCGTATTTAGAAAGGAATAAGGCTTACCAACAAAACCGCTACTTCCCGAGTGCCTCTCTTACCAAGAGGACGTTGTAGAATCCAAATATAGCCTTCGTGTGTCTTCCTGAACACCCCGTGAAGCACAATTTCTAGAGAGAGAGAGAGAAAGAGAGACAGGGTTCGGTTGTAGAGTGTGAGCCGGGGTTCGAGTATAAAAATGAGTGAAATCGGGCTTTTGGGGTTTTTATATCGATTCAGTCAGAAAAGGAATCTTGGTGAACCGCTAAGCCAACTTTGGCGGTCTGCTATCGACTTAAAAAGGATTATTCGCATCTTAAAATGAAATACACATATTCAAATGAAATATGCCTAGCGGACCGTTATGTCCTTAGCGGGCCGCAACCACCTTGGTGAACTGTTACTTACTTCCGTTGTGTTTTCCCTTAACCCATAGCTGTCCGCTATGGTTCCCAAGCCCCAACTTTTTCCGTTTTATGCTTTCGATCTTATTATCCGCACATCGATCTGCCATTTTGGGCCGAGGGGTCGCCGTTTTTTTGATTTTCACGAGTTAATACGATCTAGAAAATATTTGTTTTTTTATTCTGATTGAACTAGAATTTAATATGAGGAATTGTCATGAGATAGGTCTAAAGTTCGCCAATCATATAGTCTATTAGCATCGAGCGAGGTATGTTTTTTTATAACCTGACCCTAGCAACTATTGTTGACAAAGTTGTTAAAAGTATAATAAAAAATCCAACAGAGTAGTTAAAATGAATATAAAATACCATAACACTTAAGTGAAAATGCACAGTTCCCTCGTTGATAATCTTATTATTACGTATGACACTTACAAATTTAACTTTTTATTAATTTTAGTCTCCATTTTAATGCTAACGATCTATTTTGAAACGACAAACTTTTCATCAATATTAATCGTTAATTCGATGGTGTCAATCGGGGGTCTTTTCAAATATTGCGTATAGTTAATAATTCAACTATGAAATCCATACCAACACTTAATATATGCCGTTAAGAAAAACTTAATATACAACTAATAGAAAAATAAGTTTCAAGGTTCATCTCTTGAAATAGAATGAACTTCATCCAAATCGGTTTCTTTGTTTTCTACTAATGAAATTAAATATTTTCATATTTGTTCGTAACATTTTCTACATATTATATAAGACATATACCATAAAAACGTAAACATACATACTTTCAGTTTTTTCTTACAAAAAGCCTCCGAATAATTTTGTGCACATAAAAAGGCAAGTTTTTCTCAAAAAAGTTCATCAACTATTTTTGCACATAATAATCAATATATTTTTTGTTTTTCATATAAAAACCACTGAATAATTATTTACACATTAAAGTCTGAACAATTATTTACACATTAAAGTCATGTCAGAACATTCATTATTCATTCCCCATCCCCATCTCAATCCTTATAATTACACTAAACATCACTACTTTTTCTCTTTTTTTTTTCAATTAAATACTATTTTTTCATACCTTTATCACTATATTTTCTCTCTCATCCACTCACAACCACTTTCAAAAATATTAAAAAAATTATGGGGGTTGTACCGTGTTTTTCAAAATATGGGAAAACACGGTACAATCCCCATAAATATTCTACCTCTTTCACTTACAGTCACTTACAATAATTCCTCATAATATATGACATCCACTCACATATATATGGGGAACGGGCTGTGAATGCTCTCACTTATTAAATTCTAGCAAAATTGTGAAAAAAATTAAAGCAAGTTTTACACCAATTGTTTTGTTGCAATGCTACTTATATTTTTTTCCCACATGGCTCGTTTAACTTATGAGAGCTCGAGTTCGACTCGTTTTAACATTTCTTTTCAAAGCTCTAACTCGAAATAATTTTAGAAATAAAATTTGTAATGAGCTAAGCTTGAGCTCTTATTGGTTAAACAAGCCTAACTCGAACTACCGTAAGTTTAACAAATCACCGTAAGAAAAAAAAGTGCACGCAAACAAAAAAAGCGGTACAAAAGTTGTTTTAACCTTTTTTTTTTTTCGAATTTAACATGTAAAAGGACTTTAGTGTGTAAAGCATTGTTTTGTGAGAAAAAACATAAAGTATATTGATTTTTTATGTATAAAAAATTATTGAGAAATTTTTCTAAGACAAAACAGAAAGTATGTGAGTTTTTATATGTAAAAAGTTATACAATGACTTTATAGTATGTTGTTTTTTTTTATGGTATTTGTCCTATGATATACAATTTGCATTTGGTAATACATTTATAGATAGTATACAAGTGATCTATGCATCATTTTATTATTTTACGTTTCGACCATTGAATAGTTACATTTTGACATCTCAAGTTTAGCTATATGTACACTTTATACTCTACAATTATCTTTTTGTTTTTTGACGCACTCATAGTTTTCTATATATTTTTGTTTTCTCTTATAAAATTTAATGTTTTATAATCTTTCAAATGTAAGGTTGAGACATTTTTATTTTTATCTATGTTTCTTGTAAATTTAATTCAAAAAAAATTGTACATCATAATATGCAACTTATCAATGCACAAATGTAAAAGCTGTCAAAACTGACTCAAACTTTCGATTCTTCTACAATTTCTTTTTTGTTCTTGTCCAACTATCAAAATATGATTTTTATAAAATCCAATTTATACATGCTTATTTTTTCCAACATAAATTTCTTGAACTTTTAGATTTTCCTCCGTCATAATGTCCCTATTTTTATCAATGTTCCCATGTGGATATCTTTAATGTTTTATATAATCTTCCAAATATCATCAATAGTCTTGCCACAACACCACATTTGTAACGAATTTGTTTTTTTATATAAACTTTTGGATGTTATCAACAACGTACATATTTCTTTTCACAAATTCACGACAACATTTACACGTTAGTTTTTTTTTAATGATTTTACGTTACTACCGCAACACAGATATTAATACTAGTTTAGAAATCAATTTAAAAAGTTACAGGCTATACCCAAGATTTTCAAGACAAAAGTCTCTTCCTGCCTATACATAATAATCTCTATCTGTCAACCCACCATCTTCCTTCATTTTTTAAATAAATAGAAAACTAACGTACAAAACAGACTATCTGTTATCTGAGTGTTCAAATATCGATCTTCCATGAAAACTATTTAAAAAACCCACTTATTTGTCGAACTATAATGGGATATACATAATGCCATAATTGAATATAATAAACTACTGTTACATACTCCAAACTTCGATTATTAATAAATATCATTTCTTTAATTGCCAGAAAGATTTGTGTCATCCAACATCATCAAATGAAGTTTTTCAAATATATCTGGGGATGCGTTTGTGTTCACAAGATTCGGGTCGGATTCTGATGTGGGTTTTTGAGATCTAACTCAGAGGAAGAAGAAGAAGAAGAAGAAGAAGAAGAAGAAGAAGAAGATAAAGAAACCTGCAACTTCAATGGAAGCTCCAACATGGGTTTGGAAATCTTTAGGGCATTTCATCCTCTTCTTGCCTTATTTCATTGGTCTTTTAGTTATTGGCATCATTAAAGGTTAAACCTTTTTAATGTTTAATCTTTATTTAGTTTTGTGATAGATGTTATTTAGGGATATTAATGAATTTAATGCTGATTTTAGGTGTTTTGTGTGATTTGTTTCTTTGATTACATGTATGATTTGGGTGTGTTTATGAAACCCATTTCAAAATATAACTTACTGAGCTCCAATTTGTCCTTAAAAAATAAAGACATCAAGAGTTAAAGATTCAAATCCTGTTAGATGCAGATAGGTGGTTAATAGGAGTATATTACAAGCTGTTATAAAAAGTATTGAGCTCCAATTTCATTTCTTGAATGCTAAATTTGGTGGGTATCTTGAAAAATTGTATCTTTGATTTCAGGAATCATTTTGGCTCCAATTATTTGTGTGATTTTGACATTTGGAAACTCTGCTATAGTAATTGGTCTTTGGCCAGCACATGTTGTGTGGTCTTACTTCTGCATATTGTGGTACTTTCTTTAACCATTTTAGTTAGTGAAATTACTGTTTTTGTTCATAAATTATGAAGATTTTATATGTTGTTTGATGGCAGCGCGAAGCGATTAGGGCCGATGATGAAAGTGGTTGTATGCATACTGTTTACACCAGTGTTAGCTTTCTGGCCTGTTGGAATTGTAGTGGGTAGTGTTCTTGGTGGTTTAGCTTATGGTTTTCTTGGGCCAGTGTTTGGAACTTTTAAGGCGGTTGGTGATGGTAAAACCGATCAGTTTATCCATTGTATTATAGTAAGCAAACAACAGTTAGTAGTTACATATGTTGTTCTCGATATTATGTTGTTTGTTAGATCAAGATTATGCTTGTCAGGATGGAACTTGGGACGCTGTCAAATGGAGTTTTACATTTGTTCGGGACTTGAAAGATGTATGCTTGTATTCATACTTCTCGATGATGGATGACCTCCAGAAACAAGGTCCACCTGGCGGTAAAATTGAGATTAGGTATGATCACTTTTAAAACATACGTTCAGATACGCGTTTGATCCATGTTATTATTATCTTTGACCATTGTATGAGTCTAAAATCTGGCATACGCGGTCTTATGTGAATTTCAAAAACAAAAAGGAAGTTTCTTGGTTGATTAGTAGCATAATTTGTATTTGCAGGGTTGTTTATCTTCCTATAGCCTTCGTCCTAGGGTTACTAGGAGTCGTGGTTGACTTTCCAGTGATCACGGTTATAGCCATACTGAAAAGTCCATACATGTTATTCAAAGGCTGGCAGCGTTTGTTTCAAGATTGTGTGGGTCGAGAAGGCCCGTTCTTGGAGACCATTTGTGTGCCATTTGCAGGTTTAGCCATCTTGCTATGGCCATTGGCTGTAGCTGGAGCCGTGTTATGCTCCATGGTCTCTGGTATCGTCTTCGGTTTATATGCAGCCGTGATCGTTTATCAGGTCATTATCACAAACCTCATATCAAGTCTTGACCTCAAAGGTCAAAACTTCTTTATTAGATAGATCAAGAGCTTGAGCTAGTTTCTAACTTTGACTTTCTATGAACAGGAGTCGTCTTTCTACCTGGGGCTTTGCTATATCATAGCTGCATTGTCGATCTATGATGAATATAGCAACGATGTTCTTGACATGCCCGAGGGATCTTGTTTTCCCAAGTAATAATGTTTTGCAATATGTATTTTCTTGGTTAACTTTTAAGTAAATTGACTACTATTTTCATTTTAACAGACCTAAGTATCGGCGTAACTCTGGGCTATCTACTTCAAGTTCTTTCTCGATGTCGGGTTCGTTTAAAAGGGTACCATCAGGGGCTGGATCTGTAAGGGTCCCCATGATTGAACTGAAGCCATTGGAGGTTTGCTCCTAACTAATTATTGACTTAAAGTCACAAATGTTGAATTTGAGTGTTTAGGAGGATGTGATTATGATTTTAACTTTTTGTAAACATTATGATTTTACAACTCGCTATAATCACTTTCCAAACACACATCGAAACACGCTTGTTGGATTATTAAAACTATGAAAATGATTGCTTGATATGACTTGTGTAGTTGTTTAATATCTTCTTCCAAGAATGTCGCCGACAAGGTGAATACTTGGTGTCGGAAGGATTAATAACCGTAAAAGAGATAGAAGATCCACAGTCGGTTAGTCTACCTGCTTATTGCCTCTATCAAGCACTTATCCGATCAGCAAAACTCGACAGTCCTGGTCTAATAATGTGTAAGTACCTCGAAACTTTATTATGTTTATAATTCTTTCACACTATATTAGATATGATTCATTTGCCTACAATCAACCCTCCCCGAACCCTATCAATAGCTGCTCTATGGATAAGAACTATTGGATTACATTGTGGTATGGTTATAGTAAGAATTTTGCTTATTTTTACATTAGCGGAAAATGGAACAGAGATAACTCGCGCAAACAGACCAAAAGATACGTTCTTTGATTGGTTCTTGAACCCGCTCTTGGTCATGAAAGACCAAATTAAGGCACAAAATCTCACAGAATTTGAAGAAGTCTACTTGGGCAAATTAGTTTTGCTCGGCGGTAATGCCCAGAAGTTGAAAAACACCAACATTGGTCCGCCACTTGAGTCTGAGCTTCGACGAGCTGAACTTGAAGCGGTAGCTCGAAGGTAAATTTATGGGTCAGGTCAAAATGGGCTGGGTTAGCTTGAACAATTTTTTTTTGGATTTTTTCTTCCTTATGTTTTAACTAAGTTTTGGTGGTTGGTATACAAAGGCTTCAAGGGATCACAAAGTCTATAACAAGGTATCCAACTTACAGAAGAAGATTTGAGAGTATCTTGAAGGCGGTATTCGAGGAACTTGATAAGAGGAACAGCAGCTACCAAGGACCTCAAACTGTTCCCAGGTCAAAAAGCACGTTTGGTCGGATATTTGGCTCGCAACGATCGTTTAGAAACAAAATGAGTAATCATGGGGTTAGACAACAAGAAGCAAGAGATGTTAATATTGTATAACTAGATTCCAAAAGTCTGAATTTTTATGAACTTACATCTGAACCCTAATGAGGCAATTAAAAAAGACAAACCCGGTATACAAGGCTTGCGATGCATAGATCGGGGGAATGTGGCAATTCAAGATTCTTATTGTTTTGTTTTTTTTATTATGTGATATGTAAACGATGGTAAAGATGATACTCATGTAAAGAGGCTTTCTTATTTTTATATTTTCATACAAATTTAACTTTTTATCAGTTACAATCTACACCCAAACAATCATAAACAGTCATTAAATTGAAATAAAGGGCCAATATTCTTGTATAAATAATATTTACGATGATAATCCTCTCTATCTCTATAATGCAAGATTCTTATTTGCCATAGATAGAACTTGGTGAGGATTTTTGTGTTTTCGTAATTAACACGATGTATTCATTAATGGATACTCCACATGTAACATATAACATACAAGTAAACATCTTCGATCAAAAGACTAGGTAGTTATCATTGTCATGAGGGTGGGGACTGGGTCCAATAATCCATCTACCACGAACTGGTGTAAATTAGTTGATTTAGAGTGCGGGTGAGTTAGTTAATAAAAAAAAGTTATCATTGTTACAACGTATCACTACTTCACTAGTGGAGTAGTGATCACCACTTCTTGTATCATTAAGGTTCTGTATTACTAATATGATGGTGATCATCACCAACTCATCTAACTAAATATGGTACTACCCAACAATTTATCTCTTACCAAGACAGTAAAGATTACCAATACAATGAATGTTTAAAAGAAAAGAGAGCGTTTACAAGAGTTCAAAAAATGTGTGTTTTTATAACTTTTGTTCAGGACGTTAGTCTTAAGTATGCTTAAGTGCTATGGAAAAGCAAAAGCAAAAACAAATACAAAAGTGACATACCATTTAACTATCAACGGATCTACTTTCTTATTTTTGGACATTTCTGTTACCGCGAGATATACTGGCAGCTGTAGTCTTGCATTCATTCTGTAGCATATCTATTATAAGAGCAATTGCAATCAAAAGATTTCAACCACCATAGAATTATCATCTTAAAGGGACCAAAGTTGACCACTTTAATGATAAATATTACCATAAAAGAATTAGGATGGTCTGGTGACTTAAAAATGGTATAGTACCTAAATGCTTAAGTGTTTTATGAAAATCATGTACAAAAGTATGTTAGACTCATCTAGAAAGCTTGCAAATTAAAAGTATTTTATAGAAGCTTACAAACTTTAGTGAACTTTTTAAATGTTACATAACAATTCCAAATGATTTATATGTTCTATAAGAAATCCACTTTTATGAACACTCTTTTAACTTTATAAAAGAACTTGTTAGTGATTGTTGTTCTTTTCTTAGCATATGACCTTGTCAAACTTATAATTAAAAGAAATGATGATTCAGAACATAGACTTGTAACTAAAAGATGTTGCCTTACTTTGCACACAAATGGACGGGTAAAAACCCGAAGCTCACAACCTTACCCGATCACCCAACGGGTTGCAAACGGATGTGGTAAATGGATCTTGAAAACCAAATTTAGCAACAGTGACATTATTCAAGGATTTTGATCATAAAGAAAGAAGTAATGGCAAAGATACAACCATGTTCACCAATTATTTTCGACAACAAAACGCATATAAAGATGTTCTAACATAATCCCGGAATCAAAATAGGGATGACCGTCATCATTTTCCCTATAAAATGAAATGAAATCAAAAATAAAAAGAACGCTTACGTCTGAAGGCTCTTGATGTTCTGGATTTGCTTTCCGGGGTTCAGCCCCTTCGGGCAGGCACGAGCACAATTCAAGATTGTATGACAGCGATACAACTTGAATTCATCGTTTACAGCATCTAAACGCTCTTTAGTGTATTCATCACGACTGTCCATGATCCACCTGGTCAAAACAAAGATTGCACTTGATTCAATAGGATGTAGAATGCACCAATGAAAAACAAGAAGCAAGAGACTGTAACAGTAGTTATCCAGGTGGTCAAAGCCACAAAGGTGCACTCAAGGCACAAAGGATTTGCTAGGTGCAAAGAGGTGCACACTCGAAACAAAAAGGTGCAACAATAAGATCTTAAATGTGCGTAATACGAATAGCAACAAACAAACATATCAAGTAAAATCCTACTCATAGCAAATAATAGGCATAGCAAATCAAATTAATACTTATTCAACAAATATAATAAGAAAACCTGACATAATTAAAAGAAAGGAACCCTGGTTACTAGCAACAGGAAGGGCCTATATTCTGAATATAAAAAAAAAATTATAAAAAAAAATTTGTTCAATACTAAAGTTCTGGTAAGATTTAATCAAGCAGTAATCTGACAGTCATAACATAAAATTATAAATCCTGCAAAAAGATATACATAATTTCTGCAATTAATAAAGAAAACGACTATTGCAAATGATGTGAAGAGAAGTCGCGTTTTAGGGTTAAATAGATATAAGTCCTGACAGAAAAAAGACTCGAAATGGAAAACTAAAAAGGAAATCATTTCGAATCCCAATATTAAAAGTCATCGCCTGATATCGCCTTGCTCCCTGGACGAAGGCACGCAACAGCTGTGCTTTTTGAAGATGCTTACGTCTGCTGGGGTGCAACACCCCTAGCAATGCCTAAAAGTGTAGGCACAAGCCTAGTGAACTTTTGATAACTATGGTTATATCAGCAAAAATGTGATGTCAATGCTTTTAATTGCAAAGGATCTTGTAACCACTACTAAGGAAGTTAAAAGAAGCTATGCTGGTCTATGCAGAAATCTAAACATAATCCAATAATCCTTATCCTAACTCCTAAGTAGATGCAAGGGTCTTAATGTATTGAATCTAGAGATGCTGCTGGTTTTATGTAGCTTCCCATGGCAGCAAACTAACTTGATTATATCAGCTAAAACCATGACTAAAATTATAAATGCCCATTCCTAAGAATCTACAACCAGACAAAAATCCACATCATAAGTTCATAACCAATGTAATACAGAATGCCACATGTATTCTACCTATTCCTAGGCACATTAAACAACTGATGGAGCACTAGCTAGTAACTGAGCATTTCAACATCGTAAAGGTTCTTAACATCCAAATTGTCAGTTGTTCGCCTAAGTTTCTATAACTCTATAAGCTAACTCACACGCGAGCTATACTGATGAACAGTGCATACATGATCAAATTCTCAAAGGCAGAATTCTTTGAGCAGAAGAACAGCCAAAAAATCTTAAGGTCCAATCCAATCTAAGAGTCCACCTACCTAGCTAAACATCATGATTCTGTATTTGAGGTTTCTAACATCTAAAAAAAAGCATTGATACAAGTCCATCTGATTCAAGGATCAGCTTTCCCATATGGAAGTATACATAGTATAGAACAAAACTTCAAGTATGACTACAAGACATGCAAGTATGAACAACAAATTAAGCATAACTCTACCTAAGCTGACAAGAATTCCACCAGAAGACAGCTAATTCAACATCAATTAACAAAAAAACTACCATCTAACAGCCAATTCAACATCACAACTGAAATTCAATTAAAGTAATCTAATAACCACATGCAACGAACACAATCAAAGAAGAAAACTTCCATACCGATTCGCGTGCAAAAGGGCCGCAGGGCCAAGATAAGACTCCGGATTCCACCAATAGCTAGGGCACGAAGTGCTACAACAAGAACACAAAATACACTCATACATCCCATCCAGCTTCGCCCTATCCTTCTTACTCTGCGGAATCTCCTTCCCCTCCCACCCCGCCGGCGCCGGCGACTTCCTCTTCAACCACGGCTCAATACTCTTATACTGATTATAAAAATTCGTCATATCCACCACCAGATCCTTAATCACAAACATATGCGGCAGAGGCGTAATCATCGTCGCATCTCCCGACGGAATCTTCGTCAAACACGCGAGTCCGTTACACCCGTCGATGTTCATCGCACACGAACCG
The DNA here is from genome assembly GCA_025506415.1 of Flaveria robusta. Lineage (NCBI taxonomy): Eukaryota > Viridiplantae > Streptophyta > Magnoliopsida > Asterales > Asteraceae > Flaveria > Flaveria robusta. Next base: position 11,309,250 of record CM046459.1, on the reverse strand, counting down.
CAGATCCCCTCACGGCACGACCGACGGAACGTCAAAGTCGGATCAATTTCGTTTTTGATCTTGATCAACGCATCGAGGACCATAGGACCGCACTCGTTGAGGTTGATCTGGTAGTTTTTGAGCTCCGGTTTCGCCGGATTGTCGGGATTCCATCGGTAGATTTGGAAGTTCTTCACGTTAGGTGTGGATCTAGCTACAGGTTCTGATTGTTTCGTTTGAGGCTCCGATGCGTGTGATCGGAGGAGGAAGAGCTTCGCCGCCGGCGATGAAGGAACCCTAGAAAGTGATCGGCGGATGATACCAGTGGCCATTGTTGGGGTTAAAGTGAAAGAGATGATGAATGAAGGGGTGTGTGTGTGTTTGATTGATGGGGATGGTTGGATTGTAATAAAGGTGGGGTTTGGAGGGTGTTTTGGGGATAAAAAAGGGGAAAAAGGAGATGTGATGGTTGGGTGTGGTGACGTGGCGGTTTGAGAGCCGTTGATTTGGGTGTGGGTAGTGTGGTGTGCTCGTGTACAAGCTTGTTATCAGGAATCTTGACGGAAGTAAAATTGCTTACGCATTTTAGTTTTTTTTTTTTTCTTATATTTGTAAGCAATCTTCATCCGCAAGGTATCGTTTATATGATTCGTATTGGGCTATATGACTCGTATGGTCACGTCAGTCATTTTCTCTATATGAGATGCATGTTTTGTCATCTATATGACTCGTATAGTTTTATAGGAGTGATGTGAGGCATTTGACAAGACGTAAAATCTCTTATTATACGCGTTAATTATTTAATATGACGTAAGATATTTTGTTGTAGGTGTTAATTATATGACATTACGTAAGAATTCTCGTTATGCGTGCTAATGATTTGGCGCTAGGTACAACGTCGTCAAGATTTACTATATAAATTGTTATGGTTTCTCATTATTTATTCATTTCTCTTTGATTATTACTTCAATTATTTTTTTATAGATAAGTAATTCTAATTAGAGAACTTGTTAGCGATGTCTAGTTACAACGAAAACGGTTCGACATTACGCGGTGAGTCTTTTAGCAAGATATCAACTGTTTGACCCCGTAGCCTTTTCCTAAACTTCATAAAACATAAGAAAATCTTTAGTTTTAAGTCCACTTTGACTTATTAATCTTTTATTAATGGCTATGTCAAAAATTTTAAAAGAAAACTAGCAATCTTGAAGTGCTGTCTTGTTTAACAGATCCATTTTAACCTGACCCATATTTTACCCCCCGTGACAAAAAAACTTGGATTCGCCACTAACTTTCAATGAATAAAAATAGTATATATATATATATATGGAAAGACACAAAATTCTAATCTATACTAGTTCACACATTCAGTGTTATTGACGTCACTGATGGTGGCACACAACATCAACTGCTAAGGCACGAATGTCGATTAGCGGTTGCACTTCAATTACTAGTTGTAACTCGTTAATGGATACTTCCCCAATCAATAACAAGTTTCATCCATGTGAACTTTTGTTTGATTAGAGGCAAAATCCATTAGCAGATATCAAGTATTTGTGTCTTCAATGTTCTTGGTTAGAGGACTCTCTTTAAGTAGTAATCGATCAATGTTAGTTCATATTGTTGCTCATCTTAATTAGTCGTTGCGTCATATTTCGAAATTCTATTATGATGTTTTATAGTGATTTTCATCTAATAAATCTATGTAACTTTTTACCTCACGTTAAAAATCGAACATCACTATAAAAACATAATCATGGATAATCTAAAATAGCCACTAATCAACTCAAAAGCAATAACGAAATATTCCGGATAGTCATTCGTCAACTCAAATTCAATCACCCATTAGATTTTAGGCCTAGACAGACAACACTATAAAATAGACGGTGTTACATGTTAAAATTAATAAGTCATCATATCACATCTGAACATGCAACACACGAAAGTTAATCGTGCATCACATTATAAGTAATCACGTAACATTATAAAGTAGTCGATATTAATGAACAATCATGCATCACATTAAATAATAATGACCCATTAACTCATATTTAAGCACCCATAACATTTAAAACATTCACGTAACATTACAAATTTGCCACTCACAAAATTAAATTTAATCACATAACACATTAAACAATCACATCCCATTACAAAATAGTCACTTATCAATCCATACTAGTGGGTATTCCCGCGCGTTGCAGCGGGGCGTTAAAATTTATAAAATTAGTTTCCGTACATTAGTATTTACGCTTTCGTTTCAAAAAAAAATTATATCATAATGTTGATCAAAGTAAAACTTCAAGACATATTCAGAATTTCATAAGGAATCATTTAAAAATAAGAAGAGGCTAATCGGTTTTAAGCATCAAAAATGGATAGAAAAATAAAGTTATAGTGTATTTGGAAATCGTAAAGAAAGTGTCATAATAAAAAGCGTCAAGAAACACAGAAGCAAATAAAAGCGTCCATTTTTTAATTTAATTTATTAACTACTATAACCAAGAAAATATTAAACATTTAAAATGTTATTTTGATAAATAGGAAAAGTGTGCTAAATATTGATTCAATATAGTAAAATAATGAAATTTAAGTATAAATTAGATGGTTGATAAAAACTCACGTTTTCTCGGGTTTAAAATCGTTCTTCTAGTACTGATAACAAAGTAAAGCAAACCCACCTAAACCAACTGACCAATTCATCCTGTAATTACAAGTTTTATCATAACAATTAGATGCATCACATATAAATCTAAATGTCCGGTCATGTATATAGAAAAGAAACTTGTACTCTGTAATTGAACGTATTGTACTTTTTTTGCTAATACTTTTATGTTGATGAAAACCAAAGATAAATTAAACATAGAAAATATGAAGCTACAGGTTTTCTCTTGAGAGGCAAGGATGTAGTCTATACCTACCAAAACTCTGCGTATAACCCTGTGCAGTTTGCCCAATTTCCTTGAATTCCCACTTTAGAAACTTAGGGGGCGTTTGGTTGGAAGGAATGAAATTGAGAAACTAGTATAATTTTCAAGCAAAATTATGTTTAAGTGGATAATGAAATGTAATACCCAAGGAAATGTTTCACCTCAAATTCCCTTGGGTGTGGGATTTCAAATTCCCTCTCTAGATGGAAGGATTTTAAAATCCCACAACCAAAGAAATTTGAGGTGAAACATTCCTTTAGGTTTATTTTTAATTGCTTACTCAAACACAATTTTACTTGAAAATTATACTAGTTTTTCAATTTCATTCCATTCCATTCCTTTCCTTCCAACCAAACGCCCCCTTAGATGCATTTAGTTATTATAGATGGAGAACCACATCAAAATTACAGTAAAGTGATGTGAAGCCAACCTTAACAAGAAGAATGGCCCGAATAAATAAATTGTTTTTGATAAGTGTAGACATAAAATTAGCTGAACTTAAATATTAAAGGTTGTAGCTTTGGTTCATTTATTATGACATCATTTTATGTTTTATTTCAATTGGAAAGATTCATAAATTTGATATAAGTGAAATATGTCAAGCGGCTTGAAAATTGCCATAAATCTATTTCTAGTAGGCATACAACCTATTGTACTGTTTAAATTTAAGAATTTACATCATTACTACAACAATATTGTTTTGTATATTTAATGAATTCATCATTTACTAAAAGAAAGTAAAAACTAAAGAAGTATTAAGAGGGTCGGCACAACCCGCCAATCAATTCTGACCCTATCTATAAGTGGCTTGTTTCAACCCAAATTAGTTACCCAGCCCACCCTACCCAAGCACCCAACTGCTTGTCACCTCTATCAAATAGGATGTGTGGAAAACCAAACCTGCTTCAATCTGACAATTATTTTTCTTCACATGTGTACCACTTTGTTTTCAAATTCTCTTCTTCAGGTGTCATTAATCAAGTTAATATACTCCCCTAGTCGCATTAAACATGGTTTAAAATATGACAAAAATCTATTAGATTCATGACTTTAAAGTTCTTGATATTATAGTGCACGACTGTCAAGAATTGCATCAAGCTCAACAACTATTATAGATGTCGATCCAGCTTCATTCTAATTCAGATCATAATGTGAGGGCATTTATGGGATTATATATTATAAATACACCTGCAAAAGAATCATAAGAAGAAGCAAAAACACAAACAAATAGCAAGCAATACCCGACAAGTATCTTTGCCCAAAACATAATTGTATATCATGCTTATATGCACCTACCTTGCAAGCAGTCTGCAAATACACAAATCATTGAAATATAGTTATCCCCTTAAGATATAAAAAGACAAAAGAAAATAAAAAGAACATTTGGATAGTCATATGCACTTTTAAGATGATGTATGAATCACCAAAGTTGAATGTACCACAATCAAATTATGACAGAAGTAACGCAGGAAATTTTCGTTAACCATATTTCAATCCCTATAAAATGAGTTAAGAGAAACAATCCTACAAATTGCACAATAAAAACAACTAAACCATACATGCATGTGTTAAGAAATCATTAGTTCTTTCCTATTTGAAATGGAAGTAAATAAATAATATCAAATGGATGAACAATCTTTATAAAACAAAAGTAAGAAACCCGGTAAGTATATATTTTTTGACCAAATCCTTAAAATGCAGGCTTCAAAACTTTGCTTCACATGGTGTAGAAATCCCACTTGTAATCCCTTTACACAAAGAAAAAGATCAAGACAATCAAAGCTTTCCTGCCCTGCAGTTTCAATTAATCATAAAGCAATCTAAACTCTTTTCATATCAACTTTTTTATAAATGTGTTTGTTTTTAAATATCATTTTCCACAATCCTGCACATTTAGAATCATGTTTAGCTTGTCTAAATATCTATTTTGAAAACCTTTCATAATTTTGTTTTAATATTTTCCTAACAGTTTCAATTTTCATAATTTTATTGTTAAAATTGATTGCTATTATCCATTAACATGCACACTTGATTCTCTATATTAACAAAAAGCCATATAAACATCTGGAACGATAATCAAATGAAATGGTAATAAGTCAAAATTAAGAGACATAAATCGAATTGTATGGTAGTCAAAGTATAAGAACAAGAAGTGTAGACACAAATATTTATAAAAACAATATCTACCTTTTCTAAAAAGGTATTATATTATATATTAAAAAGCAACTTCACTGCTACAGTGAAGTTTGCTTTTTAATATTTTGGCCACATATTTTGTAAAATATATTTAGAAGTTTGATTTTTAATATATTGGCCACATATTTTTATAAAATGTATTTAAAATCCAAATTGTAATTAGGATTAACAACAAAGTTTTATATATTTGCTTTATGACCACAAAAGTTTTTTTTTTTTGTGTTTTTGGGTTCAAACATTAGTACCGGTATTCGATATTTCGGAACCGGTATCGGTATACGCTTTTGTGGTTTCCGATAAGCCGACCCGACAACGAAGAAAGTCACGGTAGCGTAAGACAAAGGAAAACAACCAAACTTCCGTACGCGTAACGTAGGTGAAGTTTGTTTTTTGACCACAAACGTTTATTTTTTTGTGTTTTTGACGTCAAACATTAGTATCGGTATTCGGTATTCAATTGAACTGGTGTATACGCTTTTGTGGTTTCCGATGAGCCAACCCGACAACGAAGAAAGTCACGATCGCGTAAGGCAGAGAAAAACAACCAAACTCCCGCGCGCGTAGCGCGGGTTAAAACACTAGTTTACTTTATTTAGCATGATCAATGTGAACAGTAGATGAAAGTTTTGTCAACAACTCAAGAAACATTTAAATGTCCTAAGATAAAGAAGCTAACACATCTTAAAGGGCAAAGAAGCCGCCATGAAAGTCTAAAAGTCTTAGTATGTAATGATTTTAAGGAGAATAATGAGTATGAATGTCTTATGAAACTAATACACCAACTTATTCAAAAATGCACATATACGACATATACAAAATAACATATATTTTTAAATGTGAAATTTTTCTTGGAAATCTTTTCAAAAACCTTCATTTATCACAAGTCACAACAGGTATCGTTTAACAAAACTATATGTATCAGATGAATGCTGTCTTTGGCATTTACACAAGGAAAAAATACACAGGCTCTTTATAAGGGTGCATCGTGTTGTCATATTTGGTGGTTGAAAAAAACTTTGAGCCTAGTATCACTTCTTCATTTGTTAATTGTTAACAAAAGTGGTGGACAAAAGATATATTGAATGACCATAAATATTTATTGAGTGATATCATTACCATAATTTTAATTTCTTAGTCAAGCTCACAAACCGTTTTCTTTTGTGATAAATTATCCCATGTTCTTCACAAAAGCCACATATCATGCTCACATCAAAGGAGAGTTAATAAATAAGCCCAAATTACACAATTAAACCAAAAATAACAATCACAATGTTTCAAAACTTAAAATGTTCAAGAAATAAATGGAAATCAAGAACTCAAGCCTTACTAATACCATGAAAAGAGGGGTTTACTTTTTTGTGATGTCGGTTCTTATGACTTCTTTGCCATAGAAAAAAGCTTTAATCATGATAAGTCTTATAACCACATGAAAGTACAAGTTTGCAAGTAAGAATATCATTGCATGCTTTGAGGTAAAAAAAGATAATGCTTTACTGCTTGGTCTAAAAAATCAACTTAACCATCAATTGTCATCGCTAACAAAGAACAAAACAATTCAATGAAGATCGCATACATACAAAAGTGCTAGCCTATCTAATTGAAATAAGCCTAGTGTTGCTCCTGGAACTCAAAACCAGTGGAGTTCATTTGGGTCATCAGGTCCTTTTTGGGCAATTCATTATCATAACAGATTGGTATGACTGGCGTATAATGTAATTTGAAAGGGGTCAGATTTGTAGACCTGCACACATTTTGTTGTCCACTTACAAAAATTACAATTGTTAATTTTAACACTGCATCACCTCATTACCATGTGCATTAGTTTTTCTCCATTTGGTTATTTATATATTCATAGGTGAAATGGGTGGGATTTCAAATATGTGATATTGCTTTGCTATTTAGGTTAAGATGGTTTTGGTTATTGTTTTGATTAGCTTTCTGAAGTTTATGTTGTTGCTCTTGAGTTGTGTGAATTTAATTTTACAAAAAAAAAAAAAAAAGAAAATAGACATTAAAGATTATTGGGATTTGGGTGTGTTCGGGTAAAATGGGTAAAATGTTGTGTAATGTCACTTATGTCCTTCAATATTATGTATTGTGTTTGTTAAGTCATACATCAGGGAGTGTTGTTAGGGCAGTGAAATACAGCGCGGGTGCTTGCCGGAGTCTCTAGCACAACTGCAACTGGTTATATACTCCAGAATGATAATTTTATAGAGTTTTGTTAATAAGCTTTGCTAGAGTGTTGTTTCTATGGCTGTTTGTTGTTTGTTAAGTCATGCAGACCAATTCCTTTTATAACACATTACCTATGTAATGTAGGATAGCTAGGATAGTGCAACCTGCTGTTACATAGATCTTCTTCTTGTCATAGGGTAACTTAGCTATGGCTATCATTGTCTGTCACTCACTTTATTGTAATACAATTATCAGCAATGTTTAGTAGCTCGTATCTAAGTGTGTTTAGTGCAGAATATTGAAAGAAGTGGTGGGCAATATAGTTAATCATTGGAAATTCCAAGAACCTCAGAATAGTCCATCAAGCAGGTAATCTGAAAACCCTAACACACTGTATAATCCTAATAACAAAGACCGTAAAAAAATAATACCTGAAACCGTGCACCTGGCATGGGCTCTATGAATGTGGATGGTGAAATTGCAATGCGAAAACCCTAGGTTTCTGCAAATTTTAAAGAAATTGTCAAACTTGTAGTCCAATTTCAAACAGAGAAGAATAATAAAGAAGAAGGGAGAAGAAAGGTACCCGAGCATGTCGATGTTGCTTGTTGAACGGAGATAACTGATGGGCGGAGGGGTTATAAGGTACGGGACTTCAAATGATGGATTGAATGAGACCTATGTAACGGCTGATGCCATTAAAGAAGTGTTACGATAAAAAAGAAAGAGAAGGAAAAGAACAGCCGATGCAATGAAGGCGGCATTGAGGCAATAATGATGCATTGAAGTGGCGGTAAGGGGCAGATCAGTTGCGAACAATTTCCGATGTTAACTGGTCTCATTTCTTTTCCAGAGCAAATAGTAGGCAAAGGTGCTTGAATCACAATCAATTCTTAGGTATTTATTAGTTTTGTCGGTCTCGGTTAAAAACAGATCCAATAGAAACGAAAATGTGATGTGAAGTGAATAAAAACTTAAGCCTAATTCAAACATATATATATACCTACTCTGATGATGAACATATGCAATTATGCATACATACTACTGTGATGATCATACTTGAAAACAAAAACATATACACATACTACTTATTGTGATGATGTTGATAATTCATTGAAAAATATGTACATACATACCTGTCGAAGATGATGATATAATAAAAGAACATAAAGAAAGAATTACAGTAGTTTAGTTAAAATATAAAAAAAAAAACATTCATTTTGGTAAATATTTTCTAAATCACCCATTTTGATAAATAAATTTTCCACCAACACCATTTTGGAAAAAAACTTCTTACATGTTTTCCTCTTTATGGGTTGATCACATTTGTTATTTTCATCCAAATATTTTGATTTTTGTATTTGGCTTCCCAAGGTTTGAAATTTTTTTTATTTTCATCCAAAAATGTTAGCTCAATTATATTAAAATATTAAATATTAATCGTTAAAAGGGTACTTATGTAAATTTTTATATAAAACAAAATCCTAATTTATGTGTATGTGTTGCTGATAAAATTTCATTCACAAAATTCATGTTTTTACATAAAAAATCTAAAATAATAGTACGAGAGTATTTGAAATTTTAAAATAACAAATCTAAATATGAATATACGTACAATTTTTTAGATTTTAAAATAATGACACAAAAATCTAGTCGTAATTTTTTGCAGCTAGTCGTAATTTTTTTATCATTGCAAAAATATGAACAATTATTTAGATTTTAAAATAATGATACAAAAATCACTGCAAAAATATGAATATTTTTTTAGATTTTAAAAGTTTAAATACTCTCGTACTATTATTCTTCTTAATTATGAATATACGTACAATCATCATATTTTAAGACTTCAATTATATTGTATTATAAAATATAATTACGACTAGCTTTAGTAAACCCGTGTATGACACGAGTTAAATAAATAAAATACTAAATATAATAAAAATTTAATAGTTATAAAGCGATATTATAAGATAAAATATAATAAGTAAGGACTATAAATAATAAAATAATGATATCAACTTTTTAATCTTTTGTTTTTATTTTTTTTATTTTTTTTAAAAAAAATTAAAATTTTGTTTCAAAACAAACATTTAAAAAAAAAATGTAATTTTTAAATTTTTTTTATTATAACTCCTAATTTTAATTAATTTTTGTTTATAAATATTTTACTTCAATACATCAATTTTAGAATATTTAATATTTTAAAAAAAGTTTGATATTTTAGAAAAATTTCTCATTTTATAAATATTTATGTCTTTAGGAATAATATTAATAAAAAGATGATTTTTTTAATTTATCATTTGTAACTAATGTTATATTAATAAGATAGAGAATCGGGAAAACTTTGGTGACGTGAAATATGGTAGTGATATGTGTCCATCGTAGTTATTATTTTATTAGAGTAGCAAGATTCGATAATTCTAACTACAAGGAAAGTTACTTATGATATGATTAAATAATTAATACATATACCATTTATTAACTTACAATTTGAAAATAGTCACTAAATGGTCACAACACTTAAATCAAACCAATAAAGCTCAATGACACATAAGAAAGCATTTACCCTAATATCATATGCTCATATCATTTTACTAGCGTATTTTGGGTGATCACAGGACATTGTAGCATGCTAAGAACTTTGGCAAATATCTATACCTTTACGAGAAACTAGGCGAGTCTTCGCAGCTTCTTTTATCTTAAATAACTTTTAGGGTAAAAAACATGCTCGTATCTCTGTAAGTTAACTTTTTTATGATGTGCAATTATTTAATATATTCTTTTTGCTATTAAGCACTTGCACTAACTATTGGTAATTACACATCCATTAATTTTGTATGAAACAACGCATTATATGAGTAGTATTACTTGGGAAATCCCTCATGCATAGTGTGTCCTACGGATAGGCAAACAAACATCTAGAGATGTAGCGTTACAAAGCTTGTAATGCCATTACGGTATATTATCTACACATGTTTACTTTTTGACAGTTCGGGTGTTGCTATGCGGGAATTCAATTCATAATAGATGGGGATTGGATAATCGGGTATATAGTTGGTTCTAGACTTACTTAATTGGCATCATGCGTGTTAAACTTTGTTTTCGTTAAATATGCAACCTCACTAACTATTTTTAGTTGACACTTTTAGTGTGATTTTTAGAATCCGAAAACCAATGATAACTTGACTAGTTATACATTTTGAAGAACTACACGTAACAGTTTGTATTAATTTCTAGAAACCCATATCACAAAGCATTTAAAAAGATATTTAATTTAATAAAACTTTTATTATTCTCTCGTAAACAATGTTGTTTTTAATATTTAGTATTGTCACATTTCTCACCTTCCGTTATGTTGAGGTGGGGGTGTGACAATATAAAACTAAAACCATTCAATGGCTGCGATAGCAAATCATTTATTAATAATTATTTTTTAATATTTTCGCTATTTTAATTTACATGCATACATACTTGTATGTAAAGGAGAGTTAAACAAAAAAGGTGGGCTGTGGCATGGTGGCATGCACCGCGCTCCACAACCAAGATATAGTGGTCTCTCCTCCAGTCGAATTTTGTGTTTTTCTTTTCCTTCATTTTTAGTCTTTATTCAACTTTGTTCGTTTTTCAACTTATTTTCCTTTTATTATTAAAGTAAAAGTTTATTCTTCCTTTTTTTCCAATCATCTTTTTAATCACTTGGGTTGTGGTTATTGAGACTTCATTTTATTTTATTTTTTTTCTTTTTCGGTTCTTTTTCATTTTTCTCCCCTCTTTAAAAATTTAGTTTAGAGTAAACTACATGAATAGTCCCCGTGCTATGTTCAAATTAAGGTTTTGACATATAGTTTTGGAAAACTATAAGATTAGTCCCAAATTATACATAAACATAACAAGATTGGTCATTGATATGAATGGATAATTAACTTTTTCAATTAAATTATGTAAAATGATCAAAATAGCCTTACTATTAGAAATAGTTATATTAAAAACCCCTCCCCCTATCCTCTCTCTCTCACACACACACACACACACACTCTCTCTCTCTCTCTCTCTCATACATTGACCACCACCACCATCGATCATCATCATCATCATTCTCTTGACCATACTAGATCCACCATCCACCACCACCACCAATAATCACCATCATCCCCTTAACCTTCCTAAATCCACCACCCACACCACCATTATATCCACTTCATCATCACCATTACATACTAACACCATTTCCGTAAGTTACATAAAAGGGCAGCGATAGTTGTAGGTGGTGATTGGAGGCTTTCAGTTGGTCGGAGAATACATATTCCGGTGGTGATGATGTTGGTGTAGATTTGGGAAGGAGATGTGAGAGAGAGAGAGAGAGAGAAAGCGAGAGAGAGAACGAGTGTGAGAAAGAGAGAGAGAGAGAGAGAGAGAGAGAAGGGGGAGAGAAAGAGATGGTTTCAGGTGGTGGGGTGGTGTGTTAGAAGTGACGGTGGTGGAGGTCTGTGCGACAGTGCCGGTAGTGGCGGTCCACCGACAGTGACGGTGGTGGTGCTCCCCCGGTAGTGGCGGTGATGGAGGTGTAGGCCGGATCTTCTTAACTTAAGAGTATTTTGGTCATTTTATAAAAAGTTAACGGAAAAGTTAACCTCCATTCAAATCAAGGCTAAACATTTTACGTTTATGTATAATTTGGTACTGAGCTTGTAATTTTTCAAACTTGAGGACCAAAATCGCAATTTAAACATACCACATGAACTATCCGTGTAATTTACTCTTTAATTTAAAGTTTCAAAATAAATTCTAGTTTTAGATTTCTTTTTTATTGAAATTATTTTTACAAGTTGTGTCTACGTTTACGTTTAAAATTTATAAAATATTTACGACAATTAAAAATTAAAAAAATGTTATCCGTTTTTCCTTGTAAATTTGCTCTTCTTTTATTGGTCTTTTAAGTTCCTTCTATGTTGCTTAACGCTTTCGAACGTAGCCTTTAATATGATCTTTTTTCTTTATGTTTTCTTATAAAGTTTATTCAAAATCAACGCCTAACAGTAATTGATTTTTTTTGTAACATACATTTTCACTATAATAGAGCTCGAGTGAAAACCGCTATTCAGTACCTATCACATAACACCACAAAACAATCGATCTTATAAAATACACACACATAATATTAAATGATAATCATCTATCACCTCATATTTAATCATTAATCATATTAAAATCAAACACGTAACATTACAAATCAGTCACTCATCAAATCAAATTTGATCATTAAACACATTACAAAATAGTCACTCATCAACTCACATTACAACAAAATGAAAGTAATGTAACCCAAAAAAAATTTGAATCAAATCTAGAAAATATTGCTCTAGATATGATCTTAAAAATATTACATTGTGTGTAAAGCAACCTTTTACGAAGGGATGAGTCACGTGAAGTTGCCTTCAACAACTTATTCAAGTTGAAGCTTGTTTTTACATACAAATAAAACTTCGTTTTATGTTTAAATGCAACTTTTTTATGCCTAAATATAACATTTATTATTGTTTAATTTACTTTAATGCAGCTTTTTCTACAATCAAGTGCAAAAATTATTATGTTTGTATTAAGTACCGCTAACGTTTTCTTATGATAAATGCAATATTTTTATGATTTTAGTTAGAATAAATGCAACTTTGCTTACTCTAAAATTCAGACTTCATATGTTTTTAGTTAAAAAAAAATGCACGTCCTTGATTGTAAATAAACTTTCTTTTCGATTTTTTTTATGCTAACCTAAGATATTTTTAATAGTACAACATTTTAATTAAGCCTTAACTATAAGAACATGTATATAATAACATAGATATCATTCATAATCTTATGGTGTATTTTGACATATGTGTGCAAACTCAAAGTAACAACCATATATATAGTCAACATAAAGTGGTTAATTACAACTATAAAGAGTAATAAAAACCACCTACATATGTCTTTTTCTTTCGTGTAAGATGGTTATATAACCTTAAAATGAAGTAGCCTAACACAAACAATAAAATAAGACTTAAATGAGAATCTAAATAGATAATCATGCATCGCATTTAAAAATAATCACACAACATTACAAAATAGTTGTTAAATAATAATCGTATAAGAAAAAAAAAAATACTCTTAAGCTTTACATAATTTACAAGCTTGTCACTTTTGTGTTTTTCATTAGTATAGTATATTCACTACTAGAAGCACTCAACGCGCTTATCATGTTTTTTTTCTAGGTTGTGTATATCACATAAAGAATGATCCTAAAAGAACAAAATAAAATGTATTTTTGCTTTTTGGTTTTAAAATAAATTACATGATCTTAAATTAAGAACTTGCATATGGTCCTCAAAAACCTCGGAAAGGCTTAAAATAATGTGTTGCATAAGGTATTTTGGAATAGTCTTAAGAAGAAAGGGAGTCCAACGTATATCAAGCTAAATAGCGATATACATTATAACCCTAATAGAGAAGTTCATACACTAGTGTGACTTCACCAAGTATCTGTGTTGAGTCAAATCATATTTAAAAAGTTATAAGATTAGTTTTCAAAGTCAATTCAGGAAGGCCATCAGATGATGCATTCATTTTGTAGATGCTATCATGTTGGTGGTAGAAAATAAACATGATGTTAACAAGAGGTTAGAGGAGTGGCGAGATGCCTGAGAAAGCAAAGCCTTGCGCATTATTTGGTATAAAACCGAGTACATATACTAGTTATAAGTGCAAGAGTGAGGAGGCAGATGTGTAATTATTAGAGACTAAATGGTACCATAAACCAGGGGTAACACACATCTCAAGCAAGACAAGGAAAAAAAGTCTAAGATGGTTCGGGAATGCATAAAGGAGACAATTGATAATACGTGTAAGGAGTGTAGAAACCTTGTTTAGGGAGTGGAAAAGGAGTAGACAAACCAAAACTTATGTTGGATGAGAATATTATGTAGGATTTATTAGACATGCACATTTTTGAATACATGATTAATGATAGAAGTTGGGAAGTTTTATTGGAGTGCATATATTTGGTCTTGACATGGGCTTCATACCTTAACTTGTACATCACTTAGCTAAATTGCCTTTAGTCATAGGTGACGGAGTTAGCTGTTATCTAGGTTTTCCTTTTGTTTTTAGATGAGCTTTATAGTTTTAACATGTATTTATTCTTAGGTGTGCCTTTAGACATAACAACATAGCCACTTTAATGTTATGAAATTTTAAACCCGTCTGTTTTTTATATCCTGTTATTAATAACTTTTGTTATGATACTTTCTTATTTTCCACTTGTATGTTTTATCTATATTTATTTTCTGTATATGTGATAGGTTGCCATTGTAAGTTTTTCAAACCTCTTAATTTTAGAATCAATATAATGATGACAAGTTTTATCATCACATAATTATTTATTTTATTCTTTTTTAAATAAAGTTTCCTTCATTGTTTTTAAACAATTATAACTTTTTTTTTTATAAAATGTTATATTTTTTTTATTTATATTTTCCCATTAAACTTATCATGTTTTTCTTTTTAATTTTATTATAATGTTTGAAAAACCTCAATTCCCCAGGCCGGCTTTGAGGAAACCCACACCAATGTGGTAAAACCATCATGGTTAGGATCAATGACCTAAAAAATACTATATATATATATATATATATATATATATATATATATATATATATCATACTTTTAAAATTGTTTTGTATATGATAAGTTATTTAGTAATTAGAAGTATATATAGAATTATATTTATTTTTTTATTATTTAATCCGTGTAATACAAGAGTTTTTTAAGGCCGGTATCTCTTTACTCTAATTAAAAAGTAAATGAGGGGGACATGTGTCAGCATTATATTCCTTCTCACTAAATTTTTTCAGCTTATCTTTCCTATTTAATAATTACTATAATTATCAATAATATTATTTAATTTTTTTATAGACTAATAATACTTTTTAATAAATTTAAAAAAAGTTATTTTTATTGATGTCATTTACATAGAAATAAATTTATAAAATACAATTTTTTTTAAAACATCAAAATATTTTAAAATTGGTGTTTTTAAAAAGTAAAATATTTATTAATAAAAAGTAATTAAAATTGGAAGTTATAATAATGATATTTTTTTAAATAAAAAGTTTAAAAAATTAATATTAAATTTTTATTACTTATATCCTTACTAATACGTAATTTCATTTATATTTTATCTTAAAATATCGTTTTATAATTAATAAAATTTTATTCTATTTAATAATTTATTTATTTAACCCGTGTAATACACATGTTAGTAAATCTAGTATATATATAAATAAATATTATTTCTTATATTTGTTTATCTTGATTCGTTGAAAACAATTATCTACAATTGTTATTTCAAAAGGTATAATCATGTTTTTACGTTTTTATAATTAGGTTTTTGTTATAAATTATCAAAATTACATTATGTGTATGGTGTATTTTATATAATATGTCATAATTTGATTTATAATTTATATAAATTATAATTTAGGTTTAAATTTAAACGAGTTAATAAACGAGCCAACGAGCTAGCTAACGAGCGAGCCACAAGCCGAGCTGACCTTTGCTTGGGCTCGGCTCGTTTATAAACGAGCCAATTTCTAGCGACTTTCCAACGAAATGCGAGCTTTTGGAACATACCACTGACCCATACAACTATACGTAACTAGGGGACGGAAAGGCCCCAAACAAATAGCATAAAAATATTTTTTTCCACTCAATTTTAGTCCAAGTTTTAGTAATTTGAGGCATTGTGAGGGCCCACTTTAGCCTTTTGACCAACTACAAAAACAACAAAAATTGACTGTCTAAACTTCAAAACTAAAATTTACCCGGCTTGCTATTTGAATGGCACCAACCATCCATTAAGATGTCAACTTAATAAAGGTTTGAACTCGGGTATTTTAACAGACTTGTTAGATGCGTACCGGTGTTTTCAGACTCGGATCAGGTTGGCCGATTGAACCGGGATTCGGAGATAGGACCGGCCCGGTCCACCCTAGGCGTAAGAGCTGAAGGAAAATTGACTTTTTAACTAGTTTGTATGGTGTAATTTCAATTGTTAGTTATTTTAGAAGCTACAAGCTTAGTAAATTTATGTTAAAAAATGAAATCTTCAAGTGAAATTCCTATATTCATCACTGTAGTTAAACATCAAATTAACCATATTGACAAGTACATTATAATGAAGAAAGAGATGATCAAACACAAAATCATTAAGTTTTAACACTTGAAAGGCTATAAATATATGATATGATGCCAACAAAAATAACACATCAAACAAACAAATTTAAATTATCTAATTCTCACCATGCTCATCTTAATTCTCTTCCTCATGTCAATTATCATCTCTTTGTTTTCAATATTCAACAGGTTCACAGGTAGCAAACTCCAAGCACCTCTTCCTCCTGGCCCAACACCTTTGCCTTATATAGGCTGCATAATCAGCATGCTTCGAAATAAGCCCACGTTCCAATGGATTCATAAGATGATGGATGAGATGAACACGAAGATCCTATGCATTCGCCTAGGAAATGTCCATGTCATAGCTGTGAGTGACCCGAAGATCGCTCTTGAGTTTTTGAAGGACAAAGATGGGATCTTCTCGTCGAGGCCTTATTCTATGTCTGGCTATCTGGCGAGTGGCGGTTACTTGAACACCGCTAATGCTCCGATGGGTGATCACTGGAAGAAGATGAAAAGAATCCTATCGATTGATATTCTTTCGATGGCTAGATATAAGTGGCTTTTGGAGAAACGAGATGAAGAACATGATAATATACTCAGGTATTGGTTGTGCATGTGCATTCATGGCTCTATTTTGTTGGCATAGTATATAACAATCAATCAATAGGGTTGGGTTCAAATGAAAACAAAAACAAATTATGAAAATCAATAAATCAAATCTTCAATTTTGATTTATTAATATCAATGAATTATATTTTTTTAATATAAAAATAGAAGCAGTACTCTTGTAAGACCATGTGCACAAACATCAAACAAATATGAACAATTGATCTTAATACATCAAATGTGAAGATTTATTTTTATTGGTTTTCATAATTTCTTTTGTTTTTCGTTTCAACTCGACCCACAGTCATTAAATATGACATAATATGTGTGTGCAATTCATCCTTTAGGTACATTCACAATCAATGTGACACCAATCATGTGGTGAATGTGCGAATTATTGGACAACAATACTCGATCAACATGGCAAGGAAGCTCATGTTTGGGAGTAGGTATTTCGGTAAAGGGAGCATAGATGGTGGACCAGGAGATGAAGAGATAGAGCATGCTAAATCACTTTTCGCGATTCAGTATTACTATCATGCATTTTGTGTGTCAGATTATTTCCCGTGGTTACGATGGATTGTAGATATTGATGGGCACGAGAAGAATATGAGGAATGTGGTTAATACTGCTAGAAAGTATCAAGACCTTTTGATTGATGAGAGGATTCAACAATGGAAAAATGGTGTTAGAACCAAAGAAGACGACTTACTTGACGTTTTCATCAACCTTAAAAACCCACAACTGACTAGTGATGAAATAAAAGCCCAGATCCTTGTAAGATTTACAAGAATTTTGATGTTTTGGGTTAAATATTAGTATTTGTAATATGTTAAAAGTGATTGATTTTGGTGTAATATAGGATATAATGCTAGCATCTGCTGATAATGTTTTGAATAATATCGAATGGGCAATGGCGGAAATGATCAACGAGCCAAGGATATTCGATAAAGCGGTTCATGAGCTTGAAAATATGGTTGGAAAGGATAGATTGGTTCAAGAATCTGATCTACGTAACCTTAATTATATCAAAGCATGTGTAAAAGAGGCTTTCAGGTTGCACCCTGTTGCACCTTTCAACATCCCTCATTTGACAACTGTTGATTCTATTGTTGCTGGATACTTCACACCTAAGCGTAGTCGCGTGATAGTGAGCAGCCCTGGGCTAGGGAGGAACCCTACGGTTTGGGATGACCCACTGACATTCAACCCAGACCGCCATATGACTAGCGAGATGGAAGTGGTTTTAACCGACCACAACCTTCACACATTTACTTTTAGCACTGGTCCGCGTGGTTGCCCTGGGGTGTTGTTCGGTTCGACCATGGCCATAATGCTTCTAGCTAGAATTGTACAAGGTTTCACGTGGAAACTACCACCGCACGAACCACACATGGATCTCGATGAGAACTGGCATGATTTAGCGAAAGCTAAGCCATTGTTGGTCATGGCTAACCCTCGTCTACATCGCCATCTTTATCCAACTACTTGAAAAAGTTGTATATGCATTTATATCATGTGTGTGACATATGCATTAAAATAAAAGGTCCTTTGTTATAAAATGTTTGCATCTACATGACTAATTAGGTAAAATGTCACACATTGATGAGTTGATAACACTGCTAGAATAATGATGACAAAACATCAATGTATTAGTTCCATCGGTAATCACTTACTATTTGATAAGAAATTAAGCCCACAAAGATCCAACCAATATGTTGGTAGTTATTATGGATATTGTAACCCATGATGATAACCAACATACCACTACCACTCGTGAATTAACCTTTGGTTCGCTAGTAGAAGATTCCAGATTTTCTAACAATGATATTTGTAGAAAAAATCCCGTTGAAAATCATTTCTGACAAATTTCCAACAAATATTTATGACAAATTTCCAACAAACAATTCCGACAAAATTCTCCTACAACTTTTTGACGAACCAATTAGTTTTATTTTTTACTAATAATGTTTTCGACAACTTTCACGCAAGCTATTTCCGACAACTTTCAGGCAAGCTTTTCTAGACAACATAAACTTTTAATTTTTAGTTCTTTTAATATATTTTACCGACATAAAACAACAAATTAACTTAAAATTTTGGTTGTTTTGACAAAAGACAATTCTATGTGAAAAATAAAAACAAAACGAAAATTTCAGAAACTTTATGCGTAAAATGTAGGAAAAATCTTAAAAAATTAGATGTTTATAATTTAATGGTAAGAATCAAATGTTAACCCTCTAATACAAATAAAGTACACGTCATCGCCCAATACAATTAAAATACACGTACATAACCCAATACAAATACAATTAATATAACAAAACTCTAGTAGAGGATTGTCGAAATTATTACTAAATTTACTAAAAACGAGATTGATTGTCGTTGCATCCCCTTGCATTCATCATTCCATCTCTTACTATATTTGTCGTTGAATTGTAGACATACACATACTTATGTGTCGTATGTGTCCTACATACATACATACACATAAAACATACTTATATACCCATATAAACGCATACACATATGCACATACATACATATATATAACATAAACATACATATGCATGCACATACTATGCATTCATGCATAAATACATAGTGATACACATACATTAATCACATACACACAAGCATAAACACATATACACATACATACACATATGTGTGCATGCTCATAATATACATTCATGCATGCATAGACACACATACATACACATATACAATCACATGCACACACACATACAATCACATACTCATAAGTACATGTGTATACATAATACACACTTGTATGTTACTAATATAATTAAATAATAAAAAATAAAAATACATGAATTTAATAATACCTCTTGTTGCAATCACCGGTACTCAACATGTGTTGGTCCCGACTCAAAAGATAAACGATGTATCCTTGACATGCTGATTTTGGTGAACACCATATAAGTCAATCATTTTTCTCTAGTATCTCTCTTGTAATTTAATTGTCAAAACAACATGAGTGTTATCATACTTAAAGTTAAAGTTGATACATTAATTATATAAAAATATTAAAGATAACTTAAAAATACTTCTTTCGATCAACTGGTATAAAACTGCATCCCATTCGGCCTCTCATCATATCGTCCAGTCAAATATTTCTCCTCGGCACTTCTGTAAGGCGGATTTCTAGAGTTTCATCATTCTGATTTGTCGCCCTAATTGTTTCTACATAAAACATATGTGTTGAAACTAAAAAAAAAAAAACAAATACTTGTTAATGTTTTTCAATATAATTTGATATGATGCTTGTCATATCAAATGGCTCCTCAAGTATGCATGATTGTCACACCAGAGCTATTGGCATTATTTTGATTGGTTCTCGCTTGAAGACTTCTTAGCCTAATTCTCGATGTTCCATTGCTCTAAAGAGAAAATAAAAAACAAATCAGACCTAATTACTAAATGAAGATATTTGACAAACGAACTTGACGAGGAAGATCATCCTGAATAGCGGAAACGAGAAGATTGAACATAATGAAACAAAGATAGATTCCAACGAGCACGAAATCACAGAAACAAATCAAAATAATTGATCGAGCAATCTATGCTATGATACTATATATGTAAGTTCAAGAACACAAACAATAGAGAAATCTCGCTCAAAAATTACTCATTCAACTAAGTTGCAACTCTTATATATGCACGTCAATAATTGGTACAAATCAACTAAGCCACTTTAACACGTTACTACAAATGAAACGTCTAGAGGTGCCTTGTGTACAAATGAGATGGAGGGTACGAATGAAGGTTGGTGATGAGGCACAAACTATTTCTTTCTATAAATAGTTTCGTCACTATTATTTTTAACTATTGTTTTTATCTATATTGTGACCGGAATTATTTGTGATACATTAATAGTTTCGTCACTTTAATACTTTATTTTTTTATATATAGGTACTAGCATTAGTAACCAGTGTACGACAGTGTTAAATAAATAAATATTAAATATAATTAAATTTTATTGGTTTTAAAACGGTACTTCAAAATAAAATATAATTAAAATTACGTATGAGTGAAAATATATTAGTAATAACACAATAATATCAACTTTTTAAACTTTTTTGTTTAAAACAAAACTAAACATTTTGTTTCAAAACAAATCGTTTTAAAAACTTTTCATTATTATAACTCCAAAATTTTTTATTTATAAATATTTTACTTTTCAAAACACCAATTTTAAAATATTTTATATTTTTTAAAAACTTTGCTGTTTTAAAAAACTTCTTATTTTATAAAACATTGTTTTTTATAAACAATATTAATAAAAAGAATTTTTTTAATTTATTAAAATGTATTTTTAGTCTATAAAAAAATTAAATAATATTTTTAGTAATTATAGTAATTATTAAATATTATAGAGAAGCGGAAAAGATTAATATGTAGGAATGTTTTGTTGATACGTGTCCTCCCCTGACTATTTATTAGAGTAGAAAGATGTATATATGTATCTACTTTGCAAAGTATATTGTGACAGATAAACTAACAAGGAAAATTTATTGACAGTGGAAATCCGACCACGCAAGTAACCTTTTTTTTTTTTTTTTTTTTTTTTTTTTACTTTATACGCTTATTTTTTTGTTATGAAAAAAATAAAACAAACTAAATATTAATAATTTAAACTATAAAAGTTTTTTAAAAATCCATGACGCAAAATCACTAATAGTACTCTTTTTTTTACTTTTGTTATATGGGCGTTAATCTAAATCATACTGTTAGCATAAAAATAAATTTATGCTTGATTTCCACTCTATTTTGCTTATAATAAAGGTACATATTCCATTTTGCCCAAAGTTATTACATTGAGAGTGAACTTAAGTGAAAATCCAAGATAAATATGCGAGTTAGATTATTGTTGATAATAAAAATAAAAGTTAGAAGGGTTATTGGTTAAATTGTTAGTATGAATTATTATCGACTGATATATTGAATTTAATTTGTATTATTAAAACCAAATTTCAAAAAAAGATATAACATTACAACTAATAATTTCCTAATAAGAAAAACAGGTCTTCATGTTGATTGAAACTGTTCCATAAGGGCAATGAGTCTACACCATCAACCCATTGGTGTAAGGAATAATCTCCTTCAACTAAAGAGGATTCTGCAAGGGAAGAACTAGGGTTTGTTGAAATTGAATGCTCCAAAGAATGAGAATGAGAATAAGAATCACTATCTGATATTAAAGTCGGTTTTTCTTGGTTCGTATTTGTGAAAGAATTCATGTCAACGCTTGTGCACATGATGTTATAACAACCCATCGAATTCATGTTATTATTGAGTTTTGGTTCATCTATCATTGCACGATCCGCATGCGTGTTTTCATTGGTTGACACAATGTTGAAGTACTGTTCATTCATGACTCCTAAATCTTGCTTCTTTGCTTCCTCAATGTGTTTGTGGGTATTTGGGTCTATTCCACGAAGCTTGAGCTTTTTTTTGATTCGAGTGTTCCAATGATTCTTGATTTCGTTATCCGTACGTCCAGGAAAATATGAGGCTATCTTAGACCATCTAAAATGATACGTCGATGATTAATTACATACAAATATATATAAACTTTACTTAATAACATCAAAGATTGTTCACCACGTGAATGTAACAATACAAAATGGTCATCAATATGGTCATTTTTTTAAGTTTCAGCACATCGATTAAAGTATTTTTCAAATTTTACAAAGCAGTTTGGTTTACAACCGAAAAACTTAACAAAACATATAATTCAAGGCTACTAGTGTCTTTATTTATTCTAGTTAAACTATAACATATGATTGAGTTTTCTATAAAGTATGATCTTATAAGTGTTCAAACATTGTGGCTCTATATATATCTTAATCATGCATGTTGTGCATTTTTCCAAATTATGAAGATCCAACGAGCCTAAACCCTAAAACCAAAGCAAAGTTAAATCGTCTATAATATTTAAATTAGGCTCGTTTTTTATTTTTAACAATTCGATTTTGGTTTGATCTAACTTAAAAGACTATGGTTTCCACCATGAACACCCATGACCAAAGAAACAAAGATGAACTATTACCTATTACCAAGACGGGCATGAAGTTCAATGATCTGTTCCTCTTCCGCTTCTGATAACGTACCTCTTTTGAGATCGGGTCTCAAATAGTTGATCCATCTTAATCTACAACTTTTCCCACATCTTAGCAAACCTTCAAACACCAAAAATAAAAAATATTAGAAACCAAATTCTTGCTTAAAAAAACAAAATGCATGTCGGTTTTAATTACCCGGCCCAACCAAATATCATAAGTTTTTTTATATTATAAATAGACGTTAATTGTTATCTTTTTAACAACCCTTGTATCTAGAAATAAAATTATCACACCTGCATTATGCGGGAATGTAACTCGATCAAAACTGTTAAGTTTAAAATACACCACTTACCAAAAAATCTCAATAGAAATACAGACATTGATTATTGTATAATGTAAACAAAAACTACTACATATTAGCTACCTTTGAAATGTTATAGAACAACATATATATAACGTTCCATTTCCAAAACTGTTACAAAACGTATGAACTCTATGCAACTTAACATTAGCAAGAAACCAAGAAAAAAACCTGCAAGCTTAGGAACCATTCGCCAACACTGGATCCCGTTGTTGACGATAAAATGAATAAGCTTTCGATCTTCTTCCATCGTCCATTGACCGCGCTTTAACCCTGCTCGATCACAACAAGGCTGTCTCCCCATGACCCCGCGATACAATATTATTATTTCCCGAACCGTTAAGTGATTGATCTAGCTCTTTCTAGTTCTTGTTCTCCCTTAATCAACACACAAAAACCTAACAAAGCCTTTTATAAACTGACCAATATTCTCCGACAGATAATCTTGAATATACAATACATTGTACATTTTGTTTTGATAAAAAGAAGTTGATGCATGTATGTTCGTTATACCTTACAAAAATCCTAAAATGGTCACCCACTCTTTGTTTATTTTAATATTTGTAAACGTGGGTTCTTGATGTTGACAATTTAGAACACCCTTTTTGTAGCCAACAAGCATAAGTCTTCTATTAAATATTTTTAACTTTTGGATTCGAAATCGTTGAGAATATTAAATAATAAGATTTGGGTTGATGGGGATTCTTTTGGCCGCTTAAAGAGCTGGCTATTTTTGTCTTTGGAGGGGAGTTTTTCATACTTCTTAGATGCCAATTTGCAACTTGCTATTCGTGTCTATAATAAGTAATTATTAGGTCTTTTTGTCAATTATCATGTTGTTTCTTTCAATCATGGAGTTGAGAAATGAGTGGTGAGATCGATGGCGTGTTTTTTCATCAGCGATGGCGTGATTTGAAGTCGAGAAATGGGTTTTAAGTAGCAAGTTTGAATTATACGCCAAAAAACAGATACTTTCTAGCAACTTCCCATAGGTTTAAACAAGTTAGTGGCTCTTAACATAATATGTCCTATACATATACATATATGTGTGTATACGCATTGCATATTTAGTATCAATATTCAACTTGAAGTGGAGAGGCATATGAAATGAACCCTTAAGAAAAATAAATACTTGTGTTCATTTTCGGCTCTGTAAGAGTTTTTAGGCTTGAGCCTAGGGCCCCTAAATTAGTGGGTCAATAAAAAAAACTATATGAATTTTGTGTGTGTGTGGGGATCGAGTTGTCTCGTTTTCCCCAGTTTTCATTAGGTGACATATTAAAATCATATCAACTTTTTCCATTTTTTCTAGCATATCTAGATTTTCTTCGATTTAAAAAATGTCCTAGTTTTCCTTACTTTCTCATGCAAAATTTCAATCGTTGGATACCAGTAAATGTTCCACAAAAGATTTTTTTGGTCATCGGTCGGGGTTGATGTTCCCATCCGAGGAAACAAAACCACCGAATATCACATCATCTTTCCTAGTGTTTTCTCGTATCCACTCCGTGTAGCCTTAAGACTAAAGATGTTCAATCATAATTTAACCAAAAAATTTTGGGCCTTGATTTTTTAATATACATAGTCCAATTTATACTTTAGCATATGTGCTTTTCATTTTATGTTCATAGTCCAATTTTTACTTTAACATATCTGCTTTTCACCGCACTCTTAAAATTTCATAATTAACGATAATATTCTAAAAGAGCCTCCGGATTTTTACTATGCCTTTGGCTACTAAAATGATTTTTTACTATGCCTTTGGCTACTAAAATGATTACGCTGGGTGAACAATGGAATAATTAATGCGAAAAGCCAATAAAGAATATGCCGGAAAAGGCATGGGGGTTTGACTTGTAGTAACTTTAATAATTCAACTTGATAACTGTAGGTGCTTATAAAGTTGAAATAATAGACGGTGTTTGACTAACGATCATTAACAAAAATGGTTAAGATAAGATACTCTAAGATCTTATAAAAGTATATGGAGATTTTAGATTTAAATCCCACAAATGATAAAAAAAAAAAAAGGGTTTTAAGTGGGTGAGGGATTTTTTCACCTAATGTTAGTTTCCTTTTAAGGATTATCTCAAGTTTCGTACTTGATTATGCAAATGATCGGGTGAGCTAATTACCCGTCAGTGATCTGATTAGCCGTTTAAAAAATAAAAAATAAAAACATAAAATAAAAAAGACGGTGTTTCGTGGCACTACTTGTTTGTATTAATTGTTTCTGGAAAATAATCATGAATTTATAAAATTTTTATTTATAATAATTACTATATAAAAGTGGGGAGTCTAATTGGTAATTGTGCTTGATTTGTTCATGTTAACACACTCTTCTTATGGTTTACTAAACGAAAAAGGATTAACTCACACAAGGGCAATCAAGGGTGTAATCAAAGGTTTGAGGGCAGTAAAAGAGAGATGTTGATCGAGTTTGATACTAATGGATACAATTCGTTGGTTGTAGTCTAGTTTTATTGTAATGTGGAAAGAAAAGACCTAAACATCGTTAAGAAGCGAGATAAAAAATATATATTTGAAAAATTGCAAATTACTCATATATTAAAGTAGGTAAGAAGCAACCGTAATAATAATATTTATTTAATGATAGATGCTCCCAAAAGTAATAATATTTATGTAATGGTATGTATTTATGTAATGGTATGTGCACTAAAAAGATGATAAAAATAATTGTTTTATAACTTTTTTTTTGTCTTTCCAAACTACAATGGTTTCTTAACTAAAACCACCCAAACGGTGTAAAAGTTATTGTTTTTTGATTAAAAGTTATATTATTTATGTTTTTTTGGTTTGTTATATATGTATTATTTGGTTGGGGGAAAATATATTTGAGTTTAGGTGGCTTCGAAGTATGCCATTGTTTTGACATAAATTTTGATTTGAAAATGACTCTTGGCAAATAAAATATGTTTTTATTAGACGGTGGTAAAAGTTATTGTTTTTTTGATTAAAAGTTATATTATTTATGTTTTTTTGGTTTGTTATATATGTATTAGTTGGTTGGGGGAAAATATATTTGAGTTTAGGTGGTTTCGAAGTACGCTATTGTTTTGACATAAATTTTGATTTGGAAATAACTCTTGGCAAATAAAATTTGTTTTCATTAGACGCTAAAAAACTGAGTTGTTCTATGTTTTGGTGAAATTTAGTTCGTAAACAAGGCGGGACGATTGTAATTTATACTTTATCACGAGGGGTCCGGTGCAACCACAATTGACCGTCCTGGTTCTAAGCCCATGTAGTACTAAATTCTTATTACGACAATTATTTTGTTTAGTAGGATTGTATTATGATTATGTTGTTTCGGTCTTGAGAAGACGAAATAGTCAATAATATGGACCTGTGTTCATCTGAGATGTTCCGAAATTCTACTATTGTGTCCGTTATCGTGGCTTGGTTGCCAATTCAGTTCTAGGCATTGATATAAAATGCACAAGATCAGATCTACTCGTCATCTATATGGTTTTGTCTTCAAGGCATCTACGGCTATCATGGTTTATCTTAACCTTGGTTCACCCCGTTCATTACACGTGCAACGCACGTTGATCGATCTAACTAGTTCTAATAAAACCCGTAACTCCCAAATAAATATGAAAACAAATTAAAGTCCCAAACGAGGGTGTATTCGTCAAACAAAGGTATGATTGGACCATGCATGTTTTTCTCAAATTGGACCATTAAACGATCAAATCGAGTCATCATTAAATTTTCTTATGTCAAGAAAGTAACGGTAGAGAAGATGCGGGGGTCAAAATTTTCAATATATAAAATTATATTAAAAAATAAAAAAACATGTTAATTATGAAAAAAATAAAAAAAAAGTACCTAAAATTTACGTTAACGTTCCATATCAATATCAAAAGATAGAAAAAAATATTTTCAATTGAAACAAAAAGTATAACATGCTAAAAAACATGTTAAGACTTTTAATTTATATAAAATATAAAAACTGAGTGACCTAATTGAAACACTTTTAAAACTTGAGTTACCTAATTAAACACTTTTGAAAGTTGGTTACTATTTTACAAAGTTACCCCATGTTCAGTCTCCTCTATGCTCGTTTTGCCCGAATTTGGTGGAGCGGTTGAACACATTTTTCGTGGGTGTTCCCTTTACTTCTTGTAATACCCCAATCTCAATGTAATAGTTATAAATATGCAAATTATGAAGTTTTTCTTTCATATATTGTTGAACGAATAAGTAACAAGCAAAATTTTTATTTAAAATTTTATGTTGTTAGATGAATTTTAGTGTCGTAAACGAGCGTTTAAATATATTTAAATATAATAATATATCATATTTAAACGTGCTCCATTGTTATCAAAACTTAGGTCGACTCGTACAAAAAAATTAGCTCGTCTCAATGATATATTCAATACTTTATAAAACGCTATATTTTAAAAGTTATACGAGAAAAACAAGTTAAGCAGCTAAATTAATTATAATAATAAAATAATAAAATAATATTTATATTAAGAATTTGAATCAGAATGTATATTTGCTACGTAGAATGCATGTATTAATATCTATCCATAAACATTGATACGTGCTGGATGATGTTTATGCTTCACTATCTGAAGATTTTCATCGATTTTTAACATAGTTAGAGTAAATTACACGGATGGTCACTGGGGTATGCACATATTGTAACTTTAGTCCCCACTTTCAATAAATTACGGACAAGGACCTGAAGTATACATGTTTTGCACACCCGTAGTCCCTAGCACTAACAGAGATTAACTCAACTAGTTAAGTTTATATGAAATGACCATAATACCCTTAACCTTAAAATAAAAATATTCAAAATCACCGCCCCCTTTCCCTGATGCATATTCCGACGACATCACCGCCCCCTCCGACGACATCACCGCCCCCTCCGACGACATTCCGGCAGCCACCGCCATCACCATCACACCACCATCATCTTCATCTCTCCACACCATCATCACCATCATCGCACCTTAAGCCCTTTTTCTCCCAACCACCGCTAGCACCACCCCATCCTTCTTTCCGCGTGATACCACCAAACACCCCCACCAGAAGAACATGAAACCGACAACCCTACGCAACCCTCTAACCTTCAGAACTGATTTGTAACCATCATCACCACCATATCTCTCGCTGACCAGATCTGAAATTGATAGTTTTAAAACAAAAAGTTTCCATTTTCATTTTGGGTCTCGTTTTTCCAACGTTAAAAGCATATATTTTGGTGACGATTGTGACAGGTGGTGGTGCTGGTGACAGGTGGTGGTGCTGACAACGACCAATGGTGGTGATTGTGATCGGTGGTGGTGTTTGATTTCTTATATGAAGATGAAGAGGTGGTGGAGTTGAGTGATAAAGAAGATGAAGATGAAGAAGATGAAGATGCAGGAAGAAGAAGATGGAGGAGAGGAGGTGAGATGAGGTGGTGTGGTAGGAGTGAGGTAAGTAAGGGTTTTTTTAAAGTTTAGGGGTGTTTTGGTAATATTACATTGACTTAACAGATAAACTTAACCTTTGTTAGTGTCAGGGACCGTCAGCGTGCAATCTTTGCATAGTTCAAGCCCGCATCTGTAATTTATTGAAAGTGGGGACTAAAATTGCAATATGTGCATACCACAGGGACCATCCGTGTAATTTACTCACATAGTTATAAGTATGTATGCGTTACAAAATTTTGGTGATCATATAGTTTCAAAACCTCTTATACCCTCACTTAGGTATGTATTTAAGCTTCTAGTCTTTTAAGTTTGAAAATATAAATTGTAAGCTTTAGTATTATTATTAAAAATAGAATTTAAGGGTATAATCAGGGTAGGTGTTGGATAGCCTAACCTTAATAAGGTATGGACTAATCAACCATCCTCAAACAAGGTAAATGCTATCCAAAACCAATCATGATTATTGCTAGGTGGTATTTTCTTATCTAACTAGTTGCTAAGACTTGTTTCAATACTAATCAGGAACACAACTCTAAAATTGTTTATTTGTCTCAATAATACTTAAAGACCAAGATGAGTTATCATGACTGTTTTTAAAACTGTGATAATATACTTGTTCTGTATGTACTGGTAATAATTATAATGCTTACATATATGCATGGGTCGGGACGGGTATACAGGATCCTGTAGGGGTATACAGGATCCTGATATATTTAATGGGGTGTGTCGAACTGGCTGAAAAGAGGATAGGGTTCCTCGTATGCATCAGGCACATGCTCATACCTATTTGATGGGCGGGAGGGTCTGACAAACCCGCTGCCGGTGGTTGTGGTAAAACTAGGGAAGGCACTGTGCCTATAGACCCAAATATCACAACCCATATTGTATGCATGTCAAAGTTAATTTTTATAAACTGTATAGCATGAGCTCACCAGTATTAGCTGACCTCTTTTTGAGTATATATATATCACTGGTAGTCAGTGAGACTAGTTTAGAAACAATGAGGAGACAATGGAACCTAAGGCTATAGAAGTTTCTAGTTGTTTGATATCGTAATTAAATAATGTATTGTACTCGACATGTTGTAAGTTTTGAATGTAAACTCAGTTTGTTGTTGGAAATTTATTGATAATATTAATATGAGTATTAATATTTAGTCAATAAACTTAATGTGTTGAATGAAAATTAATGTGTTGAATGACATTAGGAATTAATGAGTGTGGGAAGTTGTCCCATATTGGAGGAAAAATAGAATGTAAAATGGTTTATATTCTATAACCTCTTGATTACATTGTTTGCTAAAGCATCACACTAAATAGATTCGCGAAGGGTGCGAAGCACCCTTAACTCGCTCCCGCACACGCGCGCGCGCGGCGTGGGCATGTGGGCGCAATATGGCGCTTTGATGGCATGAGAGCCGCCTTAGTATTTTTGAAGGTTGGTTCGAGGGTCCGGTCAGGTACGTCTGACCTTGGTGCGCGACTCGAAACAGTTTCGGTTACTTGTTGACCGAAACTGATGGCTGTTAATGACAAATTAAATGGGCGGTTACAATTTCAGATTAATGGCTGAGTGATGACTGAGTGGCGGTTACGAAGTTCAAAGTCTACTATAAATACTAAGGGTGGCTTAGTAGAAACACACACCAACAACACGAAAATCTGCAGCAAACAGGTTCTCTGAACATCCTCCATCTCTCTGGTTTCTCTTCTACAAACAAATTCGGGTTCTAAATCAATCCCGGCAGTACAATCTGCTTTGGCTGTTGTACCGTGGGAAACAAAACGAGTTCTCATGGGAGCCTCGGAATTTGTTTTAAGGGCCCCGTGTTAAACACGATCCTCAGCTTTTACATTTTTGTTCATTTATTTCTGTAAAGATTTCAATTGTAAAAAGTATTATGATTGTAATTTATATTTCTTTGTATTGTATATATCAATAAAGATTGTTTTATTTGTAATTTTATGTGAAAGGTTCCTACATTTGTTTCCGCTGTAAGCTGTACCGATTGTGTACGCCCGCCCGCCCGGGTAACGGGTGGGGTGTCACACTTCTTCTTTGCGGATGACGATATAAAAATGTTGGATGTTTCTTTTCCAAGTTCAAAACCTCCAAAGTTTATGTGTCAATTGGTGGATTCGACGAGGACTACAAAAAGGTAGAAGATTCTTATGGAAGTGGTCCTTTTTACGGGTTGGTAGGATAAGAACAGTAAAATGAATTTTGGATATGTTAACCAGCTTAGAGCATTTACATCAGCTTTTATATTTTTATCCTTATAATTACACTAAAAACACTACTACTTCTCTCTACTTCTCAATTAAATAATATTTTTTTATACTTTTATCATTACTTTTTCTCTCTTTTCTACTCACAACCACTTTCAAAAATATTAAAAAATTTATAAGGGTTGAACAGTGATTCCCCAAATATACAAAATAAACAGCAACTTTTCTCTCTCCTCCACTCACAACCATTTACAACCATTCCTTAAATTATAAGAAACACACTCACATAAATATACCAAACATACTGTGAATGCTCTTAAAAACCCTTTTGTTCTCATTTAATTCTTCTCCCCATCCCGTCAAGGACTTCTAGCCGGGTTCCGTTGCTTTATATAAATTCACTACCATTAAAAAACTCGTGTATTACACGGGTTGGATAATTAAAAAAATATAAATTATAAATTTGTATATAAATATATATATATATATATATAATTACTGAAATGCCTTAGTATATATAAAATATTTTGAGAAGGTATGAAAAATATAATATGTTTTTATTTACAAATAAAAAATGAATTAGAAAACATTTAATTCTTTATTTGAATAAACAAAGATTAAAAAGATGGTCAGAAAATGTGATTGATTTATTACCTTAATTATCAATTGTTATAAAATAGATGAAAATAATTTGGGCGGGAAAATGAAAACTTTGATAATCTAGAATGGTAACAAGTGTCCACTTTAGATACTCTTTTATTATTATAGTATGATATAGTATGATTAGCTTAAAGAAATAATTAAATTTCCATTAAGATCAATCTTTTTGTATTATAATGAAGATGAGTTGAAATAGAGTGTGATAAAAAGCAAAAAAACAATTGAATAAAATGATAATATATAAATGATATATATATTGACCAGGTACCAATACCAACAACAAATCATGGGTCGATATCAAAATTATGCTAATTTATATGTTTGATTTTCACGCCTTGAATCATGACAATGATAGAGCTCGAAAATGCATAAGTGATCAAATAAATAAACTTTTAAAGTCATAATAACTAAATAAAATCATGACAATGATAGGGCTTAGAAATCACATAAATAGAGAAAATATCACAAAATAATAATTAAGTTTTAAAATTATTTTAACTAGGTGTTTCCCACATCGCGCGTTGCGCGATTGGTTCTTTCACGTTTTCTATCCACTCGTTTTTTATATCACAGTTCTCAAAAAGCCACTCGTTTGATGATAATAACAACCCATTATACTCCATTCTATACATATTTCTTTTAATATAAATAAAAGGCTTAGAAATTAGTCGTTCCTTATTGCTACAAACATAACGTTTACCACGCCAAGAATACACTAATATCAAAGTTAGGGAATAAAAGCAAAAAATATACAACACTTAAAAAAAAACCCAAGCTGAGTTTAGGGTTTGTATCATTGAAACGAAAACCAATAATAGTGTAACCATATTAGCAGGAAAATGAAGGTACAACCAGTAAGTTTCTACCAAAAGTTAGGGCTCATAACAACAACAACCAGATCCACCAACCAAAGTTGGCTTTGAACTCTCCGGTTAGCACCAAGCCACCATCATTGACACAAACACTCTAGAAAACCCACCGCTCAGATTACCCAAAAGGATCACAACTCGATCGCTGCAGAAACTACCACAACACGCACGCCACAAAGGCTGTCGGAACAGCAACCGGCAGCGTCCGGATACTACAAAAGCACAAGGCATGAAAGACCCCACATGCAGCGATCAAGCACACTACCCATATCTCGAGAAGCAGCCGCCTCAAAGGCCATCGCGAACTGCCGAAGAAGCGGCGCACCGAGAAAACCTCAGATCTAGTTTCCGTAGAAGAAAGAGGGAGTGGTCAATCATAAAAGGGGGAAACTTGCAAATCTCACTTGCACGCGACAATAAACAGCCGGAGAAGTGGCCGCACTAGCAAACACGTCGGAGGTACGCGACGACAGCCGGAACAACCATGCCTCTCTCTCTACTACTTGACCGCCTCAACCAAAATCACGCCGGAGGTACGTGATCGCGCCATGAACGAACAAAGACACGTCACGATACCATGTCAACCACAAAGAGGAGGTAGCACGACAACAGAAACACCACCATCGCCACCATCAAAAACAAATTTGGATCTGAGATAAGTCCAACATCGAACAAAGATAGTAACCCGACAAACCGACATCAACGACGTCGGTGGTGGCGCGATGGTGGTGGCGCATCGATGGTGGCCCAACCCGACAATCTCCCCTCAAGCTCTCGTTTCTCTTTCTAATGGCTGCAAGTGCCATGAAGATGAAAGAGGGGTTTAAATGACAAGAAACCAAAAAGACCAAATTACCCTTCACAAACAAACAAGAAAGACCGAATTACCCTTACTGTTCATGAAGTTGATTTTTTCATATGTAGATAAATATAGATAATTTAATAGCTCATACATATGTTTTTCAAATAGAATCACTAAACTATCAAATTGAGTTATTATCGAATTTTTTTATGTCAAGAAAGTAATAAATGCGAAGATGTGGGGGTCGATATTTTCAATTTATGACATTATATTAATAAATAAATAAACATGTTAATTATATTATAAAATAAAAAATTACATAAAATTCATATCACCGTTTCACATCAGCAACAAAAAAAATTTCCTAATTGAAACAAAAAAGATTATGCTAAAAAACATGTTAAAACTTATAATTTAAATAAAACTTGAAAGCTAAGTGATCAAATTAAAACACTTCTTGAACTTGAGTTAACTAATTGAAACAATTTTAAAACTTTGTTATTATTTTAAAGAGTTACCCTTTGAAGTCATAAGAAGTAAATAAAACAATATTTTATTTTATTATGACTTATCTTATAGATAAAATTTTGTGGCTCAACACTAAAATTACAATTTCCGAAATAAAAGATGAAGTAAAGTCCAATTATTAAACAAAAATAGTTTTTGTTTATTTTCTTTAGAGTTAATTTTCATTTTATCCCTGAGTTTTGGTATGTTTTGTCATTTTAGTCCAAATTTTTTTTCGGATCCTTGACTTTTGAAAAAATTATTATTTTCGTTCATTTTCGTTAATTTAGTTCATTGTACTTGTTAAGTTAGGGGCTATTAACTTATTACACTAATCATTTAACTTAACTTTATATTTGTATAATAACTTAAATTACCTTAATTAAACAAACACAATTAACTAAGTTAACGAAAATAAATGAAAATAATAGCTTTTTAGAAAAGTCAAGGACTCAAATAATAATTTTGGATCAAAATGACAAAAAAGATAAAAACACAGGAACAAAAATGGCAATTAATTCTTTTGTTTATAAAAAAGAGTCAATTGCCGTTTTCATCCAAAAAAAATTTTTTCTTGCACTTGACTCCCTAAGGTTTTAAAAAGATTGTCATTTTCATCCAAAAATGGATGCTTTATAACTTTAAAATGTTAAATATTCATCGTTAAATGAGTATTTATGTTAATTTTCATATAAAAACGAAATTCTAATCTATGTTTACGTGTTGTTGATAAAATTTATTTCACGAAATTCATGTTTTTGGATGATAATGACAATTTTTTTTAAACCTTGGGGAGTCAAATGCAAAAAAAACTTTTTTGGATGAAAATGACAAATATACCCAAACCACAGGGATGAAAACGACAATTTACTCTATAAAAAATTTAGTGCATAAATGATGTGTGTTGTGTTCATGTATCGAATAAATTTGAAGGTGTGAAACATTAATTGAACAGTTTGGTTGGTGGGGGGATGAGACCTAACGTCTGATTCCATAGTTTTTCTCTTAACAACTGATTTATAATTTTTTAATTGAAATGATTGAACAAAACTATCATATAACATAATTATATACAAGCAGAGAATTATAATGTTTATATAGTATTAGATTTAATAAACTCGTGTATTATACGTGTTAAATAAATAAAATATTAAATATAATAAATATTTATCAATTAAAAATAATATTTTAAGATAATATATGATTAAAATTACGTATGAGTAATAACTAATTTTAAAGTACTTCTTATTAAAAAAAAAGTTTGATATTTTATAAAAATTTCTTTTTATAAAAGTTTGTTTCTTTAAAAAAACATTAATAAAAAGATTTATTTTTTAATTTAGAGTAAATTGCTATTTTCGTCCCTGAGTTTTTAACTGTTTTGCCATTTCCATCCAAATATAATTTTTTCCTCTTCTGGCTCCCTAACTTTTTTAAAAAATTACCATTTTCATCCACTCTCGTTAGTCAAGTTAACTTGAGAGTTAAGTTTGATTTGAATCAAGGGTAATAAAGTCTTTGTACATTATTTTAATTTAATAATAACAAATTAATATTATCATAAGAAGTTCAGAATTGCTCTAATCGATCCCCTACAAAGTCTACTGTGTTGTTGCCATGAATCACGAACTATTGCTCTGCTCTCGTGGATTCCTGCGAACCCTGGTCGTCGATTTCATTATTGTGATACACGGGTAAGACTCAATCGCCCCCATTGTTGAACCATCATTTGATGAGTTATTTTACCTAATTGCTGTAAATTGATATAACAGGAAGGAGATGTGGGTGTGTTGGTTGGATTGACCCTCTAATATGTCAAAGATTGGCTCAAATCATACCGGGACTCTTGAATTCAATTAACCGACGTTAAGAAATTGGGAGAAGAATGGAAAAAGAGACCAAGCTATTGAAAATAGTAGTAGGGCTTAGTTGGTTGTTTTTCATTTTTTATCTTTGTATTTGAGCACTGAGATGGAATTTATTAGTATATGTTGTTCTTGAAATTGGAAGAAATTGGAAGCTTGTAACCACTGTTGTTTCTCAATTTGAAAACGTTTACTTTTTGGGTCATGAATTGATCATGTATTGATTCGGCATTTTGTATAGTTAATTGTGCAGGAATTTGTCATTTTGTATTGTTAATTGTGCATGTTGTATGAGAATGGCATTTGAGAATGTCATGTGAATTGGTCATGAAAAAAGTCAGGATTGTTTCTGTCACAACCTGCTTATCTTCATTCAAAAAGTCATGAAAGTATTGTTGAACAATGCTAAAATGGATATACATTCCATGGACTTGTTTCTGTCAGCACCCCACACAAAGTCACTGGATCTAAAACTTTATGACAACCAACTAAGATTTAAATTCTAGCACTTCATCTCACACAGAAAACTGAACTGATTTAAACTGTATGTGCAGCCTTCTTTTTGTACACACTCAAAGGTTTTTTTGTCATTGAATATATATGTGAACCAAAATGGCAATTTACTCTTTTGGTTTTCACTCTTGAGTTTGTTTATTGTGCAGCCTTATTTTTTGTGCAAACTCAAAAGTGTTTTTATACAGTTGACCTATAAAAACAACTTAATTCTCACGATTGAGCTTTTAACAGTTGACTTTAAAAGTCAACTCTTTTGTGTTTCTTAACTGCATTTGTAAGCAACACTCAACTTACATCTACTCAGTATTCAACATTGATTATGTCAACTCAAAAATGTACATTAATTAGGTATCATGAATGTTTGGAAAACAGTTTTAAGGTTAAAACTAAAAGAAATTGATTATGTCAACTTAAAAAATTCACTTACATCTACTCCCTAAAAAATACACTACACCATAAAACTATGACAATCCATGCTTAACCCAAGCAGGACACTATCTGCATATTCTATGGAGTTGACCTTAAAAGTCAATTTTATTGTGTTTCTCAACTGCATTTGTAACCAATGCTCAATTGCATAATGTTTCTATACAGTTGACCTCAAAAGTCAACTCCAAATATTTGATAGAAGTTGCATATCAAATAAAATACCAATTTCCATAGCAAATTAAAATACCATTTTGCATATGAAATGAGAATATCACGGTTGACAAATTCCAAAATACCAAGATCAAAATACCAAAATACAAAAACCAAAGTACCAAAACACAAACTATAGACTTGACCAAAATTCCAAGACTAAAATACCAAAACCCTTATTACATAGCTGATGATTGACTTGTTTGTTGTGAACCAACTTGTGTTCTAGGTCCCTCCGCCTTGCAAGTTCTCTTGTTGTGTCTTTTTTCCTTGCACTTGTCATAAGTAACTAAGTAACCTTTTTTAGGCATCTTCCCACCTTTAGCAATTGTTTGGGTTAACTGAATTACCTCTCCAGCAGACTTCTTCCTTTTGGCCAACCAACTTATGGTATGCTAGGGTTCACTCTTATGGTTGGCTCAATCTCTTTGGCCAACCAACTTATGGTGCATAACTTGACATCTCTTGTTTGTAGACATTGGTGTTCATTGATTAAAGTTTTAACAACCCAAGACCCTTCTCTTTTTTGGTTTGTTATATGCAATGTCCAAGAGCAAGTCGGTATGGGGATCTTTTTTTTAGGTATTGACTTTGTAGTCTTAGAAGTACCCACTAGTAGAGATCCTTGTTTTGTCCCTTCCTCGTTACATTCACACCTACCTAGATTTGGATTTATTCCTAAACATACCACACGAAATCTATCTTTATCATTCTTTGTGATATACAACTGTCTTCTAGAATCGATTGCATGTTTTTTTACCATGACCCTTATATCATCTCTACTACCAAAAACTTGACCAAGATAGAAGGGACAATTGATTGGTTGTCTAGCTTTTTTGTTTTTCTTCCTAATGATACTTAGTGCAGTTTCCATTGGGGCTTCATTATCAGAACCACTTGGACTATCAAAGTCATTGAGGTCAAACTCATCATCTATTATGAAGTCAGAATCAACAATAGTTCTAAATTCAGTCATATCTACATTAACATCTTCAACCAAGTTATCTTTATCTACTATGAAGTCAAAATCTTCATCTTCTTCTCCGACATGCTCAACATACACCTCAATAACTTTATGCTTCTCAACATATTTCATCAATATAATAACATCAGTATCATTAGCTAATGGTCTTAAACCAAAATCCAGTTCCTCACCTGGAATTCTAAAATGTGGTCTTTTTACATAATCTTTTGCATAACCAAGTTTCTCTAACATATCATGAATGATACCAATAGAGAAACGACGGGAATCAACCATGTCAATAAAATTAGCACTACCATTATGATATATTGTATCAGGAAATTCAATAAACTCTCTCCCATGGTGAAACTCCAGAGTGAATTAGCTAGGGTTTTTGCCTAAAACGCAACATATCATAAGGTAAACTAATCAATTTCAACAAAGGTTTATGATTTCAACAAAGATTTCACAAGTAGAAACATAAACATACCATAAACTGAAGCTACATCATAATTTTCACCGGTTTTTCGTAAAGACCACGAACAACTATCTCGAAAATCCATTGATAATTTGCTCTATTCCTTGCTGGTCGACTGCCTTGGACGAATCCTTGATATTGAAAAATTGAGCTTGAACCCCGGTTGTCAATCGCTAATGGAACGGTGATGATGGTAGGGAATTGTCGATGGTGAAAGTCCATGAACGATGCATGTGTTTTAGGTTTTGTTTTTTTACATGGATTTAGCAAAAAGACATTATTACCCCTATAGTTAACATCTAAATTAACTTGGTTAACGAGATGGGATGACAATGGCAAGTTTTTTAAAAGTTAGGGAGTCCAAGGGGAAAAAAATTCTTTTTGGATGTAAATGGCAAAACATACTAAAACTCAAGGATGAAAATGACAATTAACTCTTTAATTTATTAAAAAAACTATTATTGATCTAACAAGGAATTAAATAATATTATTAGTAATTAATATATTCATTTAATATGAGAGGGAAACGGGAAATTTTAATAAGAATGAATGTGGTGTTGACATATGTCACTCTTAATTAACCTTTTATTAGAGTAGGGGGATTATATTTTAAATAAAGAGTAAATTACCGTTTTCATACCTGAGGTTTTGTACATATCGTCATTTTCATCAAAAAATAAAATTTTTCTCCTCTGTGTCCCTGACATTTAAAAAACTTGCTATTTTCATCCATTTTCGTTAACCCCGTTAATTATCCTGTTAAGTAGCCATCGCGTGCACATCATGTGAGGGGCATTAAGGTATTTTTGCACATCACTAGGAAAAAAGAAAACTTAAATAAACATTGTTACATTTCCCCGAGCATTTAAACATTAGTAGATTGCTTTTAATATTCAGAGCTAATGTCCGCTTAACGGGTAAAACAAACGAAGTTAACAGAAGTGGATGAAAATGGCAAAATTTTGAAATGTCAGTGACACAAAGGGGAAAAATAAAGTTTTTTGATGTAAACGGTAAAAAACATCAAAACTCAGGGACGAAAATGGCAATTAACTCTTAAATAAATGTGGAAAAGAAATGACTAAAACATATTTGTATTTTTCTTAATTCATTAGAATTTTGAGTAAAATGATTTTTGAATATTTTGTGTCAGATCTATAACTATATATATATATATATATAAAGTTTACGGTACAAAGTGTTGTTTTTGTGCGAAGCATAAAAATTATTCTCAACACTTAATCTAAGGAATTAATGGTTCAGATTATGTATATGTGTTAACCCTTATTGCGATAATTGTGTTAACTTCATCAACATCAATCAAAATCATTATTTTTTTTAGAATAATATCATTACACAAATATAATGTTAGTTTTTTTATTTATATGTGTAAATTAATAAGTGTAAAAAAATATGACAAATGTAAGTTACTTACACCTGACAAATATTTAGATGTGTAAGTGTCACACCTCTCGTAATTTTTTTGCACTTAGGAATTTACACACATATATAAAAAAACATAACATTACATATGTCTAATGATCGATGTCGTGTGGTTGGTCAAAAATATAAATAAAAGAGTCCTTAATCACCCTTAATAGTAAAGGGTAAGAAGGGTGTCGAATCCACAGGGAATCACAGGAAAGTGTTAGTAACGATTAAACGAAAAACATTAAACATTAAAAAGTAAATTGATTGATTAATTGATTTAAGAAATTATGAAATTAACAAAATAAAAGTTTAGGTTTTTAACAATCTTGGAGAAAAAAAACCCACTTCAGGATTCAGGTTTGGCAAAGTTATAATTTTTCTCAAATAAAACCTAGTGAGAAGTCATTAATGGTGACTTATACATGATCTGATTTAAGTGATAATCATGGATTAGAGTTTAAAGGACCTTATTCACACAATTACCAATTTGAATAATGAAACCCTAATTTTAATACTCAATCACACAATGATTAAAGACAACCAAAGTCATAGAGGATCAACATTAGGTTTAAACATAATCAAACCGTTTAAATAATCAAATCATAAATTGAATCCAAAAGAACTTAAATGGTTCAAGATTCAATCTCAAATCTAGATTACAAACTAAGAAAAATAGAAACTTTCGCAAACCCGTCCCCCGAAGTGAATCACAAACGAATTAGCCTTGCCTCATCATTGAATCTTCAAAGCCAATTGAATGAATCTTGTAGATTTGATGATCTTGATGTTGGAAGAGCTTGAGAATGATAAAAGATGCCTAATTTTCGTCCAAGATTGAGGTGTGAAAAGGTTGTCATTCGAATTAGGGTTTTTTCCCTTTTAAATCCCTTCAATTTAGGTCAAACCTCAACACAATCCCGGACCCCAGCGTCGGTGGCTCCTATGGAGGCGTCGGTGGCTCCACCTCCCTGTGAAACCTTGATTTTCATGTGTAACTTTTTGAGACCTTTCCGTTGATAGGTCGTGGACCCCGTAACTCCTTTCCTAGCTCAAGTTATGCCCGTTTTAAGATACCATTGTCGTGCAATTTCGGTTTATTATATCTTTCCTTCTCGAGCTCCAATTCTTGTCCCGTTTCTTCCAATTTCTTTGTATTCTTCATCTTTAACCTGCAACCACAAAATAATCCCAAAAGTAACTCTATTTCTCATAAATTTACATGTAAACATGGAAATAAGGCCTTTAAACATTAAACTTTCACCACCCGATCATCTAATGATGTTATTGTAACAAAAAATAATGGTTTTTGTTTGATCTTGATAAAGTTAACACGGTTATCGCAATAAAAGATAGTTAGCATTCGTTCCCTTTCGTGTATATATATATATATATATATATATATATATATATATA
This sequence comes from Flaveria robusta, assembly GCA_025506415.1. Lineage (NCBI taxonomy): Eukaryota > Viridiplantae > Streptophyta > Magnoliopsida > Asterales > Asteraceae > Flaveria > Flaveria robusta. The sequence continues at coordinate 11,267,882 of CM046459.1, read as the reverse complement.
GGGGAGGGTTCCCAAGAAAACCATGATTTATTAAAAAACCAAGAAAACCAAATCTAAACCATTGATCTATTTGATCAATGGTTGATATACATAATGGTATTTTAGTAAATAATTTAATATTAAATATGCTTATATTAATGATATAAGGGCAAATTTGAAACAAAAAATAATTGAAAACCACCATTTAAATTCATATATTCACTTTTCTCTTTCCTCTCTCATCTCTCATAAATTAAATTATAAAAAAACCAATAGTTGACTTTATATTTATTATCTTCATATTCATCAACAATTGTTTTCATCTTTATTGTTTTTTTCAAATATTCCAACGGTAAACTGATGCACCCATTTGTAAACAATATTACGTATATGTAAACACATAAGTAACTTGCTTAGAGCATTCACATCAGCTTCCATATTCTTATTCTTATAATTACACTAAAAACACTATTATTTCTCTCTCCTTCTCAATTAAATAATATTTTTTTATATTTTTATCATTACCTTTTCTCTCTCTTCTACACACAACCACTTTCAAAAATATTAAAAAATTTATAAGGGTTGAACAGTGATTTCTCAAATATACAAAATGAACAGTAACTTTTCTCTCTCCTCTACTCACAACCATTTACAACCATTCCTTAAAATATAAAAAACACACTCACATAAATATAAGAAACCTACTGTGAATGCTCTTAGATATATCTAAATATAATCAAATCAAATTAAAAATCATCTATCAAACTAAACCATATTGATACTTTTTGTTACATATATACAATGGTTGTGGATTACGTATATGTAACTATAACACAAAACTAGTACAAAAAAATATGTTGAACTAAAAAAATTGATGGACTTGAGTTATGTATATGTGACTATGTTATATATACGTATGTTGATGGAACTTTGATGAGTTATAAACATGTAACCCATGGTATTACATATTTAACTCGTACTTAATACGTAACCAAACAATATGATGAAGTCATCTTCTTTCATAATCATAATCATCGATATTTTTAAAACACAGCTTCTCCTTCTATTACATACTTACGTATACGTAACTATATACATAAATCATCATCATCTTAATTTCTTGTACTAAAATAAAAAACATTTCAATGAAATCAAACAACAATAGATGAAATTATGCACCTCTTGAATCTATTTTTTACAATCGATTGAATAAGATACGGTTACATACTCTAGCGATGGTTGTCCCAGAATGAGTCATGATCAGTTCCATCCTCCAATGCTCTAACAGTGGTTGCTTGTGGTCGTTTCATCAAACCTAACACTCAAAACGATTATCACATCTTCCCTTTTTTTCTTAGTATCCAAATTCGTTTGCAAATGCAACAATAAATAACTAAGAGAAGACTTCAAAAATTCACGCATCCAATCTATCTCCATCAAAATCTATGGATGGCTCCATGTTTTCTATTGGCCTTTTTGTGCTCATTAATAGATTGTTATCTACAAATTAAAAGTTAAGGTTGCAATGGAAGTAGAAAAAGAATTAGCAAGGAAATAGATAAATGCTAGGAGTGAAATAAGGAATTCAAAATTAAAATGTATAACTACCTAAAATAGTAGGGTGGAATTTTACTTTAATACCCTTTTAATAAAGAAATAAAAAAATTATTAGAAAATATGTAATTGGTTAGAATTGGTTTTCATGGTTTTCTCATAATTTATTGGTTTTCTTAGGATCTTTCCCCTATATATATATATATATATATATAGGTATGCATTCTATTGAGAACCACAACTATATAAAAAAACTACTAAGAACCACATAAGTCATATACATAACTATTTAATAAAAATGATAGCATTAAAAGAGGATAGTTTGTTTTTATCTTTTCATTGATTCTTTGGTTTTATCACCTCCTTACTTAATTATTTTAGAAAAACTATAAAATATTTAAATATGCAATACAATGTGGGTGCATATAAGCATATTATCAAAACACTATAGATATCGTATTATTTAAAAATATATCTTCAAAATGGTAAAATTACAAGCATTTTGATCAATTTATATAATAAATAGTAGAAAATTTAAAGTGGTTCTTTATAAATTTATGATTCTCAAATGAATGTCTCTATATATGTAATAGGGAGGGCTCAATGGAAAACATCAAACAAAAAGAAAACTAGAGACCAATCCTAATCACATATTTTAATTAAAAAAATTAAAAAAAAATTAAAAAAAAAAACCATAGCAATACGATTCAAGCGTAGAAAGGGAAGGAAAAGTAAATAAATAAAAAAAAGCCACATTTCACAAATAAAATCGATGTGTTTCACAAAAAAATTCACAAGTGAAATAAATCAATGTGACATTTTCTTTTTGCTTTTTCTTAATTCGGACGAAATAAGTTTTTTGCTTTTTTTTTTTTGAACTTTTTGTAATTAAAAATTATGGCTAGGATTGTTCCCTTTTTTTTTGTTTTCTTTTGAACATCCCTCTATATATAATATCTTACAGTATTAATGATTAATATATGGTCAGTGTCATATGTTTCTTTTGATTATTTAACTAAGTTATCTAACTAAAACTAAACTATTGTCTATTAATTGTGAATGAGATTGATTAAACTAAACAATTGCTCAAAAAAAAAAAAAAAAACTAAAAGATAGTTGCATCCGGGTTTCAGGTATGCGAAAGAATTGTGTCACCTATCAAATTAAAAATCATATAGACATGATTCGTTTGTTATTTCTATTGATACATGATTACCAAACGAGTTATGTAAGATAGTAAAGAAATTAAAGCCAAACGCTAGTTATATCATTAATAACACTAGTTATGATAATACCCTAATAAATTATCAATGACTAATAATGCAAAGACTAATAATTTAAGAATACTCAATTAGATTAATTAACAAAACTATTTCTATCAATGGAAATAACAACATAAAAACAATGAGAGATTATCAACCAATCAAAATTTAGACCTATAATATATAAATATCAAATTAAACACGATTGTATAATTAATTTTATAGATAATGATTACGGGTGAACTAACAACACCGCGTCCCGGTGCCTTGTAGTATGTATGTGATCGTGATCCCCTTAAAGCAATAACGGCCGCTCCCTTAGTCCCTTATCTTCTTCTTGTTCTATTGGGCCTATAGTCCATTTGATATTCTTTTCTTGATATCACGATTTGGGATCCATTATATTTGGACAACTAATTCATGCTTCAAAGATTTCTGGGCCTCCAAACTTCTCATGTGGACTATAACTGACATCAACTAAAGAAAATGAGATATTAATTTCATCTCCACTGGGTGGGTGTTTGGAATTGCTTATTTTGAATCAACTTTTGAATTATTAACTTTTAAAAAGTTAACAAAAAATAAGTGTTTGACAAACTTAAAATTATTTTTCAAACTGATTTTTCATATACGGTAAAAAGAAGGTTTTGAAAAGTAACAAATGAGTTACTTATTAACTTTTGAAAACTACTTTTAGTCTAATTTCATATTATACCTCTCTACTACTTTCTATTAACTCCCTTCATTTTAAAAATATGTCTCTTTTGGTCATTTTACGACATTTTAATTTATAAGATAATCCAAACACTTTTTTAAAAATTTATTTTGAAAAGTAATAAGTTAATAAGTTTTTTTTTGTCAAAAGTAATTTTCAACCAAAATACACAATCTCAAACAGGCCTCACATGAATTCTTTCTTTAACAAATGCTTTAATTTTCATTTATTTTAGTTTGCATATGATGTGCATTAACTTTTAACAAAGTAACCATCAATATGATATGCATATATTGAATTCAAACAATTAAATAAAATACAAATTTATGCTAACGATATTTTAAATCTAACTCATATTATTATTTTTGTTTGAAGTTGCATTTATTAATTTGTCTTGAATTTACATACGGTTTTAACCACTTGTTGGTATCAAGTTTAGTATAAAGTCATCTTTTGAGCTTCTGGTCTCTTTGAATATTCAAACTCTAAACATGAGCTAATTGAGCATAACTTAAGTGTTAAAAACACATAATTAATTACAATTAACGCTTACAAATTACCCATTCGTCATAAAGGTAAGCGGACATTGTTGGATGTACAAGAAAACTACCTGTCGTGTCACGTATGTTCCTCCATGATAGAAGCACAAAACAGGTGCTAATGGAAGCTATTGTGGCAGGATAGAGACACAAGGAGGCAAAGAAAAACCAACAAAAACTTATTGAACAAAATAAACTTTATACTAGACACATGTGACATGTCCTATTTACATGAGCAAGAGCTTAACATGAGGTATGTGAAGAGGAAACAACATCGCGATTAGACCATGTGGTGCTTTTGATGAAGTTTTGGCGATGAGTGAGAGTTTGATGGTTGCTTGGTTTGGACCAGAGATTCCCTAACGCCTATTGATGACCTGTACGACGGCTCTCAACTCTTATGGCACTCGTTGATCTGGTGCTATGTCATTGATTAGGACCATGTGTTCCTCAATAATTTTAATTATGGTTGTTGAACAATTTTTCTTTCTTCCTTTATTTTTATTTGCAATGGTGAAGTATTGGTGTGTAACTTTATGTGATGGGAATGATGTTATGTTTATCGAGTCAGCTTCATAGTAGTTAGTTTGTTTAGTAGTTAGGTGCATATACATCATGATTGGTGTTTATAACTAAAGTGATTTGGGAACCTCATACCTATAATCTTTTCTAACATTACAAAACATATATTGAGAACAATCTACCTTAAGTGTGGGATGATGGGAAAGGTTTGACAAACTGTCAAAAATGGTAATATGAGAAAGTTTTTCAATGTAAATCAACAACTTTTTGTTAGTCATGGTCATACTTGCATTTAATGAAGAAATTGGTAGATTTATCTAACCAGAAGTAACAAACTAGAAGATGAACTTTTCATACAGGTCACGTTAGTTGAGTTATAGTACTATATACATGAAGATGATAAAGGCATTAGCATTATCCGTACGTTAAGCTTTTTTTATGTATTCTTGACCTTTATATTATCTCTTAGTTTTCTAAGTTTAAACCTTTTTACCATTTGTTTGATAAACCATGTGTTAACCTTTTAACCTCTTTTAACCTTTACGTTTTTAACCACTGTGGTAAAATTCAATTGGTTACGTAAAGTTATGTTTTATAATTGCTAATTATTCAGCTTTAGTAATTCAGTGCTGGACGTTTTCAAATTATATGATAATATAAGCCGAAAACAACTACAGTATGTAAAGAAAGAAATTAAACAAATGAGTCCAGACTCCGAAGGTGAATATGTTCATACAAAAAAAAAAAGGGTAAAAGTTTTCCCAACTAGAAAAAAAAAAAAAAAAAAAGAAAACTGCTAATGTTGCCATGTGAGATAATTGATTAAATATTTAAATAGGTCAATTATTACCCAAGTTAATACTTATTGCCTAGCAAAAGTCCAAACAAAAAAAATCACCAAGTGAACGATTCAAATAAAAATTTCATCAATCTTAAAAATTCTCAAATAGAATGAAATACATATAAAAAACTAAAAATCATAAGATATGTGAACCTTATTATTATCTATCTATTAAATTTAGAAGTGAATGAATAGTAGTTGGGAAGATCTTGATCGTCCGTTTTTTAATCTACGGTGGGCTGTTGGTTATTTTGACACGTATCTTTCTGCATTCATACGTGTTTTATTTTCTGATGTATGACACAAACCTTTCTTCCATGTGTGTTTCTACCCTCTTCTGAGGGCTGGCTGATCGCTTCCTTCAACCAAAATGTCTTTAGTGCACCCTCTACTCCCGATCTCGACCATAGGTTTTCCTATGGAAGTCTTGACCACCGGTGGTGCTGACGGCAGATATAGGTGATCGTTTTAACGGCTTTGACAGTTATGGGGGCTAAATCGGTTCACCATACAACCGGTAAGAGTAAGGACGAGTGGCAGCAACTCGCTGCATGCGATGGTCAGGCGCCGATGGTTTTAGGGTTTTGATGGAGACCCTCCACGTCACAAGCGGCATCGGCAGTGATAGGTATGTGTGTTGTTTTGCTTCTATTGAACAAACTTCCATTCATACGCCTCTATGATTTTGTACCTATTTTCGTTTTTGTGACCATTTCGATCATTTGGGCATTCAAAAGTTGGTTTGACATACATCTGGAGTAAGTAATTTCAACCCATTGGGTTGGAAATTGATTGATTATGGTTTACTATAACAACGGGGTCTTAATTGGTTTTTTATGGATTTTGATATTTTGTTGTTGTTCGAATCATAAGATCTGCTCATCACATCTTTTATTTATTTATTTTTATATGTTATTTGAATGTGTTTTATTTTAAGTACATGTCTCAGTTTTTTTTCATTGTATGGTAACAACTCTATGCTTTTGGTTTAGAAGTGTGATTGCATAACATGTAATATCAATTGTAATTAAATTTAACCAATCTGTATATCCATAGCTAATTTGATGAATCTTATGTTTCCAAACATGTAATTTTTAGGTGTAGTGTTATTCGTGCAATGTTTGTCAGTGCCATATATATATATATATATATATATATATATATATATATAAATAATATTTATTTGATTACTTTTTATGATGCTAGAAGGTGTTGCATCTAGAGTATACGACAACTGTTGTGCTACACTCTGAATTGTAATCATACTTGCATTCTTGCACATATGAACTATATTCTTGCACTTTGATTGTTATAAAAATGTTGTTTGTCACACCCTCAATTTCCACAAACGGGGTAATACCGTTAGGCGCGTGACATACCAGGATCTCAGCCATTAGTTACACCAAACGACGCAACAATTACAAAACATAATTGCTCATTTTAAATTAAAATTTCCAAAGTCAAAGTTAAAAATGAAAACATGAAAGTAATGCGGAAGCGTATAAATTCATCATTCAAACGACGCAAACACGCGCAAAACCAGATAAGTATAATATGTAGAAAAATGCAATTGTTCTTTGTTGACCCAATAAATGATGAATGATATGAAGTGATGATCCTAGTCGTGCTTGATTTAAGAACCTGAAAGAAACATGCTAAAGTGTCAACACAAGGTTGGTGAGTTCACAGGTTTAGATAAACAGAACATAATAGTAAACTGATACAGTAAACAAAGTAATATCAGTAGATAGCTAGTCTACTAAACAAGTTACTAAGTGTATGAAGTTCGCAACCAAAGCTGACAATGTAAAGGAATGCCTCGGCTGTGAACACCAGGTCACAGCAACAGAAATTAGGTCAATTAAACACCTGTTTGACGTACCGTTGTGCTAGCGCGACTAGCCCGGGTGGGGTTTGTCAAACCCAGTAGATCTACTCAGAATTACCTCGCTAAAGTACATACATTAACGGTTCGAAAGTGAGGACTTAAGTTAATACAACACTAGTAAACAAGTGATATTACAGTAATACTGATCAAATGAAAATACTTTTAGAACATACGTTTCTTTCACCCCAAAGAAAGTAAGTAAAGTGGGGCTGAGAACTCACCTCGAAAGCACAGCAACAAAGTCATGCAGAGAGCAGGAAATTAGGTTCCCAGTAACCTGAATTTCAGTTACTATATAATTAATATTAATAATTAAATATTTAACGTAAGAATTGTATGGTTTCGCGTTCCACGGCTCAGTTACAGTGCCAACCATCAGTTGATTTCCCACCCGCAAGCACACATCACCATACTCCGAACTCATACCAGAAAGTACTCTTTATATATTATTAATTATAAACCTTTCATGATTGAACTCATACGTTTCAGAATACATGACTCACACAACACCACGCGTAACGACCCAAATGAAAACACACTCTTATGATACCTTATATACGCACAACACACACACGCTTAGCAATATATACACACACAATATAAATAATACACCTAACACCACAATATATATATATATATAATGTATATGATCCTCATGCATAAAACAAAAGAAACACACACTGCAATTTACATATGCATAAAATGCTCAACATTCCTTACATTGCCTACTGTCATACACCCCCACGTGAAAAAAAATAAACTAATTAACCAACAATATACATATTCAATCCAATCGATCACCCCACTGAATAAAAGTAATTCTCAACCTACTCCCACCAATGCATTCACCCATAATACGTATAAATATATGCGCACGCACACATACATGAATAAGCACCTCCATAGTGCACACACACTTACACCTAAAGACACACACGCACACTCACGCGATGAACCTGCATGCACCAAAAACATAACCATGGTGGACCATACGAGAGCACGCAATCAATGCATACACAAACGAATATATGTACACATACATTCACCAGAATACGCACACAATAAAAAAAAAACACACACACACATGAATAAATCAATCATATGCAGACCGAGAGCACCCAGATCATCCGAAATAGAACATACACGTGAGCATACAGCCACTCACACAATACGCAAACCGTGAGTCGCATAACCCGATTCACAACCAAAACCGTAACAGAGATGAACGCGAAAACACAACGGAAAGAGAATATACCGTTCGGATATGTTTCGGCCGATGCTCGTGGTTGCCGGAGGAGTTTCGGTCGTCGCACACCAGCCGCCGCGAAGGAGGAAGTTGCCGAGGGTTTCCGGAGGGGTTTGTCGCGAATGCTGCCGTCGAGGGTTAAAGTTTTACTAGAGTTGGTTGGTTACGGATGTGAGAGTCACGGTGGGTATATATTGGAGTTTTGGAATTTCTCAAAAAAAAATGGCACCTTAGCCCCTCCGATTCTGCTCAACTTCAACAAAGGTCCCCCAAGTTAAATAATCTGAATTAATCATCATTTATTTAAATTAATTTAATAACATAACAAGGTTAGATAATTAGATATATCACGGGAGAAAGTTGAAGTAACGAAAGTTGAGTTGATGGTGTTAACCTGAAATTTTTGGGGTGTCACATTGTTGACAGTTACAATTACAAATTACGCTAATAATGTGTTTGTTTCATGCGATGTAGTGTTTAAGTAAAGAAAAGAAGTAGATCCAAGAGAAGAAGGGGAGGAGTCGGTTCCAGCAATGCTTTGTCTAATAAGCAACAAAAGGATACAGCTGGTGAGTTTCATTGCTGCTGACTGCTCAAGGGACCTTTGGTCATTTTACATTTTCTGTTTTTTCCTGTTGGTAATGTTTTACGTTATTACGACTACACCTGGAGTTGGAATGAAAAGTCTTTTCCCCACCAGCGATTGTTTCATAGGTAAGTACCTTCTTTGGTCTTTACCTATTTTCTTTTTGTGCTACGGTGTTTAGCTTGTCTGCATAATTTTGTTTCACGTGTTTGTTATTGCCCCCACCTCCCGTCTCATGCCTTGACAATTTGCAGCCACAACGAACCGCGCATTCTGAGCCTTATGATCACCACTGCATGATAAAAGGCGCAACGTGTCGGTGGTTATCTTCCTAGTTTTATCAAATAATTAGTTACAAACCTTCTGCCATTTTGATTTCTCTAAAACCTTTTACAAAACTTAAACAACTTTTGCTATTTTAAAAAGTTTTAGCTATCATTTTATTTTTTAATTAATTTTTATAAAACTTTGAACATCTAAGCACAAACTACAATATTAAACCCTAACACAAGTTGGGGGTTTCATTCAGTGTAATCCATTTTTCATCAATACAAATGTTACAACACTGTTACAAGAGAAAGAGCAAATATGCCCCCAGGGGATAACCAACATATATAACCTAACATGCTCTATGTAACCTCATGATCGTAAAGCCGACGATTTAATATGAGTATATACATCAGTATTCTAATACGAGAATTCGTGACCTCTAAATGAAATGTATTTCTCGACCCATATAGCAATGTCTTCTGCACATGCCTGTGCTTCGGGTGTTCTAAGAAGCATGTCGAGAGTAGCAAATTCATGAACACAATCCTTGTAATCCAAAACTGGTGCATCAACATTCACCTTCTTTAGATTTTGGGCGTAAGCAATGGCGCAATCTCTCATCCAATCATGTTCTGCCACAACAGTTAATGTAGGGGGCATTCGATTCAGAAGGGGCCCGCCTCTGTTGGGAATGAGAGGATTGGCTGCAGGGTGGTTCAGTTAAACTTGTTTTCTGGGAGGAAGAGTCTCCATGCAAGTATGCTCATTGCTTTGTCGAAGAAGTAAGAGTTTGACAGTTTTATCTCCGAATGTGTGGGAGTATTTCCGATAAAGAAGGGATACATCAAAACTTGGCCCACCACCTTAACCGGGTCCAGCAGCGTTCCAGATTCCACAGATTTGCGAGCTACATAATCAGCAATGTTGGCACCATAGCTCGCCCCAAGAAAAACACATCTGTATGCAATGTTCACCAAGATTGACATCTCAGTTAGCTATCCGAGGTTTTAATTTGGAACTTTATTGCTGAATAAAAAAATAAACTTGTAATCTTTCATCCTTGATTGGTATTATCGAATTCAGGTTATTCATTTTAGTTAAAATGTCAGTTTTAAAATCATTGCTCGTATCCATTTCATGATAATTGCTTATGGGTATTAAAATTAATTGGCTTTTATTAAGTACCATCTAATGATGCAACAGAGATGAAAACTACAAAAACAATTTGTTTTTCATAACTATGTACACATCTTAAGCTTGCCAAGGCTTCGGTTTCAAAGGTTGGAAGGAGAGCATTCTTATATCGTTACTTCCAAAGATAGTTGAGAAAATTGTCAGGGAAGGCTATATGAATATGACTTGAATTGCCCACAGCAACTTACATATTGGTAAATGACTATTTGGAAGTGCATAATCACTTTATGCCTTTATGGAATAAATATGTAGTATGTGAGGGTTTTAGTTGTCTTGTCACCTATGGGTTTGGGAGTAATAAGTGCAATTGACATAACAAACTGAGTATCAGAGAGTAATTGAGATGACATGACCTCAAAACACTCATTAGGGACTAAAGTTTGTTAAATCTTAGAACCAGGATGCAATATGCACAACGGCCTCTTGATGCAACTTTATATTATTTTCTTTGGAAAAGCAACAAAACTTTTGCCATGCCTAAATAGGGTATTTGCATGGTAATAGATACAGACACACCATGACACCATAGGCATTGTCATCTGTCATGGCATCCTTTGTCAGGTGCACAACGCCACATCCAGAGAAGCATTTCAAAGGATCGTCAACCCTAAACCACAAAACCATTTATAATACTCAGAGCCATGTTTCTTAGATTTGGTCGTCAAATGTTGATGGCAACATATTTCAAATTAGAGTATGATCGCGTATACAACTATTATCCTTCAATACCTAGATTCTTGAATCAACACTCCCTAATAACAAGGTTAACACTCCTTACTTTACATAACATGTGTCAAATATTGAATTATGTCGTCATCAAGTCATTCTTTAGCATGAACCAATATTAATAGCTAGAGTACTAGACTAGTAAAACAAGATACTTATATCATTTCTCATAACTAAAGATTTAACTATCAACTACAAAGAAATGATAGCAACCAACCTCGATGGATCCCCATGTGCAGCGAGCCACGGCTCCACCAAAGACGCCCCAAATGCATCAACAACATGCCATGAACATCCGCCTTTCTCGAATTAATCTTCTTCCCCAACGACTTCCCACACTCCGCCAAATTCGCTTGCTTTGCCATCCAATGCAGCTCCATCCCATCCTCAAACGCATCCGGATATCGATCCTCCGGTGCAAGCCTGTACCCAACTGCCACCACAATCACATCACACACTTTCGCAATCCTCCTGCAAATAAGTCGTTCGCCACCGAATCACAGCTGCCTGCAACAAACCCCCCTCCATGAAACTGAACCATCACAGGCAGTTTCCTACCTCTATGAATAAATGGTTCCGAATTCAATTAAGGTTCTGGATTCGATTCCTACCTCTATCACTCCTTCCTACCTCATCTCATCGTTCATATTAAGGTTTTGGATTCAATTCTTTAACTGTCGCTTTAATATCAATTTGAACGATAGGCTGTATAATTTCACAGCAACGCTAGGCATTTATCGATCTCTGAAACGCTAATTCAAAACGTTAATCCACCTCTGTTATGGGTTTTGAGATCAAGATTCAAGAATCAAACGATGGAGTGTTGATTTTTCATCAAGATCGATTCACATTGGATTGAGATTGTGGTTGATTGTTGAGTATAAATGTTGTTAGGGGTTGAAGGCTTTAATGGAGTGTTGCTTCAATAGAGGATGAAGAGAGGGTGAATGACGGTGTAAGACATATTTGCATTGTGTTGTATTTTGGCATTTTTCGGGATTTGTTTTTGTTTTTGTTAACTTTTTTGTTGCTTTGAATTTAATGAGTTAGATTGCTACATAGGGTAGGGAGGCTAGAGGATGATTGTTAGAGCATTCACAACCCACACTATATCTCAATCTCTATAATTACATTAAAAATCATTACTTTTTCTTTCTCTTTTTCAATAAAATAATTTTTTTTTATATTTTTATCATTATATTTTCTCTCTCCTCCATTCACAACTATTTTCAATAAATATTAAAAAATTAATAGAGATGAACAGTGTTTTATCAAATATAGATATGAATAGTAACATGTTCTCTATTCTCTACTCACAACCACTAATAACCATTCTCTATAATATAGAGAACACACTCACAGATTTATACAGAACCGGCTGTGAATGCTCTTACCCGATGAAAATATTTTTACACCTCACATTGTAAATTTACACCATTTTATAGATCTTGTATAACACCATACGCGGCGTATAAGATTGAAAACACTAAAACAAAGAAAATTCAGGGGGTTCTTAGAGAGATATACGCCTCATATGGCTCTATACGACCCCATATGCAACACATATAGGGCTATACGACGCGTATAACAAATTCCGACACTAACTATAAGAAAAAATTCACGGGGCTGTCAAAGGGGTTATACACCCCATATAGGACAATAGACCCCCCCCCCCTCCCCCGATACGATACGTATAGGGCTATATAATCCGTATAAAAATTTGGGGTGTTATTTTATAATTTTAGGGTATCCCAATATTCACATCTATATCTATAGAATATAATAAAAAAAAAGTTTTTTTTGCCACTTTTCATTATCTTAAACAATATTTTTGACACTTGTCATTACTTTAAACACTCTCACTTTATTTTCCCTCAAAAGCGTAGAATACTAATTTAAACAATTAAACTAATTTCTCTCTATTAATAAAAATCAAATTTATTAATTGATACATTTCTCTCTCTCGTCTATATTTTTTTAAATCAAGCTATGTTTTTATAAATAAACTTTATTAAGAAAATTAAAATCATATCTTTTTATTAAAATAGAAATAATAAATAAATAAAATTTTTATATAATATAAAGTTTTCTAAAACACTAAATCTTTTTGAAACATAATATTTTAAATCGGTCATTTTTGAAAAAAGTTATAAAAATATGAAATTTTCTAAAAACAACTAGAATAATTAGAAAACCGAGTTTAGAAAACCGAGTTTTTAATAAATAAGATTTTTATAAACAATAAATTTTTATAAACAATAAATTTTAATAAAATAATCTTAAGATAAAATTTTAAAAATGAAACTATTTAGATAAGAGAGTTAAAAAAAATAGTATAATTCTTTTATTTCTTGAACTATTAAGTATATATAATTTTAATCATATGTTATATTAAAATATCGTACTGTAACTATTCGTGTTTATTACTAACTATAATACGTTTAATAAATGAGTTTCTAGCATATATATTTATCTATATATCTATCTATAACAAAGAAAATCTAAAATAAAACTTGACACAATTATAAGTTTTATCATACTAATTTTCTCATTTCTCTTTATTATTATTAATAATATTGAATACTAATAATATTAATCATACCATTTTCATATTGAAAATATATAATTTAATAAAATTAAAATCTGTTTTTTTTTTATTAAAAACACATTTTGTAAAAACAAAAGATTTATAAAATATAGAATACAACAAACTTTTTTTAAAATAAATTCATTTTTCTTAAAGCAAAATATTTAAAACCCACATTTTTTATAACATAAAAGTTTAAAAAAAATATATTATTGTTTATTTACTTAAAGTAGCTATTTATATGCAACTATAATCATATTTTAACTTCAAACATAGTTTTATAACTCGTAAAAATTTTTTACTAATTATTTATCATTTTATTTATTCAATCCGTGTAATACACGGGATACTAACCTAATCTATACTATATAATAAAAGAAGGTTTTTAGGTACACGTGACAACTTCTCGTGAATTCTAAACTATTGTTTCCCCGAGGTCGGTCATTGCAAATTCGTTGGACAGAGATGAAATAATATCCTGTAATAAGCTGTCATCAGAGGCCGTTAGTATTATATCATCAACATAAAACAAGAGATAGGCCATATGTCCCCCTTTTTGATAAACAAAGAGGGAGGAGTCACTGGTGGTGGTTCTAAAACCACACCGAATGATAAATGTGGCAAATCGTTGATACCATGCCCGAGGTGCCTGTTTAAGGCCATAAAGAGATTTCTTCAATCGACATACATATGAGGGATGTTGTTTATCCACAAAACCTGGGGGCTGGAACATGTAGACTGTCTCGTTCAGATGGCCATGTAAGAATGCATTTTTGACATCCAGTTGATGTATCGGCCAGTTACGAGAAGTGGCAAGGCTAAGAACAGTCCGAATGGTTGTTGGTTTGACCACAGGACTGAAAGTGTCAAAACAATCAATACCAACCTGTTGTGATTTCCCGTTAACGACTAGGCGAGCCTTATATCTTGAAGGGTACCATTAGCATGGAACTTATGGCGAAAAAGCCACATACACCGAATGATGTGTGCATCAGCAGGTCGAGGGACCAATTCCCATGTGTTATTGTCCATTAAGGCCCTGTATTCATCAGTCATGGCCTGATGCCAATGAGGATCTAATAGTGCCATAAGGTGGGATTTGGGGAGTGGGGAAATGGTTTCCGAGGTGTTGTGAAAGGCTGAAGGGGTAGGATGTGTTGTAGAACCGGACTTGGAGCGGGTGGTCATAGGGTGGGAAGGTGCTGGTGTAGGTTGTGTGGTGCGATTTAGGACAGTTTCAGGCTGGTTGGTGGCGGGTGGGTTTGAGGTGGTGGTGGCTGAGGGGGTCTTGGCAGCTGTGGGTGGTGGGTTAGCACCCGATGCCCGGCCTTTACGGCTGTAGGTAAGGGGGTAGAAAGTGAAAGGGGGAGGTGACGGAGGGGAAAGTGGCGTAGTGGTGGCAGGGGCTGTAGCATTGGTGGGAGGAGGTTGTGGTGTGGGTTGGGCCTGAAATTGATAGTGAGATGGACTAGTGAATATGGTGGGTGATGGATCAACATCTAAGAAAGTGTAATCATGAGTGGTGTTATGTTTGGAATATGGGAATTGAGTTTCATCAAAGGTCACGTGTCTGGAAAAGATGACTTTCCCCGTGGCAAGTTCTAGGCATCGGTATCCACGGTAGTTGGCGGGATAACCAAGAAAGACACACAGGGAAGATCGGGTGGCGAGTTTATGTTGTCGAGTGGCTGTTTGGTTGGGGTAACAAGCACAACCGAAGACACGGAGATGTTCATAAGACGGGTTGCGAAGGTAAAGAGCGGTGGTTGGGGTTCGATATTGAAGGAGTTTGGAAGGAAGAATATTGTGGAGGTAGGCAGAGGTGTGCAAGGCTTCAACCCAAAATGTGGGAGGAAGAGAGGCATGAACGAGAAGAGAAAGATTGATTTCGTTTAGACGGCGGATCATGCGTTCTGCTTTACCGTTCTGTTGGGAGGTGTGTGGACAAGAGAACCGAAATTGAATACCATGTGGGGAGGCAAAGTGTTTAAACTGGTTGTTATCGAACTCACCACCATTGTCACATTGAAACGATTTTATTTTGTAATGGAATTGGGTATGAATATATGTATAAAATGTTTTGAATTTGGTTACAGTTTCAGATTTGAATTTTAGGGGAAACACCCATGTATATTGGGTGAAATCGTCTATTAAAACTATGTAGTATTTATAACCGGATGTACTAGTTATAGGGGAAGTCCACAAATCTCAATGTACTATATCAAAGGGTAAAACAGTGGAAGACATAGATAAATGAAAGGGTAAACGTTTGTTTTTAGCTAATTGGCAAGAGTTGCAAACACGAGTTTTACTAGTCTTATTACAAGAAATTAAATGACGAGAAGATAAAAATTCCATAACAGGAACGCCCGGGTGGCCTAGGCGATCATGCCAAAAAGCAAAAGCAGAAGCAGCAATAAATGATGATGCATTGGTGGCGGAAGCGGTGGCGGAAGTGGTAAGGGGATAAAGTGGCCCGTCACTGTTGTGACGGGTCAAGATCTTCCCAGTCTTGAAATCCTTCACAGAGAAACCAAATGGGTCAAATTCCACAGAAACACAATTATCAAGAGTAAATTGTTTAACTGAGATGAGGTTTTTGATTGTGTTTGGGGTATATAAGATGTTATTAAGGTGAAGGTTGGTGTGCGGGTTCGGGAGTGTGGCACTACCGGATCCAAGAATTGGCATTTTATGACCATTACCAACGAATATGTGCTTAATGGAATTGACAGCATGAGAATTAGAGCAAATACCTGGGTCGGAAGAAAGATGGTGGGTGGCACCAGTGTCCATGTACCATTGTGTATCACCCGGTTCCAAGGACATAGCTTGGAAGGCTGCACCTAATTCAGTTGGTTCCAAGGGATTGACATCAGCGATATGAGCTTGCGGTGAAGTGCGAGAATGTTGAGCAGTGGGCTGTTTTGGTGGCTGCCATGGGCTGTTTGGCCATGGGCCCCAAGGGGAAACCCATCCTGGTTGAGTGGGGAATGGGCATGGGGGTGGGGCGGCCCACCAGGCAGCCCACGGATTTGGTGCAGATCTCGCAGCAGAGGCCCACGGTGGACTTGGATAACCTCTAGAGGGCTGATTTGGCTGAGCAGCCTGTTGAGAAGACCGACCTTGGTGATTTCCTGATGAGCGTCGTTGACCCCCTTGACCACCCCCACGATGAGCCCTAGATGGGCCATACCGTGGGGCGGAGTTGGAGGGAACAGTGGGCTGGGGATCATGAAAGGCCGCAGCCACTACTGGATCAGAATCACGAGCAGCTTGTCGTTGTGCTTCAAGTTGAAGCATGCTACAAGCGGTTTCCCACGTAGGCATAGACTGATTGAGATACGTACCGATGTTGTCATATTCTTGTGGGAGACCTCGAACAAGCTATAAAACAAGGCGGTTGTCACTGACCGGACAATCAACATCGGACAGTTGGTCAGCCAATTCTTTGAGTTTTTGACAATATGCATCCAGGGATGGCATGGATTTCAGCTTCAAGTTGGTGAAGGAGTGTTCAAGTGCAGCAGCTCTCGAGCCTTTATTGTTCAGGAATATGTTTTTGATTCTGGTCCAGGCTTCAAAGGCTGTGGAATCAGGGACAAGAACACGTACCAGGAGCTCATCGGACAGCGTTCCGTAGATCCACTGTAACACGATGGCGTCAATTTCGGTCCATTGATCAAACATCGGGTCCGTTTTTAGCGGAGGTTTGGTTCCATCAATGTGATCAAGAACCTTGTAGCCTCGAGCATGTAGTTGGAAGAGCTTAACCCAGGATGAATAAGACACTTTTGTTCCATCAAGGACACGCACCTTCTTCTGGATATCGGTTACTGTATACACCGGGTGAAGAGGGGTGACCGGTGCCTTGGGTTCCTTGGTTGTTTTGTCGTCTGCCATGAAGAGCGAGAGGCTGCTGAGTCCGTAGACAAAAAGACAGCGATGAGGCTTCTAGGGTATAGAGCAGAGGGCTCTGATACCATGAAAGTTACTGAAAATCAGTCGATCTATTCCATTAACAATACATCAATATATACACAATAATACCTAGACTCTAGGAGATAAATTAGGAAAGGATACAAACTAATAATACAAGATATACACCAAATAATACAAAATATATATTCCGAAAATATGATAAATATATTTCGGCTAATATTCGATACCACCTCAAATTGGAAACAACAAGTAGGATATGAAGGAAAAACCGTTGGGACCCTAGACCAAGCGAAGAAGGTGGTGTAGACAATAAAGGAAGTAGGACAACTAGGACAAGAAATAAGAAATAAAGATGGGTAAATGATGTGCCTAATGTGGTGATAAAGCTACCAAATTTGTTAACCACTTCTCTTGATCACCATGGTTTGGAGATTTCTAACCGGTTATTGATGGGCCGTGGAGGATGGTTGCTAAAGAAAAAATGCGGGGATGGTCACATAAATGGAGGTAGATATGTTTGTTGAAACAAAATATGATGAAAAGATTACCGATCACCAGAGAAATGTCGAGATGAGGGTGGGGGTGGCTAAGGTGGATGTAATTACCCTATATATGAAAAAAGCACTTCGATGAACAGTAACTTGGGGGTAGTTTCGGTATTTCCCTTTCTCCTCGGGTACCGTGCTTGGTCTTTAAACTTGAGTAGATGTTAGGTGGTGGCGGAGTGGGTGTGTTGGGGGTCGTTGGACCTCTCTTGCAGCTCCGCTTCTCTTCCGTCATACGGTTGTTGTGGTGGTGGTCTTGTCGCTGGCCGTACCAAAGGCGACGGGCGGGGGGTGTTTTGGGTGTTGTGGTGGTGGACGGCCGTACCAAAGGCGGCCCGGGGGGGGGGGGGTGTTTGGGTTTTGTGGTGATTTCCGAAGTGACAGAGACGGTTGTTGTGGTGGTGGCTTGCGACAGCGGCGGTTGTTGTTGTCGTGACTTTGTTGCCGCTTCGCCTCCCCTCTGTGGTTGAGGTGGAGCAGGTGGCGGTTGTCCGTGGCTTAACCGTCGATCCACGTCGCCGTCATCTTTGGTGTTGTGGCGGTACCAAAGGCGACGAGGGGGTTTTTAGGATTTTGTGGTGGGAAATCGGACTAAATCACCGCGGTGTTTTTGGGGGTTTTCTCGCCAGATCTTGTTCTTTGACCACCGGTTGTACCGGTGGTGGTATGTCGTCGCTTCCGGGGCCCGGTAGCTGCCGTTGATGTCGTCGACCTATCCTTTGCGCACCACTGATTGTTTTGCCTGTTACTTTCTGTTGCATGTGCAACTCTGTCTTTAAATCTGAGTTCATTTTGGTTTTTGCCGGCTTTAGTTGGTGGTTGTGTGTCGCATTGCTGCAGGTGGCCTTTGAGTTGACCGTGAAGGAGGTTCATATGTCGGTGCCACAGCTCGACGATGATGCGACTGTTCGTTTGAGACCCTTGTCCCTATGTTCATTTGAGGTTGTGCCACGATACTGCATTCGAAAACATGAGCAAGCGCTTATTTCACGTCAGTGATGATGAAACTGTGTTCATCTGAGACATGTACGTGCTGTACGTTGTTGTACATTGTATTTTGTATAGTGTCGGGCTATGATAATATTCAAAAAATGGTATCGGGTTTGCTTTGGCGTGGCTACCGTTTATGATTAGCAGCCATAACCGAAATCCTGTTCTGAGCCCCATTCGTCATACGCGCAACGCGCATGGTTGAAAAACACTAGTTATGTGAATGATTATATATATAGAGAGTGTTTTTTCTCTATAAATTGTTAGTTTCATTAGAAAAATGTATAATTAATAAGGGGTAACAAGTGTGCGCGTGTGTGTTTTATGGGTGAGAGTATTTGTGTTCAAAAATATTAAAAGTTTATAGAGATTGAACAATAATTTTCAAATATACAGATAAACAATAATATATTTTTTCTCCTCTAGTCACAACAAGTTACAACCATTACATAAAATATAGAAAATATACTTAACTAAATATAAGAAAACTACTGTCAATGTTCTAAATAAAATTATCTTTAGAGTAAAATGTTATTTTCGTTCTTGACGTTTCATTGAATTTGCAATTTCAATCAAAAAATATTTTTTTTGTTATTTCAATCACTATAGTTTACAAATATTGTCATTTTATCCACTCAACTAACTCCGTTAAAATATCCGTTAAATATTAAAATATTTTAGCCTTTTTTAATACCTTAATTATTCAATTAAAAGAAATTAACCAATTAATATTCAATTAAAACTAAAAACATATGAAGCGACTAGGGTGACCGGTCACTTCGATTCAAAAGCTTCGATTAACTCTAACTCATAATGTTCCATTGAGGTCTGCTATGAGATTTCAACTAATCTTTATGTTTTACTCGAACGCGTACCGTTGTTCGATTAAGATTAGTAGTAGGATTGAGGTGTATTGTTATCATCCTTTGTTTGATTAAGTTATGCTATTGTGTCGTTTGGTTGAATATGACAACAACAAACCTCAATAAAACAAAGCGTGACAACAAGACACCTCAATCGAACAACAATATACGTTTGATTGGATAGTTAGGGTGTTGAAAAAGTCTACAACACCCTCATCAACGAATGTTCTAACTGTGTTAGTTGAGTGGATGAAAATGACAACATTTGATAGACAACATTTGATAAACTACAGTAAACAAAATCGCATAAGAAATAATAATTAAAATGACAAATTTAATGATACGTTAATAACGAAATTAATATTTTACTCTTATTTTTATTTCCGCTCGAGGAAAGATGAAACTTAAAGAAACCACAGGGACGTGCAGCGTAATTTAGTCAATTGTTTATTAAAATACCATTTCCCCTTGCAAAGTGCAAATAATAAGCAATCTATTGCCGTAAGCAAAGGATCTCGTAACACAGTAGACGGTAACAGAGGTTGGCGTTGATCGGATCTCCGATGCTATCGGATTCTCTACCAGCTCTCAAACGGCGGAGATTCTCCCTTGCTGATCCCATGGACGCTAAATTTCCAACGGTTTTCTTCTTTTACTCCACCATCATTCTTTTGACTTCAATCCATTTCATCTGATTTCAACGTTTTTCTGTATACTGTGGTGATTGTTGAGGACTAGACTACGTGTCGATTCATCGACCGTTGTTAGTTTACGTGTATGGATTGAATTGATTAGAACTTTTCATTGGCCACATGCTTTGAATCTCAAAGGAAATTGCTGTTGTTGTTGTTGTTGTTGTTGTTGATGTTGTTGTTGTAGATCTTTTGGTTTCGTGTGGATGATTGTTAGGGTTTTATGGAACTGATGGTGATTGTGTTAATTAGGGTTTAGGTGTTATATTCGGTTGAATATTGTGCCTTTTGGTTATTACATTGTTAGCTTGAATGAGAAGGAAGGAACTTGGGGCATTGGTCAAGTTATGTTTATGGTGAAAGTTTGTGATTTGGAATTATTATTATTATTATTAGGGTTTCAAATTTCATTAAAATAGTTTTATGTTTGACGTGCTGCTGGTCCTGTACTTAATTTCATCTCCCTCTTCTTCAATTGCGCGAACTGCTAGATTTTGAATATACAATTAGTTCGAACATAAAAGTTCTAAAAGCTTTTTGCTACTATGTGTTGGATTTGGCATCCTTTGTTTTGTAAGTTTTTTTATGTTTTGCATATCTTTTGTTGGTGATTTTGGCAATTTAGGAGGAGCTTGCTGCTGCAAAGCAAAATTATGGTCGAGAAATCTGTGTATTCGAGACAACACCTGCAACAATTTCTCAAACATTGGATAATGCCTCCGACAGTGGTAGGAAATTACTTCCCCTGTAACTAAAAAGTAAACAAGGATGTAGTATGTAGTATGTACACAGTTCTATGTGATTAAGTTTGGTTTGTTTATTTGATAGAGGAACCAGATGACTTGGAATTCACCACAGAAGATTATTATCACATCTTGGCTACCAAAAAGGAAGGTGAGTGTATGAGTATGTTTGTTCAATTAGAATATTAGGAGGTCGTGCTTTTTGCTATTCGTGTTCTTTAGATATTTGTCTTTTTTTCTTGTCTTATTGTGGATTTATGCTTGGTGAATGGGAGGACTGTGGAATGATCTTTCCTTTCTGCAATGGCAAAATAGTTTTTTGTGTGATGCATTACATGATCTTAATGTGGTATTCTATTTTAAATGGGTGACCCTCAATGTAGTGTACTGTTCGTCACACAAATTAGTGTGTTATATCGTTGTGTACCTGCAAATCTTTGATAATATTTGGGCGTTTTTGTCTGCTGGATTTTATGTTGCAAGCAACTTAGTTGTAGGAATGATAACATGATTTTCTTAGAGATGATAAATCAAGTGGGAACATTAAGTAATTATATTGTCAGAAGTCTAAACAGAATAACATGCTCATGTGATAATATACTAAAACATAATAGAAAGTTTTTTTTGGAAAAAAAGTAGTTACTGATTATGTAATATATCATATTATCATTATGTAAACCTTATCATGAGCCAATATAAGCAGATAAATATTTGAAGACAAAAAAGATTCGGGATGCAGAAACAGCAGCTAGAAGATCAAGAATTACCAAGGTAGATTATTGATATATTCTGTTGAGCAACTTCTTCTAACTCATTTTCCTTGAGTCATCCTAAATTTTCTTGTTTGTATTACAATTTTGTAAATTTATGCAGGCTGTGGTTCGTGTAAGATTTCCAGATAATCACACATTAGAAGCGACATTCCATCCATCAGAGACGCTGCAAAGCTTAGTTGATCTTCTTGTGAAAGTTGTGGCTCGACCCGACCTCCCTTTCTATATTTGTAAGCATACAATATCTGAAGTATATACAAATAATATAGTAGATACATGATGATATTTCTCATCACCATGCTAGATGAACCTCTTTGTATTTGTTTTTCTTCAAACTAAGTAAATTTGAATCTAGAAAGGTGCAAGCCAAAATTGGTAAAATGGTCGGGTTTGACGGGTTGGGTAACATGTCATAACGGGTTGGGTTCATTTGTCATCGCTTTTTTGTTACTGTTGCCAAATCTATAACTGAATTAACGCATTAGTATGATTACAAGAACTATATAATATTAAAATTCCAATCTACTTTTTTAAATAAAGCTATTTTTTCTTCCCATTCAAACAATTTGAGCATTACCATCTTAGTTGCGGTCCTTAATTTATCCCATTTAATCTGTTGGAGGCAGAATAGAGCCCAGATTGACCAATTATGAAGTATATGGGTCAAAATTCTCACCTCTAGTGACAACAAATAAATCTTTAAGTCAAATCTTGACAATTTTTCAGATACCACTCCTCCAAGGAAGCAAATAAAAGACTTGTCTCAGGACTTCTATTCTGCTGGGTTTGCTCCTGGTGCAATTGTATATTTTTCATACGACTTACCAAAAGGTATTCTAATCTCTTGTTTGAACGAACATAAATCACTTTGGGTTAAAAATATCATTGTTTGGTGTTGTGTTTCTTTGTCTAGGTGTCGATACGCCACAAGGCGCGTTCCTCAAAGAGGATGTCATGTCGTTAAAAGGTTTAGAGCTTGTACCTGTGCAGAAGCCTGATCCTGATCAACCTGTTGCCGAACCTGTTGTGTCTGCTGCCCCTCCATTACAAAAGCCTGCAGGCGAGAAGAAGATGGTGAAGCCAAAGTGGTTGAAAATGTGACATTTTAAGACAAAATACAGATAGTTTTCATGTTTTCGATTTATTTATGTAAATTAACTTTTGAAAAATGGATTATGTAATCAACATTACAAGAATGCATGCAGTTATATTTTTCTTTTGTTGCAAAAATTTTGCATCGGTTCTAGAATTTGATTACATTGTTCCTCTTATGAAATAAGACTGAATAAATTGAATGGAGAAAAATATATTAGAATCAATATTAATCACCACGTAAAGAGGTTATATATGTTGTTGCTGCAAAAAATTTCAAATCCAAATAAATAAATCGAACAATCTTATCATATTAGTAAGTTGGAGCAAAATGCTATTAATCAAATCTATTAAGCTGTATTAGGGGTTGTTTGGTAATATTTGAATGATTAAGTGCTGAACCAATAAGAGGTCTAAACCATTAAGTGCTGAACCATTAAGATGTTTGAACCATTAAGAGCTAGTATATCGCTTAACTATTCAAAGGTAAATGTCTGACCAATTCAGATAAGAGGTCTTAACCATTCAGCATTAGATCTCTTAACCATTCAGCAATAGTATAATGTTTAACCATTCAAAGGCAAATGTCTGAACCATTCAGACATTTGCTCGCGAAACAAACAGTCTGAACCATTAAGTGCTGAATCATTCAGATATCTGAACCATTAAGAGGCTGATTAAGAGGCTGCCAAACAGCCCCTTAGTCTTGGTTTAACAACTGATATGTCTTGAATGTTTGTAAGTGAAGCTGCACATACAAACCGGTTAGGAAACCCAAAGCGTTTCTATCCGATCTAGATCATTGGTTTCCACACATACGAACTGGTTTGTAGCTGGTTTTTGTGTAACCGGTCTATAATCAATTTTTACTATTACTCATAAAACGATAGTCGTTTGAACAAGTTCTATAAACCATGCGTCCCAATATGTTAGTATAAATGGCTATTGATAATATTGGTATAATCACGACACTTTTTCTACCTCTAAAAACACAAAAACAC
The DNA here is from genome assembly GCA_025506415.1 of Flaveria robusta. Classification (NCBI taxonomy): domain Eukaryota; kingdom Viridiplantae; phylum Streptophyta; class Magnoliopsida; order Asterales; family Asteraceae; genus Flaveria; species Flaveria robusta. The sequence continues at coordinate 11,243,332 of CM046459.1, read as the reverse complement.
TCAAAAACGCAAAAAACGTTCGCAAACACTCAACTCTCAAAATGTCTTATGACAAAGTCAAGTGGTCGAACTTTTGTTGGTGCTAAAGCTTTGTCAAGTGAACAAATTGTGATGCGGATCATACCTACGACCGGGAACCAAAATATTTGGTCAGGATTGGATTTATGTAAATTGTCCGATGATACTCAAAACACTAATGTAAGAATTGTAATGTGTTTCTTGAAGACGAGTTCCAACTTCACTTTGAGAGGGAAAGCTTGTTGTTTGATCACTTTGACAACCTACGCTTGACAAAATTGATTTAAGAGATGCTCCAACCTCTTGATTGTGCAAGATGGACCAGCGGTGCATGTAATAAATTGATTGAAAGGTGCTTTTAAAAAATATGTTACGTGGCCTTTTTAATAGTACTAAAAAGTATATGCACAATATAGAAAATTGCGACGCCATATGCAGTACACCTTTTTAGGTCGGACTTCAAAAGTACCTACGAGGTGCAATTCGAGGTGGAACGTATTCGAAAGCGTGAGAGGAACTTTACAAATGATCCATGAAACACTTCCCTCTTGGGGCTAGGTTATGATTTCCTAACGTTAGTTGGAAAACTATTAAAACTTAAATGAATTACTTGGAGTTTTCAAAAATTACAACTACAAGTTTAGCAAAAGTTTATTATTCCACGAGTTCTTTGGTACATCACCAATTACATTAAGTACAAAATTAAACGATTATAAATTTGAAGGGAAGGGTTTTGCACAAATGATTAGTTCCGATGAAACAAAAATTTAGAAAATATATTAGGGAGATGTCTTCCTTGATTACTTGAGTCATCGTACTAGACTCGTGCTTAAATATTACCCGAGTTTAAACTCTAATTGATCATATAATGAATGAATTGAATTTGAAGGATGAAAACATCTTTTTGCAAGAATTGCAAAACAACATTTCACACATGATATTAAATTATGCTTGATAATTATTTACCTAGGTATGGTTCCACTTCAAACGTACACAATTCAATGGGTGTGACGTCAAGTAGCAGCTCACAAAAGAAACCCATAATATAATAACAGTTTGAGGGAAAAAATAGCAAATGGGCTCAGGGTGTAGTGAGCTTGAGAGGTGTAGTGGAATCAATTTTTTGTCCACCTTTGTGGCACATAAAAAATTATTTATAAGGTGGAGTATGAAATGTGTAACGCATAGCAAGAATTAACAAAAAACATACTAACAATTTTAATAAAGAACACCTTATGACAAGCACGAAAATGTAAAGAGATTGATGAATCGTTTATGTTTATGTTAAAGCTACACCATGATGGATCTGTGGACACCATCTATAAAACTCGTATACGATTATACAATTTCTATAACATGTGGTAAAGTTATCACCTGCCATAGCAATCTATTTTTATATTTTTACGGCTCGTACATGCCATTAAAAGTAACATATATGACTTGTATAGATTGTCAAGTCGTATAAATCCCCATCAAATTGCATGCGAATTTAAAAAGTTGTTCACCTCGATGTGATGTGGGGTTTAGGGGTGGGGTGTTTGAATACACCTTTTGCAACACATTAAAATTAATTCAAGTATGAATACTCCTTTTGCAACATATTAAAATAAACAAAAGAATGTAAAGAATGGATGAAAAATATATGTTAGTCAACACTAGCATGAATCTTTGGGTATCATCTAACGATTTTTATAACACTATAAGAGTCAAATATCATATAATATATTCAATCAATAAATTGGCCACCTGTAGCATATATAATATAGCTGCCTGATAACATCTGATACATAACACATAAACTATGAATCATATAATCATATATAAGAAAATATATCTGTGGTGTTCGTATAACATGAGGCAAAGTCTAATGTGATTGTACTAACATTAACTAAAATTTTTTATTTTTTAATTATCTTTTTTGAACGATTAGTTGGATAACTGACGAGACACTCGCCCATCCGATCATCTTCATTACTCGAATACGAAACCTTGCGACACTAGCCTTGCACATCCCTGAAGAGAAGCTCGTACATCATACCGTCTTCATTATTCTCGAATTTGAGACCACACTCAACAGTAAACTAATTTTATATGAGAAAACTCACCAACCCAACTTAAAAATTTTTTTTATCATAGATGTAACTTAAAGTTAAAATTTTTTATTTTCTATAAAGTCTTGACATGCATCATTTCAACCATTTGAGTCGAAAATCAACGGTTACTAAATATTCTTATTTCTTATGCCCGACTTTACTTTTTGCAAAAAGACTAAACACGTTTGTAGAAATTTTACTCAACTTGTCGCAAAACCATATGGAGTCAGATCTCCTCCACTCCACGGCGGCACCGCCGCATCCCTCCGCCACACTCCACCCCCTCTGGCGACTCTGCAATTAGGGTTCCACCTACTACAATCAAACCCAATTTTCACTTCAATCTACCAACACCACTTCCCTAAATGTATCTCTCCTCCGATAAACCCCCTTCATCGATCAATTTCTACAAAGACACCGCCGCCGGAGGTGACAGAAACATGCTAATCGAACCAGAACAACCACCGCACCACCACCACCACCACCACAACCATCACCAACAACAACATCAGCAGCAACAACAGCAACAGCAATTGGTGATTATGTCTGACAACAACAACAACACCAGCAGCGGTGACGATCACGAGCTTAGGGCTCCGAAGAAGCGAGCTGAGACATGGGTGCAGGAGGAGACCCGGGTCCTGATCGGGCTCCGGCGTGAGGTGGATAGGCTGTTTAACACTTCGAAGTCGAATAAGCATCTGTGGGAGCAGATCTCGTTGAAGATGAGGGACAAGGGTTTTGATCGATCGCCGACGATGTGTACGGATAAGTGGAGGAATTTGCTCAAGGAGTTTAAGAAGGTGAAGCATAAGAATGGGAAAGGAAATGGTGGTGGTGGTGGTAATAAGATGTTGTATTATAAGGATCTTGAGGAGTTGATTAGGGAAAGGGGGAAGAATGGGAGTTATAAGGCTGCATCTCCTACTTCGTCGAAGCTCGATTCGTTCATTCAGTTTTCGGATAAAGGTTAACTCTAGTTTTGTTTGTGAAAACTGTTAGAATTTTGCAAGATTTTATCACCAGATGATTATAACACTGTGTATTGATAGTCTGAGGTGTTTGGATGTGGTTTGTAATCAGTTTGGATTGTTTTGGGAAGAACTGATTATTAGATATTAATATGGTGTTTTGATACAAAACACCTCCAGTTACTTCTTAAGTTTTGATAGATTGTTGGAATTTAGGCATATTTTGGAATGAAAGTTGCTAACTTGCAATCGAACGACAATGTTAGTGGTTTGAATCAATGACTGAAATTCTTGTTGCTTGATTGGTTGCAGGGATGGAAGATGCGAGCATTCCGTTTGGGCCCATGGAAGGTACGAAGTTGTCAGTTGGTTTAATTCAACTTCTGAGTATGAAATTGGAATTATGGATTATGTGTGTTTGTTTGTCGGCTTAAGCTGCTATCTATGGCTTGGCTCACCTATATGAATGAGGCAATGAGGCCTTGGTGTTGACATAAGGCCTGTTTTAGAAGATGAGCACTTATGTCAGGCGAATGCTCATGAATGGGGCCTGCAATTGAGTGAATAAAGATAAAATTTACATAGATTATTAAAAAAATCAAAAGATGGGAATATTTAGGCTTATGAAATTCTGTAGTTCTGTTGTAGTGAAACTATTAGCTACTAAGTTGCAGATGTGATTGCTGACCTTTTACAGTATTAGCCCGAATCGTAGTTGTGTTACTAAATTTAAAATATACTTCTAGCACAAAGGATGTCAAGCATTGAAGTTATGATGCAATTTAGTAAGAACATGAGCATATTGAATATTTAAGAGAGGTTGTTCAATGTTAAAACCTATGTTAGCAGAGTGTTAATCCTGGTGCGTAAGCACACCTTTTTGCAGCATTAGAATTCATTGCTAAATGCTAATACATAGAAGCCTGTATTGGTATGCAAATGTGAATTGAAGAAAAGAAAGTAAAAAAAAGTTATTTGACATTATTCAATGGTAGAATTACAAATGCAATTCATAAATAACAATAAAATTTTGTACGTGCTATGGGTATGAATATATAGGCTTATATTTTAGGATCAACAAGTCTATAGATTTTTATGTTGCATTCAAGTGTAATGGGCTTTTAATCTTACCATTTGCATATCACCTGTGGTGAGAACCAAGCATAATAGTAACATTTATTATACAGTCATAGAACCTTGTAGCTGCAAGCTCTTAATTATTATAAATTTTGTAGATATATAAGGTTAGTAGAAAAGAAAACCTAAAAGGTGTAGTTAGTATGATATTATCTGGCCAAATATCCCTTTCTCCCATGGGTCTCATATTTCACGTATAGGCGTGCCTCTGTTTTGGCAGTTTGCCTTCAAGTCATAACATGTATTATTGTTCCATACTTGTTCGTCATGTCATGGTTTCTATAAACTGTACTATTTGGTGTTCAGCTAACGGCCGATCAACAGTGAATCTTGAAAGGCCTTTGGACAACGATGGTGATCCTCTTGCCATCACTACAGCTGAAGCAGTTGCTGCAAATGGAGTCCCTCCATGGAACTGGAGAGACACCCCCGGAAATGGTACAAAGCTTCATTATTCATCTTTGACCGGAAATAATATATAACAAAGAAAGAGAAAAAATGTTTTGACGGGTCAAACTCTCAGCTATGTAATATGCAGCTTGTTTGTATGAAACAACAGGTGCTGAAGGCCAGTCTTCTTACGGGAGGATTATTACTGTGAAGTGGGGAGAATACACCAGAAGGATCGGTATCGATGGATCCACAAAAGCAATAAAAGAAGCAATAAAGTCTGGTTTTGGCATAAGATCTAAACGGTCATTTTGGTTGGAAGACGAGGATGGTATTATACGGGCCCTAGACAGGAACATGCCTGTAGGGAGTTATAATCTCCACCTAGATGAAGGTAAACTAACATAATCTCTACATAATCCCATTTTCCCGTCCCCTCACTCATGTTTTTCTATACGCAGGCATATCAATAAAAATATGCCATTATGATGAATCTGAGCGTACACCTGTCCGCACTGAAGACAAGACCTTCTATACCGAGGAGGATTTACACGAGTTTCTGACTCAGCGTAGGTTATCAGGCTTAAGAGAGATAAACGGGTATAGAAGTTTTAGCAATGTGGATGATTTACGTCATGGTGCCGTTTACCAAGGAATGAGACTCCTCGGAGACTAGTATTCGTTTGTTTGCAGTGCATCAAGCGGCCATGATGACTACGTAACAGGCCTTTGTTTTCTAATCATTCGGTGTTATGTTTCTTTGCAATAGGTTATATATTATTAACCTTTATAAAAGTTATTAGTTTCACTCTTGAGAGGTATACTCTCTGTTGTACAAATTTGGATCTATGAACTAATGAACTTGAATTCTAAGTTGTTCTGTAAACTGGAAACTGCAGCATTGGCTGTATAGGAAGACAATTATAATCTTTTTTTTTTCATACACTTGACGCGGCACAAAATTACAAGCCCTTGCGTACCATGTAGAGGTTATGTATTAGCAAACGTTTTGAAAGTTTATTATTGTATATATTAAAGTTATTTTCAAGAAAGATGATTCTAATAACAGAAATATTAAGTTCTACTCTTAAATGAAATAGAGAATGAGAATGTAATTGAGATATTAGATTTAGTCAAAATAATTAATTTTGGAAGTTGAATAGGCTACGTCTACATAAAAATACACGAGTAGAGTGAATGAGTGTGACGTTACGTCTACATAAAAATACATGAGTAGAGTCGTCTGAACGAGGAATTCTTTCCCTCTAACATATTCATAGGTGAAACATTACATTAAAAACAAAATCACAAGGTGTTAAAAATGAACAAAATACATAAGTTAATACAAATAAAAGAAAGTTACTACTTACTTTCATAACCCAAAATACACATATTAAAGTCTTTGGTCCACACTTAAAAAACAACAGACTCGCCATATTGCCATCACCATCACTCCTTCTCCACCTTTCATGTTACATCTGCAAGTATATATAAACCCAACCCTACTCTCACTCTCTCCACATCACATTCTTCCTCATTTCTCTACACCTTACACTTGTGTAACTTCAATTCCACTGATACATCATGGGCAAAGTCAAGATCGGAATCAACGGTTCGTCTCTGATCCACAGCCAATCTTCTTCATTCATCGCTTACCCGTTAACATTATTCGTTGTTTCACATAGGTTTCGGAAGAATTGGTCGTTTGGTAGCCCGAGTGGCTCTTTTAAGCGATGACATCGAACTCGTTGCAGTTAATGATCCCTTCATTACTACCGAATACATGGTATGTCTTTCAGTCTAAGTTATTCATGCCCATCTATTGAATGTATGCCATATTAACAAACGGATGGTTTTCGTGTTGTGCAGACTTACATGTTTAAGTATGATAGTGTTCATGGCCAATGGAAGAAGCATGACATCCAAGTGAAGGATTCAAAGACCCTTCTGTTTGGAGATAAGCCTGTTACTGTTTTTGGCATGAAGTATGCTTCTGCATTGTTGAAATAGACCTGAAAGTGATCGATGGCGAATCTTTTATGCGGCTGATTGGTTTTGAATTGTCGTACAGGAACCCGGAGGAGATCCCTTGGGGTGAGGCTGGAGCTGAATATGTTGTTGAATCGACCGGAGTTTTCACCGATAAGGACAAAGCTGCTGCCCATTTGAAGGTCTGCAATTGTATCAAGCATATTAGGGTTTCCTGACATAACTAGACGGGTCGTGGGGTCGTGGGGTCGTGTTCAGGATGAAACGTTTAACCTTTTTAATTAAACGGGTCGTACTCAAGTTGAACTGTTTTATACTGATTTTCTATGACATGTTTGTTTCTTTTTGTTATTAGGGAGGTGCAAAGAAGGTTGTTATCTCAGCTCCAAGTGCAAATGCTCCCATGTTTGTGATGGGTGTCAATGAGAAGGAGTACACATCCGATATCACAATCGTCTCTAACGCTAGCTGCACTACCAACTGCCTTGCTCCACTGGCCAAGGTCGCCTTTGCCGCCAGTGATACGCTAATTATGTGCAATTAAGGTTTCATTCCAATGGTCTTTAATCTTCTTGGTACTTATATACAGGTTATTCATGACAAATTTGGTATTGTTGAGGGACTTATGACCACAGTTCACTCCATAACAGGTTCCATACACTTCTCATGTGGTTTTATTTAACGCGTATGTTGATCATGGATTAACTCGTCTTCTATATCTTTCAGCAACTCAAAAGACTGTCGATGGGCCGTCTATGAAGGACTGGCGGGGCGGAAGAGCTGCTTCTTTTAATATCATTCCCAGCAGCACTGGAGCTGCAAAGGTAGTATTTCAAGTCTATTTGGTAAAAAGATTGTAACTTGTCGGATAAAGATTTGATATTTAACAATGAGCGTACGCGATTGACTGTTTTATTGAAGGCTGTTGGAAAAGTTTTGCCTGCGCTTAATGGGAAACTTACAGGGATGGCGTTTCGTGTACCTACTGTTGATGTTTCGGTTGTTGATCTTACTGCAAGGCTCGAGAAGCCCGCTTCATTTGATGATATCAAGGCTGCTATCAAGTACAGACACCAAATACTTTTTTCTTAACTTTTAAGATAAATTTGACCCGAATTGATTGGAATTCAGACGTCTGCATAGTCCATTTCTGGTTATGTGAATCACATTATTTGATGATTCTAATGCGCTTGATGTGTTGCTTGTCGTTTAGGGCTGAATCCGAGGGAAGCATGAAGGGAATCCTAGGTTTCACTGAGGATGACGTTGTGTCCACAGATTTTATCGGCGACTGCAGGTAAAGCCATTGTTTGTTATAAGTTTGTTTTATAGAGGTGACAGTTTCAACACATTTGCATAAAAGCTTGTTTACTTGGATTATGTTTTGACTCTAACGGGTCGAATTGGACATATTCAGAAACTTGGGTAAAAATGAAACGGGTCAAACTAGTTGACAGTTGTCAAAGTGTGATCTGTTACTTGACCCGTCCATTTTGCCAAAACTTTAGCGATATTCTTTTTTTTTTGGTGTGTAACAGGTCTAGCATTTTTGATGCGAAAGCTGGCATTGCATTGAACAACAACTTCGTTAAGGTTGTCTCATGGTATGACAACGAATGGGGTTACAGGTACGCTTTCTAACAATACATAATCACACCTGATACTTTCAAATCACCATGATGAATTCATGACGGTTTTGTGTATTTGCAGCAACCGTGTGGTCGACTTGATTCGTCACATGGCAAAGTCTTAAGCTGTTACTGCACCGGTCACTAGATTCGGAGCACAGTTTTGCCTACTTCCTTGTTGGGAATAACTAGAGATTGATGTTACATATTATGTGACGCTTGATGAGAATCCATTTTTGCAAATTTTATTGATAAAACTGATGCTTATGTACTTATGATTGAATCATTGAATGATCTTTCCTCGTTTGTTTTTTAAAATTCAGGTCACTGATAATAACTGCAAAAACTAACATACTGATTATATATAAAGTCATTCGATAACATACAAATTAAGTGCATTCATCAGTCATCATTGTGTTTGAGATGTTTAGATGTTCGAGGAACGTTTATTTAATTCATATTATTTAATAACATGAGACTATGTAATTCACTACAATATATATTTTTTTGAATGGCAAATATTCGACACTGATTCAGATGATAGGTGTTATATTAACCAGTTGGCCTAAGGATCATTGGTTCACTACAATATATATTAACAAAAGATTCAAATACAAAAGGCTCTAAAACTAAAAAGTATAATAAGTAATATCAACCATCCATCTCTTTAATCAATGGTTGAAATTAATATTGTAAAAAAAAGTTTGTTAGAGGGGTATTTTAGAGTAGCCATTTTGTTGATTTTTTGTAAGTTCCCCCATTTTTTTATATGTTTATAATTTTTATGTACGACACTATTTTTTTAGAAAAATTACACCATAAAAATGTACGTTTTTTTATCTTTAAAACGAGTGCAGTATTGTTTTATAAAATTTTAATAATTTTTTATGTTTTTAAACTCATATCTTGTCATTGTAGCTTTTAGTGCTATTTATTGTGTCTTTTTATTAGTTATTATGTTTTTTAAATATTATTATGTTTTTTTAAAATGATAATTTAAAAAAAATAATGATGGAATAACATTATTATGTATCTCTAATATGTAAAACACAATAATAAATTAACAACTAATTCATATAATACATTGAAAACAATGACAAAATAACACAAGGTCTCATTGTGTTTTTTTATCGTCATTGTGTAATCTTGAACACTATAAGTTTTGAAAAATACATTGGTGAAATAAAATTATTATGTATTTATAATTGTAAAACACAATGATTGATAACAACAAGTTTATATAATATATAAAAAATAATGATAAAAATAACACATTGTCTTATTTTCCGCACTAAGATTTTTGATAAATACATTGGTGAAAATATATTATTGTACACTTATAATTGTAAAACAGAATGAAAAATAACTAGTTTATATAATCTAGAGAAAAAATAATAATAACACAAAATGATCTAAAACATAAAGTAAAATTATGAATACATATCAACTGATGTAAAATATATGAAATAATGAACATATATGACACAATAAACTAATTTATTTGACACAATGATCAAAATATCATTCTTTTTAAAACAATAGAAGGACACGTGTGAAACTCACAATCATTCTTAGGATTTTTATATTAAATACACTTTTAACTATAACCCTACACTATTTATAATACATTAAATTAATACTTAATTAATAATTAATGTTTATATTTTCTATATAATAAAAAAAAAAAAGCAGCAGCAGCAGCAATAACAATAATATTTTAGGTATTTAATAATTTTTGTATTTATGACTAAATTTGTTAGTTAATGACATTTTATTTAACTAGGTTAGTACCCCGTGTATTACACGGGTTGAATAAATAAAATACTAAATAATTAGTAATAAAAATTTATGAATTATAAAATTATGTTTGAAGATAAATTATGATTATAATTACATATGAATAAAAATATATGATTTTTAAAATGAAAGGTTTGTATCAAAAAGGTTATAATTTTTTAAAAAAGGAGTGATTTTAAATATTATGTTTCAAAAAGATTTATTATTTTAGAAAATTTTATATTATATAAAAATTTTGTTTTTTTTTTCTATTTTAATAAAAAAAGATATGATTTTTAATTTTCTTAATAAACTTTATTTTTAAAAACATAGCTTGATTTTAAAAAATTTAGATGAAAGAGAAAAATGTATCAATTAACAAAATTGATTTTTATTAAAAGAGAGAAATTAGTTTGAATGTTTAAATTACTATAATACCCTTTTGGAGAAAAAATAAATTCATGATATCTAAATGAATGGCATGTGTCAAAAAGGTTGTTTAAGATAATGAAAAGTGTCAAAGAAAAACCTTTTTTTTATTATATTCTATAGATGGTCAAAATGTAATTCCAATAATGATAATATAATCATAATACTAAAATTAATTAAAATAATAATACTTGAGTATTTAATAATTTTAGTATTTGTAACTAAATTTGCTAATTCATGACATACTATTAAAGATTAGAGTTCTTTAATAGATATTTTTTAAAGTTATTTTTGACAATTTTACAGGTAGTTTAAAGAGGTACGTAATAGTTTGTTCTTAGTTTTGATTTTTTAACTTGTAGAGATTTGTTGTGTTATACTCTTATTAGCGGGGGAACCAAAAAAATTTTCAAGGGGGAAAAAGCGGAACGATTGCATAAGTTTATGGAGGTGCTCGTGATTTTCATATACATATAACACTAAAAAAAAAATTTGTGGGGACGCCCCCCCACCCCAAAATCAGAAACCACCAGTTCATTAGAAAACGACTCAAATACCATGAATGGACTGTAGATGGTGCTGGTGCCTGGTTCAACCTGTCTATGGGGTCTTGCAAACACTATTTTACAAGAGAAAAATCCTCTAATTTCTCTATTAATAAAAGTGAATGAACATGAATAGTATTTTTCAAGTATTGAGACTTTAGGTACAAGTTATAGCTTGAAGGTACAAATGCATGGTAATCTCTAGTGCACGAGTACCTTCCTAAAATCTTAGTTTTAGGGATGTTGTTTGGGTAATTCAATCTGGTTTTGGGTGAAGCGGTTCGGGTTATTGGTTTTTCATGAGTGTAAATTTATCCGAAACTAACCTAAATAATAGACGGGTAGATCAGGTTCGGATAAACTGTTTCGAGTATAACTAGTTCAGGTTTCAGGTAAAAACAACTTTAGTATTATTTATAAATAACACTTGATGAAGATATTTTTTCACCAGCGAATACAAACAATATAATTATTTCGGATTTCTTTTAAGCAAATAGGTGTAATGAACATGAAATTATAATTAAAATTGTGTGCCTTTTCTATTTTTATTCCTTGGTTACGTTTATTTTTCTTGGATGATCGGTATTAAATACAAGCTATTAATTTTTACTATAACAATCAGTTTATTCGGGTTGATTGGTTCTTATTCGGGTTTTTGTATGTTTGATAATCTAACCGAAACCCAACCCAAATAACAACAATCGGTTTAGTCGATTTTCGGTTTAATTGATTACAAGTTTTTCAGATATGAAACTAATTGGGTTCGGTGCGGATCGGTTTGAAGTAATCGGATTTGAATACAGGATTTTGTTAACATATGAAAAGTCTAGTCCTAAAATGAACCTAACGCTTAGAGTTTTTTGTATTTTCATTGAGAGTTTTCCCAACTTACCATGTAAAGACAAAGTCTTTAGTGTCTATTTTTCTTTATCGGGAACGGAGACAAAGTCTTAATTACTTGACAAGAAACGTGTGGAAATATCAACATTAAATATTGTTATTTTAATCGTTGTTTTTAAATCCGAAACGAAAAATGAACCGGACGACTTATCGGTCTGCTGTTTGAACCGGTTTAATTGGTTGGACTGAATATAATGAAACAAATAAAAATATAATTATTTTTTATAAATACATGTAAAATTTACAGAAAAATAAAAAATTAAATAAAAAAACTGGTTCAACCGGTCCGACCCCCGGTTCAACCGCGGTCCGATTCCCGATCCGACCGCCGGTTTGACCGGTCCGACTACTAGTTCAACGTTAAAAAGGTTTTAAGCATCGAATGAGACCATATTGGAATCCGGTTCCCATTCCAACCAGTCGGACCGGCCGGGTGGGTCCAGTTGAATTAAATATATTTTAATCTTTTAAAATGAATGCGATCACAAGAGTCTTGTTTGCTTACATCCTAAATTTGAAAATTATAGATAACAAGTTTTAATCACGTTATCTCATCTGTTAATTAAATATTATTATTATTATTATGGTTTCGTTTGGGTAACCGATTAAACAGGTAACCCCCCCCCCCCCCCCCCCCCCCCCCCCCCCAATTCTTTGACTTCCGTATCAAAACGAAGTTCCCTCAAACACGTTTAAGGCATTCTTTTTTGTAATTAAAATAACGAGTGATCACTTTTGATTTAATTGTTATATGATATGAATTGGTTTCAATAAACACGAGTATTACATAACTTGAATAAATAAAATATTAAATATAATTTAAATTTATTAATTATAAAACGATATTTAAAGATAAAATATTATTGAAATTTCATATGAGTAACGACTATAAATAATAAAACAATGATATCAACCTTTTGAACATTTTTTTTAAACTTCTTTTTTGTTTCTTCCCAAAAAAATAAACATATTTTTTTCTAAAGAAACCGTTTATAAAAATAGCATTTTTAAAAATTTTGTTATTATAAATTTCAACTATAAAAAATTAACTTCTTAAAAACCAATTTTAAATTTTTTTTTAAAATAAAGATAGATGTTTTAGAAAAATTTCTTATTATATATATATTTATTTCTTTAAAAATAACAACAATAAAAAAACCTCTTTATTCATTTATTAAAAAACTATTTTTAATCTAAAAATATATTAAACAATATAATTATTAAATAATGTAATTAATCTATATATTTAAAAACCAATAAAAGAAATAGTACACTTTGTGTTATTCAAACTTTGGCCACCACACTTTTTAACTTTTTTTGGAGGTTTGAGTTGGCATAGCAACTTTGTTTGTTTATTGTTCTATAGAGACAAGGGTTTATGAGATGGGTGGCTGGGTAGAGTCGGTTGCCTCTTGGCTGTCACGTACGATCGCCCTCCTACCTCACAAACCCATTCTCTGTGTGGGTATCAGTTAGATTATTTGAAATCATCTGGGCGTTGTACTAATATGTTGTTCATGCTTATAGATTCAGGTCTAAGAGCCGAACAACGATGTCGATGATAATGGCCTTGTGCTTATCTTAGATGTGGTCGCACCGTATGTTGTTTCGCAGGAACGTAATCTAATATTGTAATTATCTTTGTGTTTACCTATATATGTTGGTAGCGATGTTATATTAATGATGATAGGCTTTGGTTCGTCTGAGACATCACCAAGTTGGTTATGGTCATGTTATACGGTCGGTGATGACAGAACCCATTTGCTGTTAACTTTGGTTGACTCCATTTGATAGGCGATGATGATGTCAAAAAAAAAAAGATGTGTTCGTTGTTATGGGTCGGTAAACGGAATGTTTGCAGCCCCCACCGAATTGCTGTTATCGAGCCTTTAAATTTGATACATATTATATTATACTATTTATTAATTTATGGTTGTTTCATCAAAAAAATGGCTATGATGGTAAGAATGAGAAAAATTAGACAATGTGCGTTTATAAGAGCCTCGGTTTATCCCGTTCATCTCGCGCGCAACACGCGCTGTGAGACAACACTAGTTTATTTAATAAAAAAGAGAAGTAAAAAAAATAATGATGAGGAGAAATATAATGTTTACACGTGTCCGTTTTAGTCAATTTTTTTATTAGAATAAAAATATTTGTGTTATCATATAAAATGTAATTATTGTTGTCAATGACCTCTTTGTTTATTGGTTTCTAGTGTTTATTTTCACTAAAATAGTGCGAATTCAAGTCTCGTTAAATGACCAGTATATGAATTTATGAGTAGATTTTAAAAAAATATATGTTCATCATTAAAAAAAGAGTAATTACTACTATACTACTATCTGATTAAGTCATAGTGTATAACTTGTTCATAATAAACTTGATAAGTTGATATTAGCTCGTTCATAATAAAATTATTATTTTCGAATTTTCTTTTACGATTAATAGTATAATATTATTTTTCTGTGACTTGTATAACTTGACATTGTGTTTAATTTATTGTTTGAAACTTTTATATAAGAAACATAAAATGATTTTAAAGTAAGTAAGTCAGGATGGCACGAGTTAACTCTAACTTAAATACAATCTCAGTTTTCCGCTTAAATCGAATATTACGAACGCATCGTTGTAGCTAAATCTGATGTTAGATTATCTTAAATCATTCTTAAATCTTTAATCATGCCAATACAGAAGAATCCAAACAATAACGATTTATACAAAAAGACTTTTGATTTTTCTTCTAATATAATATAGTATTATGTTACTAAATATACAAGTAAACTTATTTGACCAGCAAAAACACGTGACGTGACAAAATATACACCCACGTAAGCCTGCAAAGGGCCACGTTGGCATACTTGACTTGTCGGCTGCGTTAGGATCTTCTTTAATAGAATTTTTTTATTGAATTCTATTTGCAAGTTACAATAATTTCACTCTTGAAAACAAGACTTAAACCTTTAACCTAATGTTTAAGAAAAAAACATTATTATATACACATATGATACGATTAGAATACAGCTCTTTTCATTATAGAACTTTATTTTGTATACATATGTTTTAAAGCTTTTGATATGTTATGTTTTTATTAAAAGTAAAAAAGTTTAAATATAACATGTCCATGTGTTTATTTTTATATACACTTGATTTATAAATTACGGAGCCTTATCAAACATAAACTATTATGGATGGATATATGTAAGCTCTATGTTTTTCTATTTAATTTATATCAAAATGCAGATAAAATAAACATATCATAATTTCATATTTTTTATGGATATATAAAGAGTTATAAAAAACATTGAAATTATTCTCAATCAAGTCATTAGTCATATGACTTAATGCATATAGTAAAACCTAGTATTATTACCCGCGCTACGCGTCGAGGCATGTAATTTTTCCCGTAGTTATATTTGTAATTCGCGGTTGTATATTTTGAAATGTCGATACAACATAAGTGTTATAATTTGTAATGCAAAAATAAGTGAAAAATAAAATGCATTTATATACTAAAACAAAATGTTAAAAAAAAAAAAACTTAGAAAAAGATAATTTTATAAAGCCGATCATTGGTCGTTTGGGATCCTCATTGGCGTCTGTGAAACATGATCTGGCTCTAGCTTCTTTCTATCTCTAAGTTTTGTATTTTTCTCTTTTAGTCTTCCATCTTTGGATGTTGTGGTTCCACTGAATCTGGTTTGTGTTTGTTACTTTATTTTTGTTGTTGATTCAATGATCATATACTTTTACGATAAGTGTTTAAATTTGTTTTATGCTTTTAACGGGGTATAGCTCTAAGATTTGTGGGTAACATTGGCCACTAGATGCAAATGAGGGAGAATTATGGCTCTCATTATGTTTTATTGTTGACTCGGTTGGTTTTTCTTTTATGTTTTTTTTGTTCATCATTAATGTTAGGTATACATTTAATGTTATGAGACTATGCTCATTTGAGAGAGATGTCTAAATTTGTAATCTTGGTTTAGTGCTCGGTTTGACAATGACAAGCATGCCTTTATTTTTGAGGCTGTGACAATAGAACCTGAATCATTTGAGTTGAGATATGATTTTGAAGATAGTAGTATGTGTCGATGATCATGAACCCTGGTTCATCTGGGAGTCCTCGCACTTTGTTATCTATGCAAAACCTTAATCTTTGTTAGTGTTAAACATTGTGATGGTGAGCCTGTACTCTTTCGATACGTGCCATGATCTGGAAACCAATATCGTGGCTCAATGATGATGAATCTAGGTTCATCCGACGGCCAACTCAATTTGTTGTATGGGCTTGACGGCTACAATGTTATTTTGAGTTTGATTGTACGCGTCCATGATGATGTTCTTGGCCTTGTCTGAGAGGCTTGTCGGTTTATTTTTGTGGCCTCAAAAATCTATGTGCTGACGATTGGTGTAGACACATTCAGCTTATGGCAAAATGTACCATACTATCTGTCTACCCAGTAATTTTATTTGTCTATCAAAACGATTGAATTTTTGTAGTATAAATATCATCTTAATATAGGTGAGAAAACAAACCTTTTTATACATTTTTATATATTATACATATGTTATTTTTTCTTTTTACAATTTTCTCTACAATTCTTAAGTTATAACAGTAATATTATGTTAATCGTAGTTATATAATAACACTAGGTTAGTCCCCGTGTATTACACGGATTGAATAAATAAAATATCAAATAATTAGTACTAAAAATTTATGCATTATAAAATCATGCTTGAAAAAAAAATATGATTATAGTTGCGTACAAATAGCTACTTGAAGTAAATAAACAATTATGTATTTTTCTTAAACTTTTGTTCTATCAAAAATTATGATTTCTAAATATTTGTTTTGAAGAAAAATGATATAAAAAAAAATTCATTGTATTTTGCATTTTATAAAATTGTTGTTTTTAAGAAGTGTGTTTCTAATAAAAAATAGGTTTTTAATTTATTATATTAAACATTTTTAATTTGAATATGTTACGAGTAATATTATTATTATTCAATATTATTATTAACAATATAGAGAAATGAGAAAGTAAATATAATAAGTCTTATAATTGTTTCACCCTTATTTTAATTTTTTTAATAGATAGATGGATAGTCTAAAAACCATTAATTAAACCTATCATAGTTAATCATAAACACGAAAAGTTACAGTATAATATTTTAATATAAAATATAATTAAAGTTATATATACGTAATAGTTCAAGAAATAAAACAATTATATTATTTTTAACACTTTTATCTAAATTGTTTTACTTTTAAACATTCGTTTTAAATTTTTTTTTATAAAAATGTTGTTTTTTAAAAACGCTTGTTTGTAATGATTCTGGTTGTTTTAATAAGACAATTTTTAACAAATTTCATCAGTTTATAACGCTTTTTAAAAACAATTTAAAATATTTTATTTAAAAATGTTTAGTGTTTTAGAAAATTCTTATATAAAATATTAGTTTTTTTATTATTTAGATTTTAATTAAAAGATATGATTTTTAATTTCTTTAATAAAATCTATTTAAAAAAATAGTTTAATTTAAAAAATTTTGATAAGAGCATTCACATCTCATCCTCCATCTCCATCTCCATCTCTATAATTATATTAAAAACACTATTTTTCTCTCTCCTTTTCAATAAAATAATATTTTTTTATACTTTTATCATTACATTTTCTCTCTCCTTCACTCACAACCACTTTCAACAAATATTAAAAAATTAATAGAGATGAACAGTGTTTTATCAAATATAGAGATGAACAGTAACATATTCTCTATCCTCCACTCACAACTACTAATAACCATTCTCTATAATATAAAGAACACACTCACAGATTTATGGAGACTCTGCTGTGAATGCTTTAAGAGAGAGAAATATAGCAACTAATAACATTCATTTTTAATAAGAGAGAGAATTTTGTATAAGTATTTAAATTACTATAATACCCTTTTGGAGGGAAAATTGATGTATGGATGTCTATAAGAATAACAAGTGACAAAAAAGTGGGATAAGAGAAGGACAAATAACAAAAAAAACCTTGTTTTATTAGATGACTAGGTTAGTACCCCGTGTATTACACGGGTTAAATAAATAAAATATTAAATAATTACAAATAAATAATTACGAATTATAAAACTATGTTTGAAGATAAAATATGATTATAATTACATATGAATAGCTACTTTACGTAAATAAATAATAATACACTTTCTTAAACTTTTATTTAATAAAAAAAAAATTTGGTTTTTATTTTATTTTACGAAAAATGAATTTATTTTAAAAAAAATTTGTTGTACTTTGTATTTTATAAAACTTTTATTTTTAAAAAGTGTGTTTTTAATAAAAAAGGTTTTAATTTATTAAATTATATAACTTTTAATATGAAAATGGTATTATTAATATTATTAGTATTCAATATTGTTAGTAATAATAAAAAGAAATGAGAAAGTTAGTATGATAAAACTTACAATTATGTCAATTTTTATTTTAAAATTTCTTTGTTATAGATATATATATAGATATATAAATAAATAGATAGGCTAAAACCTCATTCATTAAACGGATTATAGTTAGTAATAAACACGAAGAGTTACATTGTGATATTTTTATATAAGATACGATTAAAATTAAATATGCGTAATAATTTAAGAAATAAAACAATTATACTATTTTTTTAAATCTCTTATCTAAATAATTTTTTTACGTATTTGTTTTAAGATTATTTTATAAAAAATTTATTGTTATAAAAATCTTGTTTATTTAAAACTTAGTTTTTGAATTATTCTGTTTGTTTTAATAAAACTGCTTTTAGAAAATTTCATACTTTTTATAAGTTTTTTAAAAAAGGGCCAATTTAAAATAGTATGTTTCAAAAAGGTTTTATAAATATTATTTTTAAAAAAGGACCAATTTAGAAAATTTTATATTATATAAAAATTTTGTTTTTTATTATTTCTATTTTAATAAAAAGATACATTTTTTTAATTTTCTTAATAAAGTTTATTTTTAAAAGAATAGCTTGATTTTAAAAAATGTAGATGAGAGAGATTTGTATCAATTAATAAAATTAATATTTATTAAGAGAGAGAAATTAGTTTGATTGTCTAAATTACTACAATACCCTTTTGGAGGGAAAATGAAGTGAAAGTGTTTAAAAAAATGACACGTGGCAAAAAGATAGCTTAAAGGAATGACATGTGGCAATAGAAACTTTCTTTTATTATATTCTATAGATATAGATTTTTTTTAATCCACCTTATTTATTCATATACACATCTCACATTAATAAAAGGATATATTAGATTCACCCCTTTACCATATAATTCGTTCAAAGATATTCAAACAAAGATGATGACCATGTAAGAAAATTAAAGCCACCATTGACATTGATATTAATATTGAGAGTGATAGTGATAGAATAAAGTTTTAAACTTTTCCTATATAAAACGTGAGCAAACGTAGACGCTTGAACAACTCCAAATAATTGGAGAAAAGAAGGTGGTTGGTTGCATTTACATACAAAACCACACACTCCATAATATTCATATATTTCTTATCTTTAACTTTAAACAACATGACGCTTACAACACCCCTAGTATGTGTTTTCTGTTAATTCTTTTTCTTTCTTTATTAATTTTGATTTTGGATTTAAATAATGATGCTATCGAATATCGATGATCACAGGTTGATGAGAGAACCGAAAGGGAGAGAGTCATCGATGAGTGGCTTCCAGTCACCTCCTCACGCAACGCCAAATGGTGGTATTCCGCTTTTCACAATGTTACCGCCATGGTCGGGGCTGGTGTTCTCAGTCTTCCTTATGCTATGTCCGAGCTTGGTTGGTCAGTTCGTCCTTTCGTCCAAGTTTTTTCTTTCTTTAGATTTTTTTTTAACGGCTGGTTAGTGGTTAGTAGTTAGTATTACCAAGTTAGTAACCAATTTTCTTTCTTTAGATAAATACGCATTTTGATAAAGTATTACATTGGATTTGGTGTCAAAATATCATCGGTTAAACAAGATGGTTGCACCACTTTTTGCTTTTTTAGCCCACAACTACGGCATTTGCTATTTATGGCTGACGTGTCATCACCTGATTGGTTGATCGATATAACCAATTTTGATTTCTATGCCCAAAGGGATAAAACCTTGCCATTTTGGATGTACAAGTCTATGTGACGTCTTTTGATTGTATTATACTTTCATGTGGTCATTTGTAACCGTTAAATGGGTTATCATTTCAAAAAGTTAGTAACTTGGCTATAATAAAGTAAAAAAGATTGGTTAAAATGATCATATATGTGATGTTTTCATCTTCAGGCATTTTCCAAATAACCATTTTACGCCTTTAAATACACATAGAGCCTTTGATTACAGCTAGACGAAAATCTAGTTCCTCCAGTAACTTATAAAACCCAAATCTCTATATAAGAGACAACATTTTTGTTGGTCATATTTCGCATATTAGATTAAATTTAAATGTGAATAATATCATTGTTTTGAATGTTTTAGGGGTCCGGGTGTATCGGTATTGGTAATATCATGGGTCATAACACTATACACATTATGGCAAATGGTTGAGATGCACGAAATGGTACCCGGAAAACGGTTTGACCGATACCACGAGCTAGGCCAGCATGCTTTTGGTGAAAAGCTCGGTCTTTATATAGTCGTCCCACAACAGCTCATCGTTGAAGTCGGGGTGAACATTGTGTATATGGTCACCGGGGGGACATCTTTACAAAAATTCTATGATCTGGTTTGCGGTGATAACTGCAAAGACATAAAACTCACATACTTCATCATGATCTTCGCTTCCGTCCATTTCGTGCTTTCCCATCTCCCCAATTTCAATTCCATAGCCGGAGTGTCTTTGGCTGCAGCAGTCATGTCTCTCAGGTACGCTGCAAAATATTCTCAATAGTACAAACATTAGGAAAATGTCGTAAGGGTGGCAGTTTTGACCGACCCATTCTTTTTTAAGAACGGATCATCTTTGGTTACTTTTAGAAAAATCATCGAAAATGATAATGTGACCAAACCCTTTCACCAGAATGACCGTTGACCTTTTCTTTTTAAATTAGCAAATCCAATTACTTTAGCGACACATTTGCGTTCTTTTTGCATCAAGTGGCATAAAATTTGGCCTCTTTGCGTCATGAATCTAATCAACGACTAGCTTTGCACCGAGCGTAGTTATGTATTGATTGGATTCATGGCGTAAAAGTGGCCAAATTTTGTTCCATGTGGTACAAAAATACGCTCATGTGTCGCCTTCTAATTGGTTTTCAGTACCATAAATCAAACCTAATGGAAATTTTGTTAAAATGGTTGGTCAATGAGGTTATTGTCATGATTTTCCTTTTTGTTTAACTTGAAAGATATCAAATAAGAAGACAACTAGTGTAAAAACAAACAAGTCAAATGAGCCGAACGGGTCAAGGATATAAACTAACACAAGTGTTGTGGTGTGGTGTCATGCAGTTACTCTATAATCGCGTGGTCGGCATCTGTGGCAAAGGGTGTGCAACCAAATGTAGACTATGGATATAAATCAGGTACCACAGCAGATAAAGTGTTCGGGTTCTTCAGTGCATTGGGTGAAGTGGCTTTTGCATACGCGGGTCACAATGTAGTGTTGGAAATTCAAGCCACAATTCCTTCAACGCCCGAGAAGCCTTCAAAGGGTCCGATGTGGAAAGGAGTGGTCGTTGCTTATATCGTTGTAGCCATTTGCTACTTCCCGGTTGCCATCATAGGATACTGGATGTTTGGAAACCAAGTCTCGGATAATATTCTTATCAGTTTAGAGAAGCCAACATGGCTCATAGCTATGGCTAATTTGTTTGTTGTCATCCATGTTATTGGAAGCTATCAGGTTTATAATCTTTCTTTAATAATAAAGCTTAATTAAATTAAACCAATTTAAAGATCTTAATTAATTATTTATTATTATCATTATTTTGTGTAGATTTATGCAATGCCAGTGTTTGATATGATAGAAACAGTACTCGTCAAGAATTTGAATTTCACCCCTAGCTTTATGCTTCGCTTTATCACGAGGAATCTTTATGTTGGTAAGTGAATTCTTTTTGAATGGGTGACGGGTCAAAGTAAAAAAAATATCATTTTGAGTGCTTGTCAGGTTGGGTTGAACTGCAGCTGTTTTTTATTAGCAAGTAACGCTTATATATGATTACAGAAAACTATATTATTACAATAACAATCTAACGTTTATAGAGAAAAGCTAAATAAAAGATTGAAAGTCGATTTTAGACATTTTCATCCCAGTTAACATATGATATATTCCTTTTTAGTTGAATTCTTCATTTGATCAATTCAAAATACATCATAACCAATATCTGAATTCTTCATTTGATCAATTCAAAATACATCATAACCAAAATCTACTACCCATTAATAATCAAATCGGTCGAAAATGCCACCTCTAAACTAATTAATAAGGAGACTATGATTCATTTATTAACTGAAAGATTTCTTTTTTGGCAACAGCATTAACAATGTTCATTGGCATTTGCTTCCCTTTCTTCGGTGGACTTCTTGGTTTCTTCGGTGGATTCGCATTCGCCCCCACGACATACTTTGTAAGAAGCTCGGGTTCATTCCTGCAAGTTATCCTTTTTATTCATGAAATGTATGGTTTTTAATTTTAATATGTTATCATGTGTTTTTGATGGTTTTAGTTACCTTGCATCATGTGGCTTACAATCTATAAACCAAACAAGTGGAGCTTATCTTGGATTACCAATTGGGTATGCATTATGCAACATCCCTAAACTCATTCTCTTATTTTTCAACCTATATATATCGTTCATTTCGGCTAACACTGGTTCATATATTCAGGTCTGCATCATCCTAGGAGTTGCTTTGATGATTGTATCACCTATTGGGGGACTAAGGCAGATCATCGTCGAAGCTAAAGACTACGAGTTCTTCTCTTAAAATTTCAAACAAAAAAAACATAAAAATATATGATGCGGTTATCAGTATTTTTGCATAAGAGAGATTGATTTAAGATCTCTTAAAGTAAATATACATATTTAAAGATTGTTTAAAAGGATTAAGGGCATGGAATTAGCCAAGAAACTTACTTGCAGAAGTTCCAACTTTTACTTCAATTCATTTTTACCATCATTGTGTTTGTGTATCTGTAAAATTATATATATTCATCTGTAAAATCATAAAAGACAGTTGTGTATTGTAGTATGAATGTATGATATTCAGTTTGATATAAAAGAGGGAAAGAATATCCATAATACGTACCTTTTAGGCCCTGCTTATGCTTTGCATGATCTTAATCCATAAGCTGCTGCTAGTTGAATGATCATGTGAAACTGCATCTGATTCCAAAATGTATTGGAGACGTGAGAGTGTGTCGGTAGGCTTTAGGCATGTGTATATGTTGTGGTGAGTGAGAGATTTTATTACGGCTTTTTATCTATTTCTAAATTATTACGGTTAAGATAATTTTTCTAGTGTTTGTTTCAATTGGTTGCATACGAGCAGCTAGTTGTAGTTTTTGTTATAAAACGTTTCATTGTAATAGTTTATAGGTTCTACTGTATAAAGTTGCTACCAATGTATAAAATTTCTATGGATCAGTATTACTATTGCTGCTTTAGTTGGTATCGACCAACTTCTTGCTACCAAGGTACCAAAATTGATACTGATGATCGGTTCCTATGGATCACCAATTGATACCGACACCAAAGTTGATACTGACCTTCACTTTTGCTTCGAAGATCAATTTTACTACTAAACTTCGGTTACGAGTTACGACTAAAAATAAATTTTACCATTGAACTTCAATTATTACAGAAGACTTGTTTGCAAATTTTGGTTATTTTGTGATTCTGAAGCAACTTTCAATGCATAACAAAACAAAGAAAAAATTTACAAACTAACTTGGCACCTCAACACTAGCCAAAGGCTTTTCCCTTTGTACTCGACCAAGGGGTATTCTCCCTTAGAATCATGAGTTTCCTAAGTGCTTAAAATTATAATATTTTCAAACAAACGTGTAATTCATAATTTCCAACTCATTTGATATTTAATTATGATTTCTCATTTGGTCACTAACTAAATCTCAATTACTAAAATATCCTGATGATATCAAAATCAACAACAATCTTCGGATACTTATGATGTATCTTTATCAACCCAATCATGGGCTACAAGTATGAGACTGTAATCGTGCCATAGACTTTTATTTAAGGAGACTTAGAGCTTTTTGTATTTCACTTGATATGACTTCTTTTGATCTTTTTGTTTTTGTAGGTAAAAGTTGTCCGATTCTTTGATTTACACTCGCTGTCTATGTACCTAATCTCTAAATTGCTGTAATGCTAAGTTGTAGATGAAATGTGTGTTATTGAACCTATCAGCTCTTGGCCTTTTATTGATATTGCTTCTATTGAATCTTTCCCTTTAGTTTAGCATCATAAACTTTTTAAGAAGAGGAGCATCTACATCTTTTACCACTTGTTTTAAGTAATCACCATCTTCGAGTTCATCATCTTAATATATGCTTTCTTACATGAGTACATCAATGCAACAGGCGATATTAGAGATCTTTGATGATTCTATCATGTTTTCCATATAGCTTTTCTTCTTGTCTTTGAGTCGTTAATGATTGAGAAAAGTACCATAGAGACCATCTAGACTCATCGTCTCAGATTTCCCACCAAGTCGTATAATGGTGATAAGTTCCGTGCTGTCATCCATTAACGTAATAGTACTACGATGGTTCGAGATCTGCAATTGCACACCGCTAGTTTTCTGGTATGTGTGAACTATTTTGGATTAAGTATGGCATGTAGTAGTTGATGGTCTTCAAAAATAAATAAATTTAAAAATAGAATTATACTCTTCCACAATAAAACTTTCTTAATTAGACTACACTTTTGTTTGAAGCCTTCTTTACATCAGGTTAAAAAGTTTGAAGTAAAACCGGCTTATGTACTTCATTTGTTAAGCTGGATAATAGAGATGGAGTTTGTATTTGGTATCACTCCGCGCTCAAATGAGTGTTTGTCTTCAATGCACCCCGCCTCATAAAAGTTACAAGTGCTACGTAGCGAATAGCGATAAATAACGCCCGCTATTTCGTGTTTAGTGATAAGGTAGTAGAAATTTTAAGAAATGTTTTACATTCAATAAATAGCATGTTTAGCTTTGAAGTAGTAGAAAATTTAAGCAAACACCATCAAATTAGCTAAAATACTCTATTGGAGTCGATTTTATAGTTATAAAAAATTTTAAAAAGCTAAAAAAATAGAAAAAATCGCTACTGGTCGCTATTCACAAATAGCGTGACCTTGTCTATACGCTATGTAGCGCGCTATAGCAGTCGCTATAGCCACTATTGACAACAGGGGTTTTGAGATGATGAAAAGCAACTAGTGATGATGACCTTGGTTGGTGATATTGTGAGAAGAATAGTGGCTTCAAAATGACTCCTTATTCCTTGTTTTCAAGTTCAAAAATGAACCAAAACACTGCTTTTTTTTTTCATACAAGATCAAAAAAGCATGGTATTCTGATACAGAAAATAATTATTTCTCACTCAAAGTCTTGTCACAAACCTTAGACCGAGAGGATTCTAGTTGACGACATCAAGAACGAGCTTACGGGACTTGAGAACCGACCACCTCAAACGCCTATAGTATGCAGCTTGAAGCAGAGCCAGTGATAGTACAAATATCCACTTGAATCCCATCTGCAAGACCGACCCAAAATGAATATGATGATTCAAAGTATACCCTGGAGCTGAAATATGTTATTTTTAGTGAGCTGATTATCAGGTTGATTCCAGGCTATATTATGTCTAAAATTAACTACAATGAAAATTAGATCAAAAGTTAAAAACTAAGGCCTCCTAATTTGTTTTGTTTAAAAATTTATATTATCATTGTAGTGAATATAGTTTTTCCTAATCATATCTAAAAAGACGATTTACAAAATTCAAGAAAAAGAATACAAATGTTTGCACGTTGGCCTGACCCGACCCATTTCCCATTTTGACAGTATTGAAATGTACATCTCTGTTATTTCTTCATGTGTCTAACTGTAGACTTTAGAGGTCAACCAGATAATTGCTTATTATATATCATTCATATAACTTTTTATTACAAAATCTATCATCATTTTCAAGGTGTGAAATCCATCTTGAATGCAATTTGCAAACTCAAAAATATTAAATCATGTATATTTCAAAGTCATGATGCATATTATATAAGTTCCTTTTGTTAGAGAAGGCTCAAGGGTGGATCAATTTGTCTCGTCACTTCAGAGAATTAAGAGATGTTTACCAGTTTCCTTTCTTCCATTTCTGGTTCTGCAGCCCAGCTTAAAAATGACACGACGTCTTTTCCCATCTGCAGAAATTGAATTACAAAATACATAAATTAAATAAAAGGACTCTCATTGGCACGATAAAGGCATATGACCAACCTGAGCCTCTGTTGCAGGAGTTCCATCTTCATACTCAACAGCACCATCATTAAGCATTTTAGGCATTGCAATAGCACCCCCAGGGAAATAAGGATTGTAGTGCAGACCTTCCCTGATCTGCAATTTATTTGTAGATTGACTGTCAGGTGGACCATAACAGAGAAAAAAAATGTAGTATGAGATTTACTACTCACCGAAACACCAGCGGGAGGGTCACGGTAGCCAGTCAGAAGTGCAAATACATAGTTTTGTCCATTGTGACGAGCCTGAAAAGACAAAATGTAAGAATGTGTTGAAAAGAAAACAATACCCTTAAAAGCTCAAAGGAGTAGTAATGAATTACTTTGGTGATAAGGCTCAAGTCTGGAGGATAGGCCCCACCATTAGCAAATCTAGCAGCTTGCTCGTTTGCATAAGGTTGAGGAAATCGGTCACTGAGCTTGCCGGGGCGGGTAAACATTTCACCCTCGTCATTAGGACCGTCAACCACCTCAATTTCAGCAGCCATAGCTTTGGTTTCCTCTTCTGTATATGCAACACCCACCAAGTCACGATATGAAATCAAGCCCATTGAATGGCATGATGCACAAACTTGTGTGTACACTTGGTGACCACGTCGGATCCTGATAAAAAAAAAACAAAACATTAATTCCCGAAGGGGTGCCGTTTCATCCCTTTTACTTGTTAATGGGTTGACACAGTTTGTGCATCTATAAAGAAAGATTAGGAATCATCTGTATCTTACTTCTTGACTAGGTATGACTCAACTTCGATTTTCATATTCAGTCCAATACTAAGGATTAGATATAAATGACATGAAAAGAAGGTAATGGTTGGAAAACAAGCTTACGAAGCATGGTCATATGAACTGAGAATGCCTTGGTGAGGCCAGGGATAGCTTGGACACTCTAGACCATGTTCAGCCTCATCAGCAATGGCTATTGTTGTGAAACTCAAAAGCCCTGAAACACCTGCTCCAAGAAGTGCTATTGCTCTCAGAGACTTCATGCCAGAAGCATCTTGATCCTTCTTTGTAATTAGAGAAGACAAAACTGGAGGGGCCTATTAAGTTGTGAATGATTGCAGCAATCAGTGAATGGAATATAAAGAAGAGGAAAGACATGAAATAGAGGCGACTTATACATATCTTATTTGCTGACATGACCAGAGTAAATGCTAAACCCATACAATCACAGTCTATACAGCATCAAATTACCGTCAACTGTGAAAATCTTTCTTGAAAACGTTACCAATTATCGAGTAAATGTTGTAACTAAGCTCAAATTCAGAACAAAAAATCATTCTCCATCACATATATTAAATGTAAGTACTGATTGTATGTACGGTGGTTGGTTTGATTATCTACAAGCCCTCTTACGATTTAATGAATGCCAGATAAAAGCAATGGCATGCTTAAAAAGTGGATTTTTTAAAAAATGCAATTTTAAAAGCGGTTATGTATATAGAGCATTTACTATCAGTCTATCACTGCTTCCTCTCACACTCATACAGGAAAAGGGAACAGATTCATAAAACAGACGAAAAGCCACACCCCAACTAACAAGCAAACATAGACCCACGTAAAACAAAAGGGGGGATGGTTCTTTGAACCAAGATGATTGAAACAAGAATAATGCTTACAGTGGTTTGAGAATGAAGCCTGCTCCTCAGCAAGTGGTAAATTCCCCTACCACAAGCCATTTAAGCCAATTTCCTGTGAGTACATATATCATAATTCAAAGTTAACTCCTATACGGAACCCAAAACAAATTCAAACCCAAACACTATAGCATCACATATATATTAGCTCCAACGAATAAATCAGGATATAGTAGCAAAGAGACTTTTCCTTGCACTAAAGACAAACGATTCTTGGGCCTCATATGTTACTTTCAAACTTCAAACTTAGTAAGCAATTTTAGATTGTTCAGCATAAAACTTCCAAGTATGTTGAACTTTATCACAAGGTCCACAAATATTATTACTTGTATTTGATTTGCATTTAATAAGTATAGGTTCAAAATCAAATATCAGGTAGCCCTTTTCTTTGAACACGGCAGGTAACTAATGTAAAATCTCAAGAACTGGGAAGAAAATGTAGAAAGTATTGTCATAGTATGAACTCAATGTAATGGATACACATACAAGCCTCCTAAAAAACAATGAAACATTCATGTAACTCTAGCATCACGCCATCACCTACAACCATATATAACTGTCATATGGCAATGCTCAACGGACTGCAAATGAAGCAAATGGATCCGGCATATGAAGACCAGGGCCGGCTCACTCAAGAAAGTTATTAGACTATTGCCTAGAATCCACAAAACTTTGGGGCTTCCAAATTTTTTTATTAAAAATAATATTAGGCACCTTGCGTTGCAGTCCACATTCAGATTTTGGCACGCATCCACCAACTACCAACCAGTCGTCCAGCTCACTTTCAGCTTTTGTTTTGGTTATCAACTTGATGATTTTTACGTACTAACTTAGATTTAGGTTTTGACTTTTGACTCACTAATGTCGATGGAAATGAAAAGGCAATCAATGGAGCGTGATTTTCGATCATCGATATTCAATCAAGATTTTCAGATTTCAATCTTTCATAATCAGTTCCGATTCTGTAAGTATACAATCGAACAATTGAAGAGATTCATAATTGGCTCTATTTAGTAATCACCTAATCCCCTAATCAGTTCTACTGTATTACTTTGATGATTAATTTTCATACTGGTTTCAGATTTATACTATTTTTTTCAATTTCAATCTTTTCTAATTCAGTAGATGAAGAATACGATGAAAACCAGACCATAGGTTCATTTTCTAGGAATCAATTCTTAAAACTTACTTAGTAATCATCTCGCTAACCTTCTGTACTCTGTAGTCCATACGCATTCCCTTAACTTTCTGTATATATTTCAGCTTTTCGAGTTTTGGTGCCAGTGAGTGTTAGACTGTCGGACCTGTTGGTTTTAGTTAATCATGCATCATTAGCAAAAACTGGATGCCAGGGAAAGCTCATAATTGCATGTAGACAGTGCATAAACCTTTTAGTGGTGATGGAAATCTAATATGTTGGTTTAGCTTATAGTTGTTCTTTTTAGGTTTATTAGCAAGCTGTATGTTAATACAGCTCCTTGTAAGCTTGTTCTAAGTGTATCTGACTGTATACTTGTTGTAATGAATGATTCTAAGATTGAATTCCTGTTTTAGGGCTTGTATGTGTACCTAAAGGTATACTTGTAGAACTAAACGGATTACAAACGAGCTGGAAGAACAAATACAAAGAACGTATAAACCGAGTCTAGATCTGACGACATAGATTAGAATGAAGAATTTGCACAGCACAATCGCATAGATGAACAGAAAGAATGATAGCATTGGTTTAGCAATCATGATATCGGAGAGAACTTACAGCGTGTATTCGGAGGAAGTTATGGTCGCCGGCGGAGTTGAACGGCCGTAGAGAGATCCGATGACGATGGAGTATAGGGTATTTGTTCCCCAAATTGAATGAGATCTTCACCTTTGGTTCTCACAACCACAAGCACGACTACTGTTCTATCATTTTACATTTCTTCAGGCCTGTTTTATCTCAACCCATAATTACATATTGGGCTTAGCTTCCTGTTGTTTGGATTCGTGTACAAAACAGGTTTTTTTTTTTTTTTTCTTTAAACCGGTTCGGTTTCAAACCGATTTTTCATCAACAATTTTTAAACCGCTTAAATTAGTTTGGTCTGGTTTGTAAATCCCGGGTTTTTTTTAAATTAAAACTGGTTGGTAAACTGGTTTTGGGTGCTACGCTACCAAACCGGTATACAAACCGCCATTTCGAGTTAGGCTTGGAACCGGTTTGGCTCAAACCGGTTCGGTTTTTTGCCAGTTTTTGTTTTTTTCGAATCGGTTTTTTGTACACCTCTAATTTGAAATAGAGGTGTAAAAAAACCAGTTCCAAGGGAGAAAATACCTAGTCCGGGAACTAAAAGGGGTTTGTAATCCAAAACCGGCCCAACTAAGGAGCTGGTTAGAAACCAACCCAACCTGTCGTTGAGATCTGTTCGTGTACCGTTGAAACCGGGTTGAACCACACCAATCAAAAACTGGTAAAATACAAGAACTAGAACTGGTCATTTACTCATTTTTCACTTGAAAGCCGGTTTGAAACAGGAAATGGTTTTTGACTCCTGTTGACCAAAACTGAATCAATTTTGAGTGGGAGCTAGTTTGGGAAATTTTCCGATTAATACACCTTGAGTTTATAAGGCTTAATTTAAATTCTTACTTAGGACAATCGCAATTAGAGAAACACTTGGGACAAATTTTAGAAACGGTATGTAAAATCGACTATAACTTCGATTATTTTGGAATTTTCAATATGGAAAGACGAGGATGTTACCTGCATTTCATATTTATAACATAGTTTCTATAAACGATTAAACTATCGATAGAAACATAGGTTTTTAAATGTGTGATTTAAAGAAGAGAAGAACCATTTCTTGATATTATTACCAAATTGTTAAAATAATTGTTAAGTAATAATATTTTTTTCGAACGGATTTTTTACGCAACTTGTCCATTGTGAGATATGAAGAGAGATATCTTACTAAACATCTTGATACTATTAATCTACTAAGTCTTATAGTAGTATGGCATTAAGCACTGGTAATTGGTCCGAATGGTTAGTTTTGTTATGGCGACATTGTAAAGTTGTTGGCGACACATTTGGTTAGTTTATATGTTAGGACTTTAAGTTTATAATAATACCTACTTGCTGAGAAATGTGTAGGTGCTTATTGCTTAATGGTTCAAGTCAATGAATATCAAATTGTATGGTTCATCAAACCAAATATACATCCAAGTATTCTATGATTTTTTTCGGAGTTACTTTTATTAATTAAATGAATACACATTGACTATGATCCACATACACTTTAGTTCTTTATGATATTAAAGAAAAATGATGAAAGCTATAGAAGAATAAAGATAAAGGAAGGAGTATGAATAAGAGTTAAACTGTTTAACAACAAACGAGGTGTTAATCCATACCAAAATAAAACCATTAGTAGTATATGGGATACATCATTAAAAACAAACATGACTCATAGAACATGTGACATTCTATCTCCACTAACATCCATACAGCGACGGCTAACAAACGGCAAGAGACTACTTCTATGCTAGGTCACTTGATAGTCGGATGTAGAGGGCATTTCCCCGAAGTTCTAATGATGATTAAGAAAGTAATAACGAACTAAAATCAATAAAAAATGGAGAGAAGAGCGAATCATATGAATGTGATGATGATTACGCATGGCAATGGTATGGTTGGGCAGAGAAGTTGTAGCCAAAAATAACCATCTGGTGTTATATGATGGAAAACTAACCGAAACCAGATTCAACTAGAGTGATGACTGTTCAGCACCATGAACGTTTATAGTCGGGTTGGTTTTGGTCATGTCATTTGAAGATAGGGTTAAATCAAGAGTACCATTTTTTCCAAGTTCTACAGGTGATACTATGATATCCAAAGAAACAATTAGAATTAAGTTTTATCAGCATTTTTTATCCATAAACTGTACAGGTCTTGAAAGTTGAAACTTTCTCATTTATACAACAAATCGATAGAAATAGCAATGAACGGTTTTCTGACCTATTGTCTGGCCGCTACTGCTGCATGATCGATGAAATTTACCAGATTTCCCAATATATGTAGAGATTAAGTAGACTTAGAAATCTTGGATCTAGTTTCATCATCTTAGTTGTGGGGCATAAGGAGCTGGGCATGGAGATACAGAGAGATCTGGTAATTGGTTTATCAGATCAACAGTTGCCTCCAAGCATCTGATTAGTATTTTCTTCTCACACCTCAGAAGCTGTGTAGCAACTCGTTTCTTGGGATCGATATCACATTCTGCCAACTGAATTAGTCAACAGCACAATAGTTAATAAAAGAATTCATAGGTAGGGTAGGAACTGGACTAGAGGCGGCACCTTCAATGCAATTTAGATACAGATGGGTCAGTTTGGGTTATGTTATATCTCTAGTGAGTCAAATGGCCAAAAGTCATCCGAACTATATTCAATTGCATCAAATGAACAGAAAGAGTTTATGGGTTAACCCAACCTGACCCGTCTGGACATGTAACCCAAACCACCTGACCTGTCTATTTTGTCATCCCCAGTACAGTATGATCCTCTAAACTTGAAAGAAAACCTCTAAACTTGAATGAAGAAGAAAATATTACCAAGGCGTCATCTTCGCTTAGGGTAGTAGGATACCCTGCCAGTCTTTCTCTGAAATAAGTAGCTAGTTGGTCCAAAACTGCATATTCCATACAAGGGCTCACCTGTAATATCATAACATGAAAATCATAAAGAAACTGAACTTAAACCTGAAATTGACAATCTCCCACCAGATGGACTTACCGGGCATACTGGACCCTGAGAAGATATAACGGACTCCATCTCTAAAGGATCTGAGACATAACCTAACCTCATATATGGAAGCATATCTAGAATGGCTTCTCTTTCTTTTCCCACTTTAACCTAGTGGAAGATGAAATCTACTCAATACCAAACACCCATCTACAACATAAAGTAAAACACAAAGTGAAACTGACAATGAAGTATACCTGAAAAGTTTGTATGGTTAATCTGCCATTTCTTTGAGCAACCAATCTTTTGTCTTGATATTGAGGATCCTCTGTATTTAATGCTGCCTGGAAGCAAGAGAGATAAGAGAAGTATAGGCAGAAGCATCAATTCTGAAAAAGTAAAAATTGCATGAATATGTGAGTTCAAATTTAACCTCAACCAGCAAACGATCATAAGAGTTGTCTTCATCAACAAACCCGTAATTTATTAGTAATTTCGAGTTAGGTTGTGGCCCACACCTATAAACATGTGTATATTAAAGATCAACAGTGTGGCCTTAAAACCAGCCAGATATGGTATAAACCAAAAGAAAGCAGATATTATACCACACTACAATAGATTGTCCGGCTAGGTATGGGCGATCAACAACCAATTGTACGGCTCCATCTACGGCTGTTAGCATAGCCTTGCAGTTGCTCCTATAGGTCAACAGAGGAGGTCCAAGAGGAACCAGTGCAAACCTTCGTGCCAAACTCACATTCTGAATTTAAAGAGCATTGCACAACTAATTAGAAATGCCAAGAAACAGAAACACAATTGTAGAAGAATGATAGTTCATATAAATCTGGATGGTTCTAGAAAGAAATATATATTTACCAATATTCAAATACTAGATAGAGTAAGAATATTTAACCATGTACGTAAAAGTCCCAATAAGACAACCTTAACACAGCCATGCTTTCTATATAGCTATGATTTTACGATCATGGAGTGTTCAAAGTTGATGGCAATAAAAAAGGTCAATGACCATTCAAATTCAGTACTAAATGAATAAAGATTTTTATAGGTAATTACTCTAATACAAAGAAACTAACGCCAACCAAGTGTTATTCGATGGTAAGACAAACCTGCAAATGCACAACACAAGACTGAACAGCTACAAAGGCTTGTTTAAATATCTCAAATGAAAAGGCTTCTGTAGGGATATCAAATGGATATTGCTGCTCAAGAAAGAAAAAAGAAGGCAATTAAAACAATCAGCCATGTAAAGAACTCTACTAAAAAATAAACAAAAATAAAAACATTGCTTGTTAACGTGTAAAGCAAACAGCTTCAACCCAGTACAGCACAAGTCACTAAATGAACAAAGAAAAACACCTGGAATAGAGAACCAGCCATAAACCAGACAGTGTCAAGCTCATCATACTCTTTTCTGATGCCTTCTGCTCTTTCAATAACTTCAGCCTGATATATAAACATAGCGATGCATATTGAGCTGGTGGAAGTCATAAACCTTGAGTCCCCTTGTGCAAAAGGTTTCTTTTAAATACAACATGCTTATAACAGAAAGAAATACCTTAACAGGACTGCCTGTCAGATAATCCAGTTCAGCTTCAGACCACAAGAGTGGTGATTCCACAGCTAGCTGCCCCCTACCACGCTGACGATCAAGCTCCCTTATATATGGGTACCAAAAAGACTCTTTTCCTTGTTTTTTCTCATACATTAGATACAACGCAAGGCAAGCTAACTCTGATAACTTGTTTGTGGTTAACAGCTCCGCTGCATTCAAGATAAGAAAGAAAGGTCCTAGTCATAATAAAGATCTATCAAACAACTAACAGACATCACATTCTCACAGCCTTCCAAACCAACTTGCTTACAAACTCCAATACTCCATAAATCTACATTTGCATATGTGCAATCATTTAATCTCTTTGATGGGATTGAATCTATACTAAATCTAGTGATTCAACTACAAACTACAATCATATGCACACCTGCTATATCAATTCAAACAGCATCTTACCAACAGTCTCATTCCCCAAAACTCTCTCAAGCGTCACAACCAACGAATTCGGAACAGAAAACGCAATATCACCCACCTACACTTCACAAAAAAGAAATCAACAAAAACCCTCAATTCAACCAATCAAACAAACAAAAACTCAGTAAATCACAGCAACCTGTAAATCCTCACTTGCTGCAACATAATGAATAGAAGGATGCCGTGAATCATACGCTCGCCTTTCCTTAAGAACCACTTTACACGGCGGCAAGCCATTCTTATGCATCCAATCTTTCAAATCCCCCTCCTCCTCAACCCCCACATCTTTCTTGCTGGCGATTGTAGGAGAAGACGACGACTTCGCGGCGACACTCGTATCGAAGCTCGAAGCCACACACATGTTCCGAATCCCCCACCGTAACGAACGACGGGCATTACGCTCGTAATCCCCCAAATTTGAAATTGATGCCCTAGGGAGAACGGAGAGGGGGTGATGGTGAGTGTTGAATGTGCATTTGGTTAGATGTAGAGTCGTGATGTCCATTGCTGATGCTGTTGAATCAGATTTGGTGCATTTAGGGTTAGGGTTTGTGAGGTTTCGATTGAAATGGAAGAATCTGAAGGTGAAGAAGAGTGATGAGATAGTTTTGTTGGTGGGGTTGTTCTTGTGTGTGAGGGATAAGGAGGGAAAGGTTGGATAGCATCATTTACGTATTTGGTTATTCACACACTTTTTATTTTTACTAATAAAACGAAATAATGCTTTAAACGTACTTAACGAACAAAAACGAGGTATTGTTTGGATTCTTTCATTTATTAAACGAATTTTTCGTCGAACGGTTCATGAACTATTCACTGAACATTCTATTCGTTTGCATCCCTAAAACAAAATATTATATATTATTTTTTATGACAATGACTCGTTTATCTATCTACTTCTACTTTAAAATGGGGGCGTTCCCACTAACCTACCTTGGGTTATCGGTGGGCGCTAACATGAATAGGATAAAGTACTAGAAGCCGGTGATTGACAGGTTTAGTGATAGGTTGTCGGGATGGAAAGCTAGATGTTTATCTTTTGGATGAATAGTTACTTTAATTAAGGCGGTTCTTGGGAGCCTCTTGATTTATTATCTCTCTCGTTTTTAAATTCTAATTGGAGTTGCTAGAACTTTGGGTTGGGGGGAGTAGAAATAAATTCTTATGGGAGGAGCCTTGTATGAGTAAAAAAATTAAGATGGGTGGCATGGGAAAAGGTGATAGCTTCTAAAAGGAAAGGAGGATTAAGGGTGGGCGAGATAAAAAAACACGAATACAACGTTGTTAGCTAAATGGTGGTGGAATAAAAAACGATGAAGCTTAATTATGGGCAAGGGTGATAACAACAATCCATGGTGGGGAAAGGAAGAATTGACTTATTCCTCTAAACAAGTTGTTATTGGGAGTTTGGAAACAAGTTAGAGAAAGTGAAAAAGACATTAAATAAAGCATATGTGACTTGAAGCAAAAACTCAACATGAGAATGGGTGTAGGAGATAAGGTGGCATTTAGGTTTGATAAATGGTTAGGGGAGGGTCGATTATGTGACTTATACTCGGGCATCTTCCATCTTGCCCTGGACAAGAATATGAAAGTTATTGATTATTATAACAAAGATGAGGATGATATAGAGTGGCAATGGGAGTGGAAAAGGTCCCCAGTTTCAATCTTTGAATGGGGGAAGTATAAAGATTTAATAGCTAGATTGAGGAGTTTCAACTTTGATAGAGGGAAGGATGTATGGTTATGGGTGAATTATAAAAGTGGTTTATTTGAAGTTAAATAAATAAATAAAAGTTGTTAGAAAAGGCAAATGGGGGGAGTACAACTCATGAAATGTTATGGCGGAACAATTGGGTCCCGCCAAAAATGGGTTATGCGTAGGGGAGTCGCTCTGTCCTGTTCATTATGCCTGCTGTGCAACCTAGTTAGTGAGGAGGTTGACCATGTGTTGGTGTCTTGTCAATTCTCAAATATGGCATGGTGTCAAATTGGTTTATGGGCAAAAATTCCTCTCCTAGTAAACATTCAATCTATCAATGATCTGCTGGAAGCTTTCATTGATTGCGAGGAGTCAGTGGAAGAGAGGAAGATTCGGCATGCGATTGCAATGGCAACTCTATGGAGAATTTTAGAAATATAGGAATGATCAGATTTTCAACGAAGCAGGGTTGTCACTGAGAAGGCTCATTGATGATTTGATGATATAAAAGAGATGCTCTACATGTGGCTGAAGTATAGATTAAGAGCTTGCCCATTGATTGGAATGCTTGGAGAACTCTCGATGTAATATGATCTAGTTTGTTTGTTGTTGGTGGTTAGTTATGTGTGTTTGGTTTATTGTTTTGTAGTGGTGTGGTTCCCCCAGTTCCTTGTTGGGGTTTATTTTCTAACAAAAGTTCTATTTTGTTGTGCAAAAAAATCTACTTCTACTTTAAATTATATCAATTTCATATATCTCAGGTGTTGATTCCAGGTTTTTTATAAATAATCATTAACTTTTACCACTGGACTACCATTTCTAGTGGCAAAAAATATTATATATAACACAAAAAATACCTTGTAGATATCACTTAGAGCAATGTATTTGTAGGGTTTGTGAAGGATAGGGTGGGAGCAAGCTTTTCTTGAGGTTTTTTCCATTATGACTCTTGACTCTAGCAATTTATTTGTATTATACAAATAGAGATATAGATGTCCCGTATAATCAAATAGTCATATAGAGAAAACATATCATAGAGTATCGTGGAAATGTAAAACATATCATAGGACAACCACTATGCAACAACATATACACATAAACATACCATGGGCTAGCCAACGATAGTATAACATGTATGGACAAAGCATCAAATGAAAGTAAGAGGGCCAAAGTATAACTAAGGTAAGAAAGTAAAGCAAAGGAACACAACAATGTACTAACAAAATCAAGTCTGTAGAAAGATCAAAAAAAGAGTAAACCTGAAGTAAGAGAAGAAAGCTAATACATACGGATGATGTAGTAGTGAACTAAGGTCCTATAAGATGTTTATACCCTCTTTTAGCAGTCAATCGAGATATGTAACTCTACCAAATCACACCTAATCATCTCCTCGCACGCTAGCTTCTGTCTTCCTCTACTCCTTTTACCATCTACAGTGAGGTTTTTTATAATTTTAACCAACGATGTTATATCCTCTTCATGTGATCAAACCATCTCAATCTCCCCTCTTTATTTTATCTGTTATGCATACCCCTCCAAGTTTCTTTCGTAATACTACATTTCTTATTCGGTCCATTGTTGTGTGTCGCAACATCAATCTCAATGTCTACGTCTATGCTACCTCCATCTGTTGAGCTTGTGATTTCTTGGTGGTCTAGCAATTGGTATCATATAACATAGTTGGGTTGAACTTCCACTGTTGAATTTCCCCTTTAATTTTATCAGGAACCCTCTTTTCGCATGACATTCCTAATGCTACCTTTAACTATATTAGGACCTTCTTGTCGCACAACACTCCACCAGCTACCTTGCGCTTGTGCTAACATGCTTGCACACAGAGTGCGCTACATCACTATCTATACTCTTATTGCTATGTACAAACGAAGCAAGGTATTTGAACTTGGCTTCCTGCATGACAAAACGGCCTTGAATACAAATATGTGTTCTCAACTTAGCATCACTGAAGTTACAACCACGTTATTAGTCTAGTGATAAAAGTGTATGGTCCTCACTCAAATTGTGTTGGGTTCAAAACACAGCTGAAACGTAAAATAGATTTAAATTGAAGTAATGTAGAATTATATTAGTGCGTTAAAGAAAGCATAAACCGACCCTTATATTAGCACTCAGTTATTTAAATATACGTACTTGTTTTTAGAAATATCATGTAAACCTCAAACTTTAATAAAGTAAGATTCCAAATGAATAAATTACAAATACGTATCTATTGGGTGATGGGATATTTAGTTTTAAAAATGTTGAGGTGGATGGGTTGTTTTAACATATCTTCTAAGTAGTCCAAAATTGACGAGGTATTAAATAGCCGTCATCAAATAATGTACCCAACATCTCTTTGTTAATTAAAAAAAAAAGAGTAAATTTTAGAGTTGGTGATTCCTTTATTTTTTAAATTTGCAGATATGATTTTTAGTCTAAGATCCTTATTTTCTTTTAAATCCAAATGTTAATAAATAAGAATTTTTGTCTTTTATTTTTAAACCATTTGTCCTCATTCAACTTTAATATATGAAATTAGGGAATTCCATCGTGGCTTAGCTTTTATGGTACTTATAAAATTTATAGGATAATATAATTAGTTGTTACATTAAGTATTCAATAAAAAATAAACTAAAAATAAACGTGACAACATCATATTTTTTCTCACTAAAATTTTTTCGTGTCTTTCTCCTATTAGTTATATTAAGTTTTAATATTATTTAATTGTTTTTTGGATTCAAAATTATTTTTAATAAATGAAGAAAGTGATATTTTTTTAAATAAGAATTTTTTTTTAAAACCACAAATTTTTTCAAAAAAAACGAAATATTTTAAAATTTGTGGCTTCCTTAAGTCCGTTGTTCCTCTGTAGCTCAATCATCAATGGTAGAGCGATGAGCTGTTAGCTTACTGGCTGTAGGTTCTAATACTACTCGGGGAGAATTTAGGGGGCTTTTGATTGGAAGGAATGGAATTGAATGGAATGAAATGGAATTGAGAAATAGTATACTTTTCAAGTAAAATTGTGTTTAAGTGAGCAATTAAAAGTAAACCCAAGGGAATGTTTCACCTCAAATTCCCTTGGTTGTGGGATTTCAAAATCCTTCCACCTAGAGAGGGAATTTGAAATCCCACAACCAAGGAAATTTGAGGTGAAACATTCCCTTGGATTTTACATTTCATTACCCACTTAAACATAATTTTACTTCAAAATTATACTAGTTTCTCAATTCCATTCCATTCCATTTCATTCCTTCCAACCAAACGCCCCCTTAGAGTTCTCACTTTGCTAACCTAGCGCACCTGTCCTTCTCCTTAGTTTCTAATCTAGTAGAATCGCAAGACATCAAAAGTGGAAAGTTTTATGTTGGTTTTTCTTCCACACTCTCGAATATGTGAACTTAGTTCGTTCAATTCTTAGGAAGAAGAAGGATGGCAATGAATGGGAAGACTGGAGTGGTCTCTTCATTAGCCGGAAGGAATTAGTCTCCATTAGTCTCGAAAGTAAACTTTTTATAAACAAAAAAAAAATTAAAATTGGGAGTTGTAATAAGAAAAATTTTTAAAATAATATTTTTTTAAGACAACATGTTTTGAAACAAAGGGTTTAATTCTCTTTGGAATTAACAAAAAAAAGTTAAAAAAAATTAATATCATTGTTTTATTATTTATAGTCCTTACTCATATGTTTCAATAATAATTTATTTTAAAATATCATTTTTGTAATTAATAAAATTTTACTATGTTTAATATTTATAGATTTAATCCGTGTAATATACGGATTACTAAAACTAGTATATTTACAGTTTTGTCACATGTATACAACTTTACTAGATTAAACAGTGGAAAGTATGCTATGGATTAGGTCTGGTTGTATCCAAGATGTATGAATATTTACATGATTTATTAGACAACGTAATCAATATGCTTATGTTGATCACTACATGTATCTACACCTGTGCATGTATAAGAGCATACATTTATGAGTACTCATATTACACTAGCTTATGATATTAATAGTCATAGTGGCTTAGGAGGTGCTCAACTCATGAGTCATGAAGGATACATAAAGGGTTTGGCTTAGGACAGTAGCTAGAATAATCAAGTTAACTAACGTAGGTCTTTTTGGAGTGGGTGTTGAAAATCAAGTGTTTTTGCGAACTAATAAACAAGTTAACTAATAAGTAGATCGGATTCATAAATCAAGTCTTTTTTGGAGTGGGTATTGATGATCAGGAGATTGATAGGCTTGCCAAGTTCTCGGGGTGTAAACTGATCGATCTACATTCACCTACCTAGGTATTCCTATTGGATCTAGTACGATTCGTCTTTCTAGTTGGTATACCATTATTCAAAGATTCAAGAAGAGGTTTGGCGTGGCGGGTTTTACTGGAATGCATTCCCAATAGATTAAACTTGAGTAAAAAAGGCAGATATACCTTCTATCCTTTGTCATTTATACTCGAATGATGTGGAGTCTTCATCGCAAATCTTTGTTTCATGTTTGCAAACAAAGTTTGTAATTCAGTTTGTAAGTGGCTTAAATTAGATCGGCCTCTAGATAGTCCAAAGGATCTTATAGATTATCTTGATTCTTCGTCGTTGTCGAGAAAGAAAGTGGATTTGGTAGAAATGATTTGTTTTACTTCGTGGTGGGCTATTTGGAGGTTTTGTAATAAAAAGATCTTCAACCTGCCTCTTTGAGAGGAGAACAACTTTTTTGATTTGATTGCTATTTATCCGTATCTTTGGTTTGTTAGTAGGAACCGCATTTTGGTGACCTGACTTAAAAACCCTCTTATTATGATGTAGTTTTGCGTCCAGTTTGACTTGAGCTGGTCCTATTTTTTTTATTTATGTATATATGTTTTTGTTATTCAAAAATATATAGGTCTTGCATTTGATAGGTGAAACATTTAATTAAGATGATAAGGGTGATATTAATAAGTTGGATGAGAACAAAGCAAGGGAGGAAACAAACCCTAATAAACAAATGTTATAAAATTGCAACGATAAAATACCCGTATATTAATATTTAGATTTAACAAAAATAAAAGTCTTGGACTAAAAAAGAAAAAGAAATTAAAGATTTGGGACCGTACATGCAAGTTTTAGAGATTAAAGATCAAATTCAAGATCTATATTAAATCACATAGACCAATCATAAAATTTACTATAAAAAATGTCTACTTAATCTTTACATGTAATCATATAATATCTACTATATTAAAGCATCTCTTTTAGGTAAAAAAATAATTTTTCCATTTTGTAAGACACGCCTTTTGGTATTCCCTTCCCCTTCAACTCCTACACCTGAATTGAACCGATCAATCCCTTACCCTCCGACTTCAATTGAAATGATCAGCCGGTGAGTCTGTTGAATCTCCTCCCAAAGCATCACATCAATGGCCTCGTCGATTTTAGATCAAATTCCTCACCGGTTTCATCTACAGAGCCCCTTATTTTCCCTTCACCCTTTTAACCCATTTCTAGCTAAATTAGAACCCATCAACCGACATCAAAGGCATTTGCTCCATTCAGATAGACATGTTACATAAGTCTTACATAATTTTTAATGTGTCCAACTTAAGTTTATGACTTCGGCACGAATAAATATAAGGTCATGTTTGGGTCTATCAATTTAACCCATCAACATAACAAAACTGACATCCCTTGGTAAAATAAGATACAAGTAAAAAAGAATTGAAAAGATGAAAAAACACGTCATATGCATATAAAAACCAACTTCAACATATAGTTGTCACATATAACACAAGTATTCATTAAGCCTAGATTAAAGTGCAACAATAAGACACCAAATGTTAGTAACTAAAGGTGAACAAACCCTTAAAAACTAGTTCGAGTTGGGAACCGAGCCAGTTTGGTCAACGGGAGTCAAAACCGGTTGGAGCCAAATCGTTCGGGTTCTAAACCGGTTTGAAGGAGAAAAATCCAAACCTTATACCAACGGTTCTGGTTCAAACCTGTTAAGAAAACCAGGTTTTTTATTTTTTTATATTTTTAAAAATTTTTGTTTGTATAAAAAAATGTGAAGTTAAACCAACAATATGACAAAAATTCATTTGAGAGTTTTTTTCCCAACATAACAAGAGTATTGAGCGTCTTTGAGATTTTAGAGAGTAGCTACGGTTTCAGTTATTGTGATTCAACTAACATCCATTGCGTATATATACTAACTTAAGGGGGAGGGGGGTAAACTGGTAAACAAAACCAACAAAGCCGGTTTTTTTGTCCACCTCTATCAGAAACTACCAAAGACAATTCCCAACTGTCATTTAACTAATCTTTCATCAGATACGAACATGTAATGAATTGGATATACTTGTTGATTGGTTGTATCCCAATGTTTCTAAGCAAACCTTTAGACAATCTTAGATTGTTCATAAATGCTTTTTATAAAATACTGATGTCTACAACTCTCAGATTGTATTTTATAATTACTGATACTTCTTTAGTTATATTAAATGTGACTTTCTTTTACTGTGTGTTACATACATACATGGTCCATAAACAAGTCTAAAAATAAACACAAAATGATAAAAGAGCATAAATGAAGTTTCAATTGACAGTATAAATGTATAATGTAATTGCCCAGTAGCTACAACATTCATCAGCTCTAATGTATTATGTCAAAGCAAAACATACCTATTGCACTGCATACTGGATCATCATGTTATTATTGCATCTGGGATATCCACCAATCAGGCACAAGCATTCTTTTTCTTCACTTTTCTCTTCACAAGTTTGTTGAAGTCTTCATCTGATAGAGACAACACCTGGTTCAAAAGCAACCTCACCCCGCTCTCCTTAACAATTTCATGTCGCGGTTTAATCCTGTCCTCCAAACTGTACCCGAAATATTGAGGAAACTTAACCAATTCGGTTTTCGGGTATTCCATGGTCAAAAAGTATTCCCATTTCGGTAACAAGTTATCTTCCACACTAAAAGTATAAAGGGCTCCATATCTGGAAGCCATTAGTGCAAAATCAGCAGGATGGTATCCTTTCTGCAGAAAGAACTCTGTAACCGGCTTTAAACTTGACTCGATGCTAAGACCAAAAGCTTGTGGGCAACGAGACATAAGAACCGCAGAATTGACACCTATTGAAGAAAAATATTCAGCTGTGGGCCGTAGCTTCTCCTCCACGCTGTAACTTATGATGGACGGGTAGCGTGTTAGCACTTTACCCACATCTTGAGAAGAAAGACCCATTTCATAAAGATAATCCACGGTTGCTTGTAACTTTGATCTGCTATAAGTGAGAAGAGCGGGAAACCGGTAAATAACTTTTGCCCATTTTTTCTTGTCAACCCCCAAATCTTCTAGAAATGCCATAGTCGGGATTAAGTTATCGGATAGACTAATACCACATAACTGAGGTCGTTTACTGATAATCACAGGGATATCTGACTTTGGTATACCGAGGTCAAGAAGGAACTCGACAACTGGTTTGATTTTACCTTCCAAACTGTAGTAACCAAATGCGGGGAATTTTCTAATTACTTCCTTAATGACATCACGCTCCATTCCAAGTTCTTCAAGGTAAACTACATGTGGAGGGAGATTTGGTGTATCACCAATATTACTAGCTCGTGTTGTGG
Source organism: Flaveria robusta (assembly GCA_025506415.1). Classification (NCBI taxonomy): domain Eukaryota; kingdom Viridiplantae; phylum Streptophyta; class Magnoliopsida; order Asterales; family Asteraceae; genus Flaveria; species Flaveria robusta. Next base: position 11,199,235 of record CM046459.1, on the reverse strand, counting down.
ATGTTGGTTTTTTAGAGCTGCTGGTGGGCTCCGAAACTGTAGAGACGGGCGTAGATGGAGTTTCAATAACATTTGGAGGTGGTTTTTGCACAGTTTCCTCTGATTTTTCTTTGACTAGTGGGATGGGAAAGTATTCTAGCACTTCAACAAAACTGTCCCCATGCTCTTCAACAAGTTCTTCTAGGTAAGGGATGAGAGCATCTCTGATTTCAGGAGTAGTGAGCTCTCGTCCTGCAAGGAATTATTTAAAAATAAGGCACATCACCTATACCTAGCAACAAGCTTGTTATTTTGAAGTAGGAAAATTAAAAAGAAGTGATAGCAGAGGAAACAGACCTACTAGATATCGGGTTTTGTAAACAGTGTGAAGTCTTGACATAAGGTGATCAACGAAAAGGTCCAACTTTTTCATCTTTCTGGCTGCACTTACACGATTCATGCCTTGGTATGTCAAAAACAAGTGCAACACTGCCTTAGCTTCTTCTCTTTCTGCTAATAGCAGATTTGGAGGTACATTTACTAAGCTTACCGCCCCATCTATCACAGATTCAAGATTTCAGAATAACAGAACAGTAAAAGAAACCAGCAAAAACTGCATACCCCCTCAGGTGTATTCTGAATCCCATAACAAAATCATAAATAAAGAAAAGATTTTGCCACCCAAAAATTTTTGGACCAAAACAGTTAGAAAAACAAGATCTGATATTGATGAACTTTTACTTGCTTACCGGTCTCGGCCCGGCAGAAGAAGAGCCTCTGAGGGAAGGAAAGTTGGGTCCTAAATTCATAAGAAGTAAGGCTGTGTTAAACAGGAATAAGGACTTCAAAAACTCTAAAGATGTGAAGACAAGCACATTGGATAATTAGCTTCCGGAAGTTCAAACAATAATATGGTGTATGCAAACATCTTTCCATCATTACATTTATAAATTAACTGGTACTGGTCATAAAGTGAAGAAACAAAACGATGATAACTTTCCAAGTTCACTACAGCAAAGAAATAATAAAGAAATGACTGAACGATAACATAAAGGTTGATTTAAAAAAATGAGCAATAAATTTAGAGTATAACTCCAAAAAAAAGTGAGAATTAAAACTCCTATAATAATGCATATCTGTTCATCATATGTCTGTTTGTGGGAGGGGCCTGCACAGCTACAATACACACCAGGTTATGAAATATCAAAACGGATGTCATACACCTAAGCAAAATGGGAGGGAGCATGAGGTACCCATCAAAGACCTGCTATCTTGGGTAGGGAATTTCAGAATTTCAGACACTTTTTTTTTCGTTTTTGGCAGAACATAACAGCTTTTCGTAAAATTGACCCATTGTGTACGTAGAAATCATTTGAAACATATCATTTTCCCTCTTGAAGCATATGTATTCTATCTTTTTGCTTGCTTCTTATAACGTACCTGTGGTCATTCTAAGCTGTAACATACATATTCACCTTAAATTCACCAATCACAATAATAGATGTCCAATCACTTTTGTAATTCTAAGCCATCCTCTAGTCCTCTAGTTATCATCTATATAAACCAGCAACCAAAGGTACATGATTACACACCTTTTGTTCCAAAAATCACCATTTCCATTCATGAATGCTTAACTATATTCGATCACACGAATGCCAAGGTATTTCGACCAAAGCTAGTGTAGCTTGCTTAGAGAAAAAGTAAACCTTTAAAAACCTAAATTTCAATCTATAAAGGGACCTCCATAATCCCTATCATAAGCTCAAATCCATTAATTCTAAATGTTGCATATTGATAGAAACATAGAAACACTTCAATTAAAAATCCCAACATTAACTATCAACATAACAGATATTTAACCATTCAATCTTTCAAAAACCGATCATCAAACTTAAAAGTGAAAATCAATCATATTCTTAACTATTAGCAAACAACACAACCATACAATTGAAGGTGAACATGAAGAATGGAAACAAATTGAATAATCAAACTGTGAACTGAAAACCAAGGGAGAATTGATTGGTGGTGTAAGCATTTCACAGTTTTGCTTGCTTCCTATCACGTACCAATAGTCATTCTAATTCGTAACATACAAATTCACCATAACTTCACCGGTCCCAACAATAGAACCCAAAGTCCAAACTCACCTTCTTTGTAATTTTAAGCCTCCCTCTACTCACCGTCTATATAAACCAGCAACCAAAGGCACACGATACATCTTTCGTACAAAATCACCATTTCAAGCCATAAATGCTTTAACTATATTAACAGATTTCTACCAAAGCCAGTGTAGCCTGCTTAGAGCAAAAGTTAACCTTTAAAAACCTAAATTTCAAATTCATTCTATACGTTTCATATCGATAGAAACCTAGAAATGCTTTGTACAACCCTATCTTAACATTAACCATTAACATAACAGAAATACATCCATACAAGCTTCCAGAACCTAATGACCAAACTAAAAAGTAAAAAATCAATCATATTCATAAGTTTTACAATTGACGACAAACATGAAGAAGGAAAACAAACAGAAGAATCATCATTCATAGTGTGAACTGAAAACGAAGGGATAAGTGAAGAAGATACCGTGAGGAAACCGATGATGAGGTGGCACCGAAGAGCGAGAGGGTGTCGGACGTTCGGAAGAGAGTGAAAGCCTTCATGTGGAAGCTGCTGGTTGCAACTCCGGTGAAGGGTGGGTGTGATAAGCTTTATATGGAGCACAATGGTTCGTCTGTTTTGGGGGTTCAAAGAAGATATGGTTTCTTTTGCCGTTTGCTATGGAGGCACTTGGGGTTGATTATTTTAAAGTGATTAACTTAAAAATAAAGAATAAATTTTTATACTGATAAATAAAAATAAATTCGGACATTTGTTATCATTTTATGTTATTTAATGATTTGTTTTTTCGTTTCTCTCTTCTTTTAATTATAAATATTATAATAGCTATTAATTAATTAATTTTAAATTTTCAAATCTATCTATTATAATAAAAAAATGTTTTGAGTTGTCACTTATCATAATATTAAACCTCTTAATCTTATTTTTTCCGCTCCTCTCTCATATTAAATATTTACATTAATTACTAATTATATTATTTACTTATTTTAAGATTAAAATAGTTTTTATAAATTAAGAAAGATTTCTTTTTTATAAATATAACTTTTAAAGAAACAATCTTTTGTATAACATAAGTAATTTTTTAAAATATCAAACTTTTTTAAAAATACAAAATATTTAAAATCAATGTTTTTAGAAATTAAATTTTTTATGAACCATAAAAAAATTAAAATTCAGAGTTACAATAAGAAATTTTTAGAAACTGACATTTTTTAAAACATTTTGATTTTGAACGGAATTTTTAATATTTCATTTTATAATTAATAATTTTTTACTATTATTTATTTAATATTTTATTTATTCAACCCGTGTTATATACGGGGTACTAACCTAGTGTGTAATTTATGGGTTCATTTAATACGTATAATACACAATATTTAAGACATAACTTTTTATATTATTAAACATATAACAATAAATTTATTTAACATGTGTATTACACGGGATTGTAACCTAATAAGACATCATATAAAAGTATGTTGCATGAACACAAAAAAATAGAAGGAAGTAGAGATTGAAATGGAAGCTAGGAACAAAAGAAAATGAAATTGACTGAAAACTTCCTTTTTAAAAGTTTATTGGAATTTGAAAGAGACGAAATTGATCGAGAAAACGTAATTGGTTGAATGTATTAGAGAGAGAACTAAATTGAAAAAAAAATAATAAGTTCTTGCTATGTAAATATCACATCATATGTTTGTTTTAGGCGTGGGCCAAATAGAACGGATTTTACCTTTTATTTTCTTTCAAAATCTTATTTACTGATTAATGTAGTATTTGACACGTCTGTTTTATTTTTATTCAAAATTATAAATCTATGTTAATTCACAAGATATTTTCATACTTTGTTTAAAATTATACAAATTAAAGTTACCCATTGTTCATAATTAAAACCCTTAAACACTTTGCAACATTGAAACGTACACACAAGGCTTATGTGTTTCGTTTTTAGATTGAATTATTTCGTGGGTACTCAATAGTTGATTGGATAAGAATCAGATATTCAAGAACAAAATATGTATTTGTTAGAATATACTCATAGAGAAGGGTTCAAATGAAAACCACTAAATTATGAGAAAACCATAAAAACCACTCTCAACCAATCAAAAAATTTTGTTTTAATTATTATATTTTTTATTTAAGAGGTTAATAAAGTAATTTTAACCCTTTTTTAATTTTAGTAACTTTAAAACCTTGATTTCTCTATCTTTTTAAACTATTTGATTCCTAATTCTCTCATCTCTTATCATCTCCAACCCAAAACACCATCACCGCTCACCTCTTCAATTGTTGCCACCTGCAAAGGCCGACGTCGGTGGAAAACGCTTCAAGATACAACGTAGTAGAAGGATTCGTTTGATCTCCTAGATCAAACCCACTTCACACTTAAAAATCCCATATCCCCTGTTTAGTTCTCCAAATTTCAGATCCATGATATACTATTTTATAAATTTTTTTCAAACTCTAGTTTTCATGTATATTTTGGTTGTTTAAAGACGAATCAGGTTGATGCTGGATCAAGATGAAGAAGATTAAGATTTGAAACATTGATGTCACATATACGTTACATTGTTGTTGCGTATACGTAACACTGCTGTTCAAGAGATGAAGCTTGGGGATGAACGACAGTCATTCAAATCTGATTGTGCAAAATGTATGGTTTAAACATGAAGAAATGATAATGTTACGTATACGTAGCACCATTATTAGCTATACGCAACTTTGTTGTTACATACAGGGAACATTACGATTCCGAAGATTCTCATTAACAACGAGTTTATAGGTGTTATATATATGTGAAATTTCATCCTCTGTGCGTTCATTCTGATATTTGTAAGGTTCTTTTTAACTTTAGTTGTCTTACATATACGTAAACTAAGTAAAACTATATAAATATGGTGATACATATATGTGCTTACGTATACGTACGCAGGTTACACATGGTTGCACTTTTATTTACAGTAATTTCCTTTAGATTCTAGTACTTATGTTTAGTGTTACGTCTATTTAACTCAGTATATGAATAAATCAAGTTTCATATATGTAACCACGTCTATATATATGTAAATTTCCAAGTTTAATAAAATGTTTTGCACTTGTTATAAGTGTTATGGTAATATATACATGAATGAAAACGATTGCATATACATAGTAAGATATATCAACATGAATTAAATTGTTAGAAGATTTGAGAATGATTTGATGGTTAAATTAGAGCTTGTTTGGGTAACGTATACGTAACATAGTGCTTCATAGGTGTGTAACACAATGCTACATATACGTAACACACTATTACATATTGAAATTGTATGTTGTTTAATATGATTACATATATGTAACTCAGCTACTGTTTATTTGTTTGTGTTCTTAATCTATCTATAATCGATTCCTGCAATAATCAATATAATATGGTGTTTAAGTTTGTTTATAAATATATTGATGAAATAAAATATGATAGTAAGTTAGAGATTTTGGTGTAAATATAGAAAGAGAAAAGAGTGTGTGAGTGATTATAAGGATATAATTAATTAATTAAGAGTTTTCATATGATTTATAAATGTGTTTTTCCTATTATACCCTTATGGCCTTATAACTAGATCCTCTAAACACCATTTATTTACCATCTTGCCATTATATGATCTCAATCATTAATTATATAAATCAATGGTGGATTAGTGGTTTTCTTAGTTTTCTATTAAAACATAGTTTTCTCTTGAACCCTCCCCTATACACATATTTGATATAACCAATGATATCCTTGGAAATCGACACCACCAACCCTCGCATTGGTTTAAAAATGGTTGAAAAGTTAGTATCAACTGATACATCTTTACATAATTAATTTGGAACCTACTCTGTCCTCGAACCATCATTGTTTGATAGACTTCGCCCCTTGATACCACAATGAATCTGTAGCACCAAAAATCATAAACAAGTGTGTACTCCACATTTACCAACTTGTTTGATGATTCGTAGCGACTTTTGCTTTGATCATATAGTAAATCTAATTTCACCAAAATAGCTAGGTGGCATTAAAATCACTAACAATCAATATCGTAGATCAACCATAAAAGTTGCTATGTAGAAACCATAAAGATAACAAACATGGCTGTAGTCGATGGAATGACCTAACCATGAATTGATCATTTAGGACAAACTCAAAATGATGGACTCTTGCAGAAATAATGGATCCATAGCTGATGGCCATGGTTCCATATCAGCTATGGATCCACCATAATCAATGATCCAAATCATCAATAAATTTTCAAAATCAAAATTAAGATGATTGGAAATCCACTTTAACAACATACACAAATATATAGATGTGTTAAATACAAGTATTTGTCACTAATATAATTATTATTTAATGAGTACGTATTCTACGATATGAGAGGATCATAACGAATTAAATCATGTCCAAAACAGAGCTAAAATGAATGAGATATCGATTCTCAAAAGTAATGGATTTATAAGTGAGAATTTTCATGGGAATGTGTTCCTACATGGTTAGGGACACCTAGTGGCTGCCAAATGGATGCGAAGCACCCAGCACGTGCACGTGCATGCGCTTGGGTCCGGGCCCAATTGCGAGGCAATGGGTGTAATGTGGCGCTTTGATGCCGCACTTGCACCTTGTATTGCCGAGAGCCACCTTAGTAATTTTGAGTTGTGACGTGAGGGTACAACAACTAAGTGCTATTGATGGTTCAGTAGTTAGGCATTGCCAAAACCATTTGTTGATCGACATTTGCGCTGTTGCTGACCATTGGGTGCATCTGCTAATGATTTCTGCAGTTGGGTTATGCTGCTTGTTCGCATCTGCTAATTAACAGTTCTATTGTAGATGAAAGGCAGTTTTCAGTAAATGATCCGTATATGCTGAAGGGTAGATTTCAACAGTTGCAAGAGTTAATATTGTAACAGCTTATGCGTTAAATTGTAAACTCTTCTAACATTGATTCGGTGTTAATGCGGTGACCATTGGTATTACTTCTTGAAACTGTTACTTGCTAATGTAACATATATACAAGGTTATGTACTTTATAAAATAGTTGATAGAAATTCTAATTATTCACAACAACAATTCCACTCTACTAATCAAAGAAGAATTAATCTTCTTTCACATTTCAACATCATTTTCTTTTTCGTTTCCCTCTTTCCAGACATCTTTATTTCCATTGTAACATCGGGTGCGAGGATATCTCTGGCAGTACATATATTATTTCGGTTGTTGTACCCTGGGAGATAAACGTGTTCGTTTGAGAAGAGGCATGAATCTGTTTCAAAGGACCTCTGTTGAATATAATTCCTCAACCATCACTCGACCTTTTGGTTTATAGATTGTGCAGTCGAAGACAAAGCATTGAAGTATCTGTGCGGTTCAAAATTCAAGTAAAGAAAGTTCACTCTAAAGACTACGATTTGAATTTGTTTCATTTGTGTAATCTATGTAATTACTTATATCCGATTTGTATGCAGTATTATGATTTTGTATTTCCCATCAATAATGTGATTATCGTTATTATTATTTTATTAATTATTAATAAAAGTGAACTTATTTCATACAAAACAAAAGAATGATATAATTATTCTTGAGATTTTTTTTTGAACGATAAATCTATCCTACTTCTACTCCTAAATTACTCCATATTACACCAATGCCAAGGTTTGAACCTTGGATCTTCAAGAGAGGCAAAACCTCCCACCTCCCTCTTAACCACTAGGCCAAGAGATCATTGGTCTTGAGATTTTTATGTAAACAAATGAATTTTTAAACCAACTAAAATTTTTATAGAATAACCAAACATTAATAAAAAAATGTTTTCACAAAATTAAGTCAAATAAATCTTCTCTAGAGAGAAGTTTTTAAATAGGAAACAAAGTCAAAAGAGTATGTTAAGAACTTATCATTTATTTTGATATAAAACGACGATTCTTTAGTAGTTGCAAAGGAACACACTGAAGTGTGTTTTATGTCTTTCTCTTGTATCTTTATCTTTATATATAACTAGCTTAGTAAACCCGTGTATTACACAGGTTAAACAAATAAAATATTAAATATAATAAAATTTTATCAAAATATTTTTAATCTAAATAAATTACAATAAATTAAATATAATAAAAATTTATCAAAATATTTTTAATCTAAATAAATTAAAAAAAATCTTTCTATTAATAAATTAAATATTTTGAAAAAAGTCCTTATGCTAAAAAAATTTATTTCTCTAAAAATAACATTAATAGAAAGATCTTTTTGTAATTTATTAAAAAATATTTTTAATCTAAATAAAATAAAATTATATTATTAGTTTTTAATATAATTATTTAATAGGAGAGAAAAGCGGAAAAACTTTAGTGAGAAAGAATATAGAAATAGCATTAATAAAAAGACATCTTTTCTAATTTTATAAAAAATTATTTGTAATCTAAAAAAGAATTAAAATTATTTAATCTTTATTAATTTAGATAATTATTTAAGAGTAGATACGGGAAAAACAAACTTAGGGGGCCTAGGAATGTGACAAGTATCCCCCCAAATTACTATTTTATTATTATATATAGATATAGATAAAAAAAAAGGGTTTTGCTATTTGTCAATATATTAAGCACACTTTGTCACATATCAAATTTTTAAACAAATATTGCCACTTGTCGTCATATTAAGCACTTTTTGTAAACTCCTAAATTTTCTCTTAATTTGTTTTCCTAAAATAAAAAGTTTCTAAAATTTGAATTAATTTCGTTTATATTTTAAATTTAAATAAATGTCAAATGGAAACAATTATTTGTATACTCCTACACTTTCTTATAATTTATTTTTAAAAAATAAAAAGTCATTTTGTAATATATGCACAGTGATCTTAAACAGAAGTTATAATGAATATAATCTAAATTTTCAAACATAATGTTAAGGGATTAGTTTTTCACAATTTAATTTTATATACAATCGCTATACAATTTAAGTTAATATGTTTCTTCACGTTTACAACTAAATTTATTATAATATTTTATCAATTTTATTCTTTAATAATTTATTAGCTTTGACATTTATATATTCATAACATAGATATGTGTACATAAGATTGAAAATATTACATTTCAATCAACGCGTATTGAACATTTAAAAATAACACAAAAAATAACCCTTAGTTTTCGCATTTTTGCTTTTACAAATTATTCGTTCATTTGTGTTTAAATCAACATGTTCAAGATTAGACCTCACAAATCTTGGCCCAACAGTCTAAATTTGGGCTGATTTGAACAGTAAATATAAAGCAATGGGTTAATTTAGGTGAAGCTTTCTTCCTAACGGGTTGAACTGGACAAGTTTAAAATTATTAAAAATAAAATACGGGTCAGGATGGGTTGTATCCTAAAACCAAGCAGGTCTGAATGGGTTGTAGCTTCAAAAACCCAAAGGTTCCTCATCAACACCTATTCATAATTCACTTCAATTTTGTGGTTTCTATCCCATTGATAATCACCAGATCTCCATTTTAGCTATAGTTACAATACTAGGAGGTTCACACAAAACTCTTATTTTGGTTTGTTGTTGGTTTTTAAGCTCGCATTTGACAATGAGCACATAAAGCTTTCCATAGCAATACATACAGTTAATTATTCATTTAAAGGATTGTATAATTTTCATACAAAATACCATTTTAGTAGAATAACTTGGGTATTAGATTATGAAATATGTCTAGATGCATTAACATGGTTAGTTCCAATCCCATAGACCGTAGACTAAGTGTCGTAAGTGGTTGTTATGTGCTCCCGATTCTACGTTTTAACCTGATTATTTTATTTTTTTCATGCACATTTAGGAATGCAACAGGCTTCGTCCACTAGGTATGGCATGTGCATAACCAGGTTGTACATTACAACGCACTAAAGCATTAACATTGTTCATGTTGCATAGATTGAGAACCCAGAGACATATCATTGTTCAATAACATATATTGCACGGGAAGCTTTGTTAAACAAGTTTTGAATTTAGATTTCAAGAAAATTAAAAACTATTGCTCACTAACAAAACCACTAGAAGTTCGCAAATACAACATAATACATTAATAAGTGATCATATCATCAAATGTATGGTTTTGTTGGAAATGGAGAATTTTGTATTTTTTCGATCCGACCCAGCCCGTCTTGACCCGAACCCATTCTAACCCGAACCTGTCCTGACCCGTTCCTGACACGAACCCGTTCTAACCCGAACCCGCCCTGACCCAAACCCATCTTAACCCGCCACCCGACCCGACCCAACCCGCCCATTTTGCAGGTGTAGTTCAAGATTTATTATTTCATATATTTTTCGTTAATTTTTTTATCGTAATATTTAAAAATTTTATATAATTAATTAATCAAAAAAATATAAATTATTTATGATATTTTCTACTAATATAAGTCAATTAAGTTACATGAAAAATTTTAAATGGCCAATTTATGTATTATTTTCATTTATATGTTAAATCAGAAATCAATGTAAACATGAAAACATTAATTTATTAAATCTTACATTTTTCTTTTAATTGTTTTTTTAAATTTAAAACTAAAATCCTATATATATAATTTGAAATTTAAATGAAATTATGATAAGCATAATCTTAATTTTTAAAAATGATCCAATATTTTGGTAATTAGTTTCCACAACGGTTAGTATTTTGTTTCATTTTTATCTGATATGTAACTTAATTCCGAACATATTTTTTAATTTTCACATTCTTCTTATTAAATAATATATTTTATATTTATTTTTTTAAACCGTGTAACACACGGGATTTATGCTAGTTAGTATATATTTTTAAATAAAGTTTAGGAATAGTAAACTTTAAAGCTTTTAACTTTTGAAAAAAAACTCGAATTTTTTTTTAAATAATTTTGTCATGATAGCTAATGGGTTTGGTTTTTTTTCTCTGCTTTTTTATTTTTTATTTCTTCATCGCTCATACTATACATAATTTACGTTTTAAACGCGATTTATTTATAACAATTTAGTTATTCTGTAATAACTTTCATCGGTTAACTTTTCTTAAGAAACGAAATACACGGTAGTCTTTACTTTCTAAACCAACAAAGTTGTCAACTCGTAAAGGTTGTCTAGTTGATTAATATGCCCTTCTAAATGTGTACGAAGTATCTGGCACTAACAATCCTCGAAATACGTTTAAAGTGTGTTGGCACGATGCAAGATTCCTAGATACGCGTGCTAATTATGTCGAAATGACATAAGAGACCTCAATATATGTGTGATTAATCTGACACAGTTTAAGATTCCTCATAATCAAGCCATTTACATGATGTATGAATCTATCAAAACTTACTATATAAGCTGATGTATGTTTATGTAGTTCTTCATTTAGTTCTATTTATTCATTACTTCATTTAATTTATTTATTTAATTTTCTTTATTTCTTTAGAAAAGATGTTAGCAACGTTGTTTAGAAATAACAACTATCTAGTATTTGGTAGTGAATCTTCTAACAAGATGGGGCGTATGAAACCAATCTGATATAACATTTTTGCACGTAATTTTTGTTATCTTTATATAATCATAGTAATACTATAGTTTTAGGTGTCCACATCTATTGATGAGTTGGTGGAAAGTGTTGTAGCTAGAGGGCGTGAGAATGATTACATCATGGTCATTAAGATCTAAAGCAAGTTAAGATCTAGTTTAAAGGTCATGAAGATCTGGATTGATAGAAACCACATCTTTGATCATCTTACAACCAATAAAGTGGAAGGCCAGCATACAGTTGTAAAAAAAGTACCTTAAGTCAACTAACAATATGCTAGATAAATTGGTGCTACATATCAATTAAATTGTAAATGTGAAAGAAACAAATTTAATAGAAAACTTTGAAATAAGCAAAGATCATTCAATAGGTCAGCTTAATTAGGCATGGTTAGATTAGTTACGAGATAACATTTCTCTTAAGGCCTTGGATCTATTAGCCGGTGAAATCAACAAGAAATAAGTGAATGATAGATCATGATCTCCAAGTTTTTCTACTGTGTGGATCTAGATCAACAACAACCACCTTCGTTGATATTTGTGTGAATTATTTGAAACGACGTAAGATTATTTGATTGCGTGCAAATGATCTATAACAACGTAGGATCCCTCGATAACGTGTACGACTTATTTGAAATAAGGTAAGACTCCTCAATATGTATGCAAATTATTTACACTGGTGTAAGATTTTCGATATACCATGCGATTCATCTGAATCATCATGAGATTCTCGATATGTGTACGACTTATTTCTAAAAGTTGATTACAATTCGTATAGAACTTATCAATTTTTAGAAAAAATTAACTATACGACATATGCAATTCATTTAGTGAGCTATACGAGTCATATATGATAGTTGCTAGATATTATACGATTTGTATAGCCTTACACGAATCATATATAACAACTTGATAACATCTAATACCATGGCATCTATACAATTCGTATAGATGTTAGTAGTGTTCAAAGAAGGCGAGTCTAAATTAATTTCTTGCTCAGAACAAAATAATTATTTTATAAACGTACGAGGAAAATCTAAAATACGATAGACAGGGCCAAAATGATTATCCTGTGAAGATAAAGGCCAAAATGTTGTCCGTCATAGGAATTTGTGTCCTTGAATTCCACCAAAGTTCCCGCTTAACACCTTTCCCTTTTTGTTTTATTCATATCTTATCTTTTCATATTTAGTTATTTATTTTCCACTATTTATATTTAATTTCATATTTTAGTTATTTATTTACATCGAGATAACAAGTAAATATAAAAGTAAAAATAATATATTTTTTTATGATAACTAATAATAGTTAAAAGCTTAGCACTAACGTCCTAAATGTTTGTTATCAATGTTTGATAATTCTATCATTATAAAAAAAAATTAATGTGAGTTTAAATCTTTACAAATAAAACCTGATAAAATTGATTAAAAGAACTTTTTTTAGTAAAATATTTTAGTATTATTTGTTAGCATTTAATTATTCGGATAAAATTAAAATTTGCCATATTTTAATATAAAAAGACATTTTAGTTAAAATCCTATTTTGATTACACTACCTTTTCTTTTAGTTTCCAGTGTTTAGTTCTTTATTTCATTTATTAAAACTTGTTCTTTTATTATATTTAATATTTTATTTTTCAACTCATCTAATACACAGGTTTGTTAAAAGTAATTTTCTTTGTATTCTTGTTATTATAGAATTGTCTATTATCAAAAATTAAGGAAGCAATTAATTCAGACCACGAACCAAAATTAAGGGACTTAAAGAGTCCATAGGACGTATAAATTATTGGAGTTGTTGTGGCTTCATATTAAATGGTAATGCTATTAAGAGCATTCGGTGGAATACTTATCGTTATTTATATAATTACATTAAAATTATTATTTTTTCTTTTTTTATTTTATGCTTTTATCATTAATTTTTTCTCTTTCCTCTACTCACAACCACTTTTAAAAATATTAAAAAAAATTTTAAAGGTTAAACGTTGTTTTCTCAAATATACAGATGAACAGTAATATTTTTTTTCTCATCCACTCAAACCCATTACTTATAATATAAAAAACACACTCAAATACTTTTAAGAAATCCACTGTTCTAAATTGGCTACAATTCCATAACCAATATCTTTCAAACATACTCTTCGCATACTTACATCACACACAAAAACCACACACATAAAAGCTCACATGTTTGTGTTCTATTTGTGGCAAGGGAGTAACATTGTTATGATTTATATAAACAGTAGGGTGTGGTTTGTTTGTCATCAAGGATGCTTAAAGAGTGTGAGCCCACATGCTTTCAATCACTTACAATGTATTTATAAAATACAATTTTAGATAGAATATATGAATAATTATATAAACAAATAACTACATATGTTAATACATATATATTATTACTTTGATATATAATAACGTATCAATACTATGAACATAACCGTATCCACATATCATTACAAATGTTCTAATAAATCATGAACAACATCATGTATGTGAAGTAAACAAATCAAGATACTAATTACCTCCATTTATAATGCATTATGAACAACATCCTCTTAACTTTTCAATCAAAATGTCATCTCCAAAAGAGACATGATTATACATCTCACATCTCATTTTGTTTTTTTTTTGAACGGCAAATGTGCGACCCTGCTTAATTCGGAGAATAAGTGTTATCTTAATCGGGCCCAGATATTCGTTTCCCAGCTGAAACCGCATTTCATTTTGTACTAAAACAAAACAAACAACATAAATTGAAGCAAGATGTAACTTCAACACCTATATTTACAACCCCCACCCCAACACACACTCTTTCTCTTCTTCCATAGCAGCTTTGTACTAAATGCTTTAACCCATTTCTCTCTTTTTGCTTTCACTCACTAAATACAGACTCAATAAATTCTCCATAACCACAAGGACCATCACCAACTACCATTCTACATATCTTCATCATCTCTTTACAGCTTTTTTCAAATTCATGTTTAAAGTTCAAAAATTTTCAGATGTTCATCCAATTTCAAGATTCTTGAATTGGTTTCTACAGTTTTCCAAATGGGTTCAAACCACTTCTTCCACATACTCATTGTTTCATGGGTTTTCTTGATCTCAAACACCCATGAATTACAAACCACCCAATCTCTAATTCTTCTGCAGTTAAGAAAGCATCTTGAATACCCAATTCAATTAACAAATTGGGAGAATTTCAATGGTGATCTCTGCAACTTCCCTGCAAATTCTCATGTAACCATCAAATGTGAAGATAACTCTGTTACTGAACTCAAGATCATGGGAGATAAGCTTCCAAAGGTCAGCCTTTTTCAATGGTTTCCAATTCGAAACCAAACGTTATCCTAATCTTTCTCAATCGATTCCTTTGTAACAACATTAACAAGATTGACCACACTTAAGATTCTTAGTTTAGTATCTTTAGGCATTTGGGGCCAACTTCCTGACAAAATCCATAGGCTCAATTCACTTGAAGTGCTGGACATGAGCTCAAACTTTATGTTTGGTTCTGTTCCAAATGGGATTTCAAGATTACAAAAGCTTCAATCTTTAACACTAGATGCAAACTTCTTCAATGAATCCATACCTGATAAACTATTTGATTCACTGTCAAACCTCACCATTTTGAGCCTAAAGAACAACAGATTAAAGGGTCAATTCCCTTCTTCAATCTCCAAAATCACAGCAATCACAAATGTTGTTCTATCTCACAACAATCTTTCAGGCAAATTACCCGATTTAAGCCCTTTATCCAATCTACATTTACTAGATTTGAGAAACAATCATCTAGATTCTGAACTTCCATCATTACCTGAATCCGTTATTACAGTTCTCTTAAGCAATAACTCGTTTTCGGGCGCCATTCCTGACCAATTCGGGCAACTTAATCGCCTTCATCACCTCGACATTTCATCGAACACCTTGTGGGGATCACCCCCATCTTCTCTATTCCTTTTGCCAAACATCACGTATCTGAATCTAGCATCCAACATGTTAAGTGGGTCACTTCCTAACACAATCAAATGTGGAAACAAACTCGGGTTTGTCGATATCTCTAGCAATCGGTTTACGGGTCGGCTTCCTTCGTGTTTAAACACAGATTCTGCTAACAAACGAGTTGTGAAGTTCACTGGAAATTGCTTACTTGTGGGTCAAGGAAACAGTCAAGAATCTGACTGTAAAGAAGATAGCTTGATCAAGAAACCGTATTGGGGTAAAGCTTTGTGGGTTCTAATTGTTGTAATTTGTTCAGCTATCTGTTTGATTTCATCTGCAATTGTGATGTTAATCTTTTGTAAAAGACATCATCGAAAAAAGATAGTTACTCTGCAGCATATGGTACCGAAAGTTAGTGATGACAGTGCACCAGTGGAGATTGCTTGTGACGCAAGTAAGTGGTACTTGATAATAGTTTAAAATGACACTTTTTGATGTGATTAATTCTTTAACAGTACATTTGGGTTTCTTTTTTAGGGATTGTTTCTGAAGAATCAGAACTTGGGACACAAGTTTCGGAGTCGTGTCAAGTGTTTTCGATGGGCGATTTAGCAGAGGCTACGAGGAATTTCGATCAATCGGCGTTATTGGGAGAAGGGTCTATCGGGAAGGTACATGTTATTACTGTTTCGAGAACCGGCTACATGAATGGTCCGGTTAATAATCTTGAACCGTCTTCGGTTAGGGGTATTAATGGACTGGTTTGATGATTTTTAGGTCAAAGCAAAGCATAAGCTAAAGCATTAGTAATGGTTATTGTCATTAAAAATCAAAACTAAACCATTAAAAATTGAAACTGGACCAAATCAAATCAGACCGTTACTAATGATTAATTACAATTTGGTTTTACGGTTTGGCCTTAAACAAAGCACTGAAATGAACATAATGTTAGAATGTCAAAAAAGGTACGAAACATTGTAAAGGGAAAAGTACCTCCTATTTGAAATATCTATAAAAATTAAATCCAACTCAACGTTATGGTCCGGTCCGGTCTGGTTTTCAATGGCCAGTTTTTGATATAAACAGTAAACTAAACCACTCTCTACGGTTTGATATTTTTGAAACCGATCGACCGAAAGTTAAAGTAAAAACCGACTGGGTTGGATGGTTACACAAACCGAACAGTCGATTAGATATGGTGGGAAAGGCTAAACCTGTAAATTGAACCGAATTTCAAATGTTTTTTTATTGTGTTCTTTATTTATCGATTAATTAATTATCTACTTGCGTCTCATATTACGTTTAGTTAAGACATAATATTTTTGTTAGCATTACAAATTCATAGATAAATTTAGTTTCAAAAGTTTTTAGACTAGTAACAAATAATTATAATTATAAGTTATATATTGTTCAATTTGGTTTTAAAATCGCTCCAATCGCTACAGAACCTCAACCTTAATGGGCCGGCTTCAACTTGGGCCAGTCAAGTTTGGGCTCGCATAGGTTGGTGTTGCCAAGTAGAATTATGGTTTTAAAAGTTTTCGTGAAGGTATATAAGCATCAACTAGATTTTTTACCCGCCGCGCATTGCCGCGACATCGTACGTACGCACGCGGCGTGATAAAGTATAGACTACAATCGATCCAAGTCGTTCCAAACTAAATTTACTGCGTACGTAGAGTGACTCGAATTTATACCATTGAATGAGAACGCATTATATTTGACCCGATTTTTTTTCAAACAAAAATTATGTCGAAACATAGACTTACAGTCGTTTCTACTCGTTTCAAACTAAATTTACGTCGAAACATAAAAGATATGAAAACGTAAGGGTCAAGTTATGTTTTAAATTTGTAAAGAATTGTATTTGACAAAAATGAAAAAAAAAAGTACGAAAAAAGAAAAGAAAAAAAGGAAAAAAATAACTTTTTGGCTCATCCCGTGGTTCGAACCTAAAGGCATTTGTTTAAAAAGTTGAAGAAACAAACCACCAAATCAAGGAGAAACTTATGCATCAAAGTTGAAAAATATTGTATATAACAACAATTTAGATAGAATAAAAAAATAAAAAAATCCACCGACTTTTGAAAATGTGTATTAGTTTTTTTGAATGACAAATTTATTCTATTACTACACTACACCAAATTACACCATTGATTGGGTTTGAACCCAATACCTTCTCTCTAACAGGCAAAGATTCTACCAATTGGGCTAGCCCCACATTGGCATGTGTATTAGTATAATTTCTTAAGTGTCATCCTTTAAATTATCGTAAGTAGAGTAATTAAAGTGAATCCAAAAATAGTTTCTATTGTGACATGAGGTTAAAAAGTAAAAAGTTCTCGTTTCATGAGTGATCATAATTTCTTTCATTGTACACATTGATGTTAAACCAATTAACCGAAGACTTTGAACAAAATCTATGATAAACCCTTTTAAAATATGAATGATGAGTATTATTTATTTATTTATATATTTTTTTGCAGATTTACAAGGGGAGATTAGAAAATGGGGCCTACGTTGCCATACGATCGCTCTCATTGTTCAAAAGATACTCAAAACGGAACCTAAAAGTTCGATTGGATTTGATTTCAAAGCTTCGACACCCGCATCTAGTTAGCATCCTCGGTTATTGCATTGACGATGGCGGAGTAGATTCGACTTCCAGTAGAGTCTTCCTTGTGTACGAATACGTATCGAATGGAAATTTTCGAGCTTTTCTCTCAGGTTGTCGCTAATCATGACCACATTGCTTATAAAACAAATATATAAAAATTAATTTTATTTAATTCAATTATTGGAAATTTACAAAACTTAAACTTGGGTGACCAGTGATCACTGATATGTGGTTTACTGGTCACCCAAGTCATTTAAATTTCCAACTAAACAATAATGTCATATGCAGAGAATGGTTCAGAAAGAATACTTAAGTGGTCAGACCGGCTAGCAGTTCTAATAGGAGCTGCGAAAGCTGTACACTTTCTTCATTCGGGAGTGATCCCGGCTTCTTCTAGCAACCGTTTAAAGACGAACAACATACTGCTTGATGATTATCGGATCGCAAAGCTAAGCGATTTTGGAATGTCTGTCATCACAGGAGAACTAGAACAATTTGAGGTGTATGCCTCTATAAAATCTTTTTATATTTTTGGCATTATGCCTCTATAAAATCTTTTTATATTTTTGGCATTATATCCCTATAGTACTTATAGTAATAGTTTTTCTAATGTAGGCAAAGGGAGATGGAACTAAATCATGGTAAGAAACTCCTTTTTTTAAAGATTTTTTTAGAAAAAAAATGTTGTCTTAGTGACGGAACTAGAGATTTTTATATAATTAAACGGTTTTATGTACCGCTCATGTTTTAATATTGAAACTTAGTATGAATTTGTCATTTGTGTGTTGTAGGCGTTTAAAGAAGTTAGCAGATGATGTATATGATTTCGGATTCATTTTGCTCGAAGCACTTGTGGGGCCCGTAGTGAGCGGCAAAGGCGAAGCCTTTTTGCTCAACGAAATGGTATGTTAGCGTTAGCCATACCGATCAACAACATTCGGAGGGTGTTGATTTGAGTTTAATGTGTAAGTGTTTCTTGAATATGAACAGAGCTCTTTCGGAAGCCAAGATGGGAGACAACGAATTGTGGATCCGGTCGTGTTAACCACATGCTCGCAGGAGTCTTTATCGATTGTGATATCGATAACGAACAAATGTATATCGCCTGAACCGACACACAGACCATCTTTCGAGGATGTGTTGTGGAACTTGCAATATGCAGCTCAAGTTCAAACCACAGCTGATCTTGACTTGAAATCAGATGGTACATCATAGAGTTAATTGTTTTAAAGTTTTTAGTTGCTCTTATTCATATCCCAAAATCAATTGTCCTTAAAGTTTTTAGTTAACCTTAAGATTTCATATTTATCCATCAATATTTTTTATGAGCTCAATGAACCTGGCGTACTTGAACATGATTGAGCGTTCTTGTTGACTGAGTAAATATCAAAATCAACAGTTCCCTTATGCTTGAAATGCCAAAAAGAATCTATATCACTTAATCAGAAAAAAAAAAAGTTGATTATCACATCAAGCGTAAACAAACAAACAAATATAGCTCAATAAATCTTACTCATAATATAGCTATAAGTAGGATTGGGAAAACGTGGGTGAGATGGGGACATGCCTTTCTTTTATATCAACTAAAAATATAGTTTTTATGTTATTATATTGTGCTACCCGCACTAGGACGGATACAAAACTAGTTAACAATGGGGCTCGACAGATATAAGAATTTTAAGAGGGGTTTTGGGGGGGGGGGGGGGGGATCGGTTGTAACCGGATCGGATAAGAAGTAGACTGGTTTATCGATTAACAAGTAAATTACTTGTTAAGTAATTCATAACACTCATCTAACTAATTTAGAGATCACTTATATATATGCAAGTACTAGTATTATGTCCCTCTCCTTGCGATGGTGGTAAGCCTTGAAAAATGTAATGACAAAATGTTGTAACGAACACGTGTGTTAAAGAGATGTTAGAACGTACGTAATTGTATATAAGAAAAACGAAATTTGGACTTTGTTGATTATATTCGATCTTTTATATAAGACGTAAAAATGTGAAAAATAGTAACATTGTTACAAGTTGAAGTGGAAGTTGATAATATATGAACTTTTTAAAATAAACATAACATTATTTACCTAAAACCTACGGATATGTAAAATGCAAATGGCTTCCGACGTAAAAACGAACAAAAACGACCTTACAAAAATTGATATATAGTAAATGTTCACTAGTACTAGGCTTATTAAAAATCCAAACCAAACTAAAGGGTTTATATAGTAACTTTAGTAAAAAAAAAATAAAAGGAAAGTATAAAAATGCTTAGAGAGGAGGGGGCCGGTGAGATTTATGTAGCCTCATTACCTTTCCCATCCACCACTAAATATATATCACATCACAAACACATTCATACCATCATCACATGCTCTGTGATGACGGTGAAGCTTTCATGTATCCGTACTAACAAAAATAAATTTATTTTAAAAACATAATAATATTAATTTCATTAAAATTAAAGAAAAATACGTCATTTAAATTAAAAACATCAAATAAAACTAAAAATCACACGACCAATTATGTTTTCTAGCAATCTCATGTTTTCGCTCAAGGATTATTTCCAACATTGACCTAGTCACGTGATCATGAGACTTAGTGAAAGTCTCCAAATCTTTGTCATACTAGTCCTGTCGAATTTCATTCCGTTTCTCTGATATCAACTTGGAAACTTCCTCGCTATTTTTCAGCCTTATCTCCGCCATTGACTTCATAAAAGCTTCTTTGTTTGAAATGTACCTAGACAAGGTGTCGGCCAAAGATCCTTTGCTTGATGACTCGACTTGCTTCCGTCTTTTATGAATAGGTGGAGTAGGTGTTGCGTTTTCGTTGAGGTCGGGTACATGACTTTCGCGAACATTATCGTTTGTAGAGGTGTGGTGCATCGAATCCCACGACTTTATTTTCCAGGAAGAACCACTTGTTGATTGGCCTGTCTCCATTTGTGCTAACCATGGGCAAGCGGGGTCTTCATTTTCTTCTTGGTAATCCTTCATGGCTTTCTTCAGCACATCAAGATCATAACCTCCGCCTCCCTTAAAGATTTTCTAAATTTATAATAAAAAAAGTTAGAATTTCAATATTAAGAAATAGATAAAAATAAAGGGAAAACTTCTTAGAATAGTAAGAAGTTTTAGTATTGTTCTAATTAGGTCACTCATATTTTTATTTGTTTCAATCATGTCACTAAAGTTTTAAAAGTGTTTCAATTAGGTCATCAATATTTTTATTTGTTTGAATCCGATCAATATAGTTTTACAAGTGTTCTAATTAAGTCACTGATATTTTTACAAATTTTTAAATAATTCACAAAAAATTTAAAATTATTTAATTTTTTTTAAAGATATTGTTAATATTTTTAAACATTTCAAACTTTTTAAAACTTTTTGCAATTTATGATGACCTAATTAGAATAATTTTGAAACTTTAGTGATTTAATTGTGACAAAAAAATTTATGAGTGACATGGTTGGGATAAAAAACTTTATAAGTGACCTAATTAGAACAATCTTGAAACTTGATTACTATTTTACAAAGCTACCCCAAAATAAAATAAAAATGTTACCGTTTGAATATAGTAGCCATTAAACTTAAACAGGTTAGCTTGAAGCTTTGTCTATTTTGAATTAAGTTGATGAACCGTTCGAGTGGTCCCACCCTTGAGTAAGTTGTAATGCTTTAGCACCAAACGCTAAAATCCCTCTCTACTTTGTTGATTTCCAACTTCATCATCTTTGGAAATTTGGACATACGCTTTGCACAAGTTTGACTTCTTGAAAGGATGTCCAATTTTAACGTTCCGCACGACCTTTAAACATTTTTCCCTTTTCAACTTGAGCTTCGCCTTTTACATCTTCAAACCGCCCGTCTCCTTCTTCATCCACCAACACATTTTCATCTTCTACATCATCATCTTGTACAACTTGTTTTTCCATTTCCACAACAAATTCTTCATCATCATAAAGAGGGGGTTGTTCTTCTTGAATATTTTGCTTCCTATAACACGGGTTATCATATCATGATGAAAATGGGTTGAACGCATGTTGATTTTCTAAAGTATATATATATTGACCCGGTGGAATATCAACCGGGTATGGTTTGATGTTGACTTTGTATCACCGGCACATAACCTTGACTTGAAAAGCCAAAACCGCCACCCATCATGCTCGAACCAGCCCCCTAGATCTCATACTCCCCTTACCCTCCCTTGAACTAGAACCACGCCCTCTCGAACTTGTACCGGCACCTTGAATTCGAGTATTTTTTGGACCACACCACCCTTTGATTTTTTGGGGGAATCCATAAAGTTTATATGATTTTTGTAAAATTGTGTAAATAAAAGTTGGTGTGGATCAGATGGAAAGAAAAGGGGATGTTTATACAAAAAAAGAGCCGTTGCATTTTTTTAACCGTTGATAACAGTCGGAATAGTGGACGTTGGAACGAAGCGACACATGACAAAGTGAAGTCGTGATTGGCTTAGCCGCATGCTAACCGCTTTGGGGGCGGCGGTGTAGCCGCACGGCTTTAGTGAATTCGTTTATGTTAATTTTATGTATGCCTTGCGTTGATCTACGTTTATGTTTATGCCAATGTAGATTCGTTTATGTTAGCCCTTATTTTTAGGTATATGCCAATGTATATTCTAGTTCGCTTATGTTTTGTTGTAAATTTTGTTTGTATACGAACCGGGTTAAATATAAAACACTTCCATGCTAATTTTTATGTATGCCTTGCGTTGATCTATGTTTCCACGTAGATTTTATTTGAAAACAAGTCAGGTCGGATAAAACTAATATGTTTTTGTTCAATGATATAAATTCGTGCAAATCTACGTTTGATGTAAATTTAGTTCAGAAAGGAGTCGGTACAATTGTAGCCTTACTTTATCATGTTGCTTACGACGTGCCGCAACACACGGGTAGATTCACTTGTTTTTATTTGGATGTAATGTGGCGTGCACAAAATAGACAAATTTAACATGGCAATATACGGATTGAATAAATATAATCATAAATATAATAAAAATTTATTAATTATAAAAAGATAAAAAATGATTGTAATTTTCCTTATTATAAAGAGAATGAAATTTTTGTTTCAAAATAAACATTTTAAAAAATTGTCATTTTAAAAACCTTCTTATTATAATTATCAATTTTAATTATTTTTTGTTTACAAAAATTTTAATTTTTTTAAAAACACTAATTTTAAAATATATTGTATTATTAAAAAAGTTTGATGTTTTAAAAAGTTTCTTATTTAGTAAACTTTGGTTCCTTAGAAATAACATTAATAAAAAGTTTTTTTTAATTTATTAAAAAAATATTTTAACTATAAAAAGTATTAAATAATATTATAAGTAAGGGTATTTTTAATTACACCCTGATCTATTTACTAGTTACACCCTACTTTAGAATATTAAATGAACTTTAATATAACTTAACCAATGTGATTTAGTTTCATAAATACATGATTGACTAGCTGCAATTAGATCATCTTAAATACATCAATATATTAAATGAACTTTTAACATGAAGTTATTTATCTTACATTACTTAAATTATTATTTTAAGTATATTCTATTTAACTGTGATAAAATTATGATAATAGAACACATAAAAGGAAAAAGAATACGACAAAAGTTTTAAAAAAATAAAAGAAAAGCGTGAAAAACGAAAAAACCTTTCTTTATTAAAAATATAATAATCGAAGGTTAATTTTTATACTGTTTTATAAGAAGCATTTTAAATAAATATAACTTTTTTGTAATAGTTTTTTTTATGATAATTCAAAAAAAATTTCATATCTAATTTGGTAAGAGAATAAAATGTAGAATGAAAACCTTTTTCAAAACTCTAACAGAAAATAAGTATATTATCTTTTTTTTTTTAAATTTTATTTTTAATAATATATAAACCAATGTTTTTAATTAGAGTGGTTTTTAAATCTTGAGTAATAATAAATGAAACCTTAAATGTTTGTACTTTTTGACTAATAATTAATGATCGATTAGGTGATAATTAATAATTATAAAGTAGACTATTAGTAGACTAGAGTGCAAAGAGCAACATCATATAAGTAATTAATATGATTATTTAATATGAAAGAAAAACAAGAAAAAGTAGTAAGCAAAAATATGATGTTGGCTCGTGTCATATGTAGTTACCTTTTTATTATTCTTCGTAAGGGAATAAATTTGTTGGTTACCAACTAACTCTATATTCATTTTCATCATCTTACAATATAAATCATTTTGAAATATCTTAATGTCGTGTTATATGTGTTTGATAACCAACCTCGTCTACGTATATTAATTAGCATATTTCAATTAGTAACTGTTGGTTACACGAATTTCCCAAATAAAAAGCGGTCTATTCATGCCGTTTGCATGCGGATTACTAACTTCTTCATGAAAATGATGTAATGATATATGATTTGACGTTTATATAGATTTATATTAAATTTATAGTTATTGAACTTTTAGTACCATCAAAAGACCTATTTTATATTTATATCGTTAATGCTTAAACATATTTTTGTACTCGAATTCGTTACATTTGCAATTGTAAAACTATTAAATATTCTCTAACAAAGCAAAATAAATTTTGTCACATGTCATTTTTTCACATGTCATTAGCATAAAAGGTTAACTATTTTATGATCATATTAAATGCTAATGATTTATTTATATTATTTTAAAAGTATAAAACATATTTTTATTAAAAAAACATACTTTTTTTAAATAAATATATATGAATTTTAATACAAAGAACTTTTTGAAAAAATGACGTTTAAAAAACAAATTTAAAAAATTGGAATGTTTAAAAAGCATTTTTTTTAAAACAAAAGTTTAAAATTTTTTATTACTTTATTACTTAGGGTAGTTAATTATACTTACTTTGAATCATATCTTATCTAAAAATTATCTATAATTTGTAAATATTAATGACTAACTTTTAATTTAATATTTTAATTCAACCCGTGTAGGACACGAATTTCTAAACTAGTTATATCATTATAACAACAAAGTTATATGACGTAATGTCATAATTTTAAATGGTAGACCAATACATATATACCATATAGTTACGCTATTTACAATGTGTTGTACACAAATAATCTTGCCCATATAACCGCAATGCACATGTGATGTATACTCTTGTTTCCTATGTTTCTTAGACAAAAACATTATAAGAAAGTGCTCTCAAGAAAGTTTTAGCAACACATACACATGATTTTCATGTTTGATTTCAGGTATGCGAGTTGATCTATTAACACTACAACTATTGTTATGCTCTTGTGTTTATTATGGATTTTTTTTTATTCACGCATCACTCATTGTTCATCTTTTGTATTCCATTTTTATTTATTTTCATTTATATCATATTTCTTTTGTTCATCTAAAAAAATGTTCTGATAAATAGTTATAAAACTCCAATTAATGATGTCATAAAACCATCAAAGTGCTATGGAGGTTGGAGCATCATACCATGTAGTGGTTTAAATTGAACCACTCACATGGCATTGCTTGTGCTCATTCACATCACATGCCTCAAAAATTTATTTTTTATATTGTAACATTCCACCCTTGATTATTATGTACGGTTTGGTTCTAGTTAAAACTAACCACAAGTTTTATTATTGTTTAAGACTGTATTAATTATTAAATCAACCTAATGAAAGTAAAGAGTGTAGTTGTGAAAACATATTGTTAGTACAAAAGGTAAAATATAAAAAGAACATGAAAAACAAAATATGGAATCATGAATACATACTTATTATGTTTATTGTTTAAAATACTTGAAAGGATCCAAATGAAAAATAAATCACCATTTGATAATAAATAAAGGATCACAAAGAATAATAAAAAAAACTAATTCGATAACACTATTTTACTAAATGAAAAATTATAATATTAAATTACTTGAACTAACAACTTATACATAAAAAATAAAAAACGTAACAAACTTCAAATTCTGGTTATTTAATAATATTATAAGCTTTGAATCTTAATTCAATTCATCTATGTAACTAAACAATAACTAAATATAAAACAATACTAATTCTGATTTATTATTTCTTTCTCTATTCTTTATTATATATAAGATAAAAAAAACTATATTCATTTTTAAAAAGATAAAAAAGAAAAAAATTTATAGGAGATGAGATAATATCTAGGAATGTCAATATCAAGGTAAAGAACAAAAGTATAAAAACTATTAAATTCACTTGAATGACAAGGGGACCAAGGTGTTCTTCATTGGTTGATACAAACAACTTCCCCTTAAATCAATAATTTTGTTTCATCTTTACTCTTGCTATTTTGTTTTGCGAATTATGTTAGTTTGATCATCTTTCTCAAGAAATATTATTGGTCATCAGATCATAGCACATGGGTGCTTGTGTATCGACTCAACAGAAGTCATCTGCCATGAAGGCACAAATGTTAGTTGGGTCTAATGATATCAACATCATCAATGGCGATCTTGTCGCTAAACGCCAATCGTCTCCCTCGAAATCAGCCCGTAATTCGGTTCGAGATCATGGTATGATTTCTGTTTCTATGATCTTGATTCTTACTTTCTTGTTAAATTTAAAGTTAGTTTCTTTCGGTTATTTGTAATTTGTGGGTGTTTGATGTTTTTGTTTCTTCATCATTTTCACATGTGTTCAATTTGATTCAATTTCCAGAGTTTTTTGTTTTTTTTTAATATATTTTAGGGGGTTTCCTGATTTTCCTAGTTGATGTGTTTTACTTCTATTTCTGATAATATTATAATGCTTTGTCGATTTAAGTTGCAAATTTGTAGTTTTAATCCTTGTGGGCCGGTGGATTGGGCCTGAAATCTATCAGTTTGGGCTGGTTTTGGTAAAGATAGCGTTTGTTTGATTGTTTCTACTTGATTTCTTTCTCCTCGATTTAGGTAAGTACGGTTATAGAGTAGTATATATATGAGTCGATTGGTTGATGTAACTTATGAGTTTTTGAGTTTATTAATAAAAGTGAGAAATTCGTTGTGGGTTGTTTCGCATAAAATCTTTACGTGTTTTTTTTAATTGGTATCAGAGCCTAAAAGATCAAGTACTTTTGACATCTTGAGGTGCCTAACCATAGATCAAAGTAAAGTTGATAGTGTGCATAACTGATCGACTAACTTGATCTGAAGACCGCAAGAAAAGAAGAAATCTGATTGTCGAGTCCATGGAGCCCATTGAATTAACAAATTATTATGCAACAAAGGGAGCCAACCGCGCCATCCTAACATTCAAACATTAACAAATTTACAAACCAAACGTGATTCTTTTGTCTACCAAACACGCCACATATTCCAAATTCATGTATTTTAGTCAAAATCCATTTTCTTCAACTCCCAACATTTTTATGCATTCCGATTCCCTAAAATAAGTTTTATGACTTGTAATCTTAATGTTTACACCGCCTCAATGATATGGTCTAGCTTATAATCACATCTTTGTGGTTTTATGTTGCCCAAGATCATTATGAACACACAATGAAAAACAATAAAACTAGAATCTGATTGTGAACGATCGTAACCCCTTTAGTTTGTACAAATACATACATGCATATGTATTCGATGATGATGATCTATCACCTCCTTTTTTAATCAACACCATTGTCAAATATTATTTATAGTTTTCTAATTTGAGGGTTTACACCCTTGACCCTCCTAGCAACTATATTCACATATTAAACACTAAAGATCGACTTTTGACTATTTACGCATTTGACACATAAACTTCAGATCTAGGTGTTTAGGTTATTTTTATTTAATTTTTTGAGGATGCACTTGTGTTATTTAACATTGCAGGTAGTAAAGAGGAGACATTTTTCGACTCGCAAGCATGGTTAGAGTCGGATTGTGATGATGATTTCATGAGCGTTAATGGTGGTAATACACATATACTCATAGTTTTTGTTATTAGTTTTAATAACCATTGATCCGTCTTTGTGATGGTCGTTTATGTGTAGAGTTTACTCCATCTAGAGGCAATACACCCGTCCACCATAACTTCTCTACAGGCAACAACAAACCTCATGCTGCTGTTTTCCCATATGAACCGTCTCCAAATGGACAAGAAAAGAAAATTAGACTATATGATCTTTTGGAAGATAGCCAAAGAGCCAACTATGATTTTGAAGATGAACAAGATGGTGATCCAATGCAAAATAGGGTGAACTTGAAAGCATCAAGCCCGCTTGTGCATCATGGTGAAGTGGCTACAAACGGTGCTAGTGGGTTGAAGCCAAAAAGGGAAAGGTTCGGGAGTTGTTTTTCGACTTTGCTTTCTAGTCGTAGCTCGTCAACAAATGAAAGGAAGATGATGAGTCCAGGCCGCCCAAGCCCAAATCCTAGCCCTGTTGTGGGATGATGAACGCTGCCACGAGACGCTAGGTCGAATGTATAGTGATAAAATAAGAGAGAATCATAAAAGTAACTATTATCGTCCTGATGTTTTATACATGTAAAATAACACATATAGACATATGAAACACCAATACTTGGTGATACATCTACTTTTGCTTGTGTATCACTTAATTAATCCCATAAGTCCACAACATACATGTTTATTTCATACAAATTTGGTGTCGTATATTTGCTTTAACCAAGCACATGCGTATTCATAATTAAAATACATCATCTCTACATGCTTTATTTTTGTTAAAATATTAGTCATAAAATTTCATAACATAGTCATTTTTACATTCTATGTTTACATTCTAGTTCTCTATTACACTATAGATAGTGATTGATTAGTTAAAATGTTATCTAAATGTCATGTAGATAAAAACCATTTCACTAATGATTAACTGGTGTTTGCAGCTTCTATTGATACAATAATATAGGAAAATTTGTGTTTGGCGTCCGTTAAGGTATTTGAGCCCTATGGGTTTGTAGCCCCTTTACAATTATCTTGTAATAGTTTGAAGTCTATTTGTGTCCACGCATCATGTTTAGAGCCCCCAATATATCCACTACATCCGGTCTTAAAATAACCCAAAAACTTATAAACAATATTTCACGCAAATATGTATGTGTGTATATACACACATAAATACACTCTTGTGCACGCATAAGTGTGTATAAATACACATGTTGGGGGGTGGGGGGCTCGTACACACGTATGTATATAAAGCCTGTTTTCGTGGCAAGTTTACAAAATCATTCGATTTTAATGTATCGATAACACAACTAGTAAAAAAAGAAAGTTCCTTTACTATTAAGAGTGTACAATATGGTTTCATAGTCATTAATTTAAGTTGCTTATTAGCATATATACTTTACAAAACATAGAACTAGAAATGTTATGATCTTCCAATTTTTTATGGGCTTCTTACAAAGACACATGTTTTGAAAATGACATTGGTGGATGCATGCCTACTGAATTACCACTTAAAATAATTGATCTTTTATCATAAGAATTGCTCCAAATCCATTGACTAAAATTGTCAGAAGATTGAATCAATTTCAAAACAAAAGTGCTCTTTAAGAATCGACAATCAACAGATTGTGAAGATAATTATAAGTTTAAGAAAAATCAAAGGCCAAAAACAATTACTCAAGAATGTGTCTTATAAAAACAACAATAACTTAACTTTCATTTAATAAATCTTTATAAAACAAAGTTCTTACATAAACTGATTCAAATACTTCTAGAAGGAAATAAGGAATCATAAGAAACCATCCAAAGGTTATCTAGTAGGGTGCTAGTAAATCCAATACTTTGAAAGACTTCTTATGAATTTATGCATTATGGAAAACCATCAATAGGTCATCTAAGAGTCTTTGAGTGTAAATGTTACATATCTAACACTAAAGATCATCTCACTAAATTTGATCTAAAAGAATATAAATGAATATTCTTAGGTTTCTCACTTAATAGTAAGAAGGCCTTTACCGTTACAAAATTAGAAACAATGGAAGTAGAAGAATCTCTTAATGTCAAATTAGGGTTACCTCTTAATTTGATCACTAAATTGAATCTTAATGGTACCTCTTAACCATTCAGCATTAGAGTTGAGGTTATGAACCATTAATAGGTAGTCTTTTAATGACCATTAATAGACTATCAAACAACTTCTTAATGTTAAATTTTATGAAAATCTTACTTTATAGAACTCCCTAGTAGAAGAATATGATAGGGATGACGTAAAAAAGCTCTAGTCCATTATTAATCATCCTTAAAAGAAGAAAACATTAACTCATATGAAATAAAATAGGTGAACCCACTAATGTCGATCATATTCTAGGCAAAATCTTCCTCCCTATGTCACCTTTTGGTAGAAATTAAAATAATGGTCGACTATATATAACGTATATTGTAAAAGTGGAAAATATATCAACATTCATGCTTGTGAAGCATCGATTTTGTACTATCTTAAGAAGGAGATCAAATTCAAACCATTGTACATAACACCACTCGCATAAGTAGTTGATTCATATTTTACAAATCAACAACAACGAACAATTAGTGATATTTTAATTATAAAAACCCCTAATATGTTAGGATCACCGTTATTGAATAAAAACACTTTTACATAACAATATCTCTACTCTCTAGGTTTAAATGAGTTATGGATTAGTGATACTTGTTTAAACTTCATTCCTTAAATAGAAAACCCAAATATTGCATTGTCATTTTCGCGTGAGATATGTAAAGGAAAAAGATACATGAGCCCATTGTCATGTAACTACCGTTGAGTGTTTGTTTGTTAATGATGTACTTGTAGAAAATTGTTTTGCGAGTGGGTCGTCACATAAGACATGATTATAAGTCTATATTTTATGGGTTGAAAGTCTGACATGAACGGAAGAAAGCAGATAGATGATATTTTTTATGAGTTGAAGGCTTGATATGAACGAAAGTAGACAGATGAGCATAAAGTCTCTTTATCTGATGACTATAAATATAATTTTTTAGCTAACTATAGTGTTATAACACGTCTGAAAAGTTATTACTTTTATCATTGTCTAAAAACAATAAAATCTAAATCCAAATAACTTGTAGTTGTGATATTCATCAAGTATATGTTATCCAGAGAGAGTATATAATTTTGAAGATATATGGGCTGAATTTTGGTTCTTTGTGGGTGTGTTATTAAAAAAAGTTTAATATAAATCTGCTCATGTGAGTCAACTCAGATGTATGGGCAAGCATTATGTGTTCAGAACTCGGGAAACAGAGCCATTTTTTCAAGGCTTTGTTCACACACTGACGTTATCCGATCATTATTGCTTCATTTGTTCTGTAATAGGAAATCTGAGTCCTGTAGGCCATCACTCTGTGCATGGTCTTAGCGTCGTTTGTTATTATCAGCACATCCTGATGGTAAATGATGTATTTTTATTAACTGGTGAGTGTCTGCGTTTTATAGTGTGTGATGGTGTTAGGAGTAGTTACTAAAAGTATATTAGGATTGGTGGAATTAAAATGTAGCAAAATGATTTCTTGTTAAAATTAGTTTGATAAAAGTATGGTCTTTTTGTGTTAAAATGTAGTCTTAATAAAAGTATGGTATTGGTTGATCGATATAACTAGTAATCAAGACCGGCGTGGCGACAAGTTGCAGTGGCAATTTTGAACCAAGAAAAAGACTGATTTCGAAATGTTGATAAAATCTTTTAATTGATTTTTTTAAATATATTTTCATAATATATATAAACAGTAAGATAAGTTGCAGTGGCAATTTTCGAAATACCATGAAAAACAATTTAAAAAACGTAAAAGCTTTTAATTGATTTTTATATTTTTTTATAAATCAACTCCTACTTGCGTGGATTTCAAAGTTACAATTTGTACCTTGAAAGATGTCGTTCTCTTAATAAATTTCTTACCACTCTCTCGCCGCCTCTTTCTTTTTGTAAATGAAATAATATTTACTTAACTTTGATTCATTTTATTTTTTACACAACTTAATGAAGTCAAATCAGATAATCATATTGAACAATCTTGATGTTAAAATTTAAGATTTTACCATTAATGTTCGTATAATACGAGTCTGAAATCAACGAAGTAATCCAAAACTCCAATGAAACCTATTCTATCGAAATGATAGTTGTTGACGAGTAGATTATTTATTTACATCAAATGCATTTTTCTAGCATTTATCATACTTTTTATTGCTTATTACTTATAAATTATATCTTTACGGGTGCCCGTATGCATGTAGCTTGCTTGAGTAAATGGTTTAGCTATTTTAAGATTTTTTTTTAACAAGAAATGTGTTTTAAAACTAGTTGTCCTACTATCGGTAAAACTATAAAATAATTTTAAGTATGTTAACGGTTCGTATAAGATTTACATTGTGTACAATAGCAAAATTAAAAACGCTTTGAGTTTCCGGTAATTTCATGGATTTTTCCTATTCAAATTCATTAAGGATCGAGCTGCTCAAGAAAATAAAACAAACTGTATGCCCTTTTAACTTATATCATATAAAATTTTAGTTTCCACTAGCTTTATGTTTTACCATTACCATAAATAAAAGTTAAAACAATCATTATTGAGGGTTTGTTTATACTTGAAACATCTATTGTTTATCCATGATCAGTTATACGTTGCACTAGCCACGGTTAAATATAGAAAATGTTTATAGCTATTACTTTTAGATAAATAAGATAATGTTATAAATAGAATAACAAATGTTGTATGCAAATAAGTATTCAATAATGTGAAAATATTTTTATATATTTTTTTCTTGATTATTGTATGTAACAATATGTGATTTAAATCTATAATTATAATGTCAATTTGTTAAATTTGACTTTTTCTCTTTTTCGTCCATGTATTACACGGGTTTATAACATAGTTTTAGGTAATATATAATTAGCTAAAATTATAATATTGTAATTTATTCGTCATATATTTTAAACAATTATAAAATAGATCATTTATGAATTATATGATTGGCTAAATGTGATTTTTAAAGGTCCTTTTCTAAAATTATGGCCTAAATTATAAATATAAACAAGTATACAGCGTATACATGCATATACACAATAGATTTTGCTTAGAAAGAATACTTGTTTTTATAGAGTGAAAAATTAACTTTCAAAAAATTACAAACCCATCATTATTGTCAAGGGCGGACCTATGCAGGTGACACCGAGTCACCACAATACAATGAAATTTTATGGACATATAGAGATGTATATATAGGCTTTTCAAGTGACAATAATATTTTTTGGAATTGTAACTCCATAGAATTTAGATCTTAATGAAATAGACATACTTAAGTGAAGTAAATGAATATAAGTAAATAAAAATTGTTAACCAAATTGATTTAGCTTTTATTTTGAATATGGATGCTAGAAAGTTATTTGAAGAATATAAGAATATATTTGGTATTTACTTTTAAATTGATTTAGCTTTTATTTTTTTTATTTACACTCATCCATAGTCTAATCAATACATACAAAATATAACGATACTCAATTCAAACTTATTTTCTCTTGTAACATGAATGTGGTTAGTGATCTTTTCCAAATGAATGGTGAAAACAAGAAAACATAATGATATCGTATGCTAAAGTTATCACTAATTTTACGAATTGCAACATTTGTACCGTACTTTTATTATATGATCAACTTGACCTGACCCGAACCGACAATGAAAATTTTAAGTTTGCTATTAGAGCATCCAAAAGCAGTAACTTCACAGAAATAAATTTTTTGATTCGACACTGATGATCATTCTCATGGTTGGTGCACTCTCAAGTTATGCTTGTTCTGGCATCAGTTGACTTCTTTGAAATTGATATTTTAAGTCTAAACATCTTGTGGTCATATGTTAACTTGGTTTCTTAAGTTACATGAACTTGGATTATTAATTGGTGAACAATTTAGGAGTGTTTAATAAAAAAATCATTAAATCTTTCATGCTTCTTCAGCTGTAAAATATTTTAAAGCCTGTTCACCAACTCCTAACAACTATAGGTTTTAAATTGATCTCGTATATGACTCCATTATACTTTAAAATTTAATCAAAGGAAATTAATTTATTGTTGATCAATATTAACTCTTCATGCTTCCAAGAAAGATAATTGACTCGCTTTTTGGAGTGTAAATGGTCGCAATATGTCAAAAAGTAAATTAAGTTCGATGATGATCAACAATTGATGAGTAATGAATGTGTCTCCCGGCAAAGAAAAGAAAATCCAATTGTGATTTCATCTTGGGATAAAAAGTGCAATGGTTTAATGATATTTTGTTGTTCTTAATATTTTATACAAAGAAATCATCATTCTAATAAGTATATTTTACATGACCTAATTACTTGATTAATTAAGTTAATTAGCTTTTGTTAAGTTGTTAAATGCACTTAGTTTTGAAGATTTTATGATGGTAATTGTCTAACATCCATAATTATTTTTCACCCGAAGGAATTATATGACATTCAACATGATGTATTTACAGTTTGTAAAAAATCAAGACAGAAGAAATTGTCACCATACTTTCCAATGATGTTACAAATCATGTTTTCAAGAGAACGAAAATTACTTAGAAAATATTTGATATAACAGAACTTTAAGAATGGATTCCTTGAAAATTTTAATGTTTTGATATGCAATTAGAGTAAAAGCTTCACATCTTAAATTGAAAGATTTTTGGACGTAAAACAAAGACAGTCTATAGATACACATGTTTTGATGTTACATCTTCACCGTGTTTTTCTAGTTATGTTAGATCCAGCTGAAGTGCCGTGGATAATATATAAGGATTATTGCTTAAAGAGTGTAGGGTGAAAACAAAATTTTATTAATTATAAAACGATACTATAAGATAAGATATAATTGAAATTATGTATTACTAAGGGTACGAGTAATAAAACAATGATATTAACTTTTTAAACTTTTTGTTAAAAAAATTAAACATTTTGTTTCAAAACAAACCGTTTTTTATTTTTTTAATTATAACTCCTAACTTTAATTATTTTTTATTTATAAATATTTTACTTTTTAAAAACACCAATTTTAAAATATTTTGTTGTTTTAAAAAAAATTCTTATTTTATAAAAATTAATTTCTTTATAAATAACATTAATAAAAAACCTTTTCTTTAATTTATTACAAGGATTTTTAGTCTATAAAAAATATAAATAAAATTATCAGTAATTATAGTAACTATTAATTAAAAGATAGAGGCGAGAAAATTTTGATAAGTAGTAATGTGGTGATGCCATGTGTACCACTCATTTACCATCTATCTATACTAATAAAAGAAGGTTTTAGAAGACACATGGTACAATTGTAGACCATCTAAATTTTATTTTCCCGCCTCTTTCTCCTAATAAATATCACATTAACTACTAATGATTTTATATAATTCTTTTTCATATCAATTTTTTTATTAAATTAAAAAAGAGATATTTCTACAAATGCAATTTTTAAACAAATAACATTTATGAAATAAGAAATTTTTTCAAAAATTATAAAACTTAAAAAAACAATATTTTTTAAAACCTATGTTTTCTAAAAAATAAAATTCTTATGAAACAAAAAGAAAATTCAAAGTTTAAGGAAATTATTAAAAATAAAACTTTTTTACAAAAATGGTTTTTTTGAAACAGTTTGTTTAAAAACTAACTTTTTTGATAAAAACCAAAAAAAAATAAAAAAAATGATATTGTTTTTTATCATTTGTACGTAATTTCAATCATATGTTATATCAAAAGATCGTTTTATGATTCATTAATTTTTATTAATAATTATTAATATTTTATTTATTCAACCCGTATAATACACGTGGTATTAACCTAGTTTTATTATAACAGAGAGATAGAGAGATTTTGATTTGTTTGATTATTCAATATAAAAAAAATCTTACTAAATTAGGGTTTCTTAACATTGACACAAGCAAACGATATATTTTAACTTGCAAGAGTTAGCATAAGTGGAGTAGGATTATAACTTTAAATTAATGTATTTCTAAAAAGAAAATTCTTAAAATCTTATTGCGTTTTAAGATCCCAAATCCTTCTACTCTAATAAAATAATAACTTGGGGTGACACATGTCATCACCACATTTATTCTCACAAATATTTTCCAGCTTCTCTCTACTATTAAATAATTACCTTAATTACCAATTATATTATTTAACTTTTTTTAAAATAAAAATAATTTTTAATAAATTTGAAAAAAGATCTTCTTATTAATGTTATTTTTAAATAATAATTATCCTATATATTAATTTTGAAAGGCGATGAACAGTGATATGGTCATGCGTGGCAAGCTTTTGTTGATTAAATGAGGTGTAATATTGATTTCAAGCCACGTTTCTTTCCAGTAATCATTGTTGGCTTCTTTTGTAAGATATTGAGATCTGCATTCTGTCCCTCTAATTCATTATTTCGATTGAAGATGATCTTCATTTTCGACTAACTCAAAAAGCAAGCAGCGGTTGGACGACCTTGACGACGGCAGCATAGGATTTCCGGCTTAGATCGGAAGGTGCATGTTCTCTTATGGGCAGATCATTACGATTAAGGTAAATCTCTAGACCCTAATCGACTTTCCGGGTGTTTAAACACTTGATAACCACCGATTTGTGGTTGTGTGGTCGTTTTCAGGCATCGACTACCTCCGGCGCTTCCAACGGTAGCAGAGATGGTGGCGTTGGGTTCTTCGCATAAAAACTCTTTTTCGTCTTCAAAACTTTTCTCAAGAAATTTTGCGTTGTGACAATCAGGTAAACAAGTGTATTGCTCCATCTCCGTCCACGCGTCTTAGAGATGCCACATCGCCGCCCAGGCCTTTCACCTAATTTGCTTTACACGCAGGTTTTTTTGTAATTGTTCTCAAGTGTTTGGATTCCTAGGATCTGGTCATCTTATTCTTCTTGACTTCTTATGTGTAGTAAAAATTCAAGGCTGGAAACTTATATCAAGTACTAGATAAACTTATTTAATCTATAAGCAAACAGCAGTAATTTTGACATGTTTAGTTATGATCTATTTGGGGTGTATTTTTAAATTGGTCAAACCCATTTTAACATCTTGGTATTTACTTTGCAGATGCTAAGAAGTATGTGTTCACAGGTGATTTGGTCGAGTATGATTAAGTGCAAAGGTTATTTTCAGTGGTTTAACTAAATGAGTTCATTTTAGTTATGTGCAAAATAACCAATCTCTTGAATTA
Organism: Flaveria robusta; assembly: GCA_025506415.1. Classification (NCBI taxonomy): domain Eukaryota; kingdom Viridiplantae; phylum Streptophyta; class Magnoliopsida; order Asterales; family Asteraceae; genus Flaveria; species Flaveria robusta. The sequence goes on along the minus strand of CM046459.1, from coordinate 11,161,902 downwards.
TAGGCATAAGGCTGACTATTTTTTCTGCAAATTATTTGATTCAGATATTAATACCTTTTTGATTTATGGATTTTTAATTTCTATATTTTGTTGTTAGGGTGGAACTGAAGATGAGAGTCAACTTTCGTTGCGATTAGGAAGCGTTGAGAAGAAAGTGAGGTGATTTCTAATAAAATAATTACACACTTTAGTTTCAGATTTTAATACAATATTATAGATCATGTTTCTCTCATCAGTTTCATTATAATACATATTAATGTTTTGATTTTACCAATTATCTAATAAATCATTCAAAAAATAATAAACTACCAGCTTATAAGTTTAAGTAACAGTGACTCTGTGTGTTTTTTTGTTTTTTGTTTTATTTTTCTGAAGAAGTTTTGAAACTGTGAAAACTTATACTGCATAAGGTAAAAGGTAATTGCTTAAGCCATTTATAATTTTACTTTTACGAATAAGTTACCTCCTGGTGTAATGCAAATAACCAATTCTTTGATACATCACAATATGGCTTATTTTTGGTAAATGCATCTTAGTTATGAATAGAACAAGGAAAAGAATACTCGAGGCAAAAAAAATAATAGAGTGGTACAATTCCACGACCACCAAACCATGTTTATGAGGAGGTTTAATGGCTCTAGCTTCAAACACAAGGCAAGAGGTTATATGTTACAAAATTGTTTTGTAAATATTAAACACTTTGTAAATCTGTTTTCAGGATTTGGAATGCCAGTGTTACTTTTGTTAGGACTTGATTACTTTTTTGATATGATGTTAATATGTAGAAACTCATCGCAACGTGCATGGTCGTCGCAGGTCTAACGGTTCCCAACGGGTCGTTCAAGTTTCTTTCAACCTCTTATGCGACCTGTTTTGACTTCTTTAATCAAGCAAATGCTTTGATCATTTTTCAAATATTTGACTTGAGGGTAATGCAAAGAAGTTACATGGACTATAATTAGAGCTTATTGATGTCAACACACAAGGTTTTAAATTTTTTTAACATTTTTATATCTATGTTCAAAAAGTGTGTTAATTTTAACATTTATGTGATACCACAGTGTGAGTAATCATGGTAAGCCTCCTGATGCAAATGTTGTTGCGTCCATAGTTATTGTTGCAGTTAGAGTGTTAGACATGGGTCATATTCTCAATAAGGTTCTCTTTTGTTTCTTTGATTAATCCAAGCTTTTCTAATTATTAAATTGAGTGTTCTTTTTTTTTTTTCAGCAGAAGTTTACTCATTTTGAACTTAACGCCGACTACAACAACTCTACGATCTTTTACTTTCGATGATCTAAACCAAGGGGTAGAACATCTATGTACATATACTGACTTTTTATACTAACCGTTCTATAAACAAACAACAAACATATGGCAACGCAAACCAAATTACCACTCGCGCAACGCGCGATGATGTATACAACTAGTTTTTATAAAATAAGAAATTTTATAAAATATCGAACTTTTTTAAAATTAGTGTTTTTAAAAAGTAAATTTTTTATAAACAAAAAATAATTAAATTATAAATTATAAAAAAAACTTTTCAAAAATAATATTTTTAATACGGTTTGTTTTGAAACAAAATATTTTATTTTTTTGGAAAAAAAAATCATTTTATACTTAATAAAATTTTATTATATTTAATATTTTATTTGTTCAACCCATGTAATACACGAGTTTACTAAAACTAGTATGTCATAATGTTCCTGATTTACGCATGGTAATCACAAACGTTTTATCATACCAATATTTTAAATACTTTTTCTTTGTTTTTAGGTTTGTTTTTGGTTTCTAAAATTATAGAACGTGACCGGTCCGAACCAAGGGTGACTCGGCTGTATACAAATATAAGAACTCGTTTAGAGCCCCCAAATTTTATGTGCCCAAATTTCTTGATTATATACTAGATTGTACATTATTATTATTTTTTTTACAAAAGATACGTTTGAAGAAGAGAATAAATAATACATATGTTTAACTCTAATATGTGTGATTATGGGTGTTTAAGAAATTTTATAATACATATGTTTCATCATATTTTCATGTTTTAAGATCTGAAGTAAAGAAATGTATTTACTTTTCTTTTTTTACGAAAAAAGCCCTGACTCTAGAATCTAATTGAGCACCTAGAAATATTGAGTTGGCCTTGTATTAAACATGTTATTAGGGACTTGTTAGGATTATTTATAACATATCATCTTACATTTGATTTGTGTTAGATTGACGTGGTTAGTCGATGATGGTTTCAGGTTGATAGTTTGAATTCAAACTCAACTCATTATTGATAATACATCAACACTAATTTAATCACATTCAAAATATTGAAAGCCAAACATGACATGTAATTTGTTCATTTAAAGAGTTGAACAGTTTAAGAGGTTGTAAATGAGGTATGATCAATTTGTATATGTGTTAAGTGAAACTTGTTAAGTTGATTATATAATTCTTCTACTATAATAAAAAAGTAACTAAGTATGACATATGTGATTATCATATTTCTCTTTACTAAATTTTCTTGCTTTTCTCTCCTATTAATAATTACATTAATTACTAATCAAATTTTTTTAAATATAAAATATTTTAAAATTGATGCTTTTAAAAAGTATAATTTTTATAAACTAAAAATAATTAAAAATGGGATTTAAAATAAGGAAATTTTTCAAAAATGATATCTTTTTTAAAACGGTTTATTTTGAAACAAAATATTTAATTTTTTTTTGAAAATAAAAAGTTTAAAAAGTTGATATCGTTTTTAATTGCTTCTACTTCTTACTCATACATAATTCAATGATATTATATCTTAAAATATTTTCTTATAATTAATAAATTTAAATTTTATTTAATATTATATATGTTCAACCCGTATAATACACGATTTTACTAAAACTAGTTAGGTAATAAGAAGGTTGATAATTCAATTTGTTTAGAGTTACGTGAGCTAAACTATATGATTTGAACATAGCTTATTTATTAAACATGTGACACACAACAATCTTAAATATTTTAATCATTTTCATTTCATAGAATATTTATTGAATTATCTTATTTCTCTCCTGTATTGAATCCTTATCTTTAAATCCATCTTCAGTATTTTAGAAAAGGGAAGAGTGATTCCCTAAAAATAAAGGTTCGCCATTTAATCCCTAGCTAGGTCATGATCACTTCGTATATAATTCATATTTTTTTATAATTGATTGAGTGTATGCGAGTGAAAAAAAAATAATAAAAAAGTTTTAGATTGTGAGTAAAAGAAAGAAAGAAAAAAAATAAACAAATTTTAAATATAAATATGTTTATTAGTTAAATTATCACGATGAGTCTGGTATAGGTTGTCTAAATCCTCTTATGTCTATCACAAATTTAACTTGGAACATGGTTTGAAAACAGAGATCCGACAAACCTATTAGATGCGTTCAATTTGCTAGAATTCTTGTGTATATTATGAAGCTAGATTGTAATTATATTCATTGGGTGTTTTTTGGAATCTTATATCACACCACTATATTCTATATCTATATATTATTAATAGAAAATTTATAGCATCTAATAAAATAAGGTTTTTTTTGTCACTTGTCCTTCTTTTATCTCACTTTTTGCCACTTGTCATTCTTTTAGACATCCACACATTAATTTTCTCTCCAAAAGGATATTATAGTAATTTAAATACTCATATAAATTTCTCTCTCTTATTAAAAATGAATGTTATTAATTGCTATATTTATCTCTCTTATGTAAATTTTATTAAAATAAAACTATTTTTTTAAATAGATTTTATTAAAGAAATTAGAAATCAAATCTTTTAATTAAAATCTAAATAATAAAAGAACTAAAATTTTATATAATATGAAATTTTCTAAAACACTAAACATTTTTAAATAAAATATTTTAAATCGTTTTGTTTTTAAAAAGCGTTATAAGCTGGTGAACTTTGTTAAAAACTGTCTTATTAAAACAACCAGAATCATTACAAACACGCGTTTTTAAAAAAACAATATTTTTATAAAAAAATATTTATAAAAAAATCTTAAAACGAATATTTAAAAGTGAAACTATTTAGATAAGAGAGTTAAAAATAGTATAATTGTTTTATTTCTTGAACTATTATGTATATATAACTTTAGTTATATTTTATATTAAAAATATTATACTGTAACTTTTCGTGTTTATGATTAACTATAATACGTTTAATTAATGAGTTTTAGACTATCCATCTATCTACAAAAAAAACTAAAATAAGCATGAAACAATTTTAAAACTTATTATACTTACTTTCTCATTTCTCTATATTGTTAATAATAATATTGAATACTAATAATATTACTCGTAGCATCTTCAAATTAAAAATGTATAATTTATTAAATTAAAAACCTATTTTTTTATTAAAAACACACTTTTTAAAAACAAAAATTTTATAAAATACAAAATACGATAAAAATTTTTTTATCATTTTTCTTAAAACAAAATATTTAGAAATCATAATTTTTGATAAAACAAAAGTTTAAGAAAAATATATAATTATTTATTTACTTAAAATAGCTATTTGTATGCAATTATAATTATATTTTATCTTCAAAAATGATTTTATAATGCATAAATTTTTAGTTATAATTATTTGATATTTTATTTAGTCAATCCGTGTAATACACGGGGACTAACCTATAATATTATAAATTCATATATATTATCATTGTTTTGTAAACGCATTCAAAGTATGAATTCAAAGTTTAAGTGATATTTTGTTTTAATTGACTATCCTTATTTTTGTTTACTTAGTTCAATTAAATTAATTGTTGGTTAATTTACTTAATCATAATATTCACAACTCATCATCTCATACTGATTATATAATGATAAAGACTTAGTATCAGGAACTAGCTTTCGTATCTTCACGAATCTATACTTGATTCTTACAAAATCTATACTACTATCCGATAGATATATTTGTTTATTTTGTACGATGTTTGGCATAAAGTGAACCATTTCATAATTTTAAAGCTTAATTGGATTTAATATTATCGCTAATTATTTATATTTAAAGTAAATTATTGAACACTATTATATGTTATTTTTGTTTTACCTAACTTTCACAATTATTAACCATCTTACAAATAATCTAAAATGTTAAAATTACAGCCCAACAGTAAAAGGTAAAAACTATTTGAAGTAAATTCATGTTTAAGCTAATACGGAGTAGTTTATAGTGATATAGTTTTAAAAATATGATGTCTGTCAAATGAATAACTATTTGTTATTACTACTTCTATTACATAACAAATTGTTTTTATTATCATAAATTTATTGTAATTATATATTAAGATTCATAAAAATATTAGTATTTTTATTATCGTTTATAATACTAATAATAGTGGATCCTGTGCGTGAACATATACATTATTTTCATTTAAGTTTTTGAAATACATTTTTATCATTATTTCAATTTATAGTATATAATAAAAGAATAACTAGGATGACACATGCCACTCTCCTGTTACTACTCAAAAACAATATATTATTAGTTTTATAAGTAAATTAAGAAGTAGATATTTTAATTAGTGTTTAATTTAGTCAAGTTTTTTAATTTAAGAAACTAAATTAATAATTCATTTGTGTTTAATTTAATCTTTCTACTCTAATAAAAAGTTATCTTTGGGGGACACTTGTCATCACCACATTCATTCTTATCAAAATTTTTCCGCTTCTCTTTTGTATTAAATATTTGCATTAATTACTAATAATATTAATTAATAATTTTGGATCTAAATTAGTTTTATAAGTAAATGAAGAATTAGATATTTTAATTAGTGTTATTTATAAGGAAATAAATTTTATAAAAATAAAAAACTTTTCAAAAACGCAAAAAAATTTTAATATATTTTTTATAACGAATTGTTTTGAAACAAAATGTCTAATTTATATTTGGGAAAAAACAAATAAAAGTTTTAAAAGTTAATATAATTGTTTTATTACTTATAGTCTTTAACCATATCATATATTAAAATATTGTTTTATAACTAATAAATTATTATTTTATAAAATATTTTATTTGATCAACCCGTGTAACACACGGGTTTACTAAAGCTAATTTCATTATATTTCATTTAATTACATTTTTTTTCCCAGAAGTATTCCACTCATGCATATCTAATCTACTTCTTTTAATTATTTTTATTACCATCAAACATGTATACTACAACATACAAACACTCGTTAACGATAATAATTACACCATCTGTCACCGCTACGTAAAATGCAGATAATATAAGTATAAAATGATTTATATATACACGCTAAAGTGGGTCCAAATGAACAATGACCATCATCCCCTTGTGTCACCGGAGAAAAAAGCCCCTTTTTCCCCACCTTTCAGTTACGAATTCTGCAACATTTTCAACTTCAACACATCCTTCACACGCCCACATTATCACCATAAATACCACTTTATTTCTTTTCCAATTTCCACCCCTAAAACAGAGTCCTCTGTTTCTCTCATCTTCATCATGCTTCTCTATAAACTTCCAACATTCATATGGCCCATTCTACTTCTATTAATTCACCCGTATTCGGCTTTCGGATTGATCTTCGACCGTACGATCGTCACGAACCCTCCGCCGCTAGGCATATGCGCCTCCGCCGTGACGCGATATGGCTACAAGTGTCTGGAGATTGATGTATGGTGTGAGTTTGGGTTAATTGGTTGGTTGGTTGATGATTAATTGTTTTCTTTTTTTTTTTTTTTTTTGGGTCAGGTGGTGACGGAAGATGGGTATATATTGAGTGTTCAGAGGATTCCGGTGGGGAGACACGGTGGCGGTGGCGGTGGCGGTGGCGGTGGTGGTGGTGGGAGGAGTAGACCACCGGTGTTGCTGCAGCATGGAGTTCTTGTGGTAATATATAATTTATTTATATAATTAGATTGCTTACAAAGTCACAAGCACGGGTTATATGTCTAGTTAAACGTCAAAATTTTATTTTGTCGCCACCCATATAACATATGTTTTTTCTTAATGGCCTTAACTTAATATACTATAAGTTAATTTCAGTTTATTTCATGTTTTAACCGAAGCTTAAATTTAACGTTTTTTATAAATTGGTTTTTCAGTGTTGAAATATATTGTAATCGTATATATTTATTTTTTTTATATATGTAATTGACCAATTTTATTTTACTATTTTATATATTAGATGGCTTGAAAAAAAAACAGATTGATTATTTTATTCTTTGGATCCTTCTTTTTTGTTCTTAAGTTGTTAATATATACACAAACAATTACTATAATTGTTAAGTTCATTACGTTTAATTCAAATTATTGACCTCATGTAAGAAACTTCAGGCTTTCAAGTATATCAACAAAATGATATATAAAAGTTTGAAGTTTAATACATTTAGAGATAATGATTTTAGTAGACTTTAATGGAACAAACCATTGCTTAACTTACAAACAAAAATAAATAAATGATCTTTTTGATGTTTAGCTGACATTTTATTGATAGCACTTTAAAATATGGATGGGTACAATGATTTTGTCTGTTTATTTATCGTTGGCAAAGAAAAGTAAAAAGGAACACAAAATCAGGAAAAAGACATGCGTATATTTGCGTGATAATTCACGTCGTCCCATGAATGTGTTTTTCATTAATATATTGAAACTTAGGATAAAACAATATAATGGAACACATGCATGTTGCCACGTCATTTCGTTTCATTTTGTCTGTGTCATTAGGTGTGTCGATGTTAGCCTCCGATTTTGCCTTTATATTCACGACTATATAATGAGTGACGGTCGGGATTGAGGAAATTTTTACTCTTGTACGAGGATGAATCCTTTTGTACGGTATCGGTATCGGTATCGGTATCGGCATCGGTACTGGTGTTTGAGTTCTGGTTAACTTGATTTCTGTAGTTTGTGGTATTGATATTGATAGAAAAAAGAAATAAGGAATTTGTGTGCATTATAAATCTTTCTACTCTAATAAAATGGTATCTTGGGGTAACACGTGGCAGCATCACATTCATTCTAACTAAAATTTTCCCGCTTCTCTTTCCTATTAAATAATTACCTTAATTATCAATAATATTATTTAACTTTTTTTAGAACAAATATAGTTTTTTAATAAATTTATAAAAGATCTTCTTATTAATGTTATCTCAAAAAATAATTTTTATAGAATAAGAAACTTTTACAAAACATTAAACTTTTTTAAAATTAGTGTTTTTAAAAAGTTAATTTTTTATAAACAAAAAATAATTAAAATTGAAATTTATAATAAGAAATTTTTTAAAAATGATATTTTTAATACGGTTTGTTTTGAAACAAAATATTTATTATTTCTTTTGGAAAAAAAAATTTTAAACCAAAAGTTTAAAAAGTTAATATAATTGTTTTATTACATATTGTTCTTACTATACATAATTTCAATTATATTTTATCGTAAAATATCGTTTTATACTTGATAAATTTTTATTATATTTAATATTTTATTTGTTCAACCGTGTAATACACGGGTTTACTAAAGCTAGTGTTTTGATATTTTAAGTTCACGAATGTGTTTTATACAATTTTGAGACGGTTTGAATGTTTTTGGTATTATGGTTTTATGGTTGTGGATAAATTATAACTATATACGATTTGAAAGAGGGTGAATGGTTGTAAATCAAGATTGATGGTTCTATTCTTTAGTTTATTTCGTTTCCTTATTTTTTTCTTTTTTTCAATTCGTTTAATTTTTTTTTTCTCTTTTTAGGTTTTTATTTGGTAAATGTTTTGTTTACCTTTTTTTTATTTTTTATCTTTCCAGATTTTTAGCTTTCTTTTTTTCTTTTAGGTTTTTTTAAAAGTATCTAACGTTTTGCTTTAGCATGAAAGGACATTTTATATCTTTTTTAATTAACATTCATGTTGCATCAACATTTAAAATATACGACCATGAATTACAACACTGCCATGAAGTGCGGGGTGTAATACTAGTTTCATACAATCTTGGGATGTTTTGGATTTTTTTAGGTAAAACAAAGAAAAAAAACCTAAACGAAACCAAAACAGTAAAGTATCAAAAACCCGCTAACGATACAGGTACCAGCGTGACAATTTCAATATGTTTTTTAAGTCGTTTTCGGTTTTGGTTATTTTGGTACCAATACCAAGCTTATCCCTACTCTCGTCTCTTTTTATTCATATGCTATCATCAAACAATTTATTTCAGACTCAACGAATATTATATTTGGGTTTTTTTCTATAAAATCATCTTTATTTTATATATATCTTTTTGAAAATAAGTTTGTTTATAAACCTACAAATACAATTCTAGATATGGACCAGTCAACTTTTTTACTGGCTCCATAATTGTCCTTGACCCAATAGTTACAAAAAACCCGTGAAGGATATTGAGCATAGATTAAGGGCTGACACTTCGACTCCTTAACTAGTACCCATTGCCATTTTTTTCACAAATAAACAAAAAAATTTTTGTTTCATATATACATATATTTGAATATTGTAGCATAATTTGAATGTTGCAATGTAGGATGGTATGACATGGCTACTAAATTCTCCGGAGCAATCTCTAGCCTTGATCTTGGCCGATAACGGTTTTGATGTCTGGATAGCTAACACGAGGGGAACCTCGTTTAGTAGACGACATGTTTCTCTTGATCCTGACAGGCCCGTATGTACGATGTTACATTTTTATATGTCTTTTTTTTTTTTGTGTGTGTCACATTGTGCTTGCAATAACTGTGTTTTTTGTTTGCAAATTGTTACATATCATAGGAATTTTGGAATTGGACATGGGATGAAATCGCGGCTCGTGACTTGCCTGCGGTTATCGCTTATATCTTTCGACAAACGGGCCAAAAGATCCACTACGTCGGACATTCATTGGTAAACGGTCTCACTATTTGATCTAAGTATTGTCGAATATCAAAATTTACGATCAATGTCTAATTGATTAGATTAAGAAAGTAAATATACGCGGAAAGTAAATATTTTAAATGTTTTATCTATTTTCGATTTAAACCAAATGATTTAAAATAGGTAAATTCAAGGGAAAATATGAAATTGGGACCTGGTTGTTGGGGTAAGCCACCATAGGAGACATGTTACATAATCCAGCCATTTAAATGCTTACGTCCATTGTTTATGGGTCTCGTAACTCCAACTGTAGCAAATAATATGCCATTTTTATGTCAGCCCTTTGGTAGTTGGTCCAAATACGAGTTCGCTGACTCTAGAATAAGTTTCGTATCATATTCTATCTTAATGCTTAGCTAATCAACGTCATTTTCGTACTATTTTACACGCTAAAGTACATACCACTTAAAGAGCAAGAACGCAACTTATGATATTATCTTTGTTCCAATTGTAGGGAACTTTGATTGCATTGGCATCTTTCTCAGAAGGTAAACAAATCGACAAGATGAAATCGGCTGCATTGTTAAGCCCGATAGCGTACTTGAGCCATATGACCACCGCACTTGGTGTTGTTGCAGCCAAAGTCTTTGTTGGTGAGGTATTATCATCAACACATTTTCCTATTCATATGCAGCTCACTTTTTTGCTAACAACATTAAATTCCTTTGCAGATTACAATAGTGTTTGGTCTTGCTGAGTTCAATCCCAAAGGGTAAATACCTTAGTTTCTTCTTTTTGTTCTTTATCAAATTTACACATGTGTAACAAGTTAGTCAACCTACTTTTTGGTTTTTCTATAAAATGTACAGGGAAGAGGTGAGCCGGTTCCTTAAACGACTATGCGATGATCCAAAGCTTGATTGTTACGACTTAATGACCGCCCTCACAGGTGAACGACATTTGAATACATAGTTATCAGTCTATTTAGTTAAGGAATGTACATTTTGTTTAACATCATGGTTATTTCATAGGTAAAAACTGTTGCCTCAATGCCTCGACTGTAGACGTGTTCTTAAGAAGCGAGCCTCAGTCTACCTCGACTAAGAACTTGGTTCATTTGGCTCAAAGTAAGTTGCTTTAGTTTAGATTATTCGTGAATATGGATCAATTGGTTTAAAAATTGCCTTAAATGGATCTGTAAAACCTGATATTTGCAGCTGTTAGAGATGGCGTTTTGGCTAAGTATGACTATGGAAATCCTGCCTTTAACATAGAACACTATGGCGTTCCAATGCCTCCGATTTATAACCTTTCGAATATCCCAAACAACTTCCCTTTGTTTATCAGCTATGGAGGCAAAGATGCGCTTTCAGACCCTAAAGATGTGGCCAATCTGCTTGATGATCTCAAGTTGCACGAGGAAGGGAAGCTTAGTGTGCAGTATATCAAGGAATACGCTCACGCGGATTTTATCATGGGTGTAACGGCTAAAGATTTTGTTTATAACAAAATCATCTCGTTTTTTCAACGAAACCAATAAAGATATTGATATTGAATATACAATGATCGTTTTGCCCTCTAAAGATAATAAGTAATTGTTTTGTGTACGTCTTTATTCAGTAATCGCAGACACAAAACCATACAGTATACTTTCTTTTAGCATATGAGCTCAGGTAAAAATGATTTTACAAACTAAGAATAATCACTTCTTTTGAAACATGTCGAGCAGAGGTCTAATGTTCGAATCAAGCTCGTTTACCTGAATTATTGGTGGGGTTTGGGAGTTAGCTGGTTCTTCCTGTTACAAAAAAAAAAAAAAAAAAAAAAAAAAAAACATTTTTAGTTGCAATCATCAATTGATCACTTTCTTGATAATGAAATTAACAGAAAGCAATACCAAATGCATCAATGATAAGTTTCAAAGGCAAGCAAACTATTTTAACAGTAGTGATAAGATTTGTTTTGGCTGCAATTCATATACCTGTCTGTTGGTTTTACATTAAACCTACCAAATACCATAAACCAGTGTGTTAGCAATAACAATCAGATCAGAAAACAAAGAACAGCAGCAAAGTGACTGAATCGGCCTGCTTCTTATTAATCTTAAGAAGAAAACAAAACAGAATTTTCTGAATACAAGAACATTAGAAGAATGACTTATTTAAAGGCTAAACACAGCCTAATTACAGCTAAAACACAGCTGTAGAAAATAAAAACTTTCTAAAATGAAAAACACGTTATTCTAAAAATAAAAGATCTTCCAGCCACAATTGATATTATCCGGAATTAAACAATAATCACCCCCTTAATTCCGGTCTTCACTTCGGCACGACTATTACTTTATGACCGTCATACCCATGAGTTTTCTCATTTCTTCAAATTTAATTCTTGGCAGCGCCTTGGTAAGTATATCTGCCTTCTGTTGGTTTCCGTTGACATGCTCGACCTTGATTTGACCCCTTTTAACACACTCTCTAATGAAGTGGTAGCGTGTGTTGATGTGCTTGCTTCTCCCGTGAAAAACTGGATTTTTCATAAGGGCAATGGTTGACACGTTATCCACAAAAATAGTCACCTTCTCTTCCTTCTGACCAGTTAATTCAGCTATCAAACTTCTCATCCACAGGGCTTGACATGCTGCTGATGTGGCTGCCATAAATTCAGCCTCACACTAGCTCAAAGCTACCGTACCTTGTTTTTGTGAGTTCCATGCCACTGGTCCATCATCAAAATAAAACACCAGGCCCGTTGTTCCTCTCCCATCATCAATACCCACAGCATGGCTGCTATCACTGAAGCCATGTAGGATTTTGCTTCCATTCCTTCGATAGCTTATGCCTAGATCAGTAGTTCCTTTTACGTAGCGTAGAATCTGTTTAACAACCTGGAGATGGGCTGATTTTGGTGCCTGCATAAACCTGCTAGCATATCCAACAGAGTAAGACAGATCTGGTCGAGTGTGGGTTAAGTACCTTAGGCATCCAATTGCTTGTCGGTACTGCGTCGCATCAATTGGGTCTCCTTCTTCATTTTTTGACAGCTTCAAACCAGGTTCCATTGGGAACGTGGTTGGGTTGCAATCCCACAATCCTGCCTGTTGAAGTATTTTCTTAGCGTACCCTGCTTGCTTTAGTGGAATTCCTTCACTGTTTTGAATAACCTTGATGCCAAGGTAATAAGCTAGAAGACCGAGATCACTCATCTCGAACATGGCTTCCATTTGTTTCTTGAACTCAGTTATGCCATCATTATTTCCTCCAGTGACAATTAAGTCATCAAGATACACCCCCACAATCAAAGAATCCTTGCTCCTTGTATATACCGCTTGCTCCTGCTTGCATCTTTGGAGCCCAAACTGTTTTAGAACACCATCAAGTCGTGTGTTCCATGCTCTTGGAGCTTGTCGAAGGCCATAGAGTGCCTTTGACAGTTTATATACTTTATGCTCACTTCCCTTTTTTATAAACCCTTCCGGCTGGGAGACGTACACTTCTTCTTTAAGTTCCCCGTGAAGGAAGGCCGACTTCACGTCTAGATGATGAACTTGCCACCCTTGTTGAGCTGCTATTGCCAAGATCAACCGAACAGTTTCGATCCTTGCTACTGGGGCAAAGGCTTCATCAAAATCCACCCCCGGTTGTTGTACGTAGCCCTTCGCTACAAGCCTTGCCTTATACTTTGTGATCTTCCCACTTGCATCCTTTTTTGCTTTATACAACCACTTCAGTCCTATAAGCCGATGACCGGGTGGAAGGTCTGTTAACTTCCAGGTATTGTTCCTTTCAATCGATGCCATTTCAGTGGCCATTGCTTCCTTCCATTCTTGTTTTATTGCTGCTTCCTTGTATGTACGTGGTTCTTCTTCCATGAGAAGAAGGTCATTGTAATTGACAGTTTTGTGAGAGGCTCTGTTGTAAATTTCACCCAGTGGTTTTAGCCCTTTGACTGGTGAGTCATCAAACACTTCTTCTTCAGCTTCAGATGGGTCTGATGGGCCGGTGATATCAGTCGGTAATTGTGGCAGAAATGGTCCTCGACTTGCAACACCTTCACTTGGGCTTCCAGAATCAAACGAAAGATTCTCTGAATGTGCAGGACTGCTCATGAATGATCGGCTTTCTGGTCCAGCCCCAACTGGGCTTTTAGGCCCATTTGCCGAGCTTAGAGGGCTGGAAGAAGTCCCTGGGTTGGCAGCTTCGTGCTGGCTTTCTGCAGGTTGACTGCTCAAGTCATTGAACCCATTTACAGGGTCCAATTCCACTGAAAATTCAGCCCATTCAGGGTTGTCATCACTAACTTCTGCTAGATAGTTTTTCCAATCCCATTTTCGTTCTTCTACAAACTTGACATCACGACTTATAACAAGCTTTCTTCTATCAACATCGTACATTCGATATGCTTTTGATCCGGGTTCAACTCCCAAGTGCACCATTGGAATGCTTCTGATGTCTAGTTTCTTCAACTGATTTGGAGGGACTTTGACATGGCCAACACACCCGAATATCCTTAGGTGATCAACTCTTGGTTTCCTTCTTGTTAAAGCTTCATAAGGCGTCTGGTCCTTCAAAGCTTTTGTGGGCAGTCTGTTTAGAACATAGACTGAATGTCGAACCGCCTCTGCCCAGAAAATTTGAGGAACCTGCATAGCATTCAACAAACTTCTGGTTGTGCTAATAACAGTTTGATTTCTCCGCTCCACAACTCCGTTTTGTTGCGGAGTGTATGGGGCAGTCAACTGCCTAACTATTCCCTCTTGTTCACAAAATAAGTTAAAGTTTTGTGAAGTAAATTCCCCCCCACGATCAGTTCTAAGGACTTTAATTCTTGTCCCTAGTTCATTTTCAGCAGTGGCCTTAAACTTCTTGAACTGCTCAAAAGTTTCATCTTTCGATTTGAGCATGTAAGCCCACATATACCTGCTGCAATCATCAACGATTAGCAAAACATACCTGTTTCCAGCTTGGGTAGTAGGTGTGATGGGCCCACATAAGTCTGCATAGATCTGCTCCAAGGGTCGCGATGCTCTAAAAGTTGTGTGATCCGGAAACGAGTATCTGGAATGCTTTCCGGCTAGACACGCTTCACACAATTGTGTGGGATGGCTTATATGTGGAATACCCTCAACAATCTCTTTTGTTGACATCTGCCTAAGGGTATCAAAATTGGCATGACCTAAACGTGCATGCCATATCCACGCCATTTCATTGGTTTTTGGATATAAACATATTGGTGAGCCAATCCGCAAATTAATCTTGTACAGCCGATTGTGCGACCTCTTTACCTTCAACAGTAATCTGCCATCCGGTTCATACATCCACAAATACTCACCCCTCATTAGAACTTCACAGCCAGCTTCGGTAGTTTGCCCTAGGCTGACTATGTTGCTCTTGAGGAATGGTATGTAGTACACATCCGTTAGGAGGCGTTGCTCACCATTTTTACAATCCAATAGGATTGACCCTCTTCCTTCGATTTCTACACATGACCCATCGCCAAATCGTACTTTGCCACCTACATTTGAATTGAGTTTAGTAAATAAACTCCGATTCCCAGTCATGTGGTTGGATGCTCCATTATCCAAGTACCACATAAACTCTTCATCAGATGTGGATGTAAATGCAGCTGGTATAACCTTCTCTTCATTCAGATAGACCAGCTCCCTTTGGTCTTGAAAACCTACTGTCATCAACAAAGTAGGCTCATCCACATGTGCTTGGGTTAAGTTGCTTCGTTCATCTCCTTTTCTGGTTGGGCAATCTGATGCAAAATGTCCCATGGCATCACATCTGAAACATTTAATATTGGAGCGGTCCTTCCTTTGATTTGCACCCCATTGATTTTCATTCGAAGTTCCTTGACCGGAACCCCTTCCACACCCATTTGAACGACCTCGACCTCGACCTCGTCCTCGGCCTCAATTGTCATAGCCATTCCCTCTGCCACGACCGGTTCCTTTTTGGTCCTTCTTTCTGAATTGCCCTTCTTCACATGAAAGCAGCAGCTGATTCCCTTTGGATCCTTGCCCTTTATCACCTGATTTGATCCTCTCTTCAAATGCTCTAAGTCTGCCGATTGCTTCTTGAAAGGACATGGCCTTTAAATCTGCAAACTGTTCAATAGAATCAACTATAGGTAAGAAACGATCAGGGAGAGAACCGAGAAACTTCCTGACCAGCTTTATATCTTCAAGTGTAGCTCCCAGGCTGTTTGCTTTCGAGACAATGCTACTGATGCGTCCGGCAAAGTCTTCGATCGCCTCTCCATCTTTCATTTTTAGTGCTTCGAATTCAGTCATTAAGGATCCCAGTCGGGCCTCTATAACCCGATCGACCCCAACATAGCGAGCCTTCAAAGCATCCCAGATCTCTTTCGCTGTTTCGAACTGGGAAACTTGGAGGACAAGCTCTTCGGGTATTGCCTGGTACAGGTAGGCTATTGCTATATTGTTCTTCTTCGGGTCAACGTTAACGCCTGGCTCGATTGCTTCCCAAACACCGTGAACATTAAAAATTGCCTTGATTTTGACAGCCCAAATTGTGTAGTTTGTTGCTGTCAAAACAGGGCATTGTAGCGACAGATTGGTATTCTCCTTCACCCCTACAATCTGGTTTGCAGCTGGAGTCCCTGCCATCTTTTCTTGCTTCTTCTCTGATTGATTGCACACTCCTTCGGCTCTTGATCACACCCTTTTGACCAATGTTTGAGCGCTGGTTGTCCCTTTGAACCAGGCTCTGATACCAATTGTTAGCAATAACAATCAGATCAGAAAACAAAGAACAGCAGCAAAATGACTGAATCGGCCTGCTTCTTATTAATCTTAAGAAGAAAACAAAACAGAATTTTCTGAATACAAGAACATTAGAAGAATGACTTATTTAAAGGCTAAACACAGCCTAATTACAGCTAAAACACAGCTGTAGAAAATAAAAACTTTCTAAAATGAAAAACGCGTTATTCTAAAAATAAAAGATCTTCCAGCCACAATTGATATTATCCGGAATTAAACAATACAGTGTGTTGAAATTATAAAATTATAACTCATATACAAATCCCAACAGTTTCTACTGCTAGTGAGCTTTCAGATCTCATGACCAAGGGGTTGGGCTCAAATCAGTTTGCTTCTCTTCAGTCCAGGTTAAATGTCGTTGCTGTCACTCGCACTAACATTTGCTCCTCTTACAACTCACCATTGGGCCATCATCACCATCTGTTATTCTGTTCAATACCTCTAGTGGCGGAGCTTGAAGCATACCATGGGGGGGGGGGGTTGAACTCTAAATATATTAAAAAATTTACACTATCCGGCCGCAAGAAGATGCCCCCCCCCCCCCCCCCGGTTCGTCACTAAGCTTCACCAATGAATAGCTTTACACTCCATGGCCAATATCCATGATGAAAGTGATTACTAAATAAGATTATTGCTAAACACATGTTTACATCAGTCATTTTACACTCATAACTGCAACCTTTTGGCCTCAAAATAGCTTTTTTTCTTGGCTTTCATCTATCTCACACTGCCACATAGTTCTCCTTTCAAACTTGATAGATTTACTTGAACAACCATAAATTGTATTATTTTGATTGAGATGAACAAAATTCTTACATGCAGGATGGTTCATAGGTTGAATAAGTTGTTCAACCAAGAAAACTGATCTAATAATCAACAATAACTTGTTGGGAGATTAATTCTCATCTATCACAAGTTGGTGATAAAGATGATTTAAATAAAAGGATAATATCAAGTTTGGATAGAATCCTAATTAATAGTATTAGTTTTATTATTAAAAGATATAATAGGTTATCTATAAATATCGAGTTATGTTTGTAATCAAGTTTTGATTGATTTTCTTGGTTGCTAATAAAAGTTTATGGAGAGTTATTCCAATTGATCTTGTTTTCTATATCGATTCTGGACTTGATAACTCACTTGATTTGTACAGATAAAACAGAACAACGCAATCTTGTACTGCTATTTACATAGACGTTTTCATACGTGTGGTACCTTGTTTAACTCGATAAAGGTATACAAAATTGAAAATATAAATTACAGATGAAGTTATCATGCCTTTTTAGTGGCATATGATTTCTCCAAATGAGGAAATGCACTTAAGATGTTATGGGCTCTCAAGTCTTGTCTGGTCAAGATCCCAACCACTGGTGGCACCTATGAAAACAAGCATAAGATAATGTCAGTATCATTAGTCCACACCATGATGATCTTTATGTTATTTCTAAAAATAGAAAGCTAACTTACATCAGGGCCATGACACTTTGGTAACACTAGCATGTGGCGAAGCCCGATTTGCCTGAACTGCACCAAAGCCTTGGCAACCGACATGGTTTCCACCACAGTGTAAGGAGTTGTGTTGGTAAGTGGATGCAAATCCACATACATTTCCATTTCATCTTTCGTGACTGCCACCTCCTCTATCGTGCCCCATCGTTCCGCCACATCGACCCATGTGAACTTTTCTCTGACTTCCCACTCCTCTGCTCTCCTCCTCTCTTTCAAAAACCACTTCTTCTTCAACACTAACAAAATATGAGCTCTTAACACAAGCCCATGCACTTCACTCATCTGGCCACCAGTTGGCACTGATGTAGTATCCACAACCGCGAAAGCATTATGAGTCGTGGTTCTTAAAAAGTCTACAATCCGGCCCACTTTTTCAATCCCACAAAGAGTTACAAGTGGTGGCTTGATGTCGGCTAGCTCACCAACGGTTATAT
This sequence comes from Flaveria robusta, assembly GCA_025506415.1. Lineage (NCBI taxonomy): Eukaryota > Viridiplantae > Streptophyta > Magnoliopsida > Asterales > Asteraceae > Flaveria > Flaveria robusta. The sequence goes on along the minus strand of CM046459.1, from coordinate 11,143,321 downwards.
TTCTCATCCAAGGCTCAGGGTGGCCTTCTAAGAAAGGTAGCCCTTTAAGTTCTAGTATGATCTCGTAGATGCTCGGGTTGAAGCAGTCTCCAACAGTTTTTGAGATCAAAAGCACAAGCATTGTTATGGGGAGTAAAAGAAGATTGTTGGTCAACTCAAGAAATATCACACAAAGAGAAACAGTCATCCTCATTGAGCCTGCCATCAATGAAGCTGCACCTAGAACCGCGAAGAGACCTTGGTCAATGGTTGTATAGGGTCCCATTGCCATACCAAGCAGACGGCCGTAAGCTGAGCCCATGAGGATGATGGGGAGGAATAGACCCGAGGGAACTGCTATCCCGAATGTGAAGAGGCCAAGTATGCAATAAAGTGCAAAGAAAATGAGTAGTGAGAACACAGTGTATTCGTCCGGTGTGTTGGTGGAAAAGATGTTTCGTACAGCATCATCACTAGTTGTAAGTAGGAGAGTGGCTAAGTCGTTGTAGTGTCCTTTCGGGCAGTTGAATTTCTTGAAGTTGCCCATTCTTCCTGTTGTTGGGCACTCAGAGTTCATAGCTATTGGGTCGCATGGCGTACAACTTGCGAGGAATGGAAGCCCGTATAAGCACATAGAGGTGAACAATGAGACAGTGAGAGTCAGTAAGATTTTTGCTAATTTCCCCTTTCTGCAAGAAAATAGAACAGATTTAGGATATAAGAATGGTATTAAAGGTAGCTAGATGAGCTCGGTTTGGTTTGGTTGACCCGTTAACACTTTTTTTATCTATGTTCTAAATAGTGAATGCGTTAATTATGATTACAAAAATGATATTAGTAAAAAAATAATCTTAATTTTTGATAAGGTTAACCTGTTTGACCTGTTTTGCTTTTAGCTATATATCTTGATTTCATTCATTGGAGATAAAATAGGGCCCAAGTTGACCCATTCATAAGTAAAAGGGTCGAAACTGATACCCTTTGAGTTAAATTAATTGCAGAAATTTGGAATTGTGATATGTATACTGTATTAAGTATGAACTTATAAACGCTTACCCGTTAATAAGATTGTAGAGACGAAGGACCTTGTGTAAGAGGTAGTTATACAGGCTTCCTAAAACTCCTCCAATGATTCCAATGATGGTTATAGGGATGAGATCAACAACATGGTATTTAACCGATTCGCCACTTACATCAAACATAATTAGCCCGCCTTCACCGAAAAGTCCACACTCTCCTGATTTGCAGTACTCCATGAAGGCTCGAAGCACTACCACCACAACTGCTGTGCTGAAAAAGGTTCTCCACAGAAGTGCACTTCTCCACCATGTTGCTACCTCTTCAAGTGCAAACAACACACCTCCCACCGGCGCGCGAAAAGCAGCACACACCCCTGAAGAGGCCCCACAAGTTATGATATCGCGCCTATCGCGATCATTGTTGAAGTAACGAATCCACCGCCATCTTATCTTGTGATTGTCAGGCCCACCTTGACCGAGTAATGAGGCTATGCAGGCTCCAATGTGAACCAGAGGCCCTTCTTTCCCTAGGTCCAGCCCTGCAGACACAGCTCCTATGCTTCCAATGATCTGCCATATCATTACATAATCGTTCGATTACATGATCTTGAATTCTTGATACATAAACAGTATCAACAACATGATCACTCTTTCTTTTTCTTCAAAAGTTACAACTATTATTAGCGAATATTACCTTAACAAACATTGTTGTTGCACCATACATGTTGGGAGTGTCAACACCATTTAGATAAGCTTTTATTTCAGGAATTCCAGGCCCGGCTGCAGTAGGCGCGAAGAACACACATAGAAGAGTTGCAACCAGTGTCAGTAAGAAATTAACCACAGTCATGAAGAAGAATCCCATCATGTACCTGCATCCACCATGATCATACATACACACATACATAACATTATTAACACATAAGGATGTTAAGATTCTGAAACAGTTAATAATAACTAATAAGATCAACAGAAGACCTTTTCTGCTCTATGTAGTTGACTACAGCCAGAAGTTTGTATCCTGCAATGTTTTCAATAGCAAGATTGATGACAGTGGTTATGAGACCGGTCAAAAGCCCAACTAGAAAAGCGAGTAACCATTTAACGAACACATACTGCAACACCTGAGCTTGTGATCTGGTTCTCCAGTCGTGTTTAAACAGATCATTCTCATTGATCCTGACATTTACAAACAAAAAGATTAGTTCTTATAATCTTATCTACTGTTTCATCGACGTTCAGAAAATCTTTAAAACTAACTTACTCGTAATCCAAGCTTTCGATATAGGAAACTTTGGTCCCAACAAGGGCCAGTGGACTTGCAGAAAGTTTTTGATCGCTCTTGAGAAGTGGTTGATGCAACGAATCGCGCTCTAGGTCTTTTTCTTTTTGGTTTGTTTGTTCCTCCATGTTGGTATTAGTGTCTGCAAATTTGTCTAAATCTTTCTCCATTAGAGCAGTTGCAGTTGTGTAATTAGAGTGATCTTTCTTTAGCTATCTTTCTGCTATTTAAAGATTAGTTGAGGTTAAACCATGCATATAATGCAGTCAAGATTGTGGTGTCATTCATTGGCTTGCTTCCAAAAGACCTATCATTCTTTTTTATGAGATGGAGGATAAGAGAATGGAGATTGTAACATTTGCAAGTGTATCTATAAAATAAAAAATGGGGTCCAGATATAACATTTGATAATGGTTTGTTTCAGAAATTTGGAGATATATAATGCAAAGTGGCCTTTTTATATTACATAATGTTCAATATATAGAAACAAAGAAAAAAAAATTCTAGGATACTCCACCACCAGTCCAATCATACACATGAAATGTGTGAATATAGACCATAAAAATGGTATTTTGCTAATTTTAAAACTAAATGAAAAAAGTACGAGACGTGTTTTCCTAACGTTGCGTACTTGGTTTGTAAAATGTGCGCACAAGGCTTCAGACATGTGGCGATCGAGTTGATTGATAATGCGTGCACACAGATCCTTACCTAGGGGGGTCTAAGTGGCAGTATCCTTTGGTGGGGTCTATGGGGCAAAGCCCCTAGTGGCGATCAAGTAAGTTAATAAAATTTGCTTCAGATCACCTAGTTGATAAAAGCTGTTCGAATTTGATGATCGGTATTTACTTGTATATTCGATAGCAAAATTGATGTTCCATAGTAACTAAAGGTCGGTAGCAACTTTGACTTCCGCATCAACTGATGGTTGGTAGCAACTAGGTCCTCAGTAACAAAATTTGTAATCCGTAGCAACTAGGTCTTCGGTAGTAAAAATGATTACCAACAAGTGATACTGATAGATAGTCTTCAGGAGTGTTGGTACTGTCAATTTACCTATTGTTAGTTGCAATGGATATAACCGCCTACAAGAACTATGTAGTGATTCATTGCACCATTTCAACCAATCATATATAAATGTTGTATTTGGTCAGGATTTGGTACGAAAAATCTTTAGCAGATTTCATACTAGTCTTACAAGAAATCTTTAACATATTTCATACTTATTCTTGACCTCTCTCTAAGATTTCATATATGTGAAATTCTGGAAAATCGATTCAAAATGCATTTTTTAATGAAGCCATTTTTACCAAAATGAAAAATTTCCAAGCTGACCAGCAGCTTGACCCCATGGACCCCACTAACAGGGGCGCTGCCCCCGGACCTCCGTCACTTAGGGGTTTTACTTCTAAGAAGATTTTTAATATCGAAGATCATAATAAATTCAAACAAAACGTACACTCCGCATCTCCTAACTTGTTTGATGGATATTATGATCACATTGGTTATTAGTCAATTCAATTACACTAAAATATCTAACAACTAGTAACACGTTTATAAAATTTGAAGAAAAAACGAACGGATGGAAGAAAAATGGCTCTCGGTGCAAGTGAGGGGTCACTTTGTTTGTACACATGTGCAACTACTAATCAATTTCACATCCTATAGGTTCAATCAAGACAAACATTTGTTCTACTATTGGTCCACGTGGTCAATGTGGGCCCATTTTATGCTAAATTGGATGTAAGCATCACAACTTTCACATATAAGTTTAGTTTTCCTTGGACCACAACCATAGGTGATACGACCTTACATTATTGTTTTGAGTATCAAATCGGTTCAAAGGGTGGCCACTAGTTAGCTTTCGTAGCTAAATCGATAACGTCCACGGTCTAACATGATCAAAATTGACGGTTGTTATCAGAACCGGTGAAACTAAACATGTGATCAACCATTTTTCAGTTTTTCGGTTATAGGAGTATATAATTGGAGAAATTAAGAAAATAGGGATCATAGAAATCATTACTCTTGTCTCTAGCTTTCTTAAGAGTTTTACAAGTTTGTGGGGAGGAGAATGTTGGGTAGCCACTACTTAAAATGGATAGACTTCGGTTATATAGGCACTTAATTTTATTATTAGGATACCCAAGGTAGGATCATATACAAATTACATTTTTCATAAAAACCGTAAGAACCAATACATTTACGCCACTTATACTACATGTTGATGAGTTACTAGAGGTAATATTGTCATACATTTTAAATTTACATATGAAAATCTCTATTTTTATGCAAATCAAAATTCAAATTTAAACTACTTTGTTTTAGTAAACAAATAATTGACAAATTTAAAATTATAGTTAGATTTCATTAAATAAGTTTTGAATAATAACACTATTTGTAGCTGGACTCATTGACGAGAAGTGATGAAATTTTTTCTTGAATAACAAAAGCATAAAAAATAATTCTAAGGTACGCCACTACTTATCTCGATTAGTTTTTTCATTATTGTTATTTTTTATGTATTTTTTCAAATAGTGATAAAACTTCTTTTTGGAATAGCTCTGATCATCTTCTACTGAAGAAGTAGTTTTTGTATTTAGTTTTAAGTTTTATAAATTACACATCTTTCTTTCTTTTATATTAAGTGTTGTTTTGACATTATAAAATATTATTTTTATTAAATGCTATTTTCTTCTATACTAAGTGCTACTATTTTTATAAGATTTTTAACAATGTGCTATTGTGCTATTATATATGTTGTATACAAATAAATGTGCTATTATATACGTAATACTAACTCAGACTATAGTAGCATATTACTGTAAAAATAGCACATTAGTGCAATGTTAATAAGTGTTATTTGAGTATTTGACACTTAATAAGTGGTGTTTTGGTCTGTAATAAGTGTTACTTTTATTTTATAAACTATTGTTTAGGCATTATACAATGTTATTTTTAATATTTTTTTTCAAAAGTTTGTTTTTACTTATTGATCAATAGTTTTATAGAATATGATCATAACACAATTTAATAACGATATAGCATGGTTTAATTTGTATAACAACATAGTTTAATCATGATAATAGCATAGTTTAATTGTATAATAGCACAATTGTAAACTTTTTTAAATAAAATAATTTCTTTAGAAAAAAAAGAGTAGCAATATTATATGCTTATTAAAAATTAAAAAATAATTGATTTTATGGTATAGTTGTTTAAAGAAAATGGGGCATTTACATATTTCTCGCTCATAAGATCATTACTTACGTATTTCCCAAAGTTAAAAATTTAATTACATATTTTTCCTTTCTAAAACATATTTATTACATATTTATCCATGCACTAAAATTAACTTATTGAAAGACTATTTATTTTTAGTTTTTAATATAATATTTTTAGGTATTTTATTTTTTACAACTATCAATTACATATTACGAGCCCTCTGTGTAAATAAAACCATTAAAATTACATCTCCGGATTCAAAAGTTTAAAACTTTATTTTAAAACAACAATCACCCATAATTAAAGTTACATCTATGTATACAAAAAATTATTGTCAAAATTTAAACAATTACAATACTAAAAAGTTACATAAAAATTTCATAGTAAAAATAAGGGTAAAATTATCATTAAATGGTTTTATTTTTATGAGATGAATTTATATGAAATATACATGTTTTAGGAAGGGAAAATATGTAATTGATTTTGTGGCTTGAGAAAATATGTAATTAGTGGGTTTTAGGAAGGGGAAATATGTAAAAATCCCAAAGAAAATAATAATGTATATGAAATTTATTTTAATTTGAAAAATTGGTGGAAATAGCTTTAAATATAAAAAAAAGTTAATCTAAAAACTTCTTTTCCTAATTTTAAGGAACGTGAGAAGTTATTTTACAATTAATAGTTTTGCAATTGACTAAATCACCTTTAATCTCATTAAATATTATAATTTTTACTATTTGATGATGTGTACTTAATCTTAGCCCGCATTTTATTAATCAACGCATAGGATCTGTTCTCACGGTTTTTAGATAACACATAGTTTGTATCAAAACCATCCTTTAGGATACCCCCACATTTCTTTCTCTCTTTCTCTCTCTATATGTATATATAGAAAAAAATAAAAGGAAAGAAAGTGTAATGAGTGTACCTATAACAAACCCCAATGAAAATGTCTCATACTAGGGCTTGTCGTTGTCGTGTACCTGGTACTCGATAGGTGTTAGGATTATGCGTATACTCATTTATGTATTGTGTGGTTGAATGTTAAAAATTAGGATGCCATTATACGAAACTCCATCTTAAAAAAAAACTTAGAATATCAAATACTCCAATAGATTTCTAATAAATTTATAGTTGTAATAATTTCAAGTTTCTTACAACTTCAATACACACATGACTGTATTTTATAAAACTATACAATATATTTACTTGGTTGATTTTGATAGGGAAACGGGCTCGGTAATTGGCAGGTATCACCTAATAATACCCTTCCACTACTATTAGTTGGGAATTTTGTGAAAAGTTAAAACACATGAAAATACTTTAAACTAATTTCATACCAAGTCTCATATGTGAATACATGTCCCATTACTCGTCTCACATGTTTTAGATTTTGTCACGTGTTACACCGGTTAATGTTTGAAATGTTTATATATGGCCAAGTAATGTAAACTTGAAAGTATTGTAATGATTAGTGTTAAAACTTAGAAAAGTATAACTTATTTGTTGCAACTACATCGAAAAACTTCTATAGAAATATTCTAAAGGTTTTTTGATATTTTATTTATAATTATTTTAAAATAACCATTAATTAGTTTTTATTAACCACATATATTTGTATCTTGCAAGATTTGAACTCTCAATCTTTTAAATAGAGTGGAATGTAAATACATCTTACTATCAGGATATCCTTTTGAAGACGATATTTTGTATACAAATCTTTGAATTTTAATTATTATGATAGTTATCTGGCATTTTGGTAGGTCTGATCAAATAAACATATTAGATCTCATGGTGTTTGAGGGTTCAAGTCTACAGTAGCCAAATATATCGATTTAGGAGTATAATTAAAAATTGTATGAGTGAAGCGTTATAAAAAATGTTGATGTGATAAAACTTTAAAAAACCATACATTCATATAAATTTACTAGCGATGAACTATCATTTACATCCACTTACAAATGATTCGGGTTTTTTTTCAATGAGTAACTCACACATATATTATTACTTTTAGTTCCTTCATTATTTTATCCATCAACTTTTAGCCTATCTTTTGAACAAAAAGGACATTTTTGGTACCCATGCATGCCATTTGTATTAAGATGATTTTTAAGACGGTTTTTTTAACTGCAAATCAGTTTGGTGGTTGGTTTTGTGTTTTATTGATAGCTTGTTGTACAACTTACAACTTAAAAAGTCGTAAAACACCTTCTATAACATAATAAAAATAAAGAGTTCATACATAGAAATAAATCAATACTAGTATTCTTCATCAGAACGCGTTGCAGTTGCTAACCTTACATGGTAGCCACACCAAAGCAAATGACACGAATCCAGTTAAATCATCACTGCCCTCAGAGTTCATCAACAATGTTGTTAGTCTAAATGAGCAAAAGCTCATCATCATCGACACCAGCCAGACAAGACAACAGGGTCAACACAAATATCATCGGACAATAAACTCTCAAACAAGACTTTCATCATTATCATCAACAAAACTAAACCAATCACATTTGTCAACAACGCCCATCGGAGGTGACTATAGATGACAACTCCGATGACGTATATGGTATACCTAGACAATAATTGGGTATCAGAGAGATACAACCGCCAAGTGGTAACAACGGCTATCGCACCACTACCGTTGCCACTCCCGATAGTGGTACAAAACCAAAGACCCTAACTGGGTATTGGAGGGACACGACAGCAAGGGGGCAACAATGGTGTTCTAGCCCCCATCGTCACCACCCCTCACCGGTAGAAGACAACGACCAGCCCCACCACGGCCACCAGTCATCGGTAGGAAATCGACTCAATCTCTAATGACATCATACATGCCAAATAAAGACGAAATGGGCATCGGAGCGAGACGAAGGTGATTGGCACCACCATTGTCCCCACCATTCATAGCTAGTGAACAACGGCCACAGAAGAACGGCGGACCGGCAACGGTCCCTGCCGTCGCGCCACCATCACAATCAAAGCAGAAACCCACCTTCGTCACCGTCGCCATCACCATCACCATCACCATCGTCACCACCAACGTAACCCACCTCGGTAAACAACGGCAAGGAAGGCGGCTCCGGCAGCGATAACCCGCAAGAAACACCCCCTCTCTCTCTCTTAAATATCGAAAAAACCTTCAACTAATTTTTGCATTTCAATCTCTCTCCTTTTGATGGCAAGTATAAGTATCAGATTATTGTATCATGATTCTTAACAGATTTACAAAATAAATAACTGTTCATCTGCACCTTAGTTAATTTAGGTGTAGTTATTGTTATTTTGGATGGCAATCTTATCTGAAAATGAATAATATGACTTCTTTTCAACAATTAAACAAATTAAACATCTTAGTATTAAAAAACTTGAGTTTGGATAATGTTTTGGCATTTTAGGTTTGAATAGTAGTACCTTTTTCTACATTTGGTATTTAAACAGTATTTTATTAATAAGAAAAGCAAAATCCGAATCTAAAATAGTTAAAAAAGAATATTCGAATCCTTTCTGCCTTTAAACAACAAATTAAACATCATTCGTCAATCCATTTAATAATATACTTTTAGATTATAAATAAACTAGTTTATACCCCGTGTAATACACAGATTTAATTAATAAAATATTAAATAGTTTATAATAAAAATTATAAAACGATATTTTCAGATAACATATGATTAAGTTACTTATAAATAAGTAGTTCAAGTAAAACAACAATAATGTCATCTTAAACTCTCGTTTTATGAGATTGGTTTTTTTTTTTTTTTTTTTTTTGCATTTTGATTTTCAAATATAATTTTATTTTTTAATCACCCTTAAAATTAAAAAATAGTTCTAAAAAAGTTAGAATTTCTAGGAAAAATTTTTGTTTAAAAAAATTTATGTATCTTATTTTTTTTAATGGTTGTTTATCTTTTATATAAAAATCTAGTTTATAATTTTTAATTTGGAAATGTTTTAAATAATATAATTACTATTTATTATTATCATTTATTATGAAAGAGAGGTGAGAAAATCAATATGAGAGAGTATAATATTTCGACACGTGACGCCTTAAAACTTTCTTTTATTATAATAGATAGATGATGCGAGAATCACGAAAATTTCGAAATATAACAAACTAACTTAATAACCCGTGTATTATACGGGTTGAATATATAAAATATTAAATAAAATAAAATTTTGTTAATTATAAAATGATATTTTAAGATAAAATACGGTTGAAATTATGTGTAAGGACTATATGTAACAAAATAATGATATCAAGTTTTTAAATTTTTTTTGTTTAAAAAAACTAAATATTTTGTTTCAAAACAAAGTTTTATAAAATTTATTTATAATTATTTTTTATTTATAAAAATTTTACTTTTTAAAAACATTGATTTTTAAAATATTTTATATTTTTAAAAAAGTTTGATGTTTTTGAAAAGAAGATTATTTTATAAAATTTTATTTCATTATAAATAATATTGATTAAAAGATTTCTTTCTTAATTTATCAAAAAATATTTTTAGTCTATAAATAAATTAAATAATATTATTAGTAATTATAGTAACTATTAAGTAGGAGAGAGAGGCGGGAAAATTATGATGAGGATGAATGTGGTGCTGCCACGTGTCCCCATTAGTTACTTTTTTATTATAATATATAAAGATAAAGATTTCGATTTAGATATTTTTAAGCTTTCAACTTTTTATTAATTAGGGTTTTTTTACTCATAATTCACTTAAAACAACTCAAAAGAAATTTGCTCGTTTGTTTATTACGAGCCAACTCAACTTGCACTACAAAACAACAAAGTATCATCATTCATTGGAAGATAATCGGCGATGGTGGTTACCGATGAGACTCCGGCTGCAATACTCCGTTAAAAATATGGTCATGGTAATCTTATTTCCAATAAACTACCGAAGGACTTTACAGTCAAATTAGTAGTGGAGATCTTACCAACGGGTTTGATGAGGGATTTGAGTTTTAAAACTTTGGTTGATTTACTGACACCATCCGATGATTAAACTTATTTTAATTTTGATATTTTACTTTATAATAATGACAATTTAGAAATATTTAATTTTTAATGATTTATGTGTTTTATATTAATATATTTTTTGTGTTTTTTTATTTCCAGCGACAGATGTCACTTGTGTTTCTCTATCAATGGTGCTCAGTGTTTTAGTAGGGTTGGATCAACTTCAGACCGATCTTTTATTTGTGATAGTGCATGATTTTAGTCATTCTACTTGTTACTTCGTAAAAGCAATAATTATATATATATTTTAAATAACGTCCCAATTTTAACTCGATACTAATTGTTGTCCACTTAGCAATGCTAAGTTCAAAGATGTTCGAATAGTTGATAGCTGGAAGCTCAAATGAAAATTAAACTAAAAAAAAACTCACTCAAATTGACTCGTTTAGTTACAAACTAAGCTAGCTTGACTCGGATCATTATATAATTAACCAAACTTGACCCAGCTCGTTTATAAGCCAAGCTGAGCACGAACTAACTCTGGCTTGACTCAATTTCACAGATGAACAACCTCATGTTTCATTGAACTGAACTTAATTATTTCGAAATGCTCAAACTAAAGCAGAATTGAGATCATATTCAAGCTCGAAACTTGCTCACAAATGTTTGTTTATGTCAGTACCTTGATCGAGGGGACGAAATGTCAATAAACATGGTTAGTTAATTTAGTTTACCGTAGATATAGATCTGAATCAGTTCAAACTCATTTCAATTAACAGAACTCGTTAAATTTGAACGATGAAAAAAATATCATGTTTAGCATTAAATTTAGAGTTTTCAGTTAATATATCTCATATTAGATTCAATTAATGATGAAAAAAATACCATATAGAGCCATCAGTATAAAAAAATATTACATAAAATATTACAGCTTTCTAAATCATTCTATGATGCCAAATGATTCGGATAAACATCCACTACTACAAGTGGTAGATTTGTTTATAGGACTTAACATATTATATATGTTGGATGAGGTTATATTTTGCCTATTCCCATCTTCCACAAGACCACAACATAAAAAGCCAGATACTAAACTTTGGTATATTCTAGTGAAAAAGAAATGAAATAGATACAATAGAATAAGTGGGACAAGTGGCCAATTATTTTCATATATAATCACATTTATGTGTACATTAATCATCCGAGTAGGTGTACTTAGAGTGTACACATCAGCATCGTAAGTAAAAAGTGCATCTTATTTTGGCATCTTCTAAACTCAAGGTGATCAAACTTTTCTAACTTCTCAAACTAAAATGTCATATAATAAACAAATTTAATAACCATTGTTTATATTACAAAATACTTCTTTTGTATACCTTAGAGATCCTGATCACAAGAACTAAGAAGTATCCGACCTTATGAATTCCTTGGTTACATGAAAACCTTTTATAAAAAAAACTTGGTATAATATACACACATAAAAAACTTGGTATATATATACACAGACAAACTATTTTTATAGGGTTACGGCCAAAAAAACCTACGAAAGTACACTTGAGTTTTGGTTGTAAGTATATATGTTAAATGTATAAAATTTCTACCGTTTCAAAGCTTCTATCTGCTCTGTATCAAAAGTGTTTTGACACTCAGTATTTCGAAACTATCGTTGTATAATGGTTAACCCTTAGTTGTGTCCACTCGTAACTTATAAGTTGTATAAAAATTAACTTTTATAGTTTTGTCAAAGCCAATATCGTTTAAGAAAGTAGAAATTAAAACTTCCATTTCAACTCTTTAAGTGTTGTCATATATGTTTAGGTTCTAAGTTAATAAGTTTATGAAATGTACACTACGTAGCTTATAAGTTGTGTGTTAACTTAAAATAAAATATTTTTATCACCGTTAAATTCAAGTTGCAAATGAAACTATAATTACCTATATTATAATGATTTACGTGCTTTTAGATGTGACAAACCAATAAACGATCATCTTTCATCAAAACTAATATTAAAGTACAAATTAAAAGTTCATTTAAACTCTTTACGTCATGTCATTCGATGTGTTTAGGTTCAAATAAGTTTATAAATTGTAAACTTATAACTTCTAATGATCATCTATAAATTAAAATTTTATCTCCGTGAAATTCAAGATACAAATTAACTAAAATTACCAACATTATTTTCAATAGGTGTTAATTTGATTGGCGTGGAGTTGCGTGTAAGTTGATTGTATATAAGGGTGTCATTCGGGTTTTTAATCGGGTTTCTGGTTTTTCGGGTCGGGTTCCTTAGGTTTTTAGGCATAGGAAATTAGCCCAAATACCAAATCAAATAAGTAATGTTTAATCTGTTTTCTAGTATTCGGGTATTGTTAATCGGTAATCGAGTTTAAGCTAAACCATTAAGCTTTAAATTATTTATTATTTTAAATATTTGTGTAAATAATATCTATATAATCAAAATGCATGTATTAGATTTAACATATGTTATTAACATATAATTATATTCATTTTACACTTGTCATATTTTATGATGTTCTTTATTTATTGGCAGCTGCAAATGGAGAGAAGAACATCATACTTTTTATTTATTAAAACTTGTTGAAAAATGTTTATAAACAGCGGACTTGGTGACTGAAATGAGTAATTAAAGATCTATTTACTCTTAATGAAAATATCTTGGGTGTAAATGAATAAATAAAAGGCAACAGAAAGGTACATGTTATTTTTTTGTGTTAATTATTGGGAAATTAACAATCAAAATACTAAAAGTACCTTTCAAGGTATCTAGCTTTCTTAATCGTTCTGATGCCACAAAGGTTTTATTAAACATTTAATGCAATTTGTAGATTGGTTTAAAGGACAAGCATATGATACAATATTTTATTAAAAAACCGAGCCAGGTCACATATAGTGATATTTTAACTTTTTTACTTGTTTTTTATAACCTTTTATATATAAACCGTTATGATCCGAGATGTACTAATTTTTCCAAAACCATTCAGATATGAATTATAATTAAAAAGCAAGCCATCTTAACAATGACAAAGATATCACTCTAAAGTTTATTATATTTATGCATTTTTAGTATATGTATAAATCTGATAAACAATAAATATAAAAACATTGTAAGAAAATTATCTTCTGGCATGCCATCCTTTCATAAAAATTAGAATAAATTGTACGGATAGTCCCTGTGGTATGCACGTATTGTAACTTTAGTCCTCACTTTCAATAAATTACAGATTAAGGCTTGAACTATGTCAATAGTACACATTGGAAGTCCCTAACACTAATAGGGGTTAAGTTTCTCTGTTAAGTCCTTGAAAAATTACCAAAATGCCCCTAGTTGTCTTATTCATCTTCATTACCACTCCACCACCATCATCATCATCAGTATCACCCACCACCATAACCAGCTTTATCACCCTCACCATCGACCACCCTAACCAATACTTACCGCTAGCCATAAAGGCCGTCAAACAACCATCGCAGCCACAACCATCCACCAACGCAACCTAAACCCCCTTCACGGCTTCACCACCTTTAGAAAACCCTAGAACCACCACCATCACAAGCCCACTAAACCGCCACCAGTATCTCGACTCACACCACCAAAATAATCGACAACCAACACCACGGCTGAAAACAACCACCATCATAGCCATCTTCACCACCGCCATCAACCACCGACTCACACCACCTGCGTAATCACCTTCACCATCATCTCAATCGAAGGCTGTGGTGATGGTTGCTGGCGGGTTTCGGAGGTGACGGTTGTGATGGTTAACAGGTGCGATGATGGTGTTGGGGCGTGACAGGGGTGAAGATGATGATGGTTGATTTTGGTTCTAGAGGTGGTCACTAGGGATGTCGATAGTTGTGGTGTTGGGTGTGGTGTTGGCAGCCGACCTCAAAGTCGGCCGGAGGTGATGAAGGGAGACGTGGCTGCTGATGGAGGTGGTGACGGAGGCTGTGGCGATGGTTCTCGTCCCTGGTACCCACCCTAATCGACACCCTCTGACCAACAGCCGGAGCTAGAGGTTCCTATTGAAATTCAATGTCCTCTGGCGGTGGTTGTTGCTGGTGTTCTTGTGGGTGTGACGGCAAAAAAGTGAAATTGGGGTTATAAATTCTTGTTGGTGGTCTACGTTTCAATTGATAACAGTGGTGATGGTACGAAGGCGTGAGGCGGTGAAGAGGTGATCGATGGTTGGTGGTGGTTGTATTCTGCTTCTTCATGTGGTGAATTGCAGGTGGAGGTGGAGTGGTGGTTGCCATACGATGGAGTTGTTCAAATGCTGTGTGTTTGTGAATGTGGTTGTTTTGTAAATTGTGGTATGGTGCGGTTGGTGGTGGTTATGGTGGTGGTGGTGGTTGCAATGGTGGTGGTGGGTGGTGGTGGTGGTGGTGGTGATGTGTGGTCCCACTATTTGTTGATTAACTTTTTATTTATCTTTTATTTGTAGGAGGGTATTTTTGTCATTTTTAAACACTTAACAAACAAACTTAACCTCTGTTAGTGACAGGGACCACCAGCATGCACTTCATGTATAGTTCAGGCCCTAATCTGTAATTTATTGAAAGTAGGGACTAAAGTTGCAATACGTACATACCACAGGGACTGTCCGTGTAATTTACTCTAAATGTTATAACGAAACCTTCCTGCTTTATCATGCAGGGGCAAAATATCTAGGGCAATTTGGCAAAGAAAATTAATTTTTTTGTTAGAAATTTTTTTTTAATTGAGGAGTCATTGTTGTTTGTACGTCAATGTTAGCTCAATACTCTAGTAGTGTTGGATTGTTTTCACACCAAACCAACTTCGCTCTACTTGGATTATTATATCTTTAATTTATTACACATACATAATATCATCTGTTAGTAGTTGACGTTTTTAGTCGGTCTACTCATGGTATCACTAATAATTATATATATTTTGTTTAATGTTCTAATTTTAGCAAAGTACTAATTATACCAATACTAAGTGTATAAATGTTCAAATAACTAACGGCTTGAAGCTAGCTCGAAAATGACTCGTTTATCAACTAAACAACTTGACTTGGCTTATTTTCGTTTACAAACTAAACCAGCTTCACTCAGCTCAGCTCAATTTAATTCATGAACAACCCTATATTTTGATAAACTCAAACTCAACAATCTAGACACACTGAAACGAAAATGGAGTTAAAGTTCAAATCAATGTTTACAAATGTTTGTTTATATCAAGGCCCTGTTCCAGGGAAGAAATGACTAAACATCATCAATTAAATTTGGTTAGCCGTTAGATTATGGTTATGAATCAGTTCAAAGTCACTTCAGTTAATATTTCTCACAGCTTAATAATTATATTTATAGTTGTTCTAAATGTTACATAAATATTAAATATTAATATTATATTTAGACTTGTCAAGTCATCAATGTAAAAAGGAAAAAGTAACATAAAATATCATAGCTTTCTTAATCAATCTGATGATGCAAAAAGGTTCGGATAAATATCTATTGCAAGTGGTAGATTTGTTTTTAGGAATTCACATATAATATACAATGTTAAATAATATTATTTTGCCTATTCCCATCTTCCACAAGACACAACTAAACGTCTAAAAGCCGCGTCCCAAACTTCGTATATTCTCGTGATAAACAAATGAAATAGATACAAATATACAATAGTATTAATGGAACAAGTGGCTCTAAACTCTATGGTTGTTTGATTAATGGATAACTACGTAGATAATCACAATATTTATGTGTATTATTTATCATCGGGTAAGTGTAATTAGAGCATACTATCCGCATTTTTAAGAACAAGTGCATCTTATTTTACCATCTTCTGAATTCAACACGATCAAAACTTTCTCAACTTTTTAAAATTAGATGGCATACTATAAACAAATTCATTTATAACCATTGTTTACATCACAAATTACTTCTTTTAATTGTTTGAGAAATTAACTCTTTGATGATATAGATAGTAGGATAGAGTCCTGACTCCTGGATAACACGTTTGATCTTTAATCACATGCACTTTATAGAACAAGTATTCCGACCTTATGAATTCCCTCGTTACACAAAACCTCTTTGCCATAATATAAAAACTTCTTTTAATTGTTTGAGAAATTAACTCTTTGATGATATACATCTATTGTGCCTAAAAGCTTCTATCTGCCCCTGATAAAAGTAGGATTAATTGCATATATACTCTTCTAAACATCTCTTAAATGCATATATACCCAAGCAAAAACTTTAATTGCATCTATACCCAATTCATTGTTATGACAATATTACCCTTCAAAAAAGATTAATAAACATTTACATATGGGTATATATGCCATTGAATAGTTTTAGAGGAGGAAATATGCTTTTAATACATTTGCTAATATAAGGTTTGTAATGGGTAATTTACCAATTATGAAGTTTTAATAAAAATAAGGGCAAATTAGTCATTACATAAACTATTTTTAATGAAAATGAGTAAACTTGCCAATTAAAGGTTTTGTAATGAGATATATGCATTTAAAATTTTTGTTTGGGTATATATGCCAATAAAAAGTTTTATAGGGGTAAATATGCTTTTAACCCATAAAAGTATTTTGACACTGAACATTTTAGAAGCTATCTTTGTATAATAATTTAGGTAAGTTTAGTTGTGACCAACTAAACAAATGATCAACTTTTTATCAAAGCTAATATTGTCTAAGAAAGCACAAATTAAAACTTCATTTTAACTCTTTATGTCATGTCATTCGATGTGTTTTGGTTCAAATAAGTTTATGAAATATACACTTATAACTTCTAATTCGTGTTATAACTTAAATAAATTTTTTTAAATTTGTCTCTGTTAAATTCTAGTTGCAAATAAACTAAAAGGTTTTTCCAATATTATAATAGGTATTAATTTGATTGGTGTGGAGTTGGGTGCAAAGTTGATTGTATACACTATACTATACATAATATTGGAACATAGGTCAAGGGACTTATCATATTCTATGTTGTTCTTAATTAATTGGCAACTTCAAATGGAGAGTGAACTGTAAGTATTACAGAAGAGGCTGATATACCCAAAACATTTAAGCTGCTTCCTGCATGCATGCACCTAGTGCATGATGAAAGCTACTTCGGAAGTTTTACACACTGCAAAGAAATTACACTAAGTGTAAAATCTTCCGAAGCCAAAGACCAAATCTTCCGAAGCCAAAGATGAAGTCTTCCGAAGCTTAAAAGACAAAGTCTTCTAAAGCCATAAAGATAGAAGACTGATTTCTTCCGAAGACAAACAAGACATGCTTTATCTGATCAACTTTTTCAGAAAGCTGACCAACTTTCCGCTGCCACTCTGCAAACTCACTAAGTTGGTGAAAAGGTCCATGCTTTAGGAAACTGTAGATTAAGGTCTTAAGTCTGTAACTTTCTACTTTATGTACTTTTATCATTTTTGTAATATATTAGGATTTGAGCTATGGCATGTTATAGTCACGAGTCAAAAGACAATCTGCCTTTTAACTTTACATTGATCTTGTTGTCTAGATTAGTGTTTCCAGCTGGCCTTCAAAGTATGGACGGCTGTAGGATGTAGTATAAAGTATCTCAGGTCCTTGTATCTTATTTTTCATGCTTTGTAACACTTGTAAAAGAACTTGAGAGCAATATACTTTATCCTTGAAAACCATTACTTGTTGTTCTTGGTTCTGTCTTATCTTGCTTTGCTTGTGTTTCTTAGTATCACTCTAAAGGTTTCAGTTTCCTATTTAATCTGTTAAATGTTCTAAGTCTCTACTCATTGTGAAACTGATTGCATTGAACTCTTTCACCGGTACCGCATGAACATTATTTCTTCTATTTGCTAGAAGTTGTTGAAATTTGTTAAAAACAGCCTACTTTGTGACTGAAATGATTAGATAATGGTTTGTTTACTCTTAATCAAAATATATAGGATGAAAATAAATAATAAAGGCCAGCAGACATGTACATGTTACTTTTTGTGTTAATTATTGGAAAATTATTAATCAAAAGCTAAAAGTATCTATTCCCAAAGAGTATCTAGCTTTCTTAATCATTCTGATGCCACATAGGTTTTGTTAAACATCTAATGCAAGTTCTAGATTGGTTTCAAGGACAAACACATAACTCAATGTTATTTGTTATTTCGGATCATCGATTGTGGCTAGGTGGTAAAGGCTCTTGACCCTTGAGGAGAAAATTAATATTCAAATCTTGGCATATCATATGTTATGGATTGATATGATTTAGTAGAAGAATAGATGAGTGTGTTGAACACTGAAATGATTATGCATGTCAATTCAAAAAATGATGTTAATTGTTATGTTTTGGTAAATTTCTTAAGTGTCAAATCAATACGGATGTCATATGTAGCAGTGAATGCGGGTGAAGAAAAACTTATGAGAAGACAAGTTTCAACCTATAGCTAAATGGCAGGGACTTTTGTTTCTTAAAGAAAATATAAGAGTTTAAATCATGATATGAGATAAATTAGCTAGGAATTAATATAGTTTATTAGTAGAACTAAATAAATGAATGAGTTTTGTTCTAAAATCTTTTTAATAAACATTAAAAATGAAAAAAAGGAAGATATTACTTATCTAGTCATCCTAACTTTTTCTCACTTTTTTATATGTCATATCAATGTCAACTCATAATTCATTTATTTATTTTTTCATTGTTAAGAGAGTCATGATAGCTTTCTTCATCTTCCTCGCATAAAACATCACATTACCAATTTAATTTGTTGAAATTAATTAAATTAAAATAATTGTAAAATAATATCCATTGTTCATCAGGTCTTCTGAACAACAAACCCACACTCACTAACAACTCATCTTCTTTATCAATCCACTTTTTTATTTTACTTTTCATTTTCCTTTATTCTTTTTTTGATTTTGAATGGTCCTCCTCCGACGATGACGAAGATTGTTTCGTAATAGCTAATGTTTCCTCCTTTGAATCGGAGTCATCCTAATTTGATTGATAATAATCTTGGAAATTGTTGTGTGTGTTGTGATAGTGAAAAGTGTGCGTATCAATTGTGGTAGGATTGCTGGTTGTATAGAGGCATCGGTTACTATCGCGAACGATATCCTAGATTCCTAGGGTGTCAAATTGGTTCGTTTGTGTGAGATGGTGGTTATGAGGTAGTGAAGGGTTTTTTTACGAGTCTTTCCAAATTGATTTGAATTTTTAACATATCAAGATGATGATTCCATTGTAGTATAGAAAACAAAGAGTTGAGACAATAATGATAAGTGATAAAAAAAATTAGTAGAACTGCATTGCCTTTATAGGGTTACAAAATTAATTTTTATAAAATCTAATGGTCAAATGACTGTTCCCAACAATAAAAAAGTGGGCCCACTTGGTGGATAATGGGGGATTTTCAATAGTTTTAGGAAAAGAAAAAAAAACCTTGATTATACTGGTCTATTCACTAGTGAATTGAATTTTTTTTTTTTTTTCAGTTTAAGGAAAATTCTACACTCGTCTAGTGAACCCATTATCCTGGATCAACTTTGGTTGACCTAACAAAGTCATATTCTTTTTAAAATATCAAGTACTTATTTTGTAATATATACTTATATATTTACATTGAGTCAGCTCGGTTTAATTCATTTCGATTCGAGTCATGAACATCCTTAATATTTAAATGAACTCAAACTCAGCAATGTAGACATACTCAAACTACAATGGAGTTAAAGTTCAAATCACATGTTATAATTAAGCTTGAATCGTTTACAAATATTCGATTATATTGATGTCTTGATCGACGGGAAGAAATTAGTCAAATTTGACTAACCTTTAAATTATAGATGTGGATCGATTCAAACTCATTTCATGATATACGTAATTAACTTTCAATGATGAAAAAGATCATGTTTGATTAACCTTTTTATGAACTATGTATAACTAATTTCCATCTGGCCATATCATGCCATTAAACCCATGTCGACCTTTTCCACGTGCTTTTTCGGCTCCCTTGATGACCAATGAAATTTTTCCAAACCAACACATGATCTATTTTACTTGCTCTCAGGGGCGTCTCTACAGTATAAACAATTAAATCAACCGCTTTAGACCCCCAAATTTTTAAGGCCTCCAAATTTGAAAAGAAAAAAAATATTTTTATCTTTTTTTAACTGAAAATATATTTATAATCCAATCAATATCTGTATTGTTAGAGATAAAGAAATGATAACAAAATTATTGAATGTTTATCAAGGTCGACTTACAAAACTTGGTTTATTGAGGTCGACTTATAAAACTTGATTCATCAAAAGTTTATTGACTGTTTATAGCTGCGAGTTCTTTGAGGTTCATCAACTCTAAATCTTTTGCAATCTATCACCTAATCTACTACTATTATTGTCTCATCTAGATTTATGCTCAATTACTTTAATATACTATTGTTCTTTTGTCAGTTAATTTATTATTGTCTCTTTTGATTTTAATCTAATTGATCTTTTGATTTTAATCTACAATTAGAGTTGATTTTTCTTTTCGTTTTAATATATTGTTGCATGTTTATCATTTAATCTGTCATAAGTTGTTTTCTACCAAACTATAAACAAATTTCTTTACATCGTTGGTTGAAAGCAAAGATGTTTAAGAATTATATATATATGTGTATATATATATAGGATTGTTTAAGAATTATATGTATAGAGGAGGGATCCTAAGAAAACCACAAAGTTATAAGAAAACTAGAGAAAACTAGAAAACGGTCACATAATTTATAAATTTTTTATCACTACCCTCTATATATATGTGTGAGTATATATAAATAAAGGTATGGATCAAATAAAAACCGTAGCATGATTTTACATATACGTCACACATAGGTTACGTATACATAACCATTTTTCATTCGAAATAGTGTTACGTATACGTAAGTTTCTTCATTCTCGTATGTATGCTCAACATATATGTACCAAACACTTAAATAGCATTTTAATAATTAAAATAACAAAAAGAAATTGAATTATGTTATTGATTTACGTGGTTTTCTTTGATTTTCATATAACTATTGGTTTTCTCAGAAACTCTCCCTTATATATATATATATATATATATATATGAGGGCCTCAAATTTTTATTTCGCTTTAGGCCCCCAAAATCGTTGAACCGGCCCTGCTTGCTCTAAGCCCATTTTCACTCAAGTAAGTATACTTACTCCCCTTATATTAAACTCTACAAGATTGGCATCATGAATGAAATTATTAGAAATATAAGCCTCGTAGTGGTTAAAATCTTAGTTCAAAAGTTCAAAAGGATAGCTAACTTCGTTGAAGCCTCCGAGTATAATCCATAAACCAAAGAAGCTTTCTTTCATCAACAACAAATGATCCGAAAGCTTTCTTCTGAGATACGTGAAGAAGACAAAACTTTATAAGGCGATTTTTTCACTTTCACGACCACTTTGTCAATTGAAGATTTGTCGGAATTTTCCCCCGACAAGCTGATAGACACTGAAGACGATAGAGTAGAGATGAGGTCCGACACCCATGTTTTATCAATTTCTTTTAAAGACACCTGAATTATATCTAGTGATTCCATTCAATGAACATAGAGGCTAATCGAAGATTAGTTGACGAAGGATAACCGATCATGGGGGATGATTTGAGCATCCCAAACCTCTAGGTTGATGAAGATTAGTTCCCATGCTACCTTATCATGTACAAAGGAAGAAGCTTCTATAAGAATGTACTAACATTCCTCGTTGGGTATTCATCCCTCTTCCCATTGTTCACCATTGTTGTTGATGTTTCATCCTTTATTTAAACAGATACTTTAATCTATACATCAAAAACAGTCTTTTTGCGTCGCAAGTAATAGCATTTTCATCTTTTTAATCCACATGCACTAGACAATAAACAATAAATAAATAAAAACGTAAATATTATAAAGAATATTTCATATATACATTTACAAACTTTTAAAGTATCATATATACCTAAACTAGCTTAACTACGCGTGTAACACACGGGTTGAAAAAGTTAAAGTAAAAATAAATATAAATTATCAATTACTATTAATAAATCTGTAATATATGCATATGTGAAGATAGATTAAATAAACGTGTATACATATAAATTACATGAAAGAATTAAATACATAGAAAATAATATTAATGTTAAATATTTTCTAAAAAAAAAAATTTATATAAATTTTTAACCAGATCTAGTCACCAATTTGTCAAACTTAAGAAATCATCTTTTTTTAGAAAGTTCTCATGTATTATAGTGACTTGTAATTAAAAATATAAAAATTAAAGATATATATAAGATATGTTTTATAAGATAAATATTAAAAAAAATAAGACAACAATTAAATTAGTTGAACAACACATCCTGCTCAACCATAATAAACTTAATAAAGTAAGTTTCTACCGGATTGTTATACATTGATTGTTTTCATAAACGAATCACACGAATCTTGATTGTATAATCACAACATGATATGTCAAGTTACTTTAAAAAGTTACTTCTAATACTGATGGTGTCTTGTTGGGAAATATAATTTGATAGTTTATCAATAATATATAAATCCGTATACATAAATAAAAAATGAATGAAGTGAAGATTATTGTCATAGGACAAAATATATCAATATTAAGGTTTACCATCAAATTTTTTTTTATCAATCCAAGTGTATGTAATATTGTAATTGAATCTATAAGAAAATTAGTCGAATATAATAATTATGTGTATAATAGAGAAGTAAGAGAAATTATTTATGCATAATACATATATATTTTTTGTTTATAGAAAAAAATCTTTTTTTAGAATTATCAATGATTTTAATAGTAGAAGAACAATAATCAGAAAAAAAAAAAGTTGTTGTATATATAATAAAATAATTGTATAATAATATCTAATGCGAACAAATATTATACGACATTGTTGAAATATAAAATATTTTCAAAATCTGAAATTATAACCCAAAAATCTCGGATTGATTGTTATTATTGGAAATTAAAATTTCTGAATTACATATGCTTTGTTTTAATATTCAAATTATTAGTTTTAAATTTCATATTTCACCTAATTTAGTTAATTATTTTTAAATAAAATCTTGGATAAATTGCAGATTAAATTTAAAATTTTAAGTTTTTAATTTCCATTTCAATCATTGAATTCTAAATTCCAATTTTAGAATACTATTTGATTAGACATTTAATACTTTTTAAATATGATTTACGAGTTTCCTTTTAAAATCACGTTGCTAATAAAATGTCATGTGGCAAGCGTATGTTATAAAGGTGTCATGTGGCAACACAATGTTTAAAATTATGCCACGTGGCTGAACCCATTTCATTTATTATATATATAGATAAATTTTAAAATATCATATATACTCCTATAATACTTTTAGGGGTATACATAATATTTAAAAAAATTTCTAAAGGTATATATGATATATTAAATTTTATTTGGCTATATATGGTATTTTAAAAATTTAATAAGAGTATATCTGAAATTAGTATACTTTAAAACACAAATGGGAGAATAGTGCCAGCTGCATGGCAACTGGCCATTGGCTTTTTTTTTTTTTTTTTATGAAAAGTCAAACAGCATAACTGGTTAATAATATTGTTTCAAATGAATTTTCACTAATAGAATCTTGGTCTGGTGGTAAGAAAGCTGTGTTTCAACTTGGTACACCTAGGTTCAAATCTAGGTAGCAATTCCTTTTTTCCTCTTCTTTTTCTTTTTAGTTTTTTACTTTTTTTTTCAATTAAAACACATGTTTTTTTTTTTTTTGATATGAAATGGGCTTGGTAGAGTTTAGTTATGTAACTTTTGTTTTTTTTTTTTTTTTTTTTTGCGGTTTGTTTTGTTTTCCTTATATCTTTTTAAGCTCAACAAAATAATTATGTCACTTTTACAATGGAGTTGGCATTAAGATTTTACAAAAGAGTGAAAGTCGTAGCGGTGAGTTTTACGATAGCTACATGCTTTAGAATTTTACGTTGAAACTGCAACCGTTACATCGTGTTTGACATCTGTATTTTGATGTTTAGGATCATAACGAAAGACCCCGCGCAACGCGCGGGACAAAAATCTAGTTCTTCTAATATTACAACCCAATTCTCGTAATATTATAACTAGTGTTTTGACTAATATTGACTTTAATAGGTTAGGTTATTACACAAACCATTTAAAAATATATATAAAAAACCACGTTTGTAATATGTATTTGTGTTGTGTGAGATAAGATTTGGGCTTTCGGAGGTTAAATTTCTTGGTGGACGTCTGGACGGGGTGTTTAAACAAAACCCAGTTGAGTGACTAATTATTAACATGGGCTTTTGTTTAAATTAAGCCCAAATTAAAGGATTTACAAAGCAAAACATGACGCAAGGTTTAAATTACCCGTTTAAAATTAGAATTATTGAATTTTAATAATCTCAACTTTCATTTATTAGGCAGGATTAATCTCAAATCAAATAATGTTTACAGACGCTCTCAAGTTTGAGCTGATTTTCCTCCAATAATCATTTACTAATTTATAGTTAACACCGTTAGTTTTTTTATGACATCGACTACTTATATGACCAAAACATTAAATAACAGGTTGAAATCAGCCATTAGATCCGTCAATTTAAAACTTCTGCACATTATAACCCATCAATCTTCACATCCTGATCTATACCACTTGTACTCGTTGAAGGTAGATTTCAGGTGAAGATGGAGGCTAGACACTAAAAAACAAACCTGATGGAGATTGGGCGGTGGAGTTGAAAAATCACTCACAGTTGACCGCATTTTATCAAAAAAGCTAACGGGGGTTAACTCTTTGTTAGTAAGGGATCGTTGTAGGAAAATAAGTTTAAAATTGAGAGTGTCTGTAAACAATTCTTGAGTTGGGATTAATCCATACCACTAAACGAATGTTGGGATTATTAAAATGCAGTAACCCTTAAAATTACCTTAAAGACTATTTTGCAGTCTTATAATGATCATTAAAATACTATCTCTTAATGGTTTATAGTCTCTTAATAATTAATAGATAACTTTAAGTTTGAATAGTTAAGATATAACATCTTAATGGTTACCTTTTGACCATTTAGACTTTATGTTACATCTTTAATATTAAGAGGTTTGGAATCACTAAGAGGTAACCTATTAATGACCACTAAAAGACTACCAAAAGCCTCTTATTCGAACGAGCTAATCTGCGAGCTCACAAGTAACCACCACTCGTACTCAAACTAATACTAAATCAAATTGAACTTTTGCCCTATACCATTACATGAAAAACAACTTTTTAATAATTGTGTGCGTATATTTATAGTTTTTATCATTTCAAGCTTACAACAAAACAAAGTCACAATATGATCTAATTATACCGTTAGGACCTCTACATGCTAATATCTATTTTTGTAACAAAGAAAAAACATTAGCTTCTTTTTCTCTTGATGAAATCTATGACAACCTCAACGACCTCAAGATTCTGGATGTCATTTCAATGGTTGTTCGTTTGTTGTTTTTGATCATCGTCAAACAATTTAATTGCATCTTTATGATCTCCCACGATACCTGCAAATGGCCACAGAAACCCAAAAACCAACGGTTGAATTCTCGCAATCATTGCTCGATGAATCATCCCAGAAGAAGATCATCGTCGATTCCACTCCAGAAATAATACCCGAATGGAAAGATCAAATCACGTTGAGGGGGTTAATCGTGAGTGCGTTGTTGGGGACACTTTTTTGTATCATATCACACAAACTCAATCTCACCGTTGGAATCATACCCTCGTTGAATGTTGCAGCCGGTTTGCTTGGGTTTTTCTTTGTCAGATCATGGACCGCGTTCATTGAAAGGTTTGGTGTTTCTTCTCGCCCGTTCACTAGGCAAGAGAACACTGTTATTCAGACGTGCATTGTCGCTTGCTATGGCCTGGCTTTTAGTGGTAACTTTTCATGATGACTAAACTCAATTTCAGTTAGTTTGTATGATTGGTATCAGGACGGTATGCTTGTTAGCGATATATATCAAATAGAATATATTAGTTATGAACAAATAAAATAAGTATGTTATAGTTATGTAATTATCGATAACTAATATATTCTATCTGACATATACCGCTAACAATGCTAGTTAGTCCTGCACCATACTTTGTATGATAATACCAATGGCCATATACGCGCCCCGTACTCAAATAGCCAAAACGACCAATTGTAGCACACCTAGTGTTATCACCATAATAACTCATTTAGAATCATTGGTATGGCGTGACAAGAATGATATCTCATTCAATCCTTTTGTCATGCTAATATTCTAATGTGTTCTTATAAGTAAGCTGAATATCAGGGCGTTAAAAATGTATATATTCTCCGATGTATGATTGTTTTGGTTTTGTTTTCTATGATGTGATGGCCATTAGGTGGATTCGGGTCTTATCTATTGTCAATGGATGAGAGAACATACAACCTAATAGGCACCGATTACCCTGGTAATCGCGCTGAAGATGTTAAGAATCCAGGAATATTATGGATGACAGGGTTTCTCTTTGTTGTCAGTTTTGTTGGGCTATTTAGTCTTCTTCCGCTTCGTAAGGTAATAACAATGTATAATATTGATTTACTGTTTTGCCCAAATGAGACATAGATTTTGTGTGTGATTTCAGGTTATGTTGATGGATTATAAGCTTACATACCCAAGTGGTACTGCTACCGCGATGTTAATCAATAGTTTCCACACTACTAGTGGTGCTGAGCTTGCAAGGTATAAGCATAATAACTTATTAAGCAACTATTTCTTGAAGTATTTTATAAAGGTTGTCACATATTCTTGTGCAGTAAACAGGTAAGATATCTTGGGAAGTATCTGAGCTTAAGCTTTGTATGGAGTTGCTTTAAATGGTTCTTTAGTGGTATTGGGAATTCATGTGGATTTGATCATTTTCCAAGTCTTGGCTTGACTCTTTTCGAGAATACGTATGTTCGTTAGTTTAGATTTTTGTCTAGTCTTTCAATCTTACCTAAAACTATACATGAGGCACATTTTATTCTCTTCTTCAGGTTTTACTTTGACTTCAGTCCTACTTATGTTGGTTGTGGCCTTATTTGCCCCCACATAGTCAATTGCTCGCTCCTTTTCGGAGCTATTGTATCATGGGGCATGCTTTGGCCCTTCATTAAGACACACGCAGGCGATTGGTATCCAGCTGATTTGGAAAAAGATGACTTCAAAGGTCTATATGGATACAAGGTGAGTATATCATGTTATTGCATTGCGTGCATTTTAAAACCAATATTATGTTGAGAACCGTAAGTAATATATAAAACATGTCCATAATGCTTCATTGAAGAGCATAAAATTGAAAAAAAAATGCTTCTCTATCTCTCTCTCTCTCTTCTTTCTTTGATTGACTTTTTCATTTTTATAATATAACAATGTGCACATACTAATATGCACATGTGTATTTAGAAAAATGTTATCAGTACCTTATTATTTTTAAATTAAATATCAAACATACTGAAATCCACATGTATTCTGGTCGATTTATATAATAAATAGTACAATGGTTAAAGTAGTTTTCACGTTCTAAACACATGACATTAAACTAGCTAGATGACATTAAACTAGCTAGTATTTATGTTTTCTAGTAACCATGTTATTTTATATGAAGGTCTTCATAGCTATTTCTCTTATTCTTGGAGATGGGTTCTACAATTTGGTGAAGATAATAGTGATCACCATCAAGTCTTTATTGACCACTGGGAAACAACAAGATCTCCCTGTCATTAAGGACTCACCAGGTGAGACACACCTTATATTCACATATTATTCAAGTAATATGTTGTTTGACTCCTAACTATGCAGACGCTGAGGTATCGAAAACCCAATCGGAGAAACAGAAAAGAGATGAAGTTTTTCTAAAAGACATGATACCAACTTGGTTTGCAGCCTCAGGGTATGTGGGTTTGGCTGCAGTATCAACATCAACAATACCACTTATCTTTCCACCCCTCAAGTGGTATCTTGTTCTTTGCTCTTACATAATTGCGCCCGCCTTTGCCTTCTGCAACTCTTACGGATGCGGTCTCACAGACTGGAGTTTAGCGTCAACATATGGCAAGATTGGTCTTTTTATCATCTCTTCATTAGTCGGAACTGATGGAGGTGTAATAGCTGGTTTAGCAGGATGTGGCGTTATGATGTCAATCGTCTCCACTGCAGCCGATCTAATGCAAGATTTCAAAACCGGATACCTGACTTTATCATCAGCAAAGTCAATGTTTGTGAGCCAACTAATGGGAACCACCATGGGCTGCATCATTGCACCCCTCACATTTTGGATGTACTGGACCGCGTTTGAAATAGGGGCTCCAGACAGTCCTTATAAGGCGCCATATGCTGTCATATTTCGAGAAATGGCAATTCTTGCAGTTGAGGGCTTCTCTGAGCTTCCAAAGCATTGTTTAGCCTTATGCTGTGGGTTCTTCATGGCAGCCTTGGTTTTAAACCTTTTACGCGATCAGATTCCTAAGAAGGTGTCGAGATTCATTCCCATTCCCATGGCAATGGCTGTGCCGTTTTATAACGGAGCTTACTTTGCAATCGATATGGTTGTTGGGACGGTTATATTATTCATGTGGCAACGTATGAACAAAAACGATGCGGATAATTATGCAGGGGCAGTTGCTTCGGGGTTAATCTGTGGAGATGGGATTTGGACCATTCCATCAGCAATACTTTCCATTTTGAGAATCGACCCGCCCATCTGCATGTACTTTAGGCCTTCGGTTAACATCTGAGCATTTAGGATCAGCAAACATAAACTTGTAGTTCAGTTAGACAAGTAAATATGTTTCATATAGTTTTCTTCTATCCCATGAACTTGTTATCTCTTGTATTTTAAATTAGGTGTTAATATGTTATGTTAGTTCCTGGGTGTTAAATGACTTATATGTCTAAACACACGTGTAGAGAGCGCGCGATAATAGTCAGTAATTGGTAAAGCTATAAAATTTTGTTCTTACTATTGTTCTTATTTTAGTGAAACCAAATGCATACAAGTGACAAATGACAATTAACATGCTTTTGAAAGAAATCATTGATCTCACATGATTTACCTTGTCTACAGGAATAAGATGTACTGTAACTATAGAACAACATTAAAGTATAGCATTTTGAAAGCTAAATGAAGGAATTTCATGTCGAAAGTAGCATATGTTTGTTATAACATGTATGCACGAGAACTTTCAGGAACTGCGTGTAGATTTTTCTCTGTAACTTTCAAATGATAGGAAACAACTGGGCTTAAAACTTTTATGATTTTTTATATGGTTTGAAGCTCAGTTGCTTTCTCTCATGCTTGCCATGCTCCAATGAGACTGTTCAAACTGCTCTCCATTATAATTGACACCACAAGCATAACTGTAACTTAATTTACAATATGATAGTAAAAACTTTGACCATTACATTGACTTTGACTTTAATTTGACTTTTTAGTGCTTCTATAAGATATACACTTTTCCTTTCTATTGAAAGTATATGGTAAATTTTTATACTATCTTTTTCTTCTAATTTTATCAATAACATAAAACTAGACTCTTTAATATTTTACAAATAATTAAAAAAGTCTACAACATAACCTTATAGCTACACAAATTTGTATCATAAGCTACTAAACTCAAGCTCTAATGGTTTACAAACCAAAATTGTAATTAGAAATTCATATACTAGGTTTATTCTTTAGTATAGAAATCCAGCACAATGAATAGTAGTTAATAATATTAGGGATGTTAACCGTCTAAATTGGACCAGACTAAAGAAATTTGGTCGGTTTGATGGATTTAAAAGTTGATGGTTTAGTTTACGATTTACGTTTTTGAAAATAGATTTGGTTTAATGTTTACATTGTGCAATAAATCGAATAAACCGGACTGGACGTTTACAATTATTTACAAAATGGAATCAATTTACCTAAAAGTATTCATCTTGATTTGATAAAACTTAGTTAACCATATACCAATTTAAGTTTTCCATTATCTGTTCACACAGTATTCATCATGATTTGATCAGTATCCATTAACCATTTAAGTTTTTTATTCAATCATATGGTCGCTAAACGTGAAAACAAAGTTACTTTCAAACTTAGTTTTTTTTTTCACAGAAAGTTACTTATAAAAAATCTTCCAAAACATTTAATATTAATTTTTATTGAAACTTTGTTTTTATTTTCTCGTATACATCTTTATATTTTTCAGAGAAACTGTTTTTAAAAATTCTTTTATTTATTTTTTTATAAAGATTTCTCTCTAGTTAGAATATGGCAAATCTTAAAACTATTTTTTAAAGGTGGTGAGAAAGGGGGTATCTATAACCCAACTCTTTTTTTTAAATTGTTTGACCGATTATGAACATTGGGGGATCTTACTATAACAACAGCTAATGACCAATAAAACCATCATTGCTGCCACTAATGAGAGGTATAATATTTGATCATTCCTAAGTTTATTAAAGTTAATTATGTTCATAATAATGTGTTCTATAGCCTAAAAACAACCACAACCTTAGCATCACACTTACACTAAACATTGTTGGTGTCAAAAGCACATGTCTAACCTAGGAGATGGTTAGAATCGAAATAGAATTTGAAGAAAAGAGGGTGAAAACGCTATGTGTTTAGATGTAGGGGTCAATTGCAAGTTGTAATCTAGAAAATCTTTGCTAGTAAAGATGGAGGTGATGTAGAATTGAAAGTATACAATGAAGTAGCTGTAATGTAATAAGATCTATAGATACGAAAGGCTTATTCTTAGTAATGCTATAATTAATCAAGAAGTGACTGCTTCGTTGAAAAAGGTGTGTTCATATAGAACAAAGAGAAGGCTTTTGAGGGGTTGATGGCAGCTATGTTGCAAGAAACAACGTTGCGCCTACTAATTTTATCGAAGAATTTGTAGTTGATACATATGCTTTTAGAGTGGGTATTGGGATTGTTTTACAACATACGCATCCTATTGCTTATCCTACTAAGGCATTATATCAAAAGCACCAAGCTTCATCTACATATGAGATAAAATTGCTAGTTCTTGTTTAAGAATTAGAAAAAGGAAGGAATGAGTTGCATTATTAAATTTCGTGAAGGAGCGAACATCATTCTATAAGGCTTGGACCATGATGAAATTTCCCTTTTTTAAGTCACGATCCATCAAGAGTGATTCAAAACCTTCTGGAACCCAAAGACAGCGATCAAAATGTACGCGCTTCAGCTCAACTGCACCTTGTGTTTCACGTCTCAGCACTCAATAAACCAGTGACTCTGGGCGTGTTTGGGATTGCTTATTTTGATCGAAAAAAACTTTTGATGAATAGGACTTACTAACTTATGATATTTCAAAATGAGTTTTTAAAAAAATGTTTGAATTAGTTTATAAACTAAAAAGTTGTAAAATGACCAAAAAAGACATAGCTTTAAAAAATGAGAGAAGTTAATATGAGATAACAAATGTGTATAATAAAAAATTGGATTAAAAGGAGTTTTCAAAAATTGATAAGTAATTCCCTTCTTAATTTTCAAAATTTTGTTTTTACACTATATGAAAAATCAATTTGAAAATTTTTTTTGAGTTTGACAAACACTTTTTTTTAACTTAATAACTTTTAATAAGTTAATAAGTTAAAAGTAAGAGGAAAAAAAACAATCTCAAACACCCACTCTGTTTTCTTGTTTTGTTATAGGATGTCTCTTTCTGTTTCGTCAACGTTAATTGTCTGGTCCGCTGAACACACACAACCCTACTGGTTTGGTTTGTAGTTTCATGAAACCATACTTGTTTGATCTAGAATTTTTATCAATACCAACCATACCAAATGGTTAACACCCTAAAACTTATAGCAGAAGTTCCTAAAATAAAAAATAATATTATTGAGTAGATGAAATACATAGATAAAAGGACCTGGAGCGTCAAAAGTTAGTATGAACTGTTAAAATTCCGTCTCTGAAAAACTTACTCGCGTATTGAGGTAGTTTTAAACACCGTTAGAAAAAACATAAATAAAAGGGCGTTGGAAATAAGGCATTAAATGGTTGTAAGATAAAAAGATGATACTTGTTTGAATTTTTGTAATAACTCTTCTCGAGTCAGTATGTTAAGGCTTTTTATTAATGCAATCAATTAATTTAATGAGACAACATTTTTACAATGTCAGTTTGGTGTAACATATTAAATAATAAATACAAACATAATTAAAGCCCTTCCGATTTGGTTATGATGCTACAAAATAAATTCTAATAAAGGTTTATCAATAAAAAAATTTTTTTAACAGTTTTCAAACAATACGGTTAAATTTTTGAATAGTTTATTCGTTGATAATGACTCAAAAATATAATTTTTGTCTTATTAAAGTATTCTTCAGCTATGAAAGAATTTTAAAATCTTAAATAAAAGAATTTCCTCTCAAGTTCCACGTGATGACATTCAAACCTTTCATCAACTATTTAGTACCTCCATCTCCAGCTTCACTGGATTTCCGTTATAACTTATAACTCTTAGTAAATGTCCTTCAACAGCATTCTCCAACTTTGAAGTATAATAATAATAACAACACTACCAGCAGCAACAATAATTATAACATGCTATTTATTATTAATAGCATTGTTATTATTTATTAAAATCATAAAAAGATAATCAAGTTCTAATATTGTTTTAATCTTTTTTATTTTCTACGATTATTATTGTTATTTTTTATTCAATTAAGTGAACTAAATGAAATATATATTAACATCAACTACCATTTAGTGTTTACTTTTTGCAAATTGACTTAAATGAAATATAAATGAAACTTGCGACTTAATTAAGAAAAAAGAAACATTTATTAAAGAATTTTACAAGATTAGCACACTATTAAACTGCTTAAAAAGAGTTTTTTTAATTACATCCTAGTCTAGTTTTTATTTATACCATAGTCTACCATATTAATTGCATCCACTAGTTATTACACCCATTAATGTTGTTGTTTTTTTAATCCAATTTTTTTTCTTTTTAACGATAAATGTGCGACCCTGTTTCTGAAAATAGTTGTTATCCACTTTGTCTTCTATATTTTTACATTCAATAACAGTTCAAAAAAATTTATTTAATAATTGTGACCGACTTGCTAGTGGCTTCAATTTCTTTTCTTAACGTATAACTTGTTTTTAATACAAGAAAAAGTGAGCCCCTTTAGATTATAATTATTTTTCTTTCGAACCATGATTTTATTTAATGATGAATAAGTTGCATTGATTTTATCAGTTAGTATTAAAATTAAATAAGATTAGAGTTTTAACATAAAATTAAATTTTACTTTTAATAAACAAAAAGGTATATTCTATAATTGTGTTAGGAGTGTTTTATAAAAGAAAAGAAAGTAAATGTGTGCAAAGTTATATACACGTTCGATACAATCAATTTTGTCACTTTTCCTCTTGCTCGTCGAAATGAAATTTTAACTACAAGTAAGTTTTACTGTATGTAAACAAACGATAATAAAATAACTTTATGTATTTTCACATTTACTTATGTTGTAAACATAATATACAAGGCATGTCATTTTATGATGATTTAGTAGAAATTAGGGGTAAAAAATTCTTATATATAACTTTATCAAAATATTTCATCATTATAGAAATATTTAAGAATATACAATAAAAAGTTGCAATACTAATTTTTATTAAATTTATATTAAAGAAATGTTGCGTTTAATGCGTTTGTAAAATTATAAAGTTAGGTAAAATTATAAAGTTAGGTAAATTTATAAAGTAGTGGCGCTTATTGATAACTTTTCATTAATGGATAATACTTACACTGTGTTACCAAGTTCATTAAAAAAGAGAAAAGAAAGAAAGTGAAAGGAAAGAAAAAAATAGTTGTGTTTCAGAGATTTTTTTTTTTAATGAAATGAAATAGAAGGAAAATAGAAAAATTATGTTCTCGAGTTTACTTAATGAGGAAAAAGAAGGGAAGTAGAAGGAAAAGTGTTTTCTTTCTTTTATTTCGTTAAGTAAACTCGGGAGCACATCGTTAATGATTATAAAGTAGGGCCGTCCAAATAGCTCGCGGTTCAGAGCTTGATCGAAGCTCGTTCTGGAAAAGCTCAAAAAAAGCTCGCTCGAAATGGTTTGGTCTTAAACCGAACTGAACCAAACCAGCTCGGTTTGAAAACGAGCTAAACTCGGCGTGGTTCGTGACCAGCCGAGCCGGCTCGGTTTGGCTCGCTTGTTACCTCGGCTCTGTATGGCTCGAGTTATTTTACTTGTAATATATATATATTTTTATGTATATAACATATATCATTGAATTTACTTATTTGTTAAGAATATAATATATCTTTTTAACTAATTTTCATGTCAAAGTATTAAACTATAATGTTTGTATTTGATCGTTTCATGTGATGCTTTAATATATTTATATATTAGAATGAATTATATAAACATACTTTTAATTTATTTAATAAAAATAGACTACTGGTTGTTATGTTATGTTATGGGTTTTGTTTGTTGAATTTAGATAATGATGAAATTATTTGTGTTTTGTTAAAGTTGAACTTAGTTTCTTTAAACTAATTTATATTTTATGAAACTTATTATAAACCGGTTATGAGTTATGTAGTTTTTGAATTTATTTTGCATTTGATTTTTTTTTTAATTGTGTTTATGAAATTAAAATCGAGCCAAAACGAACCGAGACGAGCTAGCTTGGTTAAAAACCGAGCCAAACTCGAGCCAGATTTCTAGCTCGGTTTTAAAACCGAACCGAGCCGAGCTGACTCGGTTTAAATTCAAGCCGAGTTAAAGATTGCCCTGACTTGATTCGGTTCGGCTCGTAAACAAATGTTGAGTAAAGTGTTTATAGATCAGTGTGCAAATAGCAACACCTGTTAAAAAACAAGCGTGAATAATTATGATGAAACACTAAAGAAACTTAATTACTATGATATATTCCCAATGCATATTATATAATAACTATGATAATAATGAAAAATATAAGCAGCCAAAACACATTCACATGTCTTTGTTTCTACTCAATTGCTTCAATTCCCCATCTCATTTTAGACATGACAGTATGACACCTTCACTTCCACTTTATATAACATCCAAATAGTTCACACCCATCACCTCTTTCTTTCTTTCTTTCTTTCTGCATCAATGGAACCTACTGCAATTTTCTTTCTTCTTTCAACATTCTCCATGATCCTGCTTCTTGAAGCTTCAAGACCCATCATCCCTCACATCACTGTCATGGGTATGGTTTATTGTGACACATGTTCCATCAATTCTTTCAACAACCACACCTACTTGTTATCAGGTTTAATCCAACTCACCATTCAATTCATTAGTCTTTCTCACTGTTGCAATAATCGGCGCCTAGCATCGATTAATCGCTAATCGATCAAACGTCAAAATCAGAGAAATTTGGTCAAATTTGTTAAAAATCGGCCAAAAATAGGAGTGCAAACGAGCCGAGCCGCTAGTGAGCTATTCGAGATCGGATCGATAAAAGCTCGAAACGAGCCGAGCTTTATCGAGCCCGAGCCAAGCTCGAGCTTGGAAAAAAGCTCATTTAATTATCGAGCCCGAGCCCGAGCTTCACGTATCGAGTTCGAACCGGCTCGCAAGCATAAACGAGCTTTTTATTTATATATTTTTATTTAATTTATTTAATATATTATATAAATAATATTTATTATATATAAAGTTATGATAAAAACAATTAAATAATATGAATAGTGTTCTATATAAATTATATAATTATAAAAATATATATCAAAATTAAATATAAAAATATTAAAAAAAATATTTAAATAAATAAACGAGCCGAACCCGAGCCGAGCTCGAGCTTGAAAAAGTATTGTCGAGCCGAGCTCGAGCTTTAAAAATAAAGCTCGAAACGAGCCGAGCTCGAGCTCGAGCTCTCCTAAGTCTTGGGCTCGAGCTCGGCTCGTTTGCACCCCTAGCCAAAAATCAGAGAAAATCGGTTAAAATTAATCAAATTTTGGTCATAATAGCTCAAAATTGAAAAATTATATATATAATTTTGAAAAATATTGTATAAATATTTATAAAGTTGAAAATTAACATATAAAATTCCTATCCGATTAATACCAATTAATCTTTATTAATTCTGATTAATCCCTAGTCAGTACGACTACAGCCTATCGATTTTTACAACCATGATCTTTCTTTAACTGAAAGACCCATATTACTTGCACTTTTGTACTGTTTGATTGCAGGGGCAGATGTTAGGATAGACTGCAAGTTCAATGCTGCTTCACCAAGAACTGCTGAGCAGATAGCGTTTTCGGTTAACCGGACTACTAACCGCTATGGTGTCTATAGGCTGGATATACCTTCTGTAGATGGGATCTATTGTGCTAGAGATGCTGCAGTTTTGAACTCGTGTCGCGCCACCCTGATTAGAAGCAGGTTTGCAGCCTGCAATGTGCCTGGTTTCACCACTACTTCAGATGAATTCTCGATTAAATCCGAACACGCGAATGTATGTGTTTACAGTATGTTTGCCTTGAGTTTTAGACCATCAAAGAGAGATCCTGCAATTTGTGGAAACTAGTAGTTGCTATTATTATTATTATTATTATTATTATTATTATTATTATTATTATTATTGAACTCTTATGTTATACTATTATTCCAATTTCCTGTTTGTGATTATAAGATTGTAGCTGCTTATTTCAGGTATATAATAACAATAGTTGTGTTTTCAATTTCACATCATTGTCTTTGAAATAATTTTTGTGGGCCCATAACATGCAAATTCCATTTGTATAGTTTTGTTACTGTAAATATCAGTTTACAGATTCTTTTGATCTATTGGTAACTAATATGATCAGTTGATCACCATCATTCAAGATTAAGCTGCACAAACCACCAATATGTTAATATTGGAGTTACAACAGATCATAGTAGAAATTTCTTTCTTTATATCGTTTTAGCTACTTAACTGGCGATGAACAGCCACGCTGCATAACACTCGTAACTAAAAATTTGGATGGTCAGAGGATCAACGGACAACGACCCGTTGTAGGTCTGTTGGATGCGAGTATATGCAGTATTCCAACTGTGTATGGAATGTGTTATTTTTGTTATTGAAGTTTGTATTCAATGAACTATATAAATGAAACATAAACTAGCCATAAAAACAGATGGAATTTGCTATTTGGTAATAGTTAATGAATCAACATATATGAACACAGTGAGACGCTTAGGGTCTTGATAGTCGAGGTGATGCGAAGGCGCTAGCATGCCATACCCGAGGCATGCTAGAAAACAGTGAGAACTCCTAGTGAGTTAGGAGTTCTCTATATTCTATACAAGTAACTCAAATCTAGATACAAAGTAGTTCTTATTCACTAGCATTCTTCTTTTCTACCTATTTTCTCATTTTCTTCTTGAAAGATAGAGGAGAACGAACATTCGGATACAAAATGCGCTTGAAGCAACGCCTCAGCTAGAAGCGCACGCCTCTAGTCGCGTCAGACTGACTCTTGAGGCATTTTTCTCATTACCTAAGTGGTTGTTTTGGCAATATCTGAATGATTAAGTGCTGGATCAATAAAAGGTCTGAACCATTAAGTGCTGAACCAATAAGAGGTCTGAACCATTAAGTGCTGAACCATTAAAAGATCTAAACCATTAGGAGCTAGTATATCGCTTAACTATTCAAAGGCAAATGTCTGACCAGTTCAGATAAGAGGTCTTAACCATTCAGCATTAGACCTCTTAACCATTCAGCATTAGTATAATGTTTAACCATTTAGAGGCAAATGTCTGAACCATTCAGACATTTGCTCGCGAAACAAACAGTCTGAACCATTAAGTGCTGAACCATTCAGACATTTGAACCATTAAGAGACTGATTAAGAGGCTGCCAAACAGCCCCTAAGTCGCCTCACACCTCAGTCCAGTTAAAACCAAAGTGAAACACATTGAAGAACAACAGTCTCAATCCTTACACAAATACTAGCCTCCTATAATAACCTGTTGTTAGGGGTTCGGTTATTGATTAACGCACAAACACTATCAAATTTCAAGAGAGAAAAAATAAAGTAAAAGATGAACACACAAGATTTATGTGATTTAGTCGATGTCATTGATCTCCACGAGTTGAAACCAGTGTAGCTCTTTTTTTGCTTTCTACCTGAATTGTAAGGAATTACAAGTATAAAAGACAATATAAATAAAGTATGTATGTTTTGCAACATAATTAGTAAAGAAAAATATAATGGGTTATAATTAAATAAAGTAAGCTAAATCTTCGACTAAATTCTACCACTAAAAATGTCTTCTAATTGAATTGGGCCCAATATCAAAAAATCAAGCCTCTACACATTAAACCCAACACCAGCAACAAGAAAATGATTATATACAAACTAAATAAGTAGAAAGAAAAAAAGAGCAAGAATTTGTAAATTTGGATAAAACAACAACAATGGAGACTTAAGGGACTAGATGTGTCATGGAAGAAAAAAGAAAAGGGTCAAAAGTGCAATTTTGGAACCAAGGAAAGGCCTCATATTCAGTTCACAAATTAGATGATGAGCCATCTTGTTCAATGCACATTGCCTCACCAAACAAAAGCCACCAAACCAATTTTAGAATTCATCACAGGAAGAGGAGAGAGGTTCGGTTAGTGTCTTTAGTCGAGTGAGAAGAGAAAATGCAAACCGACAACTTCTTAATGGCGTCTTGGCTAACCGAAGAAGAAACATAGATTTTTGAATGTTTATCAAGAGGATGAAGCTTTTATGCAAAACATGAAAGATAATGTAAGAAAAATTGGATTGTTTGCTTCAAGTAAAGTTGTTGTGACGAGTTAAATTTGCGAAAGCAGGATAAGAATGTGTATATCAGGCGTACCTTAATTTGACACCCTTTGAATCTAAGCACGCAGGAGATTTGTAGCATGGGTTTTAATAAATTAATAGTTAGAGGATTGTGAGCTAGATTGGCATAGGTGGTGGAGTTTTTCTTTTTAAGTTTCTTGGTATACAATTATGATATCGATATACTAATGTATTTGAGGTCCCTAGCATCTTGCTAGTGGTCCAGTTCAATAAATATTTATTTGATGTTAAAAAAATAATAATAAATAAATATAAGTATTCGTTTGTTTACTTTTGCTAATAATAATATTACTAACAATTATAGTAATAGTTTTAAACTTAGAATTGGTAAATTCTGATAGTAATGATCATGAAATAATAGACCTTATAAGAAAAGAAAAAATTAAATAGAATTTATAAAAAAGGGATAAGATATTTTAGATATTAAATACCATCACTCATTTCCTTCTTCACTAAACCATCAATCATCATGGCTCCACACCATCCATTTATAGTAGACTTATTTAATGCTATTATATACCATAATAGACTTATTATGAATTATTAGTCAACAAAAATGACTTCATTTTTGTCCGGACACAAAAGCCAATATGAAATTTTCCTTTTATCTTATGTTGCCGGAGACTCACTAATACTCAACTAACAATAAAAGTATGTTAACTGTAGCTTGCATTAGGGGCCATTGCTATTTGCATTAAACATGTGGCCTTCAAAGATTATGACAGGAAACCAATGAATACAGAATTTGAACCCAAGACATTTGCTTAAAGAAAAATTAGGTGGTAACACCTCCTCATTGGTCTTGAAAGGTTAAAGGATAAAATTCGTTTATTTGATGCAAGCTTAGAGGTGCAAAAACAATATTTAAGCTGAATATGTTATTATCTTACCAAATTCAAGGGATAAGCTACTAACAAAGAATTGTAATGCATGATCATCATATCTCATGTATCTTAATCTTATATTATTAATACCGTCTAACTTAAGCACAACATTTATTTCCTATCTACCTAACATCGCATCGTGTATCATAGCATAGCATAACATATCAATGATTTCTTAATTTATGACTGAAAAATGAATTCTACGGTTCAAATGTTGGGATTTCAGTTTCATAGCCATGTCTGAGCTGGTAAGCCAAGCGCGATAATATACTCCGATAAGGATCCTCTTCTCTTTTCGCTTTTAAATAAGAAAGGCAACTCTCTACCTCTGACTTCACCTCTAGATACAGCTCATGTGCCTTCTCCCTGTCCCTTAGCTCCTCCTGCCTCCCTGCAAACGGATCAACATTCATTCGTTCGTTCATTTCCACAAAACACAAATGTTATTTGCAATGGTTTATAATAAACTTACCTTGTGTATCGATCGGCTTTCCAAAAAGGTAATAAAACCGCCCAGGAAGTTTGGGACTCATCACCGGCAAATGTACATCTTGGTTTGACACCTCTCCTTCAATGTCAGTCCTGCAAGAATCAAGTCCAACAGGAGTATTAAGCACAAGAAAATAATATGAATTCGAACGCTGTTGTATAGTATTGAATTATGAAATCTAACAGATACAAGCTATGGTACCTTAGTTGTGTCGCCTCCTCGGTTAACTCTTGTATAAAT
The DNA here is from genome assembly GCA_025506415.1 of Flaveria robusta. Classification (NCBI taxonomy): domain Eukaryota; kingdom Viridiplantae; phylum Streptophyta; class Magnoliopsida; order Asterales; family Asteraceae; genus Flaveria; species Flaveria robusta. Next base: position 11,102,364 of record CM046459.1, on the reverse strand, counting down.
CTTCTTAGATAGGGAATCTTCATTTGATCCTCGTAGTCGAAAACTAGCTGAAAAAACAAATTTCATCAGTTAAATTTAGTTAGGTGCAAACTGCATTGAAAGGTACAGAACCTTTTGTAATTTTCCATTTTACCTAATAAACTTTTTTTTGTCAGTTTAAGGTATTAAACTCTTTTTATGCATAGAAAACGGATTTCGTAGGTTTCTAAGGGTCAAAAAAAATCAGCACATAATGCACATGTGGCAAACCAGATAAACCGCCATGTAGACAACGATGATGACATGGCACGCCACGTGTATAGCAACTTAGATAGTCGTGGTGCATTGGCATTCATGAGTACACTATTGTGGCCTTGTGGGTATGAAAATAACAGGAAGATTGGATTTCATTTTTTTTCCTTTCAGACATACAAGAATATATTCAGATAGTCATATAAGAAAAAATAATAATAAAAGACTTACTTCACCAATATCATCTTCTCCAACAACACCAAAAGGTATGATCTTGGCTCCAAATCTAGCAGCCATCCTGACAAACTCGGACTGCTCGGGCCAAAATAACTTGTACTCTTCACCCTACAAACTCAAAAGATTCAATGTACACTTGTTAAAATAACTTCAAATAGTAAAAACCATAAGGTTACCTTTCTGTGAAGAGCCTCACGCATGCCACCAGGATACAGAAGGATATGCGACTTCGTTTTAAAAAGTTTAAAAAGGTTAGTTGGTGACACAGGAACCGCTCCCATAATTCTGTGTGTGTCATAGTTTGACATATCAGGCAATCGTCCATTTTTATATTTGTTAAACATCAATGGATGTGCTACCCCCCTCACTAAAATCCCTCTACCAGCATAAATGCGCGCAATTAGAGGGGCTAATTCAAGCCCCAACATCATGTGATACCCAACGAATATAACTGGACCCTTTGAAGGAATCCCTGAGAGCCCCCTGACAATCTTTCCATCTTCCAAAGTTGATAGCATCACAGGAGAGAAAGCTTCCTCCACAAATCTTGATTTATTGATTG